>OZ014519.1:626806377-627538877 GCA_963966055.1 Lathyrus aphaca
AGCACGATAATTAAGCACATAGTACAGAAGCACAATTATACCCCATCATACAGGAAAGCATGGATTGCTAGAACTAAGGTTGTTTCCATTGTATTCGGAAATTGGGAGGACTCGTACAAAGAACTCCCAAAGTTTTTGCTGGCACTAAAGCACTATGCACCAGGGACCGTTGTCATCCTTGAGACCTTGTCGGCGTATACTTCGGAAAGTCATTGTGTTAGTGGAAATGGCATATTCCACCGACTCTTTTGGGCTTTTGACCCATGTATAAAGGGTTTTTCCTTCTGCAAGCCTATAATCCAAATTGATGGAACATGGCTCTACGGCAAATACAAAGGAACTCTATTGATGGCATTGGCACAGGACGGCAACAGCAATATCTTCCCAATTGCATTCGCTATAGTCGAGGGAGAGACTGCCGAGGGATGGAGTTTTTTCCTTAAAAATCTTCGCTTGCATGTGGCTCCCCAGTCTAACTTATGTTTGATTTCGGACAGACGCATCAATTGAGAGTGCATGGAAGAATGTTGATAACGGCTGGCAGGAACCGCCTTCAATACATGTCTATTGTATTAGACACATCGCGCAAAACTTCATGAGAGAGATCAAAGACAAGACATTACGGAAGAAGGTCGTGAACGCAGGGTACTCATTAACCGAACCGTCATTCAAACATTATCGTGACGAAATCAGACTGACAAATGAAGATGCGCTCAGATGGATAAACCAGATTCCTTTGGATAAGTGGACCAGGGCCTACGACAAAGGACAACGTTGGGGTTACGTGACAACAAACCTCATGGAATCAATGAACTCTGTTTTCAAAGGAATCCGCAACCTACCGATAACCGCTTTGGTGAGGTCAAC
The DNA here is from genome assembly GCA_963966055.1 of Lathyrus aphaca. Lineage (NCBI taxonomy): Eukaryota > Viridiplantae > Streptophyta > Magnoliopsida > Fabales > Fabaceae > Lathyrus > Lathyrus aphaca. The sequence goes on from OZ014519.1 coordinate 626,807,245, forward strand.
CTACTTTAGGCTCGGAGCACTTTTTGACACCAAGCGTTCAAAGTGGAGTTCAATCCTACAGTCTGGTCAAGTGTTCAACGATAGTTCTATGACATTCATAAAAGACGAAGCATCCAAGTCTAACACACATGTGGTCACCGTGTTTAACCGCAATAAGGGACATTTCAATGTTGATGAGATCATGGATCACAACGAAGGGATACCGAGGGGATCCTATCGGGTAGAACTTGATAACAATTGGTGCGACTGTGGAAAATTTCAAGCCTTTCGCATGCCTTGCTCCCATGTCATAGCGGCATGTTCGAAGGTTCGGCTGGACCCTTCAGGCTTACTATCCCCTGTTTACCAAGTGCACAATCTTTGCAACGTCTACAACAAAAGCTTTCCGGTTGTTGCAAATGAGGACTACTGGCCCTCCTACAACGGGGAAATAGTATGGCACAATGAGAACATGCGAAGAAAGAAAAAAGGGCATCCTAACAGCACGCGTATTCGCACCGAAATGGATACGGCGAATAAGATGGTGAGACTGTGTAGTTCATGTCGTCAGCCCGGTCACAATCGTAAAAAATGTCCCAACGTTGGACCAAGCTCAACATCATAAATTAAATCATTGTAACCGTATTTATTTTAAATAGAAGTCTAGTTCGTTTCATTCATATCAGTAAAATCATACAACCACAAACACGAACATACATAAATAAAACAAGGAAATACATGATTCAAAACATGACCGTACATAAATAAAACTAAAAAATACATAAATTCAAACATGACCATACATAAATAAAACAACTGTTACATTCAACATATCTAGCCTATCAGAACCATCAGGACAACTTCACCTCCGCCTAGCATCATCGAAAGAACACCTGCATCATTGACAATTTTTCTCCATTTCGTCACACCAGACTCCACGACCCGCTTCTCAATTTTAATTATCTTTTCTTTGTGGCCGATCTCTTCTTCTAACCAGCGGGTTAATTCTCTGTGCAAGTGTTCCAAAGTTTGGGGGTTCCATAACAGCATCTTCAGCGGAGGCTTTGTTGCCGAGAAAAACACTAAAGCATTTTTCTTCAAAATATCAAATTTTGGAAGCGGTTCTTCTGATGTTGAGGAAGACGGTGTCGATGCATAACTAGATGGACGGGGAGAAGCCATGTTGTGAGAGAGGGAGATTGAAAGGAATGAATGAGAGAGGGTTTGTAAGGAAGGAGTGAGATAAATCTTATGTTTATGAGTGAGGCATATATATAGTAAAAAAAATTGCAAACCCTAAACATGCAACATACCATTTGGCGAATGCATGTATGAATTTATAACTCATTCGCCAAATGGAATGGCGAATTAGTGATAAAAATTTGATTCTAGCCAATCCATTTGGCGAATTCATAAGAAACTACACTGGTTCATCACATGATTTGGAGAATGAGTTACCAAACTATGTTAGTTTGGTAATTTTTTTAAAAACTATGTTATTTTGGAAATTAAATTAAGAAACTATGTTATCTTAAAAACAAATTCACAATATGGTCAACTTCAGAGAATAGATGAATATCATACATCATATTTGGGATTTCAGTATCCATTACTTTTCCCGTATGGTGAAGATGGTTACAGGCCTAACGTCAGGCATCTCAATAAATGTTTTAACAATGTTCGTATTTCATAATCAATACCTTTAGCAGCGGACCATGAAGATGCTCTGTGGGAGCAAGCAACGAAAATAAACAGACTTACAATAAGAGATTGGTTCGCCTTTAGGATCCTAGCCAGGGAAGATGAAGCATAAATAATTCCCAGATCAAGAAGGTTATTCCAACAGTTTTTGTTTTGTTTTTATAATCAAAATTCATTCAAAAAAGGGTGCAAAGGGGCACTCAACCCGTATACAATATCACCTAATCCTCAATGAATATAATTATAAAAATTCACCTGGGAAGATATACCAAATGTGATAATTACAATTAATATTTGATCTTTTTCCAATCCACCACCACGTAAATGTGATACAAGCATTCACAACTTGATCCTCATCCCAAAATTCACTACTAAACATAATTTTATTCCTACAATTCCAAATAATCCAACATATGAACATCCACATAGCTACAACATTCGCAATAGAAATCTTCTGAGCCACTAGCTTCTGACACCAACTTTCAAAATGTTCTATCAAAGTGTTATGTTGTTCCAACAAAATTCTCAACCAAGAAGCCAAAAAATTCCAAATCTGATTACTTTTACAACACGTAATGAATAAATGGAAACGCTCCTCCTCCACCAAAAAACATAAAGGACACGGGAGGTCACTACTATTCGTGATGATTTGACGTCAGTGAAGGTTATCTCGCGTGGGTAATCTGTTATATAATAATCTCCAACAAAATGTCTTAATCTTTTCCGGCGCTGTAGAATTCCAACATAATCTAATAGCATTCAATTCGGCATTCCCTAGACTAGACCCACAATCCAGTAAAGATTCCAAAATGGTATATCCAGTATTAACCGAAAACTCACCTGTTGAATATGCCGACCATATCAATGCATCTTGTTCATCTTCCTTAATAGTCAATCCACGAACGCTATCCAACAATTGTCTGCGTTGTTCCACCACTGAATGATTACTCAAAAGTTGATTAACCTGTATATTCCACCTGCAATCATTATTAGTAAAAGAACAAAATTCTAAAACTGAGCCGACTTTATTTGTCACAGCCGAATACAATTCCAGAAATGTTTCAGCCAAAGTCGCATTCCCCAACCATTTTGATTTCCAAAACGACGCCACCTTCCTGTTACCCACTTGACATACGATCCAACTAAAAAAACCATCAGCACCAAATGATTCCGAAATTGAGAACAAATCCTTCCACCATAGGGATGGTTTTACCCTATATTTTGCAATTTTATTTTGGATCAAGTCAGAAGCAAACTTTCCATATCGTTCCTGTATTAACCTAGACCATAAACATTGTTTGTTTTTTACTATCTTCCATAACCATTTTGACATCAAAGCAATGTTGAATAATTGTAAATTCTTTATTCCAAGGCCTCCGGCATGCTTTGTCTTACAAATCGTCTTCCAATTAATCCACTTCACGCTTTCCTTCAACGACAAACTACTCCACAAAAACCGTCTTTGGATTGACATCAACATTCGACATACCTTGATTGGCATCTTGTAGAAGGACATATAATGTATTGGAAGATTTGACAACACTGAATTAATGAGTAAAACTCTTCCACCCATGGAAATGAGTCTACCCTTCCAAGTTGCAAGCCTAGATTTAATCTTTTTAATCATTGGTTTCCAAAATGTAATTAATCTAGGATTTCCACCCACCATTATCCCAAGGAATTTGAATGGGAAAGCATCAATTTTGCATCCAAGAAAACCTTCAGCCGCCTTCAAATAACAGTTTTTGGTTAATGGTTTTACAATGATGGAATCTAAGAGACTTTGATGGCTAAGAAAAAATTGGTCGAAACTAAGAGTAGGCAAGTATTACTATCTCACGGATGCTAGAACAAATGGCCAGGCACAAGGTGCAAATATAGGGAAAAGGGTTGTAATACCTTCATCATATGTTGGTAGTCGCAAATACATGGATCAGTTGTACTTCGATGGAAAGGAAAATTGCAGTTATGTTGGATTTCCTGATTTGTTCATTACGCTCACATGTAATCCAAACTGGTCGAAATTGCAACATGTATTAGGTTCTATTAATTTAAAAGCAGCAGATCGTCCAAACCTCATATCAAGAATCTTTAAAATGAAATTTGATGAGTTATTGTCAGATTTGACGAAAAAAAGTGTTATGGGGAAGGTTCTTGCATGTAAGTAATTATTCATTTTAATTCTTTACTTTCAGTTTTCGTTAGGCCAATTAATTCTTATGCAGAACTTCCAATTTTTTTTGTAGATATGTATACCATTGAGTTTCAAAAAAGAGGCATACCCCATGCTCACATAATATTTTTTCTTCATCCATCCAATAAATATCCAACACCTACTAACATTGATCATATCATATCGGCTTAAATACTAAACAAAGACATTGATGAAGAATTATATAACTTGGTCAAAACTCACATGATTCACGACCCATATGGAAATGCAAATCGGTTTTCAATGTGTATGAAGGAATAAGGTAAATGTTCAAAATACTTTCCTAAAGACTTCCAACGTGATACAATTGTTGATCAAGATGGATATCTGGTTTATAGAATAAGGGACAATGGTCACACTGTAGTTAAGAATGGAATGGAGATTGACAATAGATTTGTTGTTGTGTACAATTCAAAGTTGTTGCTCAAGTATAGAGCTCATATTAACATGTAATGGTGAAATCAAAGTACATAAATCAAATATTTGTTAAAGTACATCAACAAAGGTTATGATAGAATAATTGTTGCCATTGTCATGAATCAAGATGGAAATTTTTTGAACATCAAAATATTGATGAGATCAAACAATATATTGATTGTAGGTATGTTTCTCCAAGTGAGAGATTTTGGTGAATTTATGCTTTCCCTATTCATGGAAAGAAACTAGTTATAGAAAGACTACATTTTCATCGTGAAGGTCAAAATTCAGTCTTCTACACTGACATCGATCATATTACCATAGTTCTTGAGAAACCGAGTGTTACTGAGTCGATGTTCACATCATGGTTTGAAGCTAATTATAAATATGTAGAAACACAATATCTAACATATAACAATTTTGTTTCGAAGTTTGTATATGTTAAAAAAATTGGAAACCTCGGCAAAAAGGCAAAAAGGTTATACAATTGGTAGGCAAATTTGGGTTCCTCAAACTACCGGATAATTGTATTATCTCAGAATGTTGCTAACACATGTTAAAGGCTCATAGAGTTATGCTGAAACAAATATTGTTAATAATGTCAAGTATGATACATTCCACGATGCATGTTTTGTTATGGGGTTTATCGGTGATGATCGAGAATTCATATATGTTATTACATAAGCGTACCATTGGGGTTCTGGACATTACTTGAGATTAACTTTTTGTTCACATTTTATAATCAAGTAGAATTAATAGGCCAAAACATGTATGGAGTAAGACACAACATCTTTTATTTATTGTTGTGTATTAGGTTTACGGCTATCTGATCAAGAAATCATGAATTTAACCTTGATTGAGATTGAAAAACTTCTACAACGAAATCATAAGAGTTTAAGTGACTTTCCTGTAATACCAAAACCACAAGGTTATATAGTTGAGGAGCTTGGAAACAAGCTTATTTACGAAGAGCGCAACTACAATCACGCTGAGCAGCTTCAAGAGTTCAAAATGCTATACCAAAACCTCACAAGTCACGAAAATAACAACATGTCGCGGCTTATAAACAATTCAATGCTATTATTTTTACTATACATGTGTTTTACTAAGCATATTTCAGAATTTAATGATCCACTTGAAGCAATATTTCAAAACACTTATTCAAATTTTGTTGTTAATTACAATAATGAAATGTTTTTACAGTCAAGAGAAATATTGGCTGGAACCATTGAGACAGTTGATCAAATAAATCAGTATGTATTAAAATTTCTCCCAGGTAATTGGCAGACTGTATGTTCAAATATCATTATTTATTTTTTCATTTTTAATACTCTACATAACAACAAACATTGTTGTACTTGCAAGCGAAGAAAAGGAATATTTAAGCTTTGATTCAATTGATACACTTGATGGTGACAGCAATGAGAACTTCTGGTCTTCCCAATCATAAGATTAAATTGAAGATTGGTACTCCAATAATGCTTCTTAGGAATATTGATCAAACAAAAGATTTGTGCAATGGAACACGGCTCATTGTTACAAGATTGGATGATCATGTTATTGAAGCAATGGTTATTTCAGGCAAGAACATCAGAGGTATCATCTATATCGCAAGAATGGACATTACTCCTACTCAGTCCTCATGGCCCTTCAAGATGACAAGGAGACAGTTTCCTATAAATGTTTGTTATGCAATGACAATTAATAAATCTCAAGGTCGTTCGTTGGATCATGTCGGTATATATTTGCTTAGGAGCGTGTTCACCCATGGTCAGTTTTATGTTTCAATTTCAAAAGTAAAAAGAAGAAAAAAAAGGCCTAAGAATCTTAATTCATGACAAGAATAAACAACCATTGGTGAATATGACAAATGTGGTTTTCAAAGAAGTGTTTGAAAATTTATAGAGTGTATGTTAAACATCAGTTTCTTTTTTAGTAAACGTTAGTACTCAATTATTTTTGGAATTATGTTAATTTGGAGTGAGAGTTGGAATAATTTATTGACATTAAATGGGCACAAGTAAGAACTAATATGGAAGTGAATTTGAAATGATTCATTTTAGTCTCACATAGGAGGGAATACAAATATTAATAGTGTATATATATTCAAACTTGGCCAATTGGGATTGGCCCCAAGGGGCACCTAATTTATGTCGTTGTCCGACCGACCGGCTCGGCTCGGTTTGGTTCGGTCCAAATGAATTAATTTTTTGAATCTCAATTAGCAAAAATTAATTATCATTAATTAATTAATTTGATAGAAATTAAATATTGTTATTTAACTATCACTTATTAGAAAATTAATTAATATTAAATATTAATTAATTACGAAATGGTGACGTGTCCTTTCTGAAACCAAGTCTTAACCTATTTTTTGACTAGTAGTGCTGACCAATAGCGTAACCGCCAGTTTTGACTGGGTCGGTTCCACTCTCCCACGATTTTCTTCACTCAGTTGATTCGCTGCCTATAAATACATGTTTGCAATTCATTTGTAACTGCTCCGAATTTTTGAATTCTCTTTTTTCACTTCATCTAATATTTTTCTCTTTCTCGATTGGCTTTTTTCTGCCATTAACGACTGGATTTATTCCATAAACTGTGATTGGTTTTAAACCATCGAAGTTATTCCATAAACTGTGATTGGTTTTAAATTATCAGAGTGCAACTGATAAATCGTATTTTCGAACGGATTGTTTTATCTTGGAGACGTCGACGTAATTCGACTGCTTTGCATACTTCGACAATTTTGCATACTCGTCCCGATAATTTCTCTATGCTAAGTTTTATTTTTCAAACCGGAAACAACAATTATCCATGATTAAAGCACATTAAAACAATTGATTACAATTTATGAATTTACCGTTTTGATCATTTCAGATTATTCGTTGTCTATATTACTCTATTTACATTCATCGGCGTTAATGTATTTTAAAACATAGCTTGAACGTTTTGTTCTGTAACTACAAGTCAGATAGAAACTTGACTTGCCATACTTTTACTGATGTTATCAAAACATACTTACTACAAAACAGCAGCTTGAAATTATACCTATGGAATTCACAATATTTTTCATTAATAGGGAAGCATGCATGATGCAAATTACTATACATAAACCAGTTTACTTGACATAGCAACATACTTCAATTGTACTGATATAACGTCAAACCAAAAAGCTAGTTAATCAAAATTATTAATAATAATATAATATTTTAAATAAATAAAAATAAAAAACAAGTCAACCCACTATTTAAACTAAACTGTTACAATTTTTTAGGTTTTTTTTTTTTATTAATAAAAATATAATATTTAAAAATAAATAAAAACCAAGTCAAACCACCACTTAAACAATTGTAATTTTTTAGATTCTTAGTAAACTTAATAGTCGCTTAAACTTTTCTTCTTCATTTATCACAACACAACACTGTCAAACACAAACCAAACCACAAATACAAAACAAAAAACTATTCATCTTCTTGTTTAGGTACAATATCGACGATGGCAACAAACAATTAGGAAGATGACGGGGTTTATGTCACGGCAATGTGACGGGATTCATGTCACGGCAACGACAACGGTGACGACATTGTTTATGTTTTTGTGTAAGTTATGTTTATTTTAAAATCCATTAAAGTTAATATTGTGATTTAGGAAAAACAAAAACTAATGTTGTGATTTAGAAGAAAAAAAAACAAACAAAAATATTATATATAATATGTTAAATAAGAAGAAAAGTTTAATAATGTGAAAAAAATAATGTTCATTATTTTAGTAGTAATTATGAGGACCATATATTTAATAATTTTAAATGTTAATAATATTAATAATTTATTTGTGTATTTTATTTAGGAGATACTCCCTCCATTTTTATTTATAAGTAAATTTTAACTTTTAAGGCTCATTGAATAATTGATATATTAAACTTATATGTAGTCCAAATACGTCATTTATTCAATAACCTAACAAATCAAAATTTGCTTATAAATAGGAATGGAGGGAGTATATCATGATAAAACATAAGACAATTGATATATTTTTTAAAAAGAAAATTTCTGATAAAGATAAAAATTGTATAGCTTCAACATCGATACTTGAGGAGCAAGCTTCCAGTGATCAAACAATTAAAGTTTAACCAGATGAGCAACCTCAAAAGATTCAAAAAATCACCATGGATGAATTTGATATCAATTGTTTAGAGCGTTATCCTGGTAAACGTTTTCAAATTTGGGAATATCTAGTAAATCACCATGCTTGAAAATTATTCCCTTTAATGGAGATAAACATCCAAGACGATTTCAAGCATCTTTGTTTAAAATGTTCCTTTCATGGCTAGAGTACTCTCCAACTAATGATGCTACTTATTATTTACTTTGTTACTTGTTCAATAAAAAACCAAATGGACATCTCGGAGCTGACGTCTTTACTAGAAAAGGATTTAAAGCATGGAGAAAGGTCAATGTCGGAAAGAAATGTGATTTTCTTAATCATATTGGAGAAAGTCCTTGTTCACCTCACAATAATGCTTTAAAATCTTCTCAAGACTTGTTCAATCAATCAATTCACGTCAGAAATGTTCTTAATGTCCAGTGTGCTGATCAAATCATCTAAAATAGACTTTATCTCAAGAGCTTATTGATTCCATTCGTTGGCTCGCATTTCAAGCTTGTTCCTTCAGAGACCATGACGAATCACTTGGATCAAAAAATAGAGGTAACTTTCTTGAAATGGTAAAACTATTAGCATCATACAATGATGAATTTGCAAAAGTAGTGCTAGTGAATGCTCCATATAATTCAAAGTATACCTTTCATTCAATTCAAAAGAAAATTTTGCATATCATGTCTAGTAAAGTGAAAAGTTATATTCAAGAAGAGATTGGGGATTCTAAATTTTGCATAATTGTTGATGAATCACGTGATGAATCTTTAAGGGAACAAATGAAAATTATCTTGAGGTTTGTGAATAAAATTGTTCTATTAAAGAACGATTTTTTGAGCTTGTGCATGTTAAGGACATTATGGCTATCACTCTTAAAAATGCAATTTGTGAGGTTCTTTCTCGGCATGGTCTTAATGTTTCAGATATTCGTGGATAGGGGTATGATGGTGCTAGTAACATGAGGGGGAGTGGAATGGATTGCAAGCATTATTTCTCAAGGATTGTCCTTATGCTTATTACATACATTGTTTTACACATAGATTACAACTTGCTTTGGTTGATGCTTCAAGAGAAGTTTTCCTTGTTCATGATTTCTTTTCACACTTGACTCTTATTGTCAATGTTGTATGTTCATCTGGCAAGCGTCGTGATGAATTACAAAATTTCATATTAGATGAGATTTCACATTTGCTAGATATTGGCGAGCTTGATAGTGGTAAAGGACAAAATCAGATTGACACTTCGAAACGAGCTAGAGATACACGTTGGAGCTCACATTTTTCTTCTGATTGTAGTATGATAAATTTGCACAATCCAACTTGTATGGTTCTTGCATATATTAGAAAAAATGGGAGAACTTATGCTACACGTGGGGATGCTAATGCTGCTTATAAGTTTATGAAATCATTTGAGTTTACATTAATTTTGCACATGGTGAGAGAGCTTATGGGAATTACATATCGTTTATGTCAAGCTTTACAACAGAAATCTCAAGATATACTTAATGTTATGCAGTTAGTCACCACTACAAAGGCATTAATTCAAAAGTTGAGAGATGATGAGTGGGATGGTTTATTGAAAAATGTAATATTATTTTGTGAAAAACATGATATTGATTCCCCTTATTGTAATGCAGTTTATATAGAGCGTGAAGGTCATGCACGTCATCAAAAGGATAACATTATTGTGGATCAACATTTTAAAGTGAATCTTTTTGCAGGAATTGAATCATAGGTTTTGCAAACACACAATGGAGCTTTTAAGTCTAAGCAGCAGTTTGGTTCCTAAGGATATTTACAAAGCATTTAATATGGATAACATATGTGCTATTGTAAAAAATTATATCCCAGGGATTTTAGTGAGAATGAAAAAAAAAAATAGTTTGAGATATTAACTTCAACACTTTAAGTAACCTGTCAACTATGTCTAAATTGTGTGAAGCTCTAAAAAAGATAGGGAAGGCAGATACATATTATTTGATTGATCGACTAATTTGTCTCATCTTAACTCTTCCAGTTTCTACAACTATTAGAGAAAAATCATTCTCAGCAATGAAGATAATCAAGAAAAGACTGTGGAATAAGATGAAGGATGAGTTTTTTGCTGACAATATGATGATTTACATTGAAAAAGAAATAGTTGAACACAATGATTGATAAATTCAAATCTTTAAAAGAGAGAAAAATGTTACTTTAACTCGAGGTTGGACATCTTCATTTATATATTCTATTATTATTAACGTTAGTATTAGTTAAAGTTAATATTACAGTTTAATATATACATTAGTATTATTTAAAGTTAATATTCCAGTTTAATATATACAGGAGTATTAGTTAGTAGTTAACGTTAATATAAAATATTAAATAGTTTATATACGTTAGTATTAGTTAATGTTAGTATAAAATATTAATTAACGTTAGTATATATACATTAGTATTAGTTAAGTATAAAATATTAAATAGTTTATACCAAAATAATTAAAATATTAAATAATCATTTATGTTAATACTAAATAATTATTAGTAAATATGTAATTAAAACGTTAATTATAAACATTAGATATAAAACTTAGTTTAAAAAAGTACTAAAAAATATTTATAGTAAATTCAGTTTTAAACAAATAGTTAAAATTTATTTATAAAAATATTAATTATTAAATAATATAGTAAATTTATAATTAATTTAATTAAAACGCTAGTTATAAATTTTAGTATTAACATAATAATTTAGTAATATTAATATTTATAGTATTAACATAAATTAAATAATTTACAGTACAAATTTACTGAATTTATTAAAATATTTATGTTAATATTTACTGTAAATAATTTAACTAAATAATTATTATTAATAATTTTTTAACGTTTTAGTGAATTTATATTAATATTAAATATACATGGCCCAGTTATTAATTTTTAATATTATACTATTTCAGTATTAATACTTAATATTTAGTACTAAAATTTTATTAATTTTTTTAGTATTAATATTATAATTGATTTATGTAATATATACATCAATATAGACAAAGCAAGCAAGTGAGAGACAAAATTTTAAGTTTTGATATTTTAACATTTTAACATGCAATTAATAAAATAATAATAAAAAAGTCACTCGTGTAATTAAAATAAAAATAAAAAAAATACATCAAAGCATGACACGTCACATTAAAATAAAAATAAAAAGATCAACAAAACAGCGTCATATCACTGATTCATATCACTGATTTTGTTGACCAAATCTAATGAAGGGTTAAAATGAAAAAAAATTCAAATGTGGGGAGAATCTAAACTTTTTTCGCTCATATGACAAAGGATTGAATAACTATTATCCCATATATCAATATGCAAAAAAAAAATATATTCTTTAAATTAATGAACTTTGAGTGTTTTGTAGCCATACTAGTGCATTTTGTCCAAACATGTTTGATTTCGTTATATTGGACTTCCACTCCACCTCATTGTAAAGTGTTGACTCTAACAAAAAATATGAGGTTGTAGAGTGGTTCTAATATAGCCAACTTAGAAGAAATTAGGCTATTCTCAGATTGGATTTTACAAGTTGACAATGGAAAAGTATCAGAACCCAATGATGACTATGTTGAAATAGATATTCCTGAAGAGCTACTCATCAGAGATTTTGTGGACCCTATTCAGTCAATTGTTACAAGTACTTATCCAGATCTAATTCAGAATTACACAAATCCAGATTTTCTACAGTGTCGAGCTATTCTAGCATCAACTATTGAAATTATTGATGACATCAATGACTACATCACTAATCTCCTTTCAGGTATATTTTTATCTATATTAATATTATTATTTGTTTGGGTAAATAGATTAATTTCATAGTTGATGTAGTACATAGAGAAGTCTGATTCATATATACTCTTTTATTTATCAGTATCTATTTAGATAACTTTAATTATAGAATCAAAAATTTATTAGTCATATTAAATGTTTCTTTTCAAATATATTAATATCTAAAATTTAATATCTGTTATTTTTTATAAGGCTAAATACCCAAATTGGTCACTTAACTCCATCACTGGGTCCAATATGGTCCGTTATCTCTAAAAAGTGACAAAAAGATCCTTTAATTTGTTAAATTGTACCACGTTTGTCCTTCCGTCAACAACCGTTAGTCAAAGTCAAGTTAGCATACACATGTGGAGCTTAGATTGGGTGACTCAGCTGCCATGTAGGATGTGTTTGCATAAAGTGTATACTAAGGAGTCTCATTACTAGTTGTACGAATGTTGGTGAAAATTAGTAAGGAGGAACCCTAGCGCAGCCATTGAAGCTTGAAGCATTGAAGCATAATCCATTTCTGAAGCATAATTCATTTCTGAAGCATAATCCACCAGGTATTCTATTTTACAATTTGATATGTTATTCGATTTCAGTTACTGTAAAATTTATTTGTTTTAGGGATGGTGGATTTAGGGTTTGTATGTTTTAGGGTTTTTCGTAAAAGTTACTGATTTAGGGTTTTTTGACTTCGATTAGGGATTTTTGTCAGTAGAGATGAGTGAGTACCTGAGTCTTACTATTCACCACAGTGGTGCATTTGTGGATGACGAGCTGAGTGTATACGAAGGGGGAGAGATTGCAGAATTGAAAATAGATGTTGATAGATGGAGCTATTTTGAACTGCTAGGTTGTTTTAAGGATCTAGGTTACACCTGTATTGGGAAAATTTACTATAAGGATCCACAATTTGGGATGAGGACCTTGGTTGATGACAAAGGAGCCCTAGAGATTGCTGATTTGTTTAGGGTTCACCTTAGGGTTGACATATACATCACACACATTTTGTCACAACCTGATTTTTATGATGGTCCAATTGATGAAGTAGAAGCAGATGTGATGGAAGAGGATGACACTGAAAAAGTGCTTGCTGCAATGCTTGAGGAAGTTAATGCTGAGGTGAATAATACTGATCCCTTGAATGATACAACTCCAAGGATGGAAGAGGAAGTTTTGAATCAGAATGAAGGGGATAACATTGATCCTATGAATAATTCTGATACTGATCCTGTGAATAATGCTGAGGTGAATAGTTCTGATCCTGTGAATCCGAGGATGGAAGAGGAAGTTTTGAATCAGAATGAAGGGGATAATACTGATGTTAGTGAGGATGATAGTGATGATGAAAACTTCAATTATGACAGTGCAATGGAAGTTGGTTTTGATGATGAATCAGATGAGTTTGATGATGAGGAGGGTGATGTGATGGAATCTGTGAATGATCAAGAGGGGAAGATGAATAAGGGTAAAGAAAAGTGTGAAGATAAAGTTAGTGATAATGAAAGTGATGATTTACAAAGTGGGTGTGAAAGTGATGATACTAGTGATGTTGTTAAGAAAAAGTACCCTATTTTTAAATTACAGAAAGACATGTCAAAATTCAAATGGGAGATTGGGATGTATTTCACAACCAAGGTTGATTTTAAAGAAGCTATAGCCTCATATGTTGTGCAATCTGGCAGAGGTCTTAGGTACATTAAGAATGACAAGGTAAGGGTGAGGGTTAGATGCAAGGAAGGATGTGATTGGGAAGCCTACTGTGCAAAGTTACCTAATGAGGATTCTTGGCAACTAAGGAAGATCATAGACAACCATAGTTGTAGTAGAGAGTACAATGTAAAGCTGATGAGTACAAAATGGTTAAGTAAGAGGCTACAGAATTCATTGAAATCCAATCCAAGATTGAAGCTTAGGGACATAAAGGAAAAGGCACAAAAAAAATGGAATGTAGGTGTTAGCAAGCAAAAGGCCATAAGAGCAAGATTTGCTGCTAGAGACATGGTAGATGGTTCTTTTCTTGGGGACTATACAAGGATCTATGACTATTGCCATGAACTTTTGAGATCTAACCCAGGTTCTACTGTGAAAGTCAATGTGCATCCTGTACTAGAGGGTTCTGCAGATCAGAGACCATATTTTAAGAGGTTGTACATTTGCTTGGCTACTTGTAAGGAGAGTTTTAAATTATGTAGACATTTCATTGGGCTAGATGGCTGTTTTTTGAAAGGGTTGTGTGGAGGGCAAATCTTGGCAGCAATTGGTAGAGATCCAAATGATCAAATGCTACCAATAGCATTTGCTGTGGTTGAAAGTGAAAATAAAGATAGCTGGACTTGGTTCTTGGAGCTTCTTATTGATGATCTAGGTGGGAGAGAAAGGTGTCTCACATACACCTATATATCTGATCAACAAAAGGTAAATATGGTACTTATGTAATTATGTTATAAGTTATGTTCACTTATAGGTCCTTATGTTATTTGTACTAACTTATGGAATTTTTGTTGCACTAAGGGTTTATTACCTGCCATGGATGAGTTGCTACCTGGAGTTGAGCAAAGATTTTGTGTCAGACATCTTTATAATAATTTCAGAAAAAAAATATCCAGGCAAGAAACTCAAGGAAATTATCTGGAAAGCTGCAAAGTCCACATATTACCAAGCTTGGGAAAGAGAGATGAAAGGGATGAAGGATATCAATGTGGAAGCATACAAGCACATGATCAGCACTCCACCAAGATATTGGAGCAGATCATATTTCAAGACTCATAACAAATGTGATGCAGTCCTCAACAATATGTCTGAGGCATTCAATAGTGTTATTCTGGATTCAAGAGCTAAACCATTAATTACTATGGTGGAAGAAATAAGGATATATATGATGGAGAGATGGGCAAACAATAGGATGAGGTATCAGAATCTGGCTGATGGGGAAGTCCTACCAAACATAAGAAAGAAAGTTGAAAAAACAAGCTCTTACACCAACCTTTGGATTGTCAGGTATATGAATTATGTTTTGTTTATTAGTTGCTTATTAGTGATTGGTATATGAATTGAATTTTGTTGCTTATAGTTGCTTATTAGTGATTGGTATATGAATTGATTTCTGTTTTGTGCTTATAGTAGATTGGCAGGTATATCAATTCTGTTTGTTTGCTTATAGTTGCTTATTAGTGATTGTTATATGAATTGATTGTTGTTTTGTGCTTATAGTAGATTGGCAGGTATATCAATTCTGTTTGTTTGCTTATAGTTGCTTATTAGTGATTGGTATATGAATTGATTTCTGTTTTGTGCTTATAGTAGATTGGCAGGTATATCAATTCTGTTTGTTTGCTTATAGTTGCTTATTAGTGATTGGTATATGAATTGATTTCTGTTTTGTGCTTATTGTTGCTTATTAGTGAATTGATTTCTGTTTTGTGCTTATAGTTGCTTATTAGTGAATTGATTTCTGTTTTGTGCTTATAGGATGGCTTCTGAACATATTTTTGAGGCGAGGCATCTAGAAAACCAAGCAGATAAATTCAGTATAGACCTTAAGGAGCAAAGTTGTTCATGTAGAAGATGGGAGCTGACAGGGCTACCTTGTGTGCATGCCTTATCAGCTATGAAGAGTAGAAACTACAACATTGCTGACTACATTCCAGAATATTATAGAAAGGAGAGATACATGGAGGTCTATGACTTTGTGATTTTTCCAGTTAATGGTTCTAATTTGTGGGCCAGAACTGAATATCCAGATGTGCAGCCTCCTAAGTATAGGAAGATGCCTGGAAGGCCAAAGAAAAGAAGAAATTTAGAGCAAGGTGAGATTGATGGTTCAGACAAGAAGATGAGAAGGACTGGGTTTAATGTTAGGTGTGGCAGGTGCAAAAAAGCAGGTCATAATAAACTGACCTGCAAGGACCACACCAGTCAGCAGGTATCACAAGGCCAGCCATCTGAAGCATCTGTTCATCAACCATCACAATCTCAGCAGCCATCACAGCAACCATCACAGTCTCAGCAGCCATCACAGCAACCATCACAGTCTCAGCAGCCATCACATCAACCATCACAGTCTCAGCAGCCATCACAGTCTCAGCCATCACAGTCTCAGGACCAATCACAGTCTCAGCAGCCATCTCAAGTTCAACCTCATCATAATTCAAGGAAAACCAAGATCAAGGAAGGCCAAACAAGCTATCTTACAGAAGGCCAACTAAGCCTTTCATGCCCCCAGGCCCAACCACCAGGATGAGTGCAGCCAAGACTGCTGTAGGCCCAACAACAAGGAGAAGTACACCAACAAAGAGATCAACCAAGACTTGGAAACCTTAGGACATATGTCAATGTTAAGAATTCTGTCAATGTTAAGATATATGTGTTTTGTCAATGTTAAGACAATTATGTCAATGTTAAGTAATGTTAAGACAATTGTGTCAATGTTTTGTCAATGTTAAGACAATTGTGTCAATGTTAAGTGTTTTGTCAATTATGATAAGCAATTATGTAAGAATTCTGTTTTGTCAATGTTATGTAAGAATTATGTAAGACATATGGTTTTGTCAATGTTAGAATTCTGTTTTGTCAATGATGGAGACATATGGTTTTGTCAATTCTGTTTTGTCAACTATTGTTCTGTAGCAATTATTTCAATTAGTTCTATCAATGTAACATTTCTGTAGCAATTAACATTTCTGTTTTGTCAATGCTAACATTATGGTACTGTCAACATAACAATAGTAACTACCATTGATCACAAATAATCCATTACATTTGACAACAACAACAACAATTTGACAACAAATTAATTCAACAACAACAATTTCCTAAAGCATTCTAAAAACAGTGAGAACAAATTGATTCAACAACATCCTAAAGGATTCTAAAAACAACTACAACAAGGCCTGTGAACAAAATCAATTTCCAGAATTTTATCAACTTCATAAGCTTTTTCATGTCATTTTCCATTTTGCTTATTTGTTTCCCATATTCTTCAATAGTCACTTGAGCCTTTGCCACTGACTTTGAGAACTTCTCAATTCTATCCATCAAATATTGCTCCTTCTCATCTCCAACCTCTTCAAAATACCATCCAAAGTACCCACAACCAGCATTGCTTGATCCCTGCAAAATACCATCTTCAACATCAACCATTTTAAAACACAAATACAGCTACAGACTTTAAACAAACATACATATGACATACCTTAAAATTAGGACATCCCCAAAAATGTTTCCCATAGTTCTTGAATGTTGTGGCCATACGAAGAACAGCTAAATCCCCACAGTGACATATAGGTTTCCAAGTTGTGCTTGTGTTAACATTCGATTCTTCCTTCGAAGAACACCCACCATAACTGTGTTTTGCTTTCATCACTGGCGTTGGCGTCGACCCACTGGATTTCATCTTCGTGACTCTATGATTTTACTATTTCTTGAATCAATTTGGGGATGGATGAAGAGAAATTTTCGCATAAACCCTAGAAAAGGAGGAAGATGAAGATTCTCAGTTTAAAGGAGGAAGATGAAGCCATGTCAGCTGCCACCTATACAAAAGTTAACGTCTGTTTGGGGGTGGTGGACGGAAAGGATCTATTTGGTACAATTTAACAAATTAAAGGATCTTTTTGTCACTTTTTAGAGATAAGGGACCATATTGGACCCAGTGATTGAGTTAAAGGACTATTTTGGGTATTTTGCCTTTTTATAAAGGTGAGTGTAAAGAATATTTGAGTTCTGATTCCATTGATAGATCAGAAGCAAATGATAATAATGCTTTTGAGCATTTGACACCAGAATTCTTAAGTTGTCTTAAAACTTCTGGTTTGCCTAACCATTCTTTGAAGTTGAAAATTGGCACAACAATCATGTTGATAAGGAATTTGGATCAATCAGAGGGGTTTTGTAATGGTACTCGGTTGACGGTTTACTAGGTTAGCAAACCATGTAATAGAAGCAAAGATAATTTTTGGTACAAATATTGGTAACACTATTTACATACCAAGAATGTCTTTATCTCCTTCTCAATCTCCATGGCCATTCAAACTGATCAGAAGACAGTTTCCAATTATAGTGTCATTTGCTATGACTATCAACAAATCTCAAGGTCAATCATTGGATTTGTTGGTTTATACTTGCCCAAGAATGTTTTTAGTCACGGACAACTTTACGTTGTTATTTCAAGAGTCAAGAGTAAAGCTGGATTGAAGATCTTAATACATGACAAAGACAATAACTCCTTGGCTAAAACAACAAATGTTGTCTTCAATGAAGTTTTTCACAATGTCATATAGGTACATTTTTAATATTTATCATATTCCCGATACATAGATTAATATTTTCTCTTTTATTACTATATTACCTAACATGTCCAATTCTGTATTAACCTGTTGCATGGACAATATCTGATCTAACATTAAATGGTGTTACATGATATCTTATTAAATTTGGGCAAGTTTAATATAACATTAAATGGTGATACATGATATCTTATTAAAATTGGTCAAGTTTAATATAACATTAAATGGTGCTACATGATTTCATAATTAAATTTGGCCAAGTTTAATATTGTCATGCAACATATTTGTTGACTGAATCTTCAACTAATTGGTATTTCTAGAGTTAGCAAAAATATTTTTATTAACATTTGAAATTATTCATGTTAGGTGTTTTCGATGGTTGCTGCAACTAGGAGATTATGGACCAGTTACCTTTTGTAGGACTCATTATTGGAGTTTCTTACCGTTTTATAGTTTGCTGTTACAAAATTCATATCTTCACATATATACAATTGTGAGACATTTGGATTTTGTTAGTACTGTTATTTTGTAGTTTCATGTTGTTCTAGAATTGTCACTTTTATAACAAAGGAGAATTATTTCAAACTAATTGTTGTTATGTTCGTCATTTTATTGATTTTATCAAAATTTGATTCATTTTAATCAAATGTTGGTTATTACATTTTTGCCAATGCTGGATAATTAGGGATTCAATTTAGCACTATCAATGAATTTTAAAGCAGTTGAATAGTACGAGATACAATATAATGAGTTTGTGTCGTTTTGATTTTGTTATTTCTATTTCACAAAATCACATATATTATAGATTGAAAATGATATCAGGTTGACATGAAAATGATTACAACTAATTTTATAATTTAGAAATAACTTTCTCGTGCAGACGTACAGGTCTTCTACTAGTTATCACATATATCAATATGCAAAATAATATATATATTCTTTAAATTAATGAACTTTGAGTGTTTTGTAGCCATACCAGTGCATTTTGTCCGAACATGTTTGATTTCGTTATATTGGACTTCCACTCCACCTCATTGTTATAATCAGTCATTTTATCTGCCTCGGTAAGGAAACCATCTTTAATGAGACACTAAATAGGATATCATAACTATCGCATGTTTCAATATTATGTCATGCATATCTGTATATTTGTGACTTAGTGTTATTATCTTATTAAAAGTGTAGGTTGAATTATTGCGTTAAACCATTTCAAATATATCAACATGTATTTGAACATCTTGATTGTTTTCACTTTATAATGCATTTCACAATAATATATTTACATACACTTGATGCCATGCATTATAGATCAAAACTATAAGCATATTCTTTATAGAAATATGTACATGTCTGAAAATCTTAACAAAGATTCTGTAAAATGATTATAGCAGAATTACTAAACATTGTGCATTCACTGTCAACTACGTAATTAACATTAAAACCAAGTTTACCAAAAATCTGATGTTTTGCCATAGTCGCTTGGCATAACCCCTAGGAAACCAGAACATCCCAAAATTACATTAAAAACAACTTAGACAAAATACTAAAACAAAAATTCCACACTACTTAAAAACTTCATTACATATTCAACACATCATTATGGTTGTAATCTCCCATCATTTCTTCTGCAGTTACATACATGTAGGAAGTAAAATGACCCATTTGACAGGCCAATGTGTCTCCATTGCTAACACATTTGGTTTTCACAAAGTCATACCATCCATCAGTCATGTACTTCTTGAAAGTTTTTTCGAGTCAACATCAGCAATTGTGATCTCCTTTTGATTTCTTCTTAAGCATGTTTTTGATATTTCTCTTGGAAAATGCTGCAACAATAGAAACATGTTACAATGGATTAGTTTTGCATAACAAAATTGTATTAATATAACAGAAATACATTCATTGAAATACCTGACCATTTGTTGCCTTGGTTTTGGCATTCTCTATTGCGATATTCCAACGATATGTTTTCTTCCCCTCAATCCATTATGATCTAACTTTGTATGAATTTTTTCTCTTTTTCACAGTTTTCAATGGTCATTACTTATTTTCATTTTTATGTACAGGTTTGTCTTTGCCAACATCATTTTTCTCAACCTGAACTGCTCTAATAATTGTATGTTTCTTCTTCAAGTTTTGCACTTACTTTTGTAATATCATCAGTGGCATCAACTTTTTCTTCACATCATTTAGAAAAATTGATCTACTTTCCAAAGTAGGAACTATTACCTCAATAGTTCTTCGATCTTCAGTGACGTCGACAGTTTTCATATCAATCGTATTACAACGGCGATTCTTCTTAAATATTTTTCTTTTTGGATGAACTCTCTTCAACCTCATCCAACATTCCATGTATGATATTCATAATTGTTTCCTCACTGGAAAAAAAAATTAAAAACAATGAGTCAAACATTATAACCTATAGCAATATATATAACATATAATAAATATTAATCGAATTACTCAATACTCTTATGTAATTATAACTCAAATATCAATCACATTATTGAATTATATATAATCTATATTGCTTCAATTAAATTAATCTTTACGAATAATAATTACTAATCGGTATCAAATTCAACATCTAAATTGTAAAAACTATATCCACATGATTCAGGGAAAGTTTATATTTTTCTATTTAGCTTGTAATTACATATATAATGCATAATCAATATTCCTAATAATCTTTGGAATCATTTAAGTATGGTATTCCTAAGATTGATTTATAGTTTAATTATTTAAAGACCTAAACCAATCAATTGAGATTTCACACAAAAATCAGTCACAATCAAAATGAAAAGAAATTAGAGTTCTTTACCTCATGCAATTTGAATCACCCTCCGAAATGTGTCCTCTGCAACCAGTATTTCGCCCATTTGAAAATGCAGTCCGAAATGTGTCCTCTGCAACCAATATTCCGCCCATTTGAAAATGCAGAGGAAAGGATTTGCTAAAAGTGTATGTGGAAGATGGAAGACTGGCCGTTAGGTTACCTAAGGTATGTTGTGGCGTTTTGGTTATTACATAATGATTATTTAGCTTTGCACGCATCATCAGTTTAATTTCAATGAAAAAATAAAGTCCTACCTAGTACATACATCATCAGACTATAAGTTACATTAGTATAATTTCATTGAGACCTATTGCATCCAACAGTTAATGTACATCACAGAAGGAATAATTTAATTCACCAATAAAGTGTATTTAGAGTAACATGCATATTATAATGATGTTACACGTTTGACATAGAGCTACAGGTATATTAACTTATTATAGAATTTAAAACACAAACGTCTTTTTCAACCACATTTTTGTACCTTCCATGTTATTTTCTTTAAAATATATATATATATATATATATATATATATATATATATATATATATATATATTTTCATTCCACCATAAGTGTATTATAATGTTTTGTTCTTAATGTTGAGCAATTTGTAGTATCTCAGGGTTGAAAATCAAGATAACTCTCAACAATTGCAACACCAAATTCAGTGCTGATATTTTCTGGGATAGAAAAATAACAAAAGGATCTAAAGGAGGAAAACAAGTCTAGGTAAATATTTATTTTATATAAATTATATTTTTATATATTTTATGATTTAATTTGTAATTTTTTAGATTTTAAATTCAATTTTAAAATATATCAATCAAATTTTTTTAGCAATTGCCGGTTGATATAACTAAGAACAATGTGCGTCAATCTGCAACATTGATGAAATGGAATATAATGATTGTGCGATTCTCAAAGGAAATAGATCCCAAACTGAGATGTAATTTGGAAACGGTTGGTACGAATTAGTAAAGTCTAAAACTTTCAAAATTCGTGATCACTTAATTTTTCACAATAAGTCATATTCAAAGACGTTGTATATTAAGACCATCAGAAAGAACAGCAAGTTAATCGTTTCATACAATTAATAGATATTTAAAAAATTTGAGTCTTATCATTTTCATCATATTGAATTAAATTTAATTGATATATATATATATATATATATATATATATATATATATATATATATATATATATATATATATATATATATATATAAACAACTGATATAACTAGGTATCAGTAAAATACGAAAACAAACTGATATAACTAAATAACAATTAAACTTAATTGAAACAATATAATATGAAAACGATACAACTAAAAATTTCTAAATACCAACTTATTGTTTCAAATGATTAATGTTTTGTTCTTTCTGACGACATTTACATACGTCTTTGAATCTGAGTGATAGTGAAAAATCAAACGATTACAAACTTTGAAATTTTAAAATTTGCAAATTCGTACCAACAGTTTCCAAGATACATCTCAGT
Organism: Lathyrus aphaca; assembly: GCA_963966055.1. Classification (NCBI taxonomy): domain Eukaryota; kingdom Viridiplantae; phylum Streptophyta; class Magnoliopsida; order Fabales; family Fabaceae; genus Lathyrus; species Lathyrus aphaca. The sequence goes on from OZ014519.1 coordinate 626,830,145, forward strand.
TTGGGGTCTATTTTATTTGAAAATCGGACAGTCATAATATTTTGACAATTGTTAAGAAAATTTGGTTGATATAAGTTAAAATTTAGTTTAAAATTAAAAAAAATACAAATAGAAATTATAAAAAGTATAAATATAATTTATATAAAATAAATATTTACCGATACTTGTTTTCCTCCTTTGGATGCTTTTATTATTTACAAAAAAATATCAGCATTATAGAAGCATGATTGTTGAGAGTTACCTTGATTTTCAATCTCCTGAGATGTTGCAAAATGCTCAATATTAACATTTGAATTTATTTCGGAAAACAAAACATTACCATCAACACGGTATTGATTTTGTTCATCATCAACCTCCATTTTCGAGGGAAATGATATATACATTTAAATGATATATATACATTTATGCTTGTGGATGAGAAACAAAACATGCAAATTTCAAATTGGAAAAGGAAAATTAAAAAAAATAGAGTTAGATTGGAATTGGAGTTCATCACAAGTTTAACAAAAAAAAAATATTGGACTTGTTACATGTTTGTATAGAGATGAAAATATAAAAGTTTAAGGTGGAATAAAGATAGATATATGTTTTTAAGAAGATAACATTGAAGGTATAAAAATGTAGTTGAAAAAGACAGTTGCGTTTTAAATTCTATAATAAATTAATATACTTGACGAATGGACGAAATACTAGTTGCAGAGGACACATTTCTGAGGGCGATTCATATTGCATGAGGTAAAGAACCTAATTGCTTTTCGTTTTGATTGTAACTAATTTTTGGGTGAAATCCCAATTGATTTTGTTTTAGGAATTACATGTTGAATAGAAAAACTTAGACTTTCCTTAAATCTTGTGGATATCGTTTTTACAATTTAGATGTTGATTTTGGTATGGTACCGATTAAGAATTGTGATTCGTAAAGATTAGTTTAGTTGAAGCAATATAGATTATATATAATTCAATAATGTGATTGGTATGAGTTTTAATTGCATAAGAGTATAGAGTAATTCAATTAATATTTATTATATGTTATATAGATTGTTATAGTATGTGTAACCTTGATTCATTGTTCTTAAATTTTTCAGCAAGGAAACAACTATGAATATCACACAGGGGTGTTTGATGAGGTTGGAGAGAGTTCATCTAAAAAGAAAAAATATAAGAAGAACCGTCGTTGTAATATGGTTGGTAAGAAAATTGTCGATGTCGCTGAAGATCGAAGAACTGTTGAGGTAATAGTTCCTACTTTGGAAAATAGAACAGTTTTTTCTAAATGGGAAGAAAAAATTGATGTCACTAACGATATTACAAAAGTGCAAATCAGAAACAAAACTTGAAGAAGAAACATACTGTTTTTATGGATGTTCAGGTTGAGAAAAATTATGTGGACAAAGTTAGATCAGAATAGATTGAAGGGGAAGAAAACATATTGTTAGAATATTGCAATAGAGAAAAACATACTGTGAAGAGAAAAAAACTCATACAAAGTTAGATCAGAATATATTGAGGGGAAGAAAACATATTGTTAGAATATTGCAATAGAGAATGCCAAAACCAATGCAACAAATGTTCAGGTAATTCAATGGATGTATTTTTGTTATATTAATACAATTTTGTTTTGCAAAACTAATCCATATGTTCAGGTAATTCAATGGATGTATTTTTGTTATATTAATACAATTTTGATTTGCAAAACTAATCCATTGTAGTATGTTTCAATTGTTGCAGCATTTTTCAAGAGAAATGTCAAAAAAATGCTTAAGAAGAAATCAAAAGGAGATCACAATTGTTGGTGTAAAATTAATACTACAACACGAATGAACATCCCAAACACGTATGAGAAGTACATGATTGAAGGATGGTATGACTTGGTGAAAACCAAAGGTGTTAGCAATGGAGACACATTGATCTGTCAAATAGATCGTTTTACTCCGAACATGTATGTAACATTGCAGAAGAAATGATGGGAGAGTACAACGATAATGTCTATATAAATGTGTCCATTGGAGGCAAGAGACTTCTAACCAGTATGGTTGGGAGAATATCCTTATAGCACAAAACAATCCCCAGAGCTAAATTCCATTTTATGATTAATGCATAGGTACTACAAACAATGGAAAACAAGAGCTTAAAAAATATGCGCCAAGAAATCATTTGTGTGTAAGTGCATTGCAAATATGGTTGGAAAAAACAATGCATCAGACAGAAGAGCAACTTACAGTATCAAAATCCTGGCTAACTTTGTTGCATCCATGAAGAAAAAACTGAACGTTTGAAATGAAAACTATATTCAAAGCTTTAGAATGACTTGACTTTCACAGCTATATGTGCTCTAGACCATATATTTCCTTGTACACTATAACACATAATGAAACAAAAACAGTGTTAATTATGAACTGTGCTCAAAGCTTAACACCGTTGTGAGAATAACCAAACAGCAAATTTCCAAAGGAAAAAAGAATTGCAGCTGACTCAGTGTAACATAAACATGTGTTCAAGCAACCATAATTTAAATTGCAGTAGGCAACCACAATATTTCTGATGCAGTAACCACAATTGCATCGAACCACATCGCAGCAACCACAATAACCGCAATTACAACACCCGAAACCTGATCCGTGACCACAATTTAAAACCATGCAAGCAACAATAAAGCTTAAATTAAGTCAGCCTCCAAAATAATATACTGATAATCATATAACCTATTCCAAATTAGAAAATTAACACTTAGATAAGTCAATCAAACAAATAACACCATTCAATTCATCCTAAAGAAATGAAGAAAAGAAGGTCCAGTGTTGCAATAACCAACCTATTCCCATAATTTCTTGATGCAGTAAATATATCAAAATGCACTATCTATTGCTGCAAATGCATAATTTACTGATGCCGTCGACAATGCCGCCATCAACATGACCAGCAGCAAACCCATAGAAATCAGTTATAAGCTTACCAATTGAGACAAGCTGATCAAAAACATGGTTAGGGATAGGGTTAAGAAGCATCTCAATGTTGATCTTCTTGTCATGGATACTAATGGCGTCGTTTTTGAGAATTTCAATAACCTTATCGGCGACGAACCTGACTGTACTCAGCGGCTGACCGGCGAGTGGATGACCAGGGACGGGCTGCTGGATGAGGCTAAGGAGATTTTCATAGGCGGCGCGGGTTCTCTTGGACTTTGGTTGGTATACGCCGTCGTCGACGACCGGGAAGACGGTCTCCTCTTCGACGTGGATGGCCGGGAAGACGGTCTCTTTTTCGACGTTGAGTTTTGGTATTACGCAGGCAGGGAGTAGAGGTTTTTGGGGGTCGTACGTGTATTGCTTGAACCGAGATTCTGCCATTTTTGAAAACATGAAAGAATGATTGAAGAACCCTAATATGTTTGAGAGAGGGAAAAATCTATACAATACAATTACAGTTTTCTTTCTTGTGGATGGTTTTGGAAGAAATCAAATTTAAGGAGAATACCAAAATACCCCTGAATATATATTTTTGAATGAAGACCATAAAAGACATCATCAAACTTCACTTTGACATAATATTCCTAATTACGACACCTTGTTGACTTCAGGAAGAATTGATTTTAACGTCATGTCTTTTGAGAGAAATAAAAGGCTTCGATCAAATCAGGTTGAAGAAGCCTGAGTCACAGGAAATATAAGGACGTGGACTTAGAATATTTTTTAAGTATAAGAAATGTATTTCGACCGAGCATTCGTGGGAGTGGTCGACGTGCAGCAGTTGAGATCAATAGTGGAGAGAAACTTATGGTTCTTTCAATTTGAAAAAAGGACAAGTGACGCATATTGGAAGTTTAAGAACATGCAAAGTCCAAAGTGACAGTTTTAGAAGAAAATTGTCAATAGCAGTTACCTTCGATTGGTATAAATAAAGTAGTTCTAGTGTTAGAATTGTGTGTGAATCATATTGTACAAGTTACTCCATAAACACTCAAAGTATCCGTGTGTAGAGAAACGAGTGAAGGCGAAAGAATGTACATGATGAGATTACCACCCTTTTTCATATCAATGCAATTTACATCCAAGTTTTTGCTTTGAAGTCATTTATCTTACATTTCTTTATTTTCGAGCAAGTTTATTATTCAGCATTTTATTGGTTTTTTACTTGTTTTCTTTATAATTCTCTGCAATTTACATCTCATTGCACTTTACTTTGACTTTAAATCATTTTGAGTCTTGTTTGTTTTATTTTCTCTTTTTACCAAAACACTTCATAAAATCTATCGAAGAGTTTATGATATTATTCCTAACCAATTAAAACCTATTTATAGCACATGTCCTAGGATCGATTTGGTCAATACTGTGAGTAATTGAGAACATTTTATTGTTTTTAGAGGACCAGCGGTTGTTTACAATTTTCAGGGTAAACAATTTGGCACGGCCAGTGGGACAGTGCTATAAGTAACCAACTTTTGGAAGTTTTATTAACTTCCTTCAAAATAACCAATTTTTAGAAGTTTTATAACTTCCTTTTCTTAACGTGTTCGCTGGTCAAAGTGTTGTGTAATAATCTTTTGTTCCATGCATTTGAGAAGTGGAAAGGTAGTCACTACAGACGAATATATACCAAAGAAAAGAAATACGAGAAAAATGGCACCTATTCAAGGAAAAAACAAGTAATCCTAATCCCCATACGACTGGGTTGAATCCTCAATTAAGCAGTTTGACTGCTCTAAGCACCAACATCAATCCACAAGATATTCATAGGAGCGATGTGGTGCTTCCCCTAAATCCTTCGACAGGAGGATCAACAACGCCAACCATGGTGTCAGAACCAGTTTCTTCGATGGCAGGAACAGGGGGAATGATATATATACCTTATACTCAACCATTGTTGGAATACATTGGAGAAAATCCTCAAACTCTACCACCAAACACAACAATGTTTAAATATTTCCCTCCCCCCGGATTTGTACAACTTTTGCCTAGGAACCCAGCCTATGTACACTTCCATATTCTTCTGACAGGGTTATCCCTTGGAATTATGAGTCTGATTTGTATATCCATGGAATCAAGTAAGAGCCTCTAACTGATATACCTGTTGCAGATGTTAATCCTGATATCGACAATATTGTTGGGACTAGTAAGGTTACTAGGAGTGGAAGAATTTTCTCTCCAAAAGACACTTCAAAGATTGTTACTGCTCCAGTTCATACCTCCAACCCTAGGCCTAGCACTGAAGCTCGTGAAAAAGGACCATTGATTGAGCCTGTTCAGGTCGAAACTCCAGTTCAGGTCGTGAAAAAGGACCATTGAAGATCATCTGCAAGAGTGATTATAATATTGTTGAACAATTGGGGCATACTCCCTCTAAGATCTCTATGTTGTCTTTGTTGTTGTTTTGAAGCTCATGCCAAGGCTTTAGTGAAGATCCTGAAGGTTGCTCATGTACCACATGAAATCTCTGTGGACCAGTTTGAGAACTGTGTTGGCAACCTGACTACTGATAATAGCTTGGGCTTTTCTGATGCTGATCTAACCTATGCCAAAAGAAATCACAAAAGAGCTCTGCATATCCCCATTGAATGTAGGGACACTACTCTGTCTCATGTTTTGGTGGATAATGGTTCCTCTTTACCGAAGTATGTTCTGGACGAATTCAACTTTGAAGATATTGTGCTAAGACCCAGTAATGTGGTGGTGAAAGCTTTTGATGGATCAAGAAGAATGATGCATGGAGAAGTTGACCTCCCAATCAAAGTGGGTTCTCAAGTCTTTGATTTAACATTCTATGTGATGGATATTCGTCCTACCTATTCTTGTCTGCTTGGGCATCCCTGGATACATAGGGCAGGTGTTGTGACTTCCATTTTACACCAGAAGCTGAAATATCTAGTGAAGAGTAAGATTGTCACTATTTATGGTGAGGAAGAGTATATGGTCAATCATGTAAACAATTTCAAGTATGTTGAGTTGGAGGGTGAATTTATTGAGACTCCTTGCCAAACCTTTGAAGTGGTTCCTCAGGTTGTTCCTGCTGCTGAGTCCATCTCTGCTGCTAAACCAGTTCTTGTTGTTACTAGAGTGCCTCCTACCATGGCCTCTTTGAAGGATGCTAGAGTTGTAGTTAAAGAAGGTGGTTGTACTATTTGGGGTCAGCTTCCTGACATTCCTTACAAGTCTGAAAAGTTCGTTTTGGGTTTTACTGCAGAATCTCAGAAGGTTGTTCGTCGTGCTCGTGTTATTCGTATCACCAACAAAGGAGTTCAGAAGGATCAAGTCAATGATGTGGAGGATTCTAATGAAGACTACAACTTGGATAGCTGAATCTTTCCTACCGTTGGCAGTGGGCTTAATAATTGGAAAGCTAAAGATGTTGTTTCTATCTCCTTTAGTCAGGAGTAAATATTATTATTGTGTTTCTTATTTTTAAGTTTGTAATTTCAAACAATTAAACTTTTAAGCCTTGTGCCTTACCCGGGGCACAATGATATGCTTTTTAGGGATGTCATTTCATTTGCATATCTTCATTTAATAAAATCAATGGACATTTTTTGCTTTCATAAATATTACGCTCTTTATATTTCTTTTATTTTTCCTTTATCAAAAGCTATGTGTTCTTACACACACCCACGTCACTAAAATGCAGATCCTCGTCCACTCTGGATTCTGTTGATAACAATTCTGCTATTGCCAATTATAACTTCGAGAATCCGATCTATCAAGCCGAGGATGGAAATGAGGAAGATTATGAAATGCCTATAGAGCTTGCTAGGTTGTTACAATAAGAAGAGAAAGTTATACAGCCACATGAAGAACCAATTGAAGTTGTGAATCTGGGAACTGAGAAAGACAGAAAAGAGATCAAGATAGGAGTTGAATTAGAAAACGATGTTAAGGACAGAATGATTCAGATGTTACGTGACTATGTGGAGATCTTTGCTTGGTCTTATGAGGATATGTCGGGACTTGATATTGATATTGTGGTTCATCGACTGCCAATGAAGGAAGGGTGTCGTCCAATAAAGCAGAAAGTTCGTATGCGTCCTGAAATGTCAGAAAAGATTAAAGTAGAAGTGATGAAACAGTTTAATGCAGGGTTCCTAGCTGTCACTTCCCATCCTCAGTGGGTTGTAAATGTGGTATCGGTGTCTAAGAAAGATGGTAAAGTACGCATGTGTGTAGATTACATGGATTTGAACAAAACTAGCCCTAAAGATGATTTTCTGCTTCCACATATTGATGTTCTGGTAGACAACACTGCTCAACATAAGGTATTCTCTTTTATGAATGATTTCTCTGGTTATAATCAGATTAAGATGGCACCCGAAGATATGGAGAAGACTATGTTTGTTACACAGTGGGGCACCTTTTGTTATAAAGTAATGCCATTTGGTTTGAAGAACGCTGGAGCAACATATCAACATGCTATGATAGCTTTGTTCCATGATATGATTCACCATGAGATAAAGGTATATGTTGATGATATGATAGCCAGATCCCAGACTGAATAAGAACATCTTGATCATCTGCACAAGTTGTTTGAAAGGTTGAAGAAGTATAAGTTGAGATTAAATCTAAACAAATGTACCTTTGGAGTAAGATCTGGTAAACTTGTGGGTTTCGTTGTCAGTGGTAAAGGTATTGAAGTTGACCCTGCAAAGGTAAACGTTATATAGGAAATGCCTGCTCCCCGTACTGAGAAAGAGGTCAGAGGTTTCTTAGGACGACTGAATTACATTGCAAGATTTATTTTCCAATTAACCGCTACTTGTGAGCCAATATTCAAGTTGTTGAAGAAAAATCAAGTAATGGAATGGAACGACGAATTTCAGGTAGCTTTTGATGAGATCAAAAAGTACCTCCAGGAACCTCCAATATTGATGCCACCAGTTGAAGGAAGACTCTTGATTATGTACCTAACAGTATTGGACAACTCAATGGGGGTGTGTGTTGGCGCAGCATGACGAGTCTGGTCGAAAAGAGCAAGTAATATACCACCTTAGCAAAAAGTTTACCAACTGTGAAACAAGATACTCACTGTTCGAGAAAACTTGTTGCGCTTTGGCTTGGGCTGCTCGCCGACTAAGACAGTATATGTTGACTCACACCACCTTATTGATTTCAAAAATGGATCCTATTAAGTACATATTTGAGAAACCTGCTCTCTCCGGACAAATAGCGAGATGGAAAATGATTTTGAGAGAATATGACATACAATATACTATTCAGAAAGCAATTAAAGGAAGTGTGGTAGCTGATCATTTGACTCATCAAGTAGTGGATGACTATCAGTCTATAAACATTGAGTTTCCAGATGAAGATATTATGCTTGTCGTTAAAGAACCTAGATAATATGAAGGACCTGAACAGGGGTCCCGATGGACTATGGTTTTTGATGGAGCTTCTAATGCACTTGGTAATGGTGTTGGTGTAGTGATTATCTCTCCAGAGGGTTGTTATACACCATTTACTTCCAGACTTTGTTTTGATTGTACCAACAATATGGATGAGTATGAAGTATGCATTATGGGTATCAAGGCTGCCATTGAGATGAAGATTCAGTTTTTGAATGTGTACGGAGATTCAGCCTTGGTAGTTAGTTAGGTTAAAGGTTAATGGGACACGAAATATTCAAATCTCATTCCTTATAGAGAGCATGTGTTGTCTTTAATTCCATACTTTGAAGAGATTACTTTTGGGCATATCCCACGAGAAGAGAATCAGTTGACAGATGCATTAGCCACTATGGCATCTATGTTTGAAATTAGTTAGGATGAAGCACCCACAATTACTATTGATCGGTTAGATGAACCAGCATATTATTATGAGGTTGATACTGAAGGTGTGGAAGAGAAACCTTGGTTCCATGAAGTGAAAAGATATATCGAAGCTCAGGAATATCCTGAAGAGGCATCTATCAATGATAAGAAGTTTCTGAGGAGATTTTCTGCCAAGTTTTTCCTGAGTAATGGAATTTTGTACAAGCGCAATCATAATTCAACTTTGCTTCGTTGTGTGGACAAGAAGGAAGCAATGGAGATTATGGAAGACATGCATGATGGGATCTTTGGTACTCACTCTAGTGGGCATACAGTGTCTAAGAAGACCTTGAGAGCAGGTTACTATTGGTCTACCATGGAATTTGATTGCTATCAGCACTCCAAGACTTGTCATAAGTGCCAAATCTATGCTGATAAAGTACACATACCTCCAGTTCCATTGAATGTTTTGACTGCTCCTTGGCCTTTTTCCATGTGGGGCATTGATATGATTGGTGAGATTAAACCTACCGCTTCCAATGGACATCGTTTCATTCTTGTTGCTATTGATTACTTTACGAAGTGGGTAGAGGCAGCCTCGTTTGCTTCTGTTACCAAGAATGTTGTGACTCGGTTCATCAAACAGAATCTTATATGTAGGTATGGCATCCCCGAAAGGATTATCACAGACAATGGTACTAATCTGGACAATACTATGATTACTGACCTCTGCACGCAGTTCAAGATTAAGCATCACAATTCTTCTCCATATCGACCAAAGATGAATGGTGCAGTGTGTCATAAAAGTTTAGTAACGACTTGCATTGATGATACATAACCGTTATGACCTTTGGATGCTTTGTGTGTCATGCTCGGGTGACGGATTGTGTGACAATACCCAACTTTATTGGTAACAAGCTTAGTAGAATGCCATATCCAAGCAAGTACTCAATCCAGGTTATGGTAACCAATTCAACTTCCTTCCATTTTAGTAACTTAGTTCACATTCCAGGAATCTGACTTCATAGCCCGACTCATAATATATTTGGGTATGAACATAAGCCCCCGAGCTCTGTTCTTGTTTTCGTGGGTATAAGGCTCAGTCGTATTTGAAACCCATATGTATTATGTCGGCTTAACAACCCGGCTATTACGTAGCAAAAAGGTTGTGTCTCTTCATTTCTTCTAGCATAATGATGCTTTATAGGTTATACTCTCTTAGCTTCTTTTAAATATTATGCCTCTTAAAACCCTTTTTCTTATTTCGTTTCCAATTCTAGTTCTTATTTCCCTATAGTGTTTAGAAGAAAAAAACTTTATCCTCTTCCCTAGTTTCTTCTCAATCCCAGGTAATACTTTTGTTCCTTTCTCGATTTTACTTTATAACGTGATCACATTCCTTAGGATTATCATTAGGTTACGAATCTTTAGGCAGTTGGGTAGTTTTATTATTGTACTTATGAACGCCTTGGAGAGAAAAAAGTTGTGGGATGAATGCATGTGGGAAATGGAGAACACTATAGGTTGAGTGGAATTTGGGCGTGTTATAAATGAAGTCTATGGTGACATTCCCATACCTGAGAGTAATTTTACTTTTGGCTCCTCTTCCTTCGCCTACAGAAGAGCCTTCCCAAGGTACCCCTAAGAAGTCAAAGAACCTGATGTCTAGTGAAATATGTCAGGCTGATACAAAGATTACTTCTCTTATGCGTGTTGAAGGAGCAACCTCCGGGGACTTCAAATTTTGGTCCAACAAATTCGATGGACTCAAGTTTTTGAACGACCATCTTAACGCCATTGAGGATGTTAATAAGGTGAATATGATCGGACATGGGAAGATTACTCAAAACCCGAGTTCTTATCTGATGCGATGTATTGTACTTGTATGAGGCCTGTATGAATTCGAAATTGATTGTGAGAAAGCGAAGTCTAGGTTAAAGGGGGAAGTCATTCAACTGCAAGAAAAGCTATCCAATTTAGAAAAGAGCTTGGCTGAGGAGAAGAAAGCCAATACGACTCTACAAAAGGAGCATGAGCTGGCCAAGACAACTTTGCAGAAGGAATATGAGTTGACCTTGTCAAAGTTGATTGAAGAACTGAAGCTCGTCAGGTCTTCTAATCAAGAACTCATTGAGTCTCTACAAAAGTCTCAGATGGAAGTCCTCTCGGTTAGTGATTGTAGCGGTAAAATCGTGAGTGTAAGCTATTGATTAACTTAACTCGATATACACAGAGTCGCCACCGCGCTTTTCTTTATTTCCGAAAGGAAAAAGGTAAAAGAACGAATAAAAACCTAGGAGTCTAAAAGCAAAAGCTAAAAGAAACAAACAGAGATTGGGTAAGGGGATTGGTTACGAACCGGGAAGGTTTTAGGCACCCGACTCGTCCGTGGTACTCCACGGGAGCCCTTTGAAATATTTATTGCTTTTTGGTCTGAAATTGGTTTGTTTAAAAAGATGGAAGAGATGAGGAGAAGAATATTTTTTAATGATTTTTGTGTTTGATAAGGTTTTAACGCCTTATGCCTACGTACCCACAAAGTGCAATGCGAGATCAAAACCTCGTAGTTCGTGGTACAAAATTTGAAAAGAAACAATGGGTTGAATTGATTTTAAAATGTAGAGATAAGTCGTCATCCTTTAGCGAATAATTCCGCTAGAAAAGATTAATCATATCTAAACATATGAAAAAAGAAAAGGTGCACAAGGCACAAAAACAATTGAGTGAGTTTTGAGTTTTTTTAAAATATGTAAGAAAATGGTTTTGATATATTTACGTGAATTAACATTGATTAAGAAAACAAAGTGAAAAATTAAAATCGCTTGACCTAAATCAAGGTTTGTTTATGAAAGTGTTTGAAGTTTAGAAAACAAGAAGATTTTTGAAATAGGGAAAAGTTTTGAAAATTAAAGAATGGGGAGGAGATGAAGAGACTAATCCTAATACAAAAGATAAGGGAAGAAAGATCTAACCAAACTTGATGACATTCCAAATTATGAGCATAAGAGTTCCATCCTTGTAAGCTATCAAATAGCCAAATAAAGGCTAAATCCAACTTTATGAAGATCAAAGCAAAGGAGGTGTCCTAAGAATCTAAGTCCAAATCTCCACTCCAAATGCTAAGGGTAGTAACCAATAGTCCTCAAATTAAAGTCACAAGTTTTTTAGAGGTTTAATCCTTTATTAATTTTTTGTGTCCAAATGGACAAATAGAAAATAAATCAACAAATAATAAGGGCAAATAATAAACATGATATGGATGAATAAAGCAAAATAAAATAAAGGTAATAATAGTGCAAGAAATTAAATGTTAGTAACAAAAGAAATAAAAATGCAAGAATCTAAAATATTAATAGTAGTAATATTATAATAATATTCATATAATAATGGTATGGTGAACTTAATCAACCACAACCAAAAAAAGAAAGTAACCAAAATCGAAGGCAACCGGATCCGCTTAGCATCTTACACTATAGCGATTAATCAAGGCAAACCGAACCGAATTCAATGAGATTTGAAAGGCGATTGGGAGACCCAAAGCACCTACGCATCAAAAATTCACAAGTCTCGATTCTTGATGCAATATGATTAACCACTTTGGGATTACGCGATCAACAAGAGATCCGGTCCACGAAAGTGCAAGTACCCAATTAGATTTTTATTCCGAAGTCGGGACACATTTAGGTCTATGTTAAGCAATCTCCGAGTAATTTACGAAGTAATTACCCTACAAATGAGGCCGGCCACCACCAATTAAGGTGCATAATATTAGTGCTAATGTATGCGAGATAAACGATATATAAATCGTTATCCGAACGCGATACCGCACAAAACTAAAGATGAATACCAAATTGAGTCATACTTATGGTATTCTTCCATCCTTAAGTTCAATCACTCATCTTGGTGGATTCAAGCATGAAAATGTATCACTAATGCAAAGTACCCCAAATGAATTGAATAATCCACTTAAAGGTAGTTTTGAATTAATGAACATTAACTACTCTAATCTACACCCAAAGTCCATTGAAATTAAGGAGAAATTATTCCAAAAAATACTTCCCAAGGTAAAAATAAAAAGGAGGAAGAAGAAGAAGAAAGAGGAACCAAAAAGGGGCTTAAAACAAGCCAAAAACACCATTCTGACTTGTGTTAACCGGTTAACCGGTTAACGCAAGCAGATTTTGAATAATTTGCGCTGTTTTAAACTGGTTAACCGGTTAACCAAATGGTTAACCGGTTAACGTTGTACCAGAAGCTGAAAAATGCAGAAAATTCAGCATGATCCATTTTGAAACCTTTTCTCAAACATTGGATGATCATGATCTGAATTTGCACGAATTTTAAAACCAAAATACAGTGGAATCCCTGCAATCAAACAACAAATAGAGATCCAAAGGATCTAGAAACAAAAGCACCAAAGATCTACATCTTGAATGTTGTTGAGGTCCTATTTAAAGGCCTTAGGTATGGAAATTTGGTGGAATGGAGCTTGCTTTGGTAATTTGAATTTAGGCTTGGTAATTGAAATTTTGGTGGGAAATGGAAAAGAGTAGTGATTAGTGAGGGTTTTTGGTAGGAAATGATTAAAATGATGTAGAAAGTCAGAAACCAAGGGATCTAGAACATTCCAATTAAATCAATGATCTAAGGGTGCTGAATTTGAATAAAAAATTCAAATTTCGCACTGGTTAACCGGTTAACCATTTGGTTAACCGGTTAACCAAGCTGAATTTTGAATTTTTTGTTCAAAAATAGTTGCTTGGTTGTTTCGGCCCGATTCTTGTGTACGTCGAAGAAATAAACACGGGAATCTTGGAGATCCTTTGAATGAATCAATTAACTTGGGAAATCCTTGATCTGATAAATTTGAATTATTTGCGGATCGTCTTCGACTTTTGTGAAATTTACTCGAGCTGCAGGACTGCTATTTTTTTGGCATTTTTATATGGTTCCTCTTCCTGGAAAAAAAAGTTAGCAAAAGGAAACAAAATATTTTTGGATTTTGATTAATGGTTAGTAAACACAATCAAACAAATAAAGACAACGGTGATCCCCCGCGAGGCATAATCCTAACCCGAGAAGAACCGTGCAACCAGTGCGATCTTGTTTGTATGCAAAATGCAGATGAGATGCAAAGAAATCTTAGGGCAAAAATTAGGGTGTTACAGCTGCCCCTATTTAAGTTTCTTCAATCCGGAGATATGAAGATTGACATCTTCGTCTCTACAAGATGGGAGAGACTTAAATACAGAATACCCAATTTTTGTCCTAAGAGAACAAATGATATGATATGAATATGATATGCAAACCCAAGATCTTTGTGGGGAAAATATGACCACCAGAGAAAAGCAAAAACTTGGGGACACAAAAGAAAATCCCGCTGGGGAAACAACAAACAGACAAAGAGTTACCAGGAAAATAAATCACTGGATAACAGACTCCACTTGGGAAAAGATATGATATATTCGAGGAACAAAATTCAACCAGGGAAAGATAAACGCCCTGCCAGGAATATCAATCAAACAAAGTATTCGAATCCAAAAATGGAGAAATACTGAGTTGGAAAAGAAATCATCAACTACCTGATTACTGGGTAGGAAATCAACAGACTCAACTATCGATTTACTGGATAGGAGCAAGATACGGAGGGATAACCTCAATTACCTTTTTACTGGGTAGGAAATCAACAGACTCGACTATCGATTTACTGGATAGGAGCAAGATACGGAGGGATAACCTCAATTACCTTTTTACTGGGTAAGATATTCTCGACTACCTGATTTACTGGGTAGAAAAATAACAGTCTCGACTATCAATTTACTGGATAGGAGCAAAATAAAGAGGGATGACCTTAATTACCTTTTTACTAGGTAAGATATAACGAACTCGACTATCGATTTACTGGATAGACGTATGATCAACTACCTGATTTACTGGGTAGGAACTCAATCAAATTGAAACAATTTCTATTACCTTTTTACTGGGTAAGAAGAAGAAATATCGGCTACCGGATTTACTGGGTAGAAACTCAATCAAATTACCTTTTTATTGGGTAATATGAAAATATCTGATTCTATCACCTTTTTACTGGGTAAGAGAAAAAAATAACTTGACTACCGAATTTACTGGGTAGAAAAAAATTCTCAACTACCTGATTTACTGGGTAGGAGCTTACCTTTTTACTGGGTAAGAGGATAAAATCTCGACTACCGGATTTACTGGGCAGGAGTACAAGTAAAGAACTTGATTAATTTGGTAATATTACCCACTATCAATTACTGATAGCTTAATCCAAAGTAATATACTCAAGCTGGAGAAAATGTTGCCCACTATCAAACAGTGATAGCTTAATTCCAAAGCAAAATACCCACAAAAGGGGACCAAAGTTCAATCCAAGAACAAATTGGAGAGAAACGGTCAAGCAAGACTCATCCCGAGGAGGAAATATCTCAACTGGGGAAAATTCCATCCAGATAATAAACTGGGGAGGAAACTAAATCAACATCATCCACGAGAAACAAACTCAGTGGGGGATTAGAAAGGATTAACACTTTCTGCTTAATGGTCGACACTCTAAACTTGAGAGGAAAACGACACACGCACTCTGTGTGGAAAGTCCACACCAAAGAGCAGATAACAAAGATGAACGCAAGAATGCAAGCAAACAATGTTATGTTTATGCGTATGAATATTCTTATGAATATGCTGACAAAACAGACATAAAGATAAGAAACGGGTGACATGAACACCATAACAACCGGATACTCGGCTAATCTCAAAGCAACAAGGCAGGGAAACATGCTAGAGATTCAACTTGAAATCTGCAGGGGAATATCATAAGCCATCAAAGGAATACAATCCTACTACAAGGCTCAAATCATGATGAAACAACATCTGCTAGGAATATCATCCTGCTGAGGAAAGGTAATAATCTGCTGAGGATGAAAATCAAACTTCACGAGGAATAACCGTCATACCACTCCTGCTCCACCTGGATAGAGTGTCGGACTTGCTAAAATCTCATAGGAACCTGCTGGAAATCAACACATGCAGACCTACTGGGGATCCATATGGGGATATCAGAAGTTAACATCATAGCCAAAACACAGTTACGAGGGATTTTAAATCAGTACCCATCATCAGGTAAAAGAAAACCTCTAAACTGACTGCTATATCAATACTTCTATATTCAAGGATGCAAACAAATCAAGCTGAGGAACAAGAGCTCAGTTGGGGATTCCCAATACTTCTCAATTTAAAGATAACTTGCTGAGGAAGATATCAAAACTCAGCTAGGGATTCTGAACATCCCTTCCAACAACTCTTCTGGGGGATACATACAATCTCCGTTCAACATCATTGTTGGGGAACAAAACCTCATTAACATCAACCTGCCAAGACTATCCAGGAACTTCGCATGGACACAACTGAATCAAACCCTGCTTTGGGAGAGACAAGTTACACACATCCAGACTTTACCATTCTTGGAATCACTATTGATATCCTTTCTTTGTTCATATAATCAAAAGAAAAATGTTTTTTAAAATCTTCAAAAATTAAATTTATTAAATTTGTTTCAAAAATCATCATCAACAATAAATTGAAATTTTGTAAACATAAACAATATAAAGAATTGCAAACAATTGGATAAAAGCTCAAATTCATTGATAGAATGGTAGTCAGCAAATGGCGTGACTC
Source organism: Lathyrus aphaca (assembly GCA_963966055.1). Classification (NCBI taxonomy): domain Eukaryota; kingdom Viridiplantae; phylum Streptophyta; class Magnoliopsida; order Fabales; family Fabaceae; genus Lathyrus; species Lathyrus aphaca. The sequence continues at coordinate 626,846,571 of OZ014519.1, forward strand.
CATGGATCATTACAAGTTTGAAAAATGCTAAATACATGGAAAAGGGCTACATTGAGATACAATGATCACTATTCTCCCTATCAACTTTGAACTCCATTATGTCCGAAACTTCAGTCAAGGATGAGTGAATAAGAAACTTCGATGAATAATTCTTCTGAGGGATAGAATCTGAAATCCTCGGTTGCTACAAGCGATTCAGTCTGTCGACGCAGTTACTTGCCATGATCCCTAACTTTTGCCTAGATTGCCCTTTCGGGTTTTCAACCTACCAGGATAATTATTTATGTTTATGTCTCTAATTTTTGCCTGGACCGCCCTTTCGGGTTTTCAATCCACCGAGACGCTCATTTTTGCCTAAGCCGCCCTTTCGGGTTTTCAACTTAGCGAGCTGTTCTTTTATTTTTTTAGGCGAAGTATTTCTTGACTGTGTCGCTCCCGATAAATGGGAAAATGGCCCAGATAAAGGTACAGACGCGAACGGTCGGCGAAAGAGGGTGTGAGAACACACAGGAGTGAACTCACAGGGAATGAATAGAGTCACCAGCTAGGCATTTTTATCCCGGAGGAAAGGCAATGCTGCATAGACCTAGAAAGACATGGATAAGACGGTTGCGAACCAGAGAGACTGAGAAAGGGGGTTGGTTACAACCTGGGAAGGTATTAGCACCCAGATTATCCGCCGTACTCGACGGGATCCACGCTTAAAAGATTTGTGTTTTAAAGGGGTAGTGTCAGTGCAATCTGTGTATAAAAGAGCTGGAAAAGGATATACAGGTGTCAGTGTAAGAGAAGTGTGAAGTGCATCAGTGAAGTGTCAGTGTAAGGACAAAGATGAAATGCTCATGATAATGAGGCTTAAAGAATGAAGCTAGGAAGAGGGGGAATATACAGAGACTTTTGTTCGATAACTGTTAAGTTATGCCTACGTATCCTCCCGTGCAATGAGGAAGTCAGAATACCGTAGTTCGACCCAAAGAGACTGAAGATGAATTGACTTGTGAACTGCTTACTTGTCTATGCTCAAATGTATGATCTGTCTGGCACAGATGCAAACTGTCTTGCATTAGACGGAAGAAGCGAGTTCTCGTTTGTGAGTGAATGAGATGAGAAAAGAATCCCGGAGGAGACGATTATTGTTTGTTTTTGAGTTTTCAGTCTTTTATTGCTTTTGGAAGTTTGTCATAAGTTAATGAGCTTAAGCCTAAACCAATGGATTTAGCAAACTCATCACATCTTCCCTCTGATTAGGGGTGATGAGAATACCTTAAGTGTGAAGTCAGCTTCTCACACTTAATCACCTTTGATGCAGGATTAAGATCATTAACCTACTTGTGATTATTTAGATGTTTTTGTGGTTTTTGTTTAGTGTTGAGTAATGAGATTAAGCCATAATCAGGGATTAAACAGACTCATTACACCATCCTAATAGAAGGATAATAGATGAGAATGTTTAAGCTGAGGAAAGCTCCTCAGCTTAATCCATGATTAGGGATTAAACTCATGACAAAACAAAGTCTTTATTAAGTGGATTTTATTTAATGGTATGGTGATGAAGTGATTTTTAGGGTTTGTAAGACAACTTGAGGGGGACTTGTCCATTAACACTAGGGTTAGTCCTTCTTAACCAGTTAAGGAAGAATTATAACCCTAATGCAAGGCCCAAGTTACAAGTGTGATGTCTTGATGGTTATTATGTGAATTGATTAAAGGAGTTAAACACATTAAGGGTTTAACACTTAGGATTAAAGTTATACACTCCATCCTAATAGAAGGATGCAGGCATAAGCTTAATCACAAAGCCTTAAAACCTTTAGGGTTTAGTCCCTGATTATGAGGTGAGAAGAGAAGACTCAAAGAGACACAAAGGTAAAACTAAGAGGGGGACTAATCAAAACCCTAATCATTGTCATGCTTGGTTGTTCCTAAGGTTTGTGAGGTTTAAGAAAGAAATCTTCAATGGAACCACCAGGAAGCAGATGAAAGGAGCAAAGAGAAGCAAAGTAACTTGCTTCATTTAAGGAGACAAGTCACTTGAGGAAAGAAAGTGAGAAGAAGAAGAATGAACAAGCTCAAACTCAAACACATATCAAAATGCAGCATGGAATGCTTAAAAGAGATGAAGAGAGAGTTATGAGAAGTGAAGGCAAATTCACTTCTCAAATCCACTTACCACCTGAAAAGTCAGAAAAGAAATGCAATGCAATGCAAAATGGGATGGAATGGCATGATGAGAAACAAAACCAGAAGCACATACATGGTGTTAATGATGCTATGGGATGATGCAAACATGAAACAACACATGAGGGTGATCATACAAGCTTAAGGATGCAAATGATGCAAGTTAAGACACATGAACATACATGAAAAGTTATGACATGCAAATGACATACAACATGGCCAATGCAAGATGCAATGATCAAACATGCTTTCAATATGTCTTAAGATGTCAAGTGAATCAAATGGATGTATAAAATGCTATGGCAAGTCAAGGTATGCAAGCAAATGCAAGATGTATGCATATGGAAGCCCAAATTAGGGTTTATGATCAAAGCATCAAACAAAAACCAAAATCAGAAGCAAACATCAATATAAAAAATTGAAAATGCACTCAAAGGATCCCTAATCCTATACTAATTCACTGCCCAAAGGAGGGATTCCAACTCTTAACCTAATTCAAGTTATGATTTTCCTAAGTTTTCTAGGGTTTTAGGGTTCCTTAACAAGAAAAATGTCAAACAAATGGAAAATGTAAGATCAATTCATGCCAAATTAATCTCACAAACTACATGATATGCATAACACAATGCAAAAAGAATCAAAGTCCAACTCTTTAGGGTTAGGCAGAAATGATTTTTGGAAGTTTGGATCAAAATAATGCATCAAAATGATTTTAATTCCATGAAAAATTCTCAAAATGCATCAAGATCAAAAACGAAATTTGGTTTGAGGGTTGGACAATGTTTCTAAATGTTCTTAAAGGTTTCATGAATTTTTTGGTGATTTTTAAATACCTAAAAGTATTTTTAATTAATTAATTCTCATTAATTAATTAAAAAGAAACTTTTAAATATTTAAAAATACTTTTTTAATGCTAAAAATAAAAATAAAAATATTTTTGGTTTCTGAAATTAAATAATAGTGTGCATAAAAAATTTCAGAATTTTTAAAGTATTTTTGCTATTTTTAATAAATTGTACAAATTAAATGAAATAATATGAAAAATAAAATGAATTAAAAGCTGAAAAAGAAAAGTAATCAGATCCAAGGGCCCTCATTTAAACCTGCTGCGCGCGCGTTTGACTTGGCGCCAGATCCCACGGCTGGAATTCAAACTTGGCTAATTAAGTGATTAAGCCCTAATCTTGCCCTAATGACTTTCAGATGACCGGAACAGTGGTTCCGGTCATCTTCTCCGGCGAGTCAAAATGCTAAATCATTCTACAAGCTACGAAAATGAAAACTAACCATCCAGAAATCATCCCCAGCCTAAAACGAATCAAACCCCTCACTCAAACATCATTTATCATTCATAATCAGAGAGAATCGAATCAAAATAGTTTCTAGGGCAAAAATTTCAGAACACGAATAAACTCTCATTTCTTCACCATTTTCAAAACCAAAGACATATTCATGATCAGAGAGGCATGTAGAAGCTATTAAGAACTTAAAAATTCATTTCTGGAAAAAAAGTTCTTGAGCTACCTGAGTTTTGAAGCTTTTCTGTTCACAGCTTTCTGGCCTCTCCTCTTGATGCAATCCACTCCTCTTGGTCCCTTGATGATGTCTGGATGCTTAGAAAGAGTTTATGTTGGCTGGTTTGGGAGTTTGAACAGGTTCTGCTCAAGCTCAGGTGAGAATCGTGTTTTGGATTCAGGCAGTTTAAGGCAAGGGTGAGGGGTGCTTTGTGATCAGGATGATGAGTTGAGAAGGTCTGTGAAGTTTGTTTAAGTGTTTGTGGCTTGTATGAAGAATTTCGAATGCTTTTGCTTTGAGAGTGAAAAATGAGAAAGTTGTGTTCTTGTTGGTTTCAGGCTTGCTTGTTATGTTGTTTGGCTTGCAATTAGTTTGTATAAACAATGCTGATTGGTCAGAAGATGTGACATGCCCTTTTGTGATAGGTGTATCTACTTTTGCCAATTTGTCAACTTTGTGTAAGAGAAGCATGGGTCATGTCTTAGCCAAGTACAAGGGGGGTGGGCTGCGCAGCATGGTGTGAGGGAAAGGCTAGGATAGTTCAGCAATGTAGCTAGCAAGTGGATGAAGTGTTATGATGGCTTTTGCAACTTGCTTGCTTTTGATCTTCATGAAAATATCTTGCCTCACAAGCCATAAAACATGTGATCTTTTTGGTTCAATCTGAACTTTAAGACTTGTGTGATGTTTGTATAAGGATTAGACATCAATTAGAAGTCACAAATTGCTTTGGTACAAGATTTTGCAAATTTCTCATTTGGTGCATAATTTGAAATTTAGTGATTTTTGCCAACTTTGATGCACCATAACTTTTGATCCAAAATGAATTAGGTCATGTTCTTGTACTTTTTGAAAAGGGAAAGATCTATTCTACAACTTTCATGACCAAAGTTTTTCCATTTGAAGCATTTTTGGATCAAAAAGTAAGGATTGAAAAGTTGCCTAAAATGACAAATTCCTTAAAAGTCAAACTTACCCCAAAAAGTCAACTTTGCAAAAACTTATAATTCTTGAATTTTGTGAACTTCAACCTTCTTCCATGATCAAATAAAGATCAAATACACTCAAAATGATGAAGATCACCCCTTGGTTGGGTCATTGGGGGCCTCAGATGCCCTAATTTTGCACTGACTTGTCCAGAAAGTCAACTCCTGATCAAATGACTTCCCCATGGAATTTCTACATGAAAATTGATATGCATACTCCCTATACCATATAGAGACCAATAGAAACAAGAATGACCAAAAAATTTGGAGTTATGGCCTCTGAAACCAAAACCCTAATTTTAGGTCATCTGTGCAGTCAAGCCTGGCTCTGCTTCCATACCAATCCCAGTTCTTGTGATTCTTTGGCATTTTTGACTTTGAGAGGATGTAATATGATATAAGAACACACATGGACCCCTTTGAAGTTATTGGTGGCCTTTGGAGTGGCTCAAGAAGCTCTTGGATTGCTCAGATCACAAACCCTAGGTGCAGATGACTTTGAATTTATGCAGTGAATCAAAAATGTGGTATGAGATGCTATGATTGAGTTTATGCATATGAAATGAGCACAAGCCATTGTGTGAATGGGTGAGGGCAAATTTGGGGTGTTTACAGCTGCCCCTATTCAAGCGTGAGTTAGCTGTGCAGGATGTAAGCGACGGCTTAACAGGCAAACAAGATAACTTGTGGTTGAATACCAAAGACAGTCCAAAATTTGCACTCACAGAATGAAGAAGAAAAGGGATATAGATTGTAAAAGAAAGTAAAATATATTGTAAAGTGTGGGCGACGGAGGACGACCGTCGAGCAGAGGACGACTACTGGGTAAAGAGCAATGACGGGGACGGCCGACATGCTGGGAAAAGTACGGATAGTAAAGCAATGACGGGGACGGCCGACATGCTGGGGATAAAAGATATTATGATGGGGACGGCCATCAAGTAAAGCTGTAAGGTTCTCTGGTGACTAATGAAACATGACGGGGACGGCCATCAAGTTCATAAAGTAGTGCAAGCAACGATGGGGACGGCCATCGGGTTAAAGAATAAATGAAATAAACAGATGATGAGGTACGGTCATCAAAGGTGAAGGACGATCACCTAGCAGGGGACGGCTGCTCTATAAGGGGTAAGATGAGGGACGGTTACCTAAGGTGGAGGACGACCACCTGGCAGGGTACGGCTGCCGAAAATATCGCGACATAGGACGAATGCCGGATAAAAAGGTCAACGATGGGGACGGCCATCGGACGAGCATGATGGAGGACGACCATCAAGAGGTGGAGGACGACCACCTAGCAGGGGACGGCTGCTCTCAGGGTTTATCATGACATAGGACGAATGTCAGATAACCAAAATCAACAATGGGGACGGCCATTGAATAAAATGATGAAGGACGATCATCAACAGGTGGAGGACGACCACCTAGCAGGGGACGGCTGCCAAATATCAACGATGGGGACGGCCATCGGATGAGCATGATGGAGGACGACCATCAAGAGGTGGAGGACGACCACCTAGCAGGGTACGGCTGCTCTCAAAGTTTATCATGACATAGGACGAATGTCAGATAAAGGAAAATTTGCTTTGTTGTCTATCTACTGGGGAATAGTAAACACGAACGAGTGTTTATATCCACGAAAACAAAAGGTATAAGCGTTTAGGTGTGTATAGACTAAAGATGCGGACGAGCATCCTCAAGACTATGATACGGACGAGTATCATGTAGAAACACACCCTTGACGCATGTTCTGAGATGATGATACGGACGAGTACCAACTGGTTAACAAAGAACACGGACGAGTGTTGAATCTGAAAGAATTCTTCTGGGAAATAGTAGACACGGACGAGTATCTACATTCAAGAAGATACAAGTGTTTGACGCAATGTATGGATTAAAGATGCGGACGAGCATCCTTAAGATTATGATACGGACGAGTATCATGTAGAAACAAACCCTTGACGCATGTTCTGAGATGATGATACGGACGAGTACCAACTGGTTAACAAAGAACACAGACTAGTGTCGAATCTGCAGGGATATAAATGGTGCATACAAGATACGGACGAGTATCTGTATAAGTATGAGTAGAAGGTATGAGTGATGTATATTTGAGTGTTCAATCTGCTGGGGAGAGTGACACGGACGAGTGTCAAAAGGAGAAAAGTATAGTATAAACAAATATCTGGTATGCAAAGTGTTTACATTACTGTGCTGGGAAAGTGACATGGACGGATGTCAAGGAAATGTATATATATATAAGTATTTGTGAGTGCAAAGAGGGTGTCTTTGGCTTTCTGTTGGGGATGTGACACGGACGGGTGTCAAAGGGAGTATATACTGGTGTTTGTGAATATGAGGCAACTGCTTTTGCTGGGGACTCTGGGGGGAAAGTTTTCTGAATACTGATGGATTTTTATTATTCACGAGTGTTCGATTCAAAACATGGCTTATGATTATGCTATATGTTTGATTTTTGTCGTAATGCTCCGTTCTTAAGACGGAATGCTACGCTTTGTTTGGTGAATATGATGCGAATGCTATGATCGTGCAAAAGATACCGATCCGGGATTCGGGTCCCGTTGCTATGAAGATCTCTGGTTGATCTGTCTGAAGTGATCATCCCAGCTGGGGATGAGATCATTGGTAGATCTGGTGAGATGATTCTGCTTGGGGATATAAGTCACTGATTGACATATCCTTGTAATAAGGGACCCAGCCGGGGTTTGTAGAAGCTCTTCTTTTACTCTGTTGTGACTCCTTCATGCGTTGCTCTTCTGAATAGAGGCTGAAATTCTGTGGGGAGATGGTTCCCTGGCTTTTGTACTTGACTGAGGAAGAATGGTTAGTAACTCGGCCGGGAGAAGCACCAAGTGGCAACTCAGCTGGAGAGAAAGCACTTTGAGTGTTAAGACTGAGTGAGTATTGATTTGCCAGCTTGCTGGGGTGAAGCTTTCATGCCCCATGTTGCGTTTCGGATACCTGCAATCCTGCAAAGACAGAGAAACGCACAAGTAATCCCGAGGCATCCCTTACTGGATTCCGTCATAGGAGTGAGACACTCTCGAGAGTAAGTATATTTCCTGCAAGCATGTGTTTTATTTTCTTTATTTTTTATAGATAAACATCTGTATTCGTGCAACCAGTTTCTTAAGACATCAGACATTCTTTGCAAAAATAAAAATGTACAAAACGAACCACGATTGAAAAATCTGATTTTATTAATTTAAATGCCCTGAATTGGCAAGATACAGTCAAAGAAACGAATCTCCTGAAATGAGGAGATTGTTACAAATTGAGAAACACATAGCTGGCAATGTTGACGGCGCTTTAAGGAGCTTCCTCTTGCTACGACTCGTATGACATTTGACATTCTTCTCGTCTTGCTTTCTGAAGAAGGCTGATTCTGACAGAAGCTTGATCCTTTTGAAGCTTACCAAGCTGTTAAGTGATGCAGACGAATTCAGAATGCAGTTGTTCGCTTATTCCCTTATTTTGCATGGATCGCCCTTTCGGGTTTTCAATCCATCGGGATACCCATTTTTTCCTGAGTTGTCCAATGCGGCTTTTCAACTCAGCGGGTGTACACATTTTTTTATTTATTTTCCCTTATTTTTGCCCGAGTCTTTTATTCTGTTTTTGACTCGCCGGGATGCCCTATTTTTGCCTGGACTTACATTCTGTTTTTATGTCCAGCGGGTCATTTTTATGCGAAGTATTTTTTAACTGCATCTGAATTCACAGGGGATGGGAAGTCTTTGCCATCCATGGTGCTGAGCATCAGTGCTCCACCAGAGAAAACTTTCTTTACAACAAACGGTCCTTCATAATTTGGAGTCCATTTGCCCCTGTGGTCTGTATGAGGAGGGAGGATTCTTTTCAACACAAGATCTCCCACTTGGTATTCTCGGTGCCTGACTTTCTGATCGAAGGCTCTTTTCATTCTTTTCTGATACAACTGCCCATGACAGATTGCAGCCAATCTTTTCTCTTCAATCAGACTCAGTTGTTCGTATCGGGACCGAACCCAATCTGCTTCGTTCAGCTTAACATCCATCAATACCCGTAAAGAGGGTAATTCGACTTCAACAGGTAGGACTGCCTCCATACCATACACCAGCTGATACGGTGTTGCCCCAGTGGATGTTCTGATTGACGTGCGGTACCCATGCAAGGCAAACGGTAGCATCTCATGCCAGTCTTTGTAGGTGACTACCATCTTCTGCACAATCTTCTTGATATTTTTATTAGCCGCCTCAACAGCGCCATTCATCTTTGGCCTGTAAGGAGAAGAATTGTGGTGTTGGATCTTGAAGTCCCGGCACAGCTCTGCCATCATTTTATTGTTTAAGTTGGAACCATTATCAGTAATGATTCGCTCGGGAACTCCGTATCGACAGATGATATCTCTCTTCAGAAATCTGGCTACCACTTGCCTTGTAACGTTGGCGTAGGAAGCTGCCTCGACCCACTTGGTGAAGTAGTCAATGGCAACCAAGATGAATCTGTGGCCATTTGAAGCAGTCGGTTCAATCTTACCAATCATATCAATGCCCCACATGGCAAAAGGCCAGGGTGAAGACATTATATTCAGAGGATTGGGAGGCACATGCACTTTATCCGCGTAGATCTGGCATTTATGGCATTTTCTGGCATAGGCACAACAGTCGGCGTCCATTGTGATCCAGTAATAACCTGATCTTAGCAATTTTTTAGCCATGGCATGCCCTCCAGCATGGGTACCAAAGGATCCTTCGTGCACTTCGTGCATCAACAAGTCTGCTTCTGTTCTATCAACGCATCTGAGGAGTACCATATCAAAGTTTCTCTTGTATAGGGAACCATCAGTGTTCAGAAAGAAACTACCAGCAAGCCTTCTCAAAGTCTTCTTATCATTGGAGGATGCTCCAGATGGGTATGTTTGATCCTCCAAGAAGCACTTAATGTCATGGAACCAAGGCTTATCATCTTTGATAACATCTGCTGCGAACACATATGCTGGTCTATCTAGTCTGGACACTGAAATCTGCGGCACAAAGTTGGCTGCTTGAACTTTGATCATAGATGAAATGGTAGCCAGGGCATCTGCAAACTGATTCTCGTCCCGAGGGATATACTCAAGCTTGACTGTTGTGAAGAAAGTCGATAACCTCCTTGTATAATCCCTGTAAGGTATCAGATGATCCTGGTGGATGTACCATTTGCCGTTGGTTTGATTAACTACCAGAGCTGAATCTCCGAATACAGTTAAAGTCTTGATCCTGAGGTCAATGGCTTCCTCAAGACCCATAATGCAAGCTTCGTATTCAGCTTCGTTGTTAGTGCAGTTGAAGGTGAGTTTTGCCGAGAAAGGCATGTGAACTCCTTTAGGCGTAATGAGTACTGCACCAACACCACGACCATTCATATTAACAGCCCCGTCAAACATCATAGTCCATTCTTCTTCCGGGTCAGGCCCTTCAGTGTGAATGGGCTCTTCATGATCTTTTGCTTTTATGAACATGATGTCTTCATCAGGGAAGTCAAATCTCATAGGCTGGTAGTCATCAATAGGTTGCTCAGCAAGATATTCAGATAGTACACTGCCCTTGATGGCTTTCTGAGATGTGTACTGGATGTCATACTCTGTGAGAATCATTTGCCATCTTGCAACCTGTCCGGTAAGAGCTGGCTTCTCGAAAATGTACTTAACTGGATCCATTTTGGAGATCAGTAAAGTAGTGTGGGTCAGCATATACTGTCTCAGTCGGCGAGCAGCCCACGCTAAAGCACAGCAATTTTTCTCGAGCAGTGAATAACGTTGTTCACAGTCGGTAAACGTTTTGCTCAGGTAGTATATTGCATACTCTTTTCGACCAGACTCGTCATGCTGGCCCAACACACACCCCATTGACTCTTCTAATACTGTCAAGTACATTATCAGAGGTCTTCCTTCAACTGGAGGCATAAGGATTGGAGGTTCTTGCAGGTATTCTTTGATCTTGTCAAAAGCCCTCTGGCAGTCTTCATTCCACCTGACCGTCTGTTCTTTTCTTAACAGTTTGAACAAGGGTTCACAGGTTGCAGTAAGGTGAGATATGAACCTTGAGATATAGTTCAATCTACCTAAAAACCCTCGAACTTCTTTTTCAGACTTTGGTGCAGGCATTTCCTGAATGGCTTTGACTTTATCAGGGTCCACTTCAATCCCTTTCTCGCTTACAATAAAACCCAGCAGCTTACCAGATCGCACCACGAATGTGCATTTGTTGGGGTTCAGCTTCAGTTGGTATTTCCTCAGACGCTTGAATAGCTTCATCAGATTCACCAAGTGGTCTTCTTCTGTGAGGGACTTGGCAATCATGTCATCCACATAACACTCGATTTCTTTATGGATCATATCGTGGAATAATGTTACCATAGCCCGTTGATATGTTGCACCAGCATTCTTCAGTCCGAATGGCATCACCTTGTAACAGAACGTGCCCCAGGGTGTGATGAAGGTTGTCTTCTCCATGTCTTCAGGTGACATTTTGATCTGGTTGTATCCTGAAAATCCGTCCATGAAGGAGAATACCGAGAACTGAGCCGTATTATCAACCAATACGTCAATGTGAGGTAATGGGAAATCATCTTTTGGGCTGGCTCTGTTCAGATCCCGGTAATCAACACACATCCTTACCTTGCCATCTTTCTTTGGAACAGGCACGATGTTAGCAACCCATGGCGGATAGCTAGTTACAGCAAGGAATCCGGCGTCCCACTGCTTTTGTACCTCTTCTTTGATTTTCATTGCCATGTCTGGGCGAGTGCGGCGCAATTTTTGTTTGACTGGTGGGCATTCTTCCCTCAAAGGCAGCTTATGCATAACAATGTCGGTGTCCAACCCTGGCATATCCTGATAAGACCAAGCAAACACATCCACATATTCTTGAAACAGGTCAATCAGTTGTTTCTTCACTATGTCTTGTAAGCAGGCCCCGATTTTAACCTCTTTCACATCTTCATCTGTACCAAGATTAATTGTTTCGACCTCCTCCTGATGAGGAATGATAACCTTCTCCTCTTGTCTCAACAATCTGGCTAGCTCTTCAGGAAGCTCGTAATCTTCTTCAACCCCTTCATCAGCTTGATTGATCGGATTGTCAAAGTCATACGAAGTCATAGCCGTGCTGTTGTCGGTGCTGTCTGGAAGGCACTCTCTGCAAGGGTTCAGTTTTGCTCATTTTAGTGATTGATTTTAATCTTGTTTAGAAAAAGTGAAATAAAGTTGTCATTTTGAAAACATCGCCATTTATTTTTTGTACAAAAAGAAAAATGGAAAAAACAGTGAGCGGAAAAAGGAAAAAGACTCATTTGCAAAAAGATGTCTGATATTTCATTGATTAATCTTGTTGCACAAAAAGTACAGATGACCCGATTACAAAATGAGTCTCGTCATCTTGGGCAAGATGCAAGACTTTGATGCATGCTATAAAATACAAGAAATAATAATTACTTTGCATGAGTAACTCTTATAAATTCCTGGGAAGACCAGTTTGAGATACTGCTCCCCGGGATCTTTGGACGAATCCAGCTTTCCAGGTTGCGTTCTTCTTCCAACTCATCTTCCAAGTTGTTGACAGCATCGGGGGTAAGCATCCCCCACTAACAAAGTTGGGCTTCTTGGCAGCCTCTGTTTGATCTTCTTGAGTTGGTTTGTAACCCAACCCAAATCTATCTTCTTTCTTCTCCACAGGCAACAGTTTGCCCCAGCCTTGAGCGTTTCCTTCTTCCACCACCTTTTGGGCTTGTTGGTAGGACGTCATAGAGTTCCCAAGCACAGCAGAGGTTTCATTAATATTCAGGGCCTCAAACCCTTGACTCATGGTCTCGTGGATCTCCCCATCCATCTCAATATACTTATAAGTAGCCAAATGGCTAACAAAAATATCCTCCTCTCCACAAATAGTAACGACTTGACCCTCCCACTCAAATTTTAACTTCTGGTGAAGGGTAGATGTTACTGCGCCAGCGGCATGAATCCATGGTCTACCCAACAAACAGCTGTAGGCAGGCTAAATGTCCATCACGTAGAAGGTCGTTTTGAAAGTTTGTGGGCCAATAGTTACAGGCAACTCAATTTCTCCCAGAACTGATCTCTTAGAGCCGTCAAAAGCTCTCACTACTAAGTTACTGGGTCGTAATGCCAATCCTTCATATTCCAGCTTTACAAGGGCCTTTTTAGGTAAGACATTGAGGGATGATCCTGTGTCTACCAGCACATGGGAAAGAACTACACCTTTACATTCCATGGTAATGTGCAAGGCCTTGTTATGATTGCGGCCTTCCGAAGTCAAATCAGTGTTGGTGAATCCTAGTCCATTGATAGCATTAACATTTCCAACCACAGCTTCCAACTGATTGACTGTGATCTCTTCTGGCACATAAGCTGCGTGAAAGACTTTGAGTAGTGTGTTCCGATGGGCTTCGGAGCACATAAGCAATGATAGAATGGAGATCTTGGAAGGCGTCTGGTGAAGCTGGTCCACTATCTTGTAATCACTTTTCTTGATGATTCTCATGAACTCATCAACTTCTTGATCAAAAGGTGTTTTCAAATCTTCTCTAACAACCTGCTCTTCTTGCACCGTGCTCTTCCCTTTTGCCTTGGCAGCAGCTTCTGCTTCGGCAGTGGGTCTTTGAATTTGCGGGGCAAAGAGACGTCCGCTTCGAGTGAAGCCTCCGCCTCCTCCCACATTGTCTATTTGTGGTGCAGAAGTTGATGATTCAAAAGTGATTTTCTGTCCTTCGCAGTACAAATCAGAGCCATAATGCCAAGGGATGGCATTACTGCTTTCATAAGGTACTGGTCCAGGCACTGTGACAGTGACTGGACTGATGGCAGCTGCGGAAGGAACCGTGATAGTCTGTGGATCATAATATATTGTGACTGGTGCTCTGATGGGAGTAGCACTTTGTGAGTTGTAGGCGGAATCATTTTCAGGATCATAATAAATCGTAACTGTTGAGACATCTTCATGGTTTGCTGCTGACGTTGTAGGAGACATTGTTGGAAGGATGGGTGTTGTTGTTGTAGGAGATTCAAAATGAAGTGGTGCTGAAGTTGTAGAAGGAATGTTCGTTGATATTTGGTCAGTTGAAATGACAGATGGAACATTTGTTGATGAAGCTGAAGAGTTGTCTGGAACAATGGTTGTTGCAGTTGTAGTGGACTCTGGAATGGTTGTTAATGAGATTGCTGGATTTATTGGAATTGATGTTGTAATTTGGAGCAGGCCACTCTGGATGAGACCATATATGACATCCCTCAAGTTATCACAGCCATTCACTGAAATGTTGCAGTAAGCACACCCTAGCTCGCATCCCGGGAACATTTGACATTCAAGGAGTTGAGCTTTAATCTCCACCAAAGGTGTCCGAATCTGACCCACACTGGTTATCAAGTAAGACGGCTTGTCTTCTTCAATAGCATTGATTCGGGGGCCACCATGGTGTGGCATAGGGTTCTTGTTAACATTTGGTGGTGGTGCAAAGTTTAAAGCTTTGGAGTCTACCAGGTCTTGTACCTTCATGTGCAAGGCTCTGCACTTCTTTGTACTGTGGCCAGGTGCATTTGAATGGAAAGCACATCTGGCACTGGAGTCGTAGTTTCTGGGTAGACTGTTAGGATCCGGAGGTGCCAACGTCCTTAGCTCAACCAAGTTGAGTTTCAGGAGTTGTGGCAGCAATGTTGCATAGGGCATAGGGATCGGATCGATCACCCTATTGGCCTGAGAGGGCCTCTATTGGAATGGTCTCTGCTGATTGTTGTTGTTGGTGTTGCTGTTGTTGTAATCTCTCGGAGGATACTGAGTTTGTTGCTGGTACTGAGGTTGTTGCTGATAATTTTGTTGCGGTGGTTGATAAGCTGGTTGAGGATGAATTGGAGCGGGAATGGTGACTGCTGCCACAGACCTATGAACATATTGGGGCCTGCCCCTGTTGGTGTGGATAGCATTGGTCTCACCAGTTCTTCTTGGGCCTGCAAAAGGCTTTCTTGCGTTACTGGATGAGCTTGCACCGTTGTCTGAGATCTTACCCATCTTCAATAGGCTTTCAATTCTCTCCCCGGCTATGACTACATCTGCAAAGCTGGTGGATGAGAAGGCAACTAGCCTATCAATGTAAGTCCCCTGGAGGGTGTTCATGAACATATCAGCCATCTCCCTCTCTGACATGGGTGGCTGGACAGCGGCAGCAAGCTGTCTCCACCTTTGAGCGTATTCACGGAAGCTTTCCCTGGATGACTGTGACATCCCCATCAGGAGGGTCCTGTTGGGAGCCATATCCAAGTTGTACTGATACTGTCTGATAAAGGCCTCTGCCAGGTCCTTCCAGCATCTAATGGTTGCTCTTGTCAAGTGGGAGTACCATTCCCTCGATGCTCCAGTTAAGCTATCCTCAAAATAAAACATCCATAGCTTTTCGTCCATGGTATAGGCCTTCAGCCTCCCCAGAAAGGATTGTAAATGGGTCCGGGGACAAGAAGTCCCGTTATACTTCTCAAAGCATGGTGGTTTAAATTTGTGGGGGATCCTGACCCCGTCCACTAGACCCATGTCCATAACATCAAATCCCAAAGAATTATGGGACTCCAAAGATCTTAGTTTCTCAGCAATCTCTTCTAGCCTTCTGTCATAGGCTTCTTCCCCAGCTCCCATCACTGTGAACTGATCTTCCTGGGGGTCTTCTTGCAGTACTCTACCTGCTGTGGCAGTCCCCTGCACATTGACAGGGATGTTGATCTCTGGATGCTGGTGGGGTCCAAAGACTGGGGGATTAACATGAGGTTGGACTCTTTCATTGTTGCTTGTCCCAGCAGTCCCTGGATGATGGTCTTCCTGGTTCCTCCCCTCTACTAGTGCTCTTAACCTCTCCTGGCTTTGAGCCATATTGTTCATCACCTCCATAAATTGTGTCATCTGATTCCTCATTTCCAACCTCTCGTTGGTCATTTGATTCCTGACCTCTGTAAGGTCCTGCTGCATTTGATCCATCTGTATGCCCGGAAGATTGTTGCGGGTGGGGTATCTGTGTGGACGGTTGAGTGGAAACCCTCGACGTCGAGCAATAGTTCCTGAGATCACAACAGAGTTAGTAACAATAAAACAAAAAACCTACAAAACAAAACAAAAGGTTAGTATGCAATGCAGTGTGTCTATTTGTTTCCAAGGTATCCGGCTTGGCACTTGGTTTTGACCTTTCCAGACCCCTGAAGAAGATACTTGTGATGTTGCTTGAAGAATTCAGATGAAACAAACCAACACATATATTACAAAAAGGTAAATGATACATAGTTTGTTTTTCCTTACAACTTATGCCCTCTGAGGGGTCAGAAATACAACATAAAGAAAAGTACATAAAAATGAAAGCAACAACAAGCAAAAAGTCAAACACCAAGGCCAAATTCATCCTCCTGAACTTCCTTGAGAAGTGCTTCAGTCACAGGATCAGCTGGACGCTCTGTAAGATTCCTGATAAGGAGATTCCTTGTGGCAACAGCTGCAGTTAGCTTCTTGTGCTGACTCTGGTCCTTTGACCTCTTCA
This sequence comes from Lathyrus aphaca, assembly GCA_963966055.1. NCBI lineage: Eukaryota > Viridiplantae > Streptophyta > Magnoliopsida > Fabales > Fabaceae > Lathyrus > Lathyrus aphaca. The sequence continues at coordinate 626,862,818 of OZ014519.1, forward strand.
CTCCAGCTCTGATCTTCAACTCTGAGACCTCCCTCTGGGCTGCTGCCAGGGCTTCCTGTTGCTCTTTTGCACTAGCTTCCATCTGTTCAATCTTATCCTGAGCCCTTTTATCCTCCTGAGTGCGAGCTTCGGTGATCCTAACCCACCTAGCCTGACTCTCCTTTAGATACAAATCAGTCCTGGCTTTCTGGAACTGAGCTTCCTTGCAGGCATTCTTCAAGATCTGTTCTCCAGCCCTAGACTTCTTAATGTAATCTTCTGACTTCTCAATTCTAGCCAAATGTTCCACTTTCAACTTTTCTAGCCTCTCAATATCCAACCTACCATCACTCCTCTCCCAGAGGGTCTTCTGTAGAGCTTGAGTCAGCTTCTCATTTCTCTCTTTCAATTTCTCAAACTCCTCTAAGCTGACAGTTGCTGGAGGTGGGGTTGTGGAAGGTCCAGGCATATCTTCAATAGTGAAGGGCATTCCAGAAATTTGAGCCCTGGCATGAGACCACTCATAGTACTGGGCTGAGGCTACATTATTGCATCTTCCAAGAATGGTTACCCCCTTAGTCTGCACATTGTCCCAGGCCCAGGATGCTTGCCTGACAATAGCCAGATTAGGCTTGATTTCAACATAAAGGGTCTCAGTCAGATCTTGTGCTCTAGGGGGATGGACCAATGCATAACCCAGTTGTCTTTTGAAAAACAGAGGGTTGTAATTGACGCAACCCTTCACTCCCATCAGAGGCACATTGGGAAATTGCCCACAACTTGTAATGATGTCTCTACCCTTGGTGCTCTGAGTACACCATCTGATATCATCTGAGGTTAGAGCAACAAGCCTCCTAGCCCAGTTCTTCTGCTGGTGAGGGTTCAAGAATGCACCAGTCTTTGGCAAATGCTTGAGCAGCCAAGTATGGAATAAGGGTGCACAGCATCTCACTAATCTTCCCCTTTGCTTTTCATTCCTTTGATGGACTGAGTAGTAAAGATCCCCCAGTAAGGTGGGCACTGGGTTTCTTAGGATGAAAAGATGGATTGCATTCTTGCTAACAAACCTAGGCTCATCTGCAAAAAGTATGATCCCATATATGCTGAGGGCCAACAGAGCACAGACTGCCTTCCACTCCCCTAGGGAGGCCTTCAGACTAGCCTGAGAAGTCAAGAAATCCAGATGAAAGCCAGAGATTCCAGCTTTAGATGTCAAATTCTGCCCAATCAGAACTGGTTCTAGATGTAATGCTTTTGCTATCTCCTCATTACTTGGGAAAGCCATCTCAGGGTTGAAGGGGATTCCACCCCTAACAGGTACACCAACCAATGATGAATACTCCTCCAGCAAGGGTCCCAACTGAAAATTCTGAAATGTGAAGCACCTCAGAAGGGGATCATAGAACTGCAGGCAAGTATGTATCAAGCTCCTCTGTGAAGGGTCCAAATCCATAACCACATCAAGGATTCCTCCATAATGTTCTCTGAAAAGTGGTATATGGTCTGGAGTAACCAGGGTCTGAATCTTTCTGATGCTGGTCAACTCAGGCTCAAAGAAGTGATAGGAGATGTTACTCTTCTTAGGTGCCATGTTGCTGAAGAATGGGTGCTGATGATGATGACTGAGGACAACACTGAAGATGGGCCACTGATAAGCTGGGACTGAGGATGCAAGTGACTGAAGCAAGTGGCTGATAGCTGAAGCAAGTGCTGATGAAGATAGGTCTAAGTTGAAGAAGGGGTCAAAACCAAGCCAAAATGATAGGATGGATACCCTGAGAAACAAATAAACACATGTTAGAATGATGCAATGAGGATGTATGCAAATGATATGCAAGGGTTTGTGACTGAGCTGGATCTGATCAAGTGCTTTGATATAAGTCCACATATGTTCAAGAAGTCCAGATGGAGGTCTATAAGTCCAGTAACCAAGGTGGGGGACTCAAATAAAGAGTCATATGTCCAAGGTTAAAAATCACAAGAATTGTTCCAACATGGAGTACTCTTAATCATATCAAAGTAACAGGGTATGTTGAGGTCAAGGGTACCTGCAAACCTGTAAACAGCCCGACCCCCCTCACAGGTGATGTTCTAGAACAAGGATCCTCAGACTTGGATCAGTTATGAGAAGTGTAAACACCTCTAACCCGGAGGTACAGTGTTTACAATAACCATAACAGTTCCTCCTATAATTTACCTCAGTTTCTGAAGGTCAATACTAAGGGTCATCCAGACTTAGCAGGCTTCCCAGATAGCCCTAGTATTGCAGGAAATCTGCAACACAGAGTTCTCAAGAAGAAACCCATATCTGAATCGTGTTTCATATTCCCGCAACAGACCGAGATGGAATGGGAAAGAATATGAACCACTCTAGCCTAGGTGTCACTCAGGTCCCAGGTATAGGACCTTATCTCTCAATAGAACCCCACCCACCAAAGCAAAACCAGATCCAGCCAGACAGCATGACAGTATGATATATGTAAAATTATAAAGAAAGCAATAAAGTAACTGTACATAAAGCAAAAGTAAAACAACTATACAAACACAGATAACACATAACACCCCAGTAAACACAAATCAATCAAGCGCTAGGAGGAACCCACAAAAAGAACCAGAAGCCCTGGTTACAGTATAAGGGTCCCCAGCAGAGTCGCCAAGCTGTCGCTCCCGATAAATGGGAAAATGGCCCAGATAAAGGTACAGACGCGAACGGTCGGCGAAAAAGGGTGTGAGAACACACAGGAGTGAACTCACAGGGAATGAATAGAGTCGCCAACTAGGAATTTTTATCCCGGAGGAAAGGCAATGCTGCATAGACCTAGAAAGACATGGATAAGACGGTTGCGAACCAGAGAGACTGAGAAAGGGGGTTGGTTACAACCTGGGAAGGTATTAGCACCCAGATTATCCGCCGTACTCGACGGGATCCACGCTTAAAAGATTTGTGTTTTAAAGGGGTAGTGTCAGTGCAATCTGTGTATAAAAGAGCTGGAAAAGGATATACAGGTGTCAGTGTAAGAGAAGTGTGAAGTGCATCAGTGAAGTGTCAGTGTAAGGACAAAGATGAAATGCTCATGATAATGAGGCTTAAAGAATGAAGCTGGGAAGAGGGGGAATATACAGAGACTTTTGTTCGATAACTGTTAAGTTATGCCTACGTATCCTCCCGTGCAATGAGGAAGTCAGAATACCGTAGTTCGACCCAAAGAGACTGAAGATGAATTGACTTGTGAACTGCTTACTTGTCTATGCTCAAGTGTATGATCTGTCTGGCACAGATGCAAACTGTCTTGCATTAGACGGAAGAAGCGAGTTCTCGTTTGTGAGTGAATGAGATGAGAAAAGAATCCCGGAGGAGACGATTATTGTTTGTTTTTGAGTTTTCAGTCTTTTATTGCTTTTGGAAGTTTGTCATAAGTTAATGAGCTTAAGCCTAAACCAATGGATTTAGCAAACTCATCACATCTTCCCTCTGATTAGGGGTGATGAGAATACCTTAAGTGTGAAGTCAGCTTCTCACACTTAATCACCTTTGATGCAGGATTAAGATCATTAACCTACTTGTGATTATTTAGATGTTTTTGTGGTTTTTGTTTAGTGTTGAGTAATGAGATTAAGCCATAATCAGGGATTAAACAGACTCATTGCACCATCCTAATAGAAGGATAATAGATGAGAATGTTTAAGCTGAGGAAAGCTCCTCAGCTTAATCCATGATTAGGGATTAAACTCATGACAAAACAAAGTCTTTATTAAGTGGATTTTATTTAATGGTATGGTGATGAAGTGATTTTTAGGGTTTGTAAGACAACTTGAGGGGGACTTGTCCATTAACACTAGGGTTAGTCCTTCTTAACCAGTTAAGGAAGAATTATAACCCTAATGCAAGGCCCAAGTTACAAGTGTGATGTCTTGATGGTTATTATGTGAATTGATTAAAGGAGTTAAACACATTAAGGGTTTAACACTTAGGATTAAAGTTATACACTCCATCCTAATAGAAGGATGCAGGCATAAGCTTAATCACAAAGCCTTAAAACCTTTAGGGTTTAGTCCCTGATTATGAGGTGAGAAGAGAAGACTCAAAGAGACACAAAGGTAAAACTAAGAGGGGGACTAATCAAAACCCTAATCATTGTCATGCTTGGTTGTTCCTAAGGTTTGTGAGGTTTAAGAAAGAAATCTTCAATGGAACCACCAGGAAGCAGATGAAAGGAACAAAGAGAAGCAAAGTAACTTGCTTCATTTAAGGAGACAAGTCACTTGAGGAAAGAAAGTGAGAAGAAGAAGAATGAACAAGCTCAAACTCAAACACATATTAAAATGCAGCATGGAATGCTTAAAAGAGATGAAGAGAGAGTTATGAGAAGTGAAGGCAAATTCACTTCTCAAATCCACTTACCACCTGAAAAGTCATAAAAGAAATGCAATGCAATGCAAAATGGGATGGAATGGCATGATGAGAAACAAAACCAGAAGCACATACATGGTGTTAATGATGCTATGGGATGATGCAAACATGAAACAACACATGAGGGTGATCATACAAGCTTAAGGATGCAAATGATGCAAGTTAAGACACATGAACATACATGAAAAGTTATGACATGCAAATGACATACAACATGGCCAATGCAAGATGCAATGATCAAACATGCTTTCAATATGTCTTAAGATGTCAAGTGAATCAAATGGATGTATAAAATGCTATGGCAAGTCAAGGTATGCAAGCAAATGCAAGATGTATGCATATGGAAGCCCAAATTAGGGTTTATGATCAAAGCATCAAACAAAAACCAAAATCAGAAGCAAACATCAATATAAAAAATTGAAAATGCACTCAAAGGATCCCTAATCCTATACTAATTCACTGCCCAAAGGAGGGATTCCAACTCTTAACCTAATTCAAGTTATGATTTTCCTAAGTTTTCTAGGGTTTTAGGGTTCCTTAACAAGAAAAATGTCAAACAAATGGAAAATGTAAGATCAATTCATGCCAAATTAATCTCACAAACTACATGATATGCATAACACAATGCAAAAAGAATCAAAGTCCAACTCTTTAGGGTTAGGCAGAAATGATTTTTGGAAGTTTGGATCAAAATAATGCATCAAAATGATTTTAATTCCATGAAAAATTCTCAAAATGCATCAAGATCAAAAACGAAATTTGGTTTGAGGGTTGGACAATGTTTCTAAATGTTCTTAAAGGTTTCATGAATTTTTTGGTGATTTTTAAATACCTAAAAGTATTTTTAATTAATTAATTCTCATTAATTAATTAAAAAGAAACTTTTAAATATTTAAAAATACTTTTTTAATGCTAAAAATAAAAATAAAAATATTTTTGGTTTCTGAAATTAAATAATAGTGTGCATAAAAAATTTCAGAATTTTTAAAGTATTTTTGCTATTTTTAATAAATTGTACAAATTAAATGAAATAATATGAAAAATAAAATGAATTAAAAGCTGAAAAAGAAAAGTAATCAGATCCAAGGGCCCTCATTTAAACCTGCTGCGCGCGCGTTTGACTTGGCGCCAGATCCCACGGCTGGAATTCAAACTTGGCTAATTAAGTGATTAAGCCCTAATCTTGCCCTAATGACTTTCAGATGACCGGAACAGTGGTTCCGGTCATCTTCTCCGGCGAGTCAAAATGCTAAATCATTCTACAAGCTACGAAAATGAAAACTAACCATCCAGAAATCATCCCCAGCCTAAAACGAATCAAACCCCTCACTCAAACATCATTTATCATTCATAATCAGAGAGAATCGAATCAAAATAGTTTCTAGGGCAAAAATTTCAGAACACGAATAAACTCTCATTTCTTCACCATTTTCAAAACCAAAGACATATTCATGATCAGAGAGGCATGTAGAAGCTATTAAGAACTTAAAAATTCATTTCTGGAAAAAAAGTTCTTGAGCTACCTGAGTTTTGAAGCTTTTCTGTTCACAGCTTTCTGGCCTCTCCTCTTGATGCAATCCACTCCTCTTGGTCCCTTGATGATGTCTGGATGCTTAGAAAGAGTTTATGTTGGCTGGTTTGGGAGTTTGAACAGGTTCTGCTCAAGCTCAGGTGAGAATCGTGTTTTGGATTCAGGCAGTTTAAGGCAAGGGTGAGGGGTGCTTTGTGATCAGGATGATGAGTTGAGAAGGTCTGTGAAGTTTGTTTAAGTGTTTGTGGCTTGTATGAAGAATTTCGAATGCTTTTGCTTTGAGAGTGAAAAATGAGAAAGTTGTGTTCTTGCTGGTTTCAGGCTTGCTTGTTATGTTGTTTGGCTTGCAATTAGTTTGTATAAACAATGCTGATTGGTCAGAAGATGTGACATGCCCTTTTGTGATAGGTGTATCTACTTTTGCCAATTTGTCAACTTTGTGTAAGAGAAGCATGGGTCATGTCTTAGCCAAGTACAAGGGGGGTGGGCTGCGCAGCATGGTGTGAGGGAAAGGCTAGGATAGTTCAGCAATGTAGCTAGCAAGTGGATGAAGTGTTATGATGGCTTTTGCAACTTGCTTGCTTTTGATCTTCATGAAAATATCTTGCCTCACAAGCCATAAAACATGTGATCTTTTTGGTTCAATCTGAACTTTAAGACTTGTGTGATGTTTGTATAAGGATTAGACATCAATTAGAAGTCACAAATTGCTTTGGTACAAGATTTTGCAAATTTCTCATTTGGTGCATAATTTGAAATTTAGTGATTTTTGCCAACTTTGATGCACCATAACTTTTGATCCAAAATGAATTAGGTCATGTTCTTGTACTTTTTGAAAAGGGAAAGATCTATTCTACAACTTTCATGACCAAAGTTTTTCCATTTGAAGCATTTTTGGATCAAAAAGTAAGGATTGAAAAGTTGCCTAAAATGACAAATTCCTTAAAAGTCAAACTTACCCCAAAAAGTCAACTTTGCAAAAACTTATAATTCTTGAATTTTGTGAACTTCAACCTTCTTCCATGATCAAATAAAGATCAAATACACTCAAAATGATGAAGATCACCCCTTGGTTGGGTCATTGGGGGCCTCAGATGCCCTAATTTTGCACTGACTTGTCCAGAAAGTCAACTCCTGATCAAATGACTTCCCCATGGAATTTCTACATGAAAATTGATATGCATACTCCCTATACCATATAGAGACCAATAGAAACAAGAATGACCAAAAAATTTGGAGTTATGGCCTCTGAAACCAAAACCCTAATTTTAGGTCATCTGTGCAGTCAAGCCTGGCTCTGCTTCCATACCAATCCCAGTTCTTGTGATTCTTTGGCATTTTTGACTTTGAGAGGATGTAATATGATATAAGAACACACATGGACCCCTTTGAAGTGATTGGTGGCCTTTGGAGTGGCTCAAGAAGCTCTTGGATTGCTCAGATCACAAACCCTAGGTGCAGATGACTTTGAATTTATGCAGTGAATCAAAAATGTGGTATGAGATGCTATGATTGAGTTTATGCATATGAAATGAGCACAAGCCATTGTGTGAATGGGTGAGGGCAAATTTGGGGTGTTTACAGACTGCATCCGCATTCACAGGGCGAGTGATCTCCTCACCATCCATAGTTGCAAGAATTAATGAACCGCCAGAGAAGGCTTTCTTAACAACATATGGGCCATCATAGTTCGGAGTCCACTTGCCCCGAGAATCTTTAAGGAAAGACTGAATCTTTTTGAGCACGAGGTCGCCTTCTCTGAATACACGAGGTTTGACCTTTTTGTCAAAAGCTTTCTTCATTCTTTGCTGGTACAACCGACCATGACACAAAGCTGTTATCCTCTTTTCTTCAATCAAATTCAACTGATCAAATCTACTTTGACACCATTCAGCCTCAGTCAACTTGGCTTCCATCAGAACTCTCATTGATGGGATCTCAACTTCGACGGGGAGCACTGCTTCTATACCATAAACAAGTGAGAAAGGGGTTTCCCCTGTTGAAGTGCGGACAGATGTACGATACCCATGCAAAGCAAAAGGGAGCATCTCATGCCAGTCCTTGTATGTCACAACCATCTTCTGAATAATCTTCTTAATGTTCTTATTCGCCGCTTCAACAGCCCCATTCATCTTCGGTCTATAAGGAGAGGAATTATGGTGTTGAATCTTGAAATCTTCACAAAGCTCTTTCATCATCTTATTGTTCAAGTTCGAACCATTATCAGTAATGATTCTATTCGGAACACCATATCTGCAGATAAGATTATTCTTGATAAACCGAACCACAACTTGCTTGGTCACATTAACATACGATGCCGCTTCCACCCACTTGGTGAAGTAGTCAATTGCCACAAGAATAAAACGATGTCCATTCGAAGCCTTGGGTTCAATCATACCAATCATATCAATTCCCCACATGGAGAAAGGCCATGGGGAAGAAATCACATTGAGATAAGCTGGTGGCACATGAATCTTATCAGCATACACCTGACACTTATGGCACTTTTTCACATACTTGCAGCAATCAGATTCCATTGTCAGCCAATAGTAACCTGCTCTCAACATCTTTTTAGCCATTGCATGCTCATTAGCATGAGTGCCAAAAGATCCTTCATGAAATTATTTCATTAACATGTCTGCTTCATGTCTATCCACGCATCTGAGCAAGACCATGTCAAAATTTCTCTTATAAAGCACATTTCCATTCAAGAAGAAATTGCCTGCCAATCTCCTCAAAGTCCTCTTATCTTTATCAGATGCCCCAAGCGGGTATTCTTGACTCTGGAGGAAACATTTAATATCGTGATACCAAGGCTTGTCATCATGGACCTCTTCAACAGCAAACACATGAGCTGGTCTTTCAAGTCGCATCACACTGATCATGGGAACATCATTCCACTGGTGCACTTTTATCATAGAAGCTATAGTTGCTAAAGCATCCGCCATCTGATTCTCATCACGAGGAACATAATGGAACTCAACTTTGGTGAAGAAAGTTGATATCTTCCTGGCATAATCTCTATAAGGGATCAAGTGGGTTTGATGAGTTACCCACGTACCCTGAATTTGATTGATCACCAAGGAAGAATCTCCATACACATCAAGATGCTTAATCCTCAAATCAACGGCTTCCTCAAGACCCATAATGCAGGCTTCATACTCAGCTTCATTATTGGTACACGGAAAAGTCAACCTTGCGGCAAAAGGAATATGTGAACCATGGGGAGTAATGATCATTGCCCCAATTCCTCTTCCACGTGCATTTACAGCACCATCAAAAACTAAACCCCATCGAGATCCAGGCTCCGGCCCTTCCTCAATCAAAGGTTCATTACAATCTTTTACTTTCAAAAACATCACATCTTCATCTGGAAAATCAAACTTGATTGGTTGGTAATCATCAATCGGTTGATGTGCCAAATAGTCAGCCAAGATACTACTTTTTATAGCTTTTTGAGTTCGGTACTCGATATCATATTCTGATAATAACATTTGCCAACGAGCAATCCTCCCAGTCAAAGCAGGCTTTTCAAAGATATACTTGATTGGATCCATTTTAGAGATCAACCAAGTTGTATGATTCAGCATATACTGGCGAAGACGCTTTGCAGCCCAAGCTAAGGCACAACAAGTTTTTTCAAGCATGGAATACCGAGACTCACAATCAGTGAATTTCTTACTCAAGTAGTAAATTGCATGTTCTTTTCTTCCAGTTTCATCTTGCTAACCAAGCACACAACCCATGGAATCTTCCAACACAGTCAAGTAATTGATCATCGGTCTACCTTCCACCGGAGGAGACAAAATAGGAGGTTCAAACAGATATTCTTTGATATTTTCAAATGCCTTCTGAAAATCATCTGTCCAGACACAACCTTTATCTTTTCGAAGCAGCTTGAAAATTGGAGTACATGTGGCAGTCATGTGAGAGATAAACCTCGAAATATAATTCAAACGGCCCAAGAATCCTCTTACTTGCTTTTCGGTTCTTGGAGCAGGCATTTCCTGAATAGCTTTTACTTTATCAGGATCAACTTCAATGCCTCTTTGGCTGACAATGAAACCTAGCAACTTTCCAGAACGTACACCAAATATGCACTTGTTCGGATTCAGGCGAAGCTTATACTTCCTTAATCTTTGAAACAATTTCAGCAAATGTTCAACATGATCCTCTTCAGTCTTCGACTTGGCGATCATATCATCAACATATACCTCGATCTCTTTGTGCATCATATCATGGAAAAGTGTGGTCATCGCTCTTTGGTACGTCGCACCAGTATTCTTCAATCCAAAGGGCATCACTCTATAGCAGAATGTTCCCCACGGTGTAATAAATGTGGTCTTTTCCATGTCCTCGGGTGCCATCTTTATTTGATTATAACCGGAAAATACGTCCATAAAAGAGAACACATCAAACTTAGCCGTATTATCTACCAACATATCAATGTGTGGCAATGGAAAATCATCTTTCGGACTGGCTTTGTTCAAATCTCTGTAATCAACGCACATTCGGACTTTTCTGTCTTTCTTCGGAACATGAACAATATTGGCCACCCATTCAGGATAAGTTGACGTCACAAGAAAACCTGCATCAGTCTGCTTTTGAACCTCCTCTTTGATTTTTACTGCCATGTCTGGATGAGTTCTTCTGAGCTTCTGCTTTACAGGTGGACATTCAAGCTTCAACAGCAATCTATGCTCCACAATATCAGTATCAAGACCTGGCATGTCTTGATAAGACCAAGCAAATACATCAACATATTCTCTGAGAAGCTCTATAATCCTCTTTTTAACATCAGAACCAAGCAATGCTCCAACTTTGACTTCTTTCTTTTCATCTTCAGAACCTAAGTTGACCATCTCTATAGACTCTCCATGAGGCTGAATAATCTTCTCCTCGTGCTCAAGATACCGAGAAATTTCATCGGGAATCTCTTCATCATCCTCTTCCTCAGCTTCAAACACAGGGAATTCAAAGTTGGGAGAGGGCATAGGATCATTGTTTTCAATGGGTTTATCAATCAATCTGCACAATGATTTTATTTTTATTTTAGAGTATGAACAAAAGTGCAAACATTATGCAGATAAACAATTATTATTATATTTTGGGTTTTTTATGTTACCATTTTTCAGAATAAAGCAAAAATGAAAAAACACATATGGAAATAACAAAATAACATTTTATTGATGATGATAAAATTTGAAACAAAGCCCGACAAACATCACTTTCACCTTGGGCAGAGTGAAAGGATTTTTGAAAGAAAATAAAAACAAATTACTTTGAAGAATGAACGACAAAAGGAACATCAACAGCGATCCAGTTCTGGCAAATCTTTCCATGCGTAACGAAGTCAAGCATTTCTTCGTCTTCATCATCTTCAATGATGGCAGCAGCGGAATGATCGTTGATAAATCCAGCACTTCGGAAGCCTTCTTGAATAGTCTTTGGATATTTGATAATTGCACCTGGTGCAAAGCCGATACCAAAACCTTCCTTGTTGTCGACAACATCAATAATTCGCCCCCAACCATCAGACTGACCAGCTTCAATCACTCGCAGAGCATCCTTAAAAGAAGACATGGGCATGGCATTCTTCTTAGCAACATTATCCACAACAGAAAGAGCTTGAAACGAAGTTCCCACCTCTTCCTCAGCATCAATATAAGAAAAAGAAGACAAATTTCTTACAAGCATCGCCCTCTCACCTTCAATGGTCACCAATTTACCTTCTCTCACAAACTTCAACTTCTGATGAAGAGTGGATGTTACAGCTCCAGCCTCGTGGATCCATGGTCTTCCGAGAAGACAACTATATGCAGGACGTATATCCATTACTTGAAAAGTAATCTTGAATATAAACGGTCCAATAAGAATAGGAAGATCCACCTCTCCAATCACTGTCTTTTTTGACCCGTCAAACGCTTTTACAATAATCCCACTGTGCCTCATGGGAGCGCCTTGAAACCCAAGCTTTGACAATGTCGATTTTGGCATAACATTCAAAGACGATCCGGTATCAACTAGTACCTTGGACATGGCATCTTCCTGACAATTTACCGAGATATGCAACGCCAAGTTATGATTTCTTCCTTCTTCAGGCAGATCATCATCACAAAAGCTCAAATTGTTGCATGACGTGATATTAGCCACAATACTATCAAATTGATCAACAGTCACGTCATGGTCAACATAAGCTTGATCCAGAATCTTCTGCAAAGACTGCCTATGAGCTTCAGAACTCATCAAAAGTGATAAAACCGATATCTTCGATGGAGTCTGCAACAACTGCTCAGTGATGTTATACTCACTCTTCTTTATCAACTTTAGCACCTCATCTTCACTATTACCAGATTGGCCCGATTGGACAACAGCATCCATAATCTGCTTGCTCGCACTGGTATCTTCAACTCTCTTCGGAGGGTCTGAAGCATACACTCTACCACTTCGGGTGACCTTCGTCACATCAGCAATGCTAACCACAGACTTTGGAGTAGGAAGAGGAACTTCCCTACCATTTTCTATCATCGTAGCATTATACCGGTACGGAACAACTTTATCAGACTCATATGGCACTGGACCAGGCACATTAATCATCAGTGGAGTAACAGCAGTTTTGCGACTATCAAAAGAAATAACCACCCTCTCATGAACAGTCCTCTCAGGAAGATTGAACTGAGGCATAATGACATTCACTTCATTCTCATATTCATCTCTTTTTGCTGTTACTTCAATCAATTTATCGTCCATCATCTTTTGAATATCCCTTTTAACAATCACGCAACCACGAGGGTTCACCGAGAAAATACAACATCCAGCATAGTCGTGATCAATATCGTGATATTCACTCAAGAAAGCATGTATCTCCACCAAAGACCTTCGAATATGACGAACCTCATAGATCTTGAACAACCTAGGACAACCATCAACCATATTCACAGACGCATTACCATGCTTCGGCAACGGATTCTTCTGCACATTTGGATTAACATCATTGAAATACAGAACATTGTTCCTCATCAATTTCTGTACTTCAAACTTCAATGGATAACAATTCTCGACATCATGCCCCGGGGCACCTTGATGAAAAGCACAACGAGCCTCTGGCTTATACCACCATGGAATAGTCTCTGGAACTGGAGGTGGAGGACGTGTTTGTACAAGATTCTTTGCAATCAAAGATGGAAGTAAGTCCGCATACGACATCGGAATAGGATCAAAACTTGGCTTAGCCCGAGCTTGTTGATTACCACCTTGTTGCACAGAAGGTTGTTGATAACGAGGTTGGTACTTTGGAACTGCTGGCATAGTTGGAGCCACGTTAATCATCGGTGTTACGGAAGCCACATGCTGCGAATGGTGATTCCCACGACTGTGAGGTCTTCTATAACTTTCACGGGATACTGCATTAGTCTCATTTTCCTTCTTTTTCCCAAAGTTGAACCTTCTAGAGCTTGAGCCATTACCAATCTCTTGACTTAACCGTCCCTCACGGACACCTTCTTCTAAACGCATCCCCATGCTCACCATCTCAGTGAAATCAGAAGGAGCGCTTGATATCATCCTCTCATAATAAAAAGAACCCAACGTCTTCAAGAAGATCTTCGTTATTTATTTTTCTTCCAGCGGAGGAACAATCTGGGCCGCCAGCTCACGCCATCTCTGTGCATATTCTTTAAAAGTCTCTTTGTCCTTCTGGGACATAGCACGAAGTTGATCTCTATCTGGAGCCATATCAACGTTGTACTTGTACTGCCTCACAAAAGCTTCTCCCAAATCATTGAAGGTCTTGATTTGGCTATTATCCAGACTCATATACCACCTCATAGGCGCACCGGTCAAACTGTCCTGGAAATAGTGAATCAGCAGCTTATCATTATCTGTCTGAGCAGACATCTTTCTTGCATACATCGTCAGATGGCTCAATGGACAAGTGTTTCCTTTATACTTCTCAAATTCGGGCAACTTGAATTTGTAAGGAACTTTAACATTAGGGACCAGACAAAGGTCATAGGCATCTTTTCCGAACAAATCCTTATGCTTCAGAGCTCTCATCTCCCTCTGGATCTCAACAAAACGTCCCTGGAAGTCATCAAGTCTTTCAGCTACTCCAGCACCTTCACTGGGCTCAGCATGGTAAATCATTTCATCATGGTGCGGAATGTTGTGCACCACAGGCGGTATAGTAGTCACAACTGGAGGAAGAGTAGTCCAAACTGGTGGTGGGAGAGTATTAAATGCAGCAGTCTCAGGTTGATGAGGAGGACGATAACCAGCAGGAAAAAAGTCAACTGGCATGCCCCAAGGTGTGCTAGCAGGCATACGATAACGAGGAGAAATGACAGTCTCAACAGGAATTGTTGCGGTAATAACCTCGGAGATGACAGTATTCTGAACAGGAGAAGGAGGTGGCTGATTCTGAGCAGCCACCAAGCTTTCCATCATAGCAGACACTCTTTCCAAGCTTTCCCCTAGATAAGTAACTTCTTCGCGCAGCTCGCGATTCTCTTGTTGCAAAGTATCCATCACTCTTCTTCGATTAGCTTGAGTATCAAAGCGGTGAGTCAGCTTGACAGGAGAACTGAATGAAGACCAAGAAACAACAATAAGATCCCTGGAGAACACTCAAAAAGCAAGACAAATGCGGATATGATGCATGGTATGTGTATGCAAATGCAAAGATTTCAAAGGACTATAAGTTAACTTGCAATATTCATAAAGAAACATTTTTGAAATACTTAAAAACTCATTCTCATTAAGATCAAAGTGAGGATTACAAATGAAGTACAAACATCAATAATCCTAATACATAAGAGGAAAAGTAAATTAGGCCTAGGGAATCATATCCGAAGAAGCTCCGAATCCTGGCTGATACTTCATGCGAATCCTCTTGATCTCATTATTGTACCGCTCTTCCATATCTTCCTTATCCTTCACCAACTTGTCGACAATGGCCTTCCAAGCACCGGAAGTAGGAGGAACAGTAGATGGAGTACTAGAGGAAAGTAAATCCTCTCTCGGCCTCTTCGTGACGCGTCGCTCAAGTAGCTCAATAAGATCATCCTTCTCCTTAAGCTGCTCCTGCATCGTAGTCCTCTCAAGTAACCATTCTTCTTTTTCTTTCTTCATCTTGTCTAACTCTTCTTGAAGAACCAACTTCTCATCAACGGGGGGTAGAAAAGCAGACAAAGGCAATATGGGAAACATAGGCTCCTCAGGTGGATAAGGCATCTTGAGCTTGGAAGCTCTAGATCGAACCCACTGAATATAACATTCGGACGGAGGAAGGTGTTGTCTACCCAATTGACCTTTCTCTTTCCGGTGAACAGCATGCCAAGAATGAGCAATCCTTTTCTTCATCTCTATATGATCAGCACCATTAAGAAAGAAGAAACGGGATAAAGCAAGATTGTTTGGAACATCCTTCAAACAAAAACCGAACTGTCGTCTAGCCAAAATGGGGTTGTAGCTAATTCCCCCACGTGTACCAAGAAGAGGTACATTAGAAAATTCTCCACAACTATCAATAAGAACTCCAGTGTCATAATGAGAACTATACCATGTCATGTCCTTATGAGAAAGTGACATCAACCTTTGAGACCATCTTCGATTCTCTCTATTGTCCTTGAAAACATCCGACTTCGGTAGGTGCGAAATAAACCACCTATAAAGAAGAGACGCACAACATACGATCTCTCCGTCACCTTTGGAGGTCCTATAATGAGAAGCATGATACATATCTCCAAGCAAAGTAGGCACCGGGTTCTTCTTCAAGAAGATCTGAATAGCATTCTCATCCACAATACCATCCAAGTTTGGAAACAAGACAATCCCGTAAATAAGCAAAGCAAGAATAGCCTCAAATGCATCCTTATGACCCAAAGTAAATGAAGTAGAAGCCTTTCCCATCAAGAACTTAACATTAATACCACGAACACTCCCCTTTGGAAGAAATTTCCCATTAAGATCGGACTCCTTAAGAAAAAGTGCTTTGGCGATGACCTTGATAGTAAGCTCCTTCTCTAAACCAGTGAAAAGAAACTCCTTGTCCAGAATAGGCAAACCTAACCAATGAGAATACTCCTCCAAAGTCGGCACAAGCTGATAATCCGGAAAAGTAAAACAATGATGCAACGGGTCATAGAACTGAGCTAAAGTAGGGAGAATCCCCTCAGGTACATCGGTATCCAACATATACAAAAGCTTCCCATGACATCTTCGGAACTCTTGGGTATCAACAACCAAAGCTCCTAGCTTTCTCAACTCTACAACACTAGGATTCTTGAAAGTGTACTTCTTTGTGTTCCTCCTTTCAAAAGTCATAGCCATCGACATCTGAAATTTTGCAAAAGTTCCTTATAAGTCCTTTGAAATCTTACGAACAATGCTCATGAATGTATGATGGCATGTATGCAACAAACACAAACAAGATCACACAAGGAACACGAGCTTAGGTTCCGAGTCACGAGCATGAAGTCAAGGTAACAAAACACCAAGCCACACAGGTAAGTACTAAGGTTTTGTCTTCATTGTACCTGCAGAAAACCAAAAGGGTGCTAACATAGGTGCCCGAAGTTAACAGCCATCTTTAGAATATCACCGGTACGTTGGATTACTCCCCAACCGATAATGTTCTTAAAATAGACCTCGTCCGAGTGTAGTATCGCGTGACAACCGCCTTAGGTTTACACCCAGACAGTTTCCGCACTATGTTCCTAAATTGGCTTAGATGGGTTAAGGGTTCTAAGGTCCTCAGTATGATCAGCTCAAGGTCGGAAAATAATGCCACGTACGATTACTCGTCATGACATTGATAGTCCAAGAGAGCCTAACCGAGTGGAGATTATCAAATTGATATTGCTTTGGACTACTCCATCGCATATCGCTTCGAATATCGCCGTCCTATCATAAGTTTCACTCAGATCCGGGTTAGAATCTATCTCACACAGAGGATCACCAAAACCGAAACAGAACAACCAAATAACAAACAAATCAAACCAAAGCAATAAATAAATCAAAGTAGGCTGAATCCGCTTAGAGATTACTCCCCAGCAGAGTCGCCACTTTTCTGTAGCAGTAAAATCGTGAGTGTAAGCTATTGATTAACTTAACTCGATGTACACAGAGTCGCCACTGCGCTTTTCTTTATTTCCGAAAGGAAAAAGGTAAAATAACGAATAAAAACCTAGGAGTCTAAAAGCAAAAGCTAAAAGAAACAAACAGAGATTGGGTAAGGGGATTGGTTACGAACCGGGAAGGTTTTAGGCACTCGACTCGTCCGTGGTACTCCACGGGAGCCCTTTGAAATATTTATTGCTTTTTGGTCTGAAATTGGTTTGTTTAAAAAGATGGAAGAGATGAGGAGAAGAATATTTTTTAATGATTTTTGTGTTTGATAAGGTTTTAACGCCTTATGCCTACGTACCCACAAAGTGCAATGCGAGATCAAAACCTCGTAGTTCGTGGTACAAAATTTGAAAAGAAACAATGGGTTGAATTGATTTTAAAATGTAGAGATAAGTCGTCATCCTTTAGCGAATAATTCCGCTAGAAAAGATTAATCATATCTAAACATATGAAAAAAGAAAAGGTGCACAAGGCACAAAAACAATTGAGTGAGTTTTGAGTTTTTTTAAAATATGTAAGAAAATGGTTTTGATATATTTACGTGAATTAACATTGATTAAGAAAACAAAGTGAAAAATTAAAATCGCTTGACCTAAATCAAGGTTTGTTTATGAAAGTGTTTGAAGTTTAGAAAACAAGAAGATTTTTGAAATAGGGAAAAGTTTTGAAAATTAAAGAATGGGGAGGAGATGAAGAGACTAATCCTAATACAAAAGATAAGGGAAGAAAGATCTAACCAAACTTGATGACATTCCAAATTATGAGCATAAGAGTTCCATCCTTGTAAGCTAGCAAATAGCCAAATAAAGGCTAAATCCAACTTTATGAAGATCAAAGCAAAGGAGGTGTCCTAAGAATCTAAGTCCAAATCTCCACTCCAAATGCTAAGGGTAGTAACCAATAGTCCTCAAATTAAAGTCACAAATTTTTTAGAGGTTTAATCCTTTATTAATTTTTTGTGTCCAAATGGACAAATAGAAAATAAATCAACAAATAATAAGGGCAAATAATAAACATGATATGGATGAATAAAGTAAAATAAAATAAAGGTAATAATAGTGCAAGAAATTAAATGTTAGTAACAAAAGAAATAAAAATACAAGTATCTAAAATATTAATAGTAGTAATATTATAATAATATTCATATAATAATGGTATGGTGAACTTAATCAACCACAACCAAAAAAAAGAAAGTAACCAAAATCGAAGGCAACCGGATCCGCTTAGCATCTTACACTATAGCAATTAATCAAGGCAAACCGAACCGAATTCAATGAGATTTGAAAGGCGATTGGGAGACCCAAAGCACCTACGCATCAAAAATTCACAAGTCTCGATTCTTGATGCAATATGATTAACCACTTTGGGATTACGCGATCAACAAGAGATCCGGTCCACGAAAGTGCAAGTACCCAATTAGATTTTTATTCCGAAGTCGGGACACATTTAGGTCTATGTTAAGCAATCGCCGAGTAATTTACGAAGTAATTACCCTACAAATGAGGCCGGCCACCACCAATTAAGGTGCATAATATTAGTGCTAATGTATGCGAGATAAACGATATATAAATCGTTATCCGAACGCGATACCGCACAAAACTAAAGATGAATACCAAATTGAGTCATACTTATGGTATTCTTCCATCCTTAAGTTCAATCACTCATCTTGGTGGATTCAAGCATGAAAATGTATAACTAATGCAAAGTACCCTAAATGAATTGAATAATCCACTTAAAGGTAGTTTTGAATTAAAGAACATTAACTACTCTAATCTACACCCAAAGTCCATTGAAATTAAGGAGAAATTATTCCAAAAAATACTTCCCAAGGTAAAAATAAAAAGGAGGAAGAAGAAGAAGAAAGAGGAACCAAAAAGGGGCTTAAAACAAGCCAAAAACACCATTCTGACTTGTGTTAACCGGTTAACCAATTGGTTAACCGGTTAACGCAAGCAGATTTTGAATAATTTGCGTTGTTTTAAACTGGTTAACCGGTTAACCAAATGGTTAACCGGTTAACGTTGTACCAGAAGCTGAAAAATGCAGAAAATTCAGCATGATCCATTTTGAAACCTTTTCTCAAACATTGGATGATCATGATCTGAATTTGCACGAATTTTAAAACCAAAATACAGTGGAATCCATGCAATCAAACAACAAATAGAGATCCAAAGGATCTAGAAACAAAATCACCAAAGATCTACATCTTGAATGTTGATGGTGAATACGGGTTTATGGAGGAAGATGAATTACCAAAAGCTTTTCCTCAAATTGAACCAACACAAGCTTAGATCTACTGAAATTGATGAGCAAGAGAATGAAAGAAGGAAGGTTTAGCTCAAGTTAATCAAGAATTCAATGTGAATTCTTGATAACTTCAAAAGAAAGAAAGATGAGCTTTGTAGAATTTTGGTGTTGGGGGAGTAATTTGCAAGAGATTTTTTGGCTATCAAAAGCTTGTGAAATGAATGAAATTGAGGTCCTATTTAAAGGCCTTAGGTATGGAAATTTGGTGGAATGGAGCTTGCTTTGGTAATTTGAATTTAGGCTTGGTAATTGAAATTTTGGTGGGAAATGGAAAAGAGTAGTGATTAGTGAGGGTTTTTGGTAGGAAATGATTAAAATGATGTAGAAAGTTAGAAACCAATGGATCTAGAACATTCCAATTAAATCAATGATCTAAGGGTGCTGAATTTGAATAAAAAATTCAAATTTCGCACTGGTTAACCGGTTAACCATTTGGTTAACCGGTTAACCAAGCTGAATTTTGAATTTTTTGTTCAAAAATAGTTGCTTGGTTGTTTCGGCCCGATTCTTGTGTACGTCGAAGAAATAAACACGGGAATCTTGGAGATCCTTTGAATGAATCAATTAACTTGGGAAATCCTTGATCTGATAAATTTGAATTATTTGCGGATCGTCTTCGACTTTTGCGAAATTTACTCGAGCTGCAGGACTGCTATTTTTTGGCATTTTTATATGGTTCCTCTTCCTGGAAAAAAAAAGTTAGCAAAAGGAAACAAAATATTTTTGGATTTTGATTAATGGTTAGTAAACACAATCAAACAAATAAAGACAACGATGATCCCCCGCGAGGCATAATCCTAACCCGAGAAGAACCGTGCAACCAGTGCGATCTTGTTTGTATGCAAAATGCAGATGAGATGCAAAGAAATCTTAGGGCAAAAATTAGGGTGTTACAGTGATGAAGCTTTCAAAAAACTAAAGAGCATGTCCTCTGTCTTTATCCTAAATTGGATTTATCAAAGATGGACTTCTTTAATGTGGTACAAGATGACCTCCTTATTGATTTGGAAGAGCTTGAAAACCCGGAGAAAGACCTGGAGAAGGAAAATTCATTCATCTTTGTTGCCGCCACTACCGTCGAGAATGTGAACCCAAATGATAATGTCACCGATAATATCGTTTCTAGTTGATTTCTTTTTTTACTTGTTTATATTAGTTATTTATTGAGATACAACTTTATGTAATATTTTGTTGTGAGGGAGTGTGGTATCATCCCCCTATTTGTTTTGTAATCTTAACCGCCTTCGGGCATGCACAATATTTAGCCCTTCTGTGGCTTTTTACAATTTGAGCTTTCTTACTAAAAAGTTGTTCAACTTTCATTTCACAAATATATTATTTTGTATGTATGTATTATCCCCCGGGCACCTAAGTCGTTAATGGCTTAAGGTGGTCGATCATGACCTCTCCGACTGTAGAATATAATTTTTCAGATTTCTTATAGTCTTTCCGACCATTCTTCAATTTTCATTTCGCAAATATATTATTTTGTATGTATGTATTAGACTCCTAGGCACCTAAGTCGATAATGGCTTAAGGTGGTCGATCATGACCTCTCTGATTGTAGAATATCATTTTTTAGATTTCTTATAGTCTTTACGACCATTCTTGAATAGTTCATTGACAAGCTTTATGACTTTACTGACCAGATTACAAACCCTACATGTAAGGGATGTGTTATGTGTCCCGTTAGTGTCTTAATTGTAACTGTCTGAGAACCCTAAGTCATTCTTTATAACATGCGTTCATGTATTTTTTTATTAAGACCTTGATAGGTAACTCAAGCAATATAGACGAGCGTTGATCCATTGATGGGTAGCGTATGTTTTCACAATCCCAAAGTTTCTCTCTTGACAAGAAGAAAGCATAAATGTTTTTGAGGTCCCTGTTGGAGACATAGTTAACGTCTTTCAGCTCTCTACAGGGATCCTATCAACACAGAATGCACATATTAGGCAGTTTTTATCTGCCCGTACATGTAATGAGTTGCTACTTATATACGCAGACGTAATCGACGCTTTTTATAGAAGTTTTTAGCCCACCTTACACGGAGCAAGTCGACGTGTTTGTAGGCGGCCTATGTGTAGTCATCGTGGCTATATGAGTTTTTCTTACCTTGCACAGAGCTACTCGACACGCTTGCAAGTGACCTATGTACATCGATGTAATCAACGTGTGCCATCAATCTAGCTGGTCCTCCCCACAATACCTTCACTAAAGCAATTTCCTTGCCTCGAAGTTGCTTCAATTCCCTACCATCAATCCTCACTGGTAAAGCTTCAATCGTCAGATTATCCCTCACCTGAACATCATCTATCTGAATTACATGCGACGGGTCTGGAATGTACTTCCTCAACTGTGATACATGGAATACATCATGTAAATTCGTAAGAGAGGGAGGTAAAGCCACTCGATAGGCCACTTCCCCTATCCTCTGCATAATCTGATACAGACCGACAAAACGTGGAGTGAGCTTTCTAAACTTCAAATCTCTTCCCAAACTAGTCATAGGAGTAACTCTTAAGAACACGTGATCTCCCTCTTGGAACTCAAGTGCTTTCCTTCTCTTATCGTGATAACTCTTTTGACGACTCTACGACGTTTTCATCCTTTCTTGAATCATTTTTATCTTTTCAATTGTTTCTTGGACAATCTCTGGCCCAAGCACCAAATTCTCTCCTGACTCATACCAACATAATGGAGTACGACAACGTCTACCATACAACGCCTTATATGGAGCCATCCCGATACTAGCATGAAAACTGTTATTGTACGTAAACTCGACCAACGACAAATGACTATCCCAAGACCCTCCTTGATCTAATACACAAGCTCTCAGTAAATCTTCTAAAGATTGAATTGTTCTTTTTGTCTGGCCATCCATTTGCGGGTGATAAGCAGAACTCATCCTCAACTTAGTACCCAAGGCATCCTGCAAACTCTTCCAAAACCTCGACGTAAACCGCAGATCTCTATCCGATACAATACTTGAAGGTACACCATGCAACTTCACAATTTCCTCAATATAAATCTCAGCTAACCTTTGCATGGAATGGTTAATCCTCATCGGCAAGAAATATGCCGACTTAGTTAACCGGTCAACAACTACCCAAATTGAATCATTACCTCTAGCAGTCTTAGGTAACCCAATCACGAAATCCATGGAAATACTATCCCATTTCCACTCAGGAACATTCAATGGTTGCATCATACCTGAAGGTCTATGATGTTCTATCTTTGACTTCTGACATGTCAAACAAGCATATACAAACTCAACAATGTCTCTTTTCATACCCGACCACCAAACAACCTGCGTAAATCCTGATACATCTTCGTAGCACCAGGATGAATCTTCAGTTCTATAAAACTCTCTTCACAAGCAACATCCCACACACACGCTTGACCCTTCCTAGTCAATTGCGTCAACGGTAAAGCTATCTTAGAAAAACCTTCAATGAACTTTCGATAGTAACCGGCCAACCCAAGAAAACTACGAATTTCTGTAGCTGACTTTGGAGTCTCCCACTGCAATACCGCATCAATCTTTGAAGGATCCACCGAAATTCCACCACTTGAAATTACATGGCCGAGGAAACTCACTTCCTTTAACCAGAACTCACACTTAGATAATTTAGCAAACAATTTCTTTTCCCTCAACACTTGCAACACAACCCTCAAATGCTCGGCATGTTCCTCTTCTGATTTAGAATATACCAAGATATCATCTATGAAAACCACCACGAATTTATCAAGGTACTCATGAAAGATCCTATTCATATATTCCATAAACACACCAGGTGCATTAGAACCTCCAAACGGCATCACCGTATACTCGTAATGCCCATATCTCGTCCTGAAAGCTGTCTTCGGAATATCATCAACTTTAACTCGAATCTGATGATAACCAGACCTCATATCAATTTTACTAAATACACAAGCACCTACTAGCTGATCCATCAAATCATCGATCCTCGGAAGTGGGTACTTATTTTTGATAGTCACTTTATTCAACTGTCGGTAATCGACACACAATATCATACTACCATCCTTCTTCTTAACGAGCAACACCGGAGCACCCCAAGGAGAAACACTGGGTCTAATGAACCTCTTCTCTAACAATTCTTCTAATTGTTTCTTCAACTCATTCAACTCTAAAGCCGACATTCTATAAGGAGACATCGAGACAGGACTCGTACCCGGTACTAAGTTCACAGAAAAATCAATTTCACGTTCCGGTGGTAAATCACTTATATCACCAGGAAACACATCTTGAAATTCACAAACCACGGGCAACTCTGCACTGACAGTCTTATCATCAACTTGCAATGAGGCAGACACTACGAACATCAAAGCTTCATCTAAAACATGTTCATCCACTTGCCTAGCATATAAAAACATCAACTCACCATTCCCGCTCACTTCAGGGAACTTCACTGTCTTACTATAACAGTTAATATGAACATAATTGAATTCCAACTAGTTCATACCAAGGATAACATTGATTTGGTGTAATGGTAGGCACACCAAATCCATCACAAAATTCTTCTCAAAAATTGTCAAAGGACACTTCAAACAAACAAGCATGGTAGTCACAGAACCATTAACAGGAGTCTCTATTATCATATTACCGTTCATATTAGACAACTTTAAACCCAATCTATTAGCACACTCGAGAGAAATAAATGAATGTGTAGCTCTAGTGTCAATAATAGCAATCAATTCAGTATTATTAATAAAACAAGTACCTCTGATCAAGTTAACTCTGGTGGTACACATCGGCCTTATGACCTGCCTCTCCACACTTGTAACACTTAACAGGTACATTAGCAGCTCCCCTACTTTGCTTCTTCTCATCAGATGCCTTTTGCTTCCCTTTATCACCAGTAGTCACATAAGGTTTCCCTATATACTGACTCTTTTCTTTCTTCTCGCTCAGTTGTTTATAGTGGGCTGACCGAGCTCGGCTGTCCTCGTCATAAATACGGATCTTATCGACCAACTCTGCATACTTGCGAATTTGTTGGCATCCAATTCCCTGCTTAATTTCAGGTCTCAGCCCATTCTCAAACTTAAGGCACTTGGAAAGTTCAGCATCTACCCTATTGTAGTGAGGACAAAACTTCACCAGCCTTTCAAATTTGGCAGCATACTCTGCCACTGTCATGTTTCCTTGCTTCAGCTCAAGGAATTCTACCTCCAACTTACCACGAGCATCTTCCGGAAAATACTTCTTAAGGAACTCCGCCTTAAACACAGTCCAAGTCACTACAACACCCTCATCCTCTAGACGCTGACGAGTATTATCCCACCAGTCTTCAGCTTCCTCAGACAACATTTGGGTCCAGAATTGAACTTTCTGCGCGTCATCACACGCCATCACTCTGAAAATCTTCTCAATTGCCTTGAGCCACTTCTGTGCGCTCGCCGGGTCATGAGTTCCTTCAAACACAGGTGGATTATTCCTCTGGAATTTCTCCAATGCACGAAACTCATCATGCACATTGTTACGCGCAGCAGTCTGAGCAAAATCTGCAATAGCATCAGCGAGAGCACGTGTGTTGTTTCCAGCCATTCTGCACTACACTTACCACATCAGAAAAGAATAATCGTTAAGTAAATAACGACTTGACAACTGACTGACAACAACAAGACTTGGCCGAACATACCAACCAGGCTTTGATATCACTAATGTAACACTCTTCTATCCCAAAACAAAATATTTAAATAATATCAGAGCAATCATCGAGAAAGGGTATCACATTTCATCATAATTCAACACAAACAGTGTCATGTCCCGTAACACGGGTTAATCAACATCAAGAATATCAAAAATCATTTCGCAGCGGAATTTAAACTTCATAATTCAAAACTCTCTAAACATAATTTTCACCATCCTGAATTTAAAATCGTAAAATGGAACACAATTATCCAAATAACAACATAACTACAAACAGTTTAACAGAAGAAAACCCATCCCAGTGTTACATGACACAGAGCAGGACACATAGACCAGAACCACTTCTAAGGAACACTAAGCACGCTCCGAAACTCATGAATTACTCCTATTGCACTGCAGGACTATTCTTCGGCATCTGCAAGTTACCCACGAAGGAGGCAACATTTCCAAGCAGGCATGGTGAGTAATCATAATATATCATAAACGTACAAGAATATAGAATCATAAATAAATTAGTACAACATATCATGACATCATCAACAATAAAATTCAGCAACAACAACAACACGATCATGAAATTAAGCAACACCAACACAATCATGAAATTCATCCAGAATATGCAATTCTAACATCCTGATATGCAATATGCATGTGGTACCATTTTCATCGTGATATGGATACATGACCATCAACCCTCCATAAAGGAGCACATCGTAAATCATCGAGACACTTCAATCCACACAATGGGATTGAAGTAGAATAAATAGGCCGAAGCCCCATCGTGAATGTTATGAAATGCAATGATGCGCTACATCGTAAATTCATCAAAATAATTCGCATCATTCCTTTCAATCAGCAAAACAATCATCAAATAATCATATATATCATCATGACATTACACCCAGAACACTGGTTCTATAACCACTCTGACACATCAAGAATTGACCCGTACCCGATAAATTATGAGATAAATACAAGGTTGTTTCATAAATTCATTTATCAAAACTATTGCATTTTCCTCATTTTTATTCATCAAAATAAAGTTCAGTTTATGCTCTATCCGACGCTTCAAATGGAATGCGAATCAGACTTACGGTTTGAAAGTTATGAATTTTTAAAGAATTATAATTTGCCATCCGAACAGTGTTAACCGGTTAACCAAAGCGTTAACCGGTTAACGCCTGCGCAACTTCAGAAAAATGCCCAAACTTTTCAATGGTTAACCGGTTAACCAAAGCGTTAACCGGTTAACGCACGTTTTACAGCAGCAATTTGTTGCTTCGTACAGACTATTCCAAAACCCCCAAAATTCCAATTTTTCCAATACGGGTTCGTCTTAATTCACCTCAAAATCATTCCAATACATCAAATAAAACATCATAACATCATAACAATCATTTATACCATCATTTATAGGATTCAACACATTTTTCTAACTCTATTTCATCAAGATTTCCTCATAAACTCAACCTAACTCAAAACCCCAAAAACTCATAAAACTCATACAATCCTAACCTATTCATAATCCAATTCCTACACATTTACCATAGATTATAAAAACTCTCCATAACTTAGAGAATTTCGCCGCTTTACACTCTTCTTTGGGGTTCTCCACAGCCTCCTGACTCTGAGCTTCTCCTTTCTTTCCCTTTTCCTTCAGAGCACCTCTTTTCCCAAAACACGATAATGTTAGAAAACTAATCGTATTCTCCTCTTTGGATATATTATCCCAGTTTAGTCTTTTCCCACTTTACCCTCATAATTTTCTCAAAAGGACCACCTTACCCTTTTCTTTAATATATTTTTAATAATAATAATAAAATAGTATAATAAAACACTATTTATCCTTATTATATAAAAATACTCATTTTCTCCAAAATTCTCTAATTAATCCAAACTCTCCAATTTTTTTCTAAATTAATTAAATAAATAATTAAATAATTAAATTTAGATTTTTGGGGCGTTACACAATCGACGTGTGTATATGAGTTTTTCCTACCCTACGTAGAGCAAATTATGACGTTTGTGGGCAACCTATGTATGTTGAGTCAGTTGACGCATTTATATGGGTTTTAATATGTCCAGATACGCAGAGCAAGTCTACACATTTAGGGACGACCTATGTATGCGGAGCAAGTAAACACATTTATAAGATTTATATGAGCTATAGCTTTCCTGGGTGAAGTACCCATAATTAAAATGTAAACATTTGCTAAGGTCAGACACCTCGTTAAAAACCCTTGCCATTGCAAGGGAAAAAAGTATGACCCGACTCCTTTTTATTTATTAAGAAATTACATGCTAATTTCAGCTGAAGTACAATATGATACTGGTTAAATTCCAAGTCCTAGGTACTTCTATCCCTTCTAAAGTTTATAATTTATAAGCTCTTTTGTTAGCTTCTGCAACACCATATATGGTTCTTTCCAATTGGGAGTGAGATTTCCCTTGCTCTTTGGGTTTGTGATTCTCTTCAAGACTAAATCACCTTCGTGGAATTCACTTTGTCTGGATTTTAGATTGTATCTCCTCGCCAACCTTTGTTTTGCAACCACCTCCTTAATCCGTGCTATTTCTCAAATTTCATCTATCTGATCCACCGAGGTCTTCAAACTTTCCCTATTGGCGATTTCTTCTAAGTGTTCTCATCTCCAAGTGTGAGTGTTGATCTCTACTGGAATCATTGTGTCATCCATATACACCATTCTAAAAGGAGTCTCTTTGATGGTAAAATTTAGGTTGTTTGATAAGACCATAAGATTTATGGTAAGAGCTCAGCCCACATTCCATTTGCTTCCTACAACTTCTTTTTAATTCCTCCTAAGATTATTTTATTAACTGCCTTAACTTGCCCGTTTTTCTGTGGGTACTCCACTGAGGTGAAACGATTCTCTATCCCATAGTTTTTACAAAAACCGACCATAAATGCATCGGAAATCTGAGCCCTATTATTTATGACTATAAATCCTGGCAAACCAAATCGGCAGATGATGTTTTCCAGTAGAACTTCCTCACTTTTTCAACTAAGATCCGTGGAACGGCTTCCGCCTCAACCCACTTTGTAAAATAATCAACAACTACAATGAGGAATTTGAGTTGTCTCGTAGCCACCGGGAATGGCCCCAGGATATCCATTCCCCACTAATGAAACGTCCAAGGAGAAGAAATTGACTGGAGGGTTTCCGCTGGCACATGCGTTCCTAGAGCGAATACTTGGCACTTTTCACATTTGCTCTCGAAAGATATGCAATCTTGAATCATTCTTGGTCAGTATTACTTGACTCTTAATATTTTTTTGATTAATGCTCTAGCTCCAATATGACTTCAACAAGCATCTTCATGGACCTCCTTGATTACCAACTCAGACTCTGTTTCTGATACGCATCTTAGCATGGGCGTTGAATGACCCATTTTATATACCGTGTCTACAATGATTGTATACTGGGTAGATATTCTTTTGATTATATGAGCTTCATTGATATCTTTAGGTAAGACTGTAACACGGTGGGAGAACTGACTTTAGTTATGTTGCGGATAGCAAGAGTCGCCACCGACTTTTATTTTATCCAAAGGAAAGGCATAAAAGAACAGGAAAGACCTTTTAAAAGATTTTTGGGTTCGGGGGGTAGGTTATGTAAAGGGAAGGTGTTAGCACCCTTTACATCCATGGTTATCCATGGGCTCTTAGTTACTTAGCTCACTTTAAAATGTTTTTGAAATGTGAAGTGTGTGAATAAAAATTTTCTTAAGAGTTTCATAATGATCCATGTACGGATGCGCAAAAAACCTTTGTTTTGAAAATTGTTTAAAATGTGTGAAGTGTTTGAAATGTTTTGATGAGTGAGCAAGTATCTAAGAGGAACCTACCCTAAATTTAAGTCTTTTCTGTTCTTGAATCCTTTAAATGGTAAGACTATCCCTATTATTAAGGAATAGGTAGTCATTACCTTGGATGTGTGAGGGACAAGTGAAGGGACATTTGTTATTTAGGCAACTGTGAGGTGTATAAGCAATTCGAAGGGACTTATCATCTTTATTCGAAAGGGACAAGATTATTATGAAGGCAACATTCGAAGGGACTTGATCTCTTTATCTGTTAAGGGACTAGATGATATGAGATGAGGGACTTTGCTTTATACACCCTACTTGACCTTTTGTTTAGGCAACATGAGAGGTAACCTTAGAAAGTGTAGGATGGCGATCAAAGATCGACTTACGTGTGTGAGTGTACAATTTTAAATATTTATCTTGAGATTAAGTGACCTAATTTCAATTTTTAAATACAAACATGTTTTTTACACTCCCTATTTACTAACCATAGCATAAAATAAATATTAAATATTACTATTACAATATTACATAAAGGAAGCAATTACAAAATAACAATTATTAACAAATTAAATAAATAAGCAAAATAATAATAATAATATAATTGGGTTAGTAATAATAAAAATAATAAATCATAATATATAAATGGGGTTAGTAATAATAAAGCAAATATGAAAATAAATAGCATTCATAAAGAATATTAGCATAATAATTAAAAGGTCAAATTTTTATATAAACAATTATATTTTAAGATTAAGAAGAAAATATAAACAATTATATACTAATTATTATAAAATTATGTATAAATTATAGAAATTAGGTTAATTATAAACATATTATAAAATAAATTATATTTACAAAATTAAATTAAGAAATTTAATCATATTTTAAGCACATTTATATACAAGAATTAAATTATAAACAAATTATATAATATATATACATGATTAAAGTTTATAAATAATAAATTAAAAAATTATAATAGAATTAAATAAATAGAAGAAAATTAGGGTTTGTGAAAATTATGGGTTAATCTTGGTTTATGAAAATATTAGGGTTTTAACTATATTAAGGTTTTAAGAATTAATTTAAACATTATACAAAATATAAATACATATAAATATAAACATAAATACACTAATTTAATTTTTTAAGAAATTAACAAGAAAATTTTGTTTTAACAAAATAAAGTTTAATTAGAAAATGTTTTTATATATTTTTTAGAAATTTATTTTGATTAATTAAAAACTAAAACAAACATATCAAAAATAAATGAAAATAAAAACCCTAAAAAATAGGACCTGGGATTTGAACCCAGGTCCTTTACCTGGATGAAGATTCTCCAAAACCATCTGGGCTGCTGCGCGCATGTGATAGCATTCCACCTCCACTTGGTTTTGTTCTCTTCCTGGAAAAATCATGAAAAAACAAAAGAAAATAGCACAAAAGGCCTGGGGGGGATTCGAACCCAGGACCTTTACGCAATGCACAAACACACTTACCATTCCAGCCGGGAGGGCGCATCTGGTAGTATATTCACAACAATTCATTATATATTATGTTTAACAATTAAAATAGAAAAATATGAAAAATTGCTACAGCCAGGATTCGAACACAAGCCTTCAAGCAATACACGCACGTCTCTCACCACCAGGCCAAGCAGCCTTAACTGAAATAATATGAAAACAAAATCAAAAAATATTATGTTAAAATTTCAAATTTCCAGACGCGCGAAAACTTCATCTTCTTCCTCAGGATTCCTGCGAATTTAGCTACGAATTTAGCTATGAAGTTTCCTACGATTTTTTAAAACCAGAAACCTACGAAATTGGAAGATCATCAAAACAGTGAAGTTTCTCAAAAATAATTGGTGCGTTATGATCCCCAGAGTTTATATGATTGTTCTATGTTCTTAGAATTTATTTATATTAGGTCTAGTGTAAAACCCTAATTGCTTGGCCGAAACCCTAGCCATGGCAACTTCTCAAACCTGTAATGAAACTCCAATCAAACCATCCAGAATCAATCAACAGCTTAATACAAACACAAAACAATGATCAAAACTCATTAAAAACCAGTCAATATCCAGAATCGAAAAATCAAAATATTATGAACATGATGAATCGGATTATGCAATATAAGGTGCTTTGGATGCAAATGAGTATTGAGAATGATTCAAGGATATCCAATAAACATGTCTCAACCTTCAAATCTCTTTGGAA
The DNA here is from genome assembly GCA_963966055.1 of Lathyrus aphaca. Classification (NCBI taxonomy): domain Eukaryota; kingdom Viridiplantae; phylum Streptophyta; class Magnoliopsida; order Fabales; family Fabaceae; genus Lathyrus; species Lathyrus aphaca. The sequence goes on from OZ014519.1 coordinate 626,893,900, forward strand.
TGGCCTCTATGGAAGAATCCGAATTTGAAATTTTGGATGATTTTTTGGATGTATGAACTTACTCTTCGAGGCAGGGAATTCGTGTCCTTGTGATTGAGTTATGTTGTATACTTATAGTGCAATGGAATTAGGTCAAAAAGTTTGATTGTTGTATGGATTTTTTGATTGAAAAAGATTAGAACTTAAACTTCAAATATTTGTGAATTCAACCTTTCTATTTCAAGCCAATCACCATAATTCTTATATCAATTTGATCCAAGCCATATTTATGATTTTCTAGAAGCAAAATCTCATTTAAATATTTGATTTATCTATTTTATTTTGATTTAAAATGATTTTAAATGAATAAAATCAAAATAAATAAAATAAAAATAATAAAAAATCTGAATAAATGAGGGTTGGGTCGTGCATGAGGTATTTGTATGGATTGGATCATCACATGGCAAGCCCATTTAGAAAATTTTGGTTTTAAACCTCCATTTTCTTCATAAATCAACCAAAAATTTCCCAACTTTGCAAGGGCAATCCTTCAATTTTAATTCTATGAGGGTGTTCTTTGACATTTTGGAAAGCTTGAAGAGTCCTATAACCAACCCCATTGGTTTCATGTCCATATCATTTACCATTCTCAAGTTATGCCATTTTGAAGTTGTTGACTTTTTGTTGACTTTCAAAAGGACCTATAATGTCTTAGCTCATACCTTCCAAATGAAGCATTTTTAGGCTTGGCTTGTGAGACACAAAGTTGTAGAGAATTCAATTTCCTTCAAAATTAGCTTTGGATGAGAAAAATGTGATGAAGCATGTGAAAGTTATGGCTGGTCAAAGTTCAGTTGACTTTTCCTGAGGAAACCCTAATTTAGAAACCTCTGATTCTTGATGATCTGAAATATCCTTGATGAATCATGATCAACCCTTGATCAAATGATGAATTTTACTTCATATACTTGATGTTGGCAAAAATTCATGAAGTTTGACTTTGGTTTGACCACAGTTGACCTCAGTTTGACTTTTTAACTACTTTGACTGATTTTGACTTATCTGATCATTTGACTGAGCAAACCTTTGAGAAAAGTCTTGAAACTTGTCATGGGGGTTCTTAGACACATATAAGATGTTGTGAAGCTCACTTGAAGTCTTGTAAGTCCATTTAGCCTGATTAAAGTTAAAACCCTAGTTTTGGATGCACTGCTTAGGAGAATGCATTGTCTGAGGGAATTGTCAAATCTTCTGACTATTTGTGAAATTTGTGAACCTTGTGAACCTCATAAGATGTCTTTTGAACCTTGTGAACCTCATGGGAGATCTTGTGAACCTTGTGAACCTCATAAAGTGTCTTGTAAACTTCATGAACTTCATGAAAGGTCTTGTGAACCTTGTGAACCTCATAAAGTGCCTTGTAAACTTCATGAACTTCATGAAAGGTCTTGTGAACCTTGTGAACCTCATAAGCACACAAAGTCTTGTATTGTGAGGGAAAATTTTGGGGTGCAACAAAGACATCCTGGGTTAGATAGGAGATAATATGTGTCATCCACCCCTGATCTTTCTCCATCATGAATATTTCTTCTGCTGGAATACTAGGGGCTTCGAGTGTTTCCTAAATCACCATTTTGTTTATGCCAGAGCTTTTGGAACTGGCTAGAAGAGCTAGCAAGTATGCTTGTGTATTATCTTCTCTTGGGATGTGAACCACCTCAAACTTTGAGAACAATTTGGACATAACCGACGCCTTCTGAAAGTATTTTATCAAAGTCGCGTCCTTTGTTTGGAATTCACCACTCATCTGCCTAACCACCAGTTTGGAATCTGTTTTTACCACAAGACGGGTTGCTCCGACCTTTTTTGCTAAATGCGTCCCAATAATCGGAGCTTCATATTCTACTTGATTGTTGTAGACATAAAAATTGAAATATAAAGAGTATTCCAAAGTTATCTCACCGGGACCCTCCAGTACTATTCCAGCTCCACTTCCTTTGATATTGGAAGATCCATCTACATGTAAGACCCATTCGTTTGTGACCCTCTTCCTCGGCGGGCGCACTTAATTCCATCAAAAAATAAGCTAAGGCTTGAGATTTAATACTGGTCCTTGGAGCGAAGTCGGTCTCATACTCAGAGAGATCTATAGCCCATTTGACCATACGCCCGACCAAGTCCAACTTCCTTAAGATTTGCTTGACAAGATAATTAGCCTTTACAGTGATGGGATGCCCTTGGAAATAATGACTTAGCTTCCTGGAAGTTACAATAACTGCCAAAGCTAACCAATCTATCTTCTGATATTTAAGCTTTGCTCCCTTTAAGACTTTGCTGACGAAATACACTGGTCGTTCTCTGCCGCCATCGTCTTGTAACAGGACCAAGCTGAGTGCCTTGTCTGTGACTAATAGATACATAATTAAAGGTGCATTCTCCTTGGGCCTTGTTAAGATAAGAGGTGCATAAAAATGCTTTACTGCCTGGAAAGCTTCTTCGCAGGCTTCGCTCCATTCGAATTCCTTGGATTTCTTTATTGCGGTAAAGAAATGTATTGACTTGTCTCCTGCGCATGATAAGAAATGAGATAGTGCTACTAACCTCTCGGACAATTATTGAACCTTCTTCTTATTAGTCGGGCTTTTCATATCTATCACAACTTGGCACCTGTATGGGTTTGCTTCTATTCCCCGGTTGGTGAGCATGAATCCGAGAAACTTCCCTGCTTGAACTCCAAAAGTGCACTTATCCGGATTCAATCTCATATTATGTCTTCTAACTTATACAAAAGTTTCATTTAAATCCTTCATATGTGACCCGTCAACAATTTTGATCACCATATCATCCATGTATACCTCAAAGTTTCGCCCGATTTGGTCAGCAAATACCTTATCAACAACCTCTAATAGGTAGCCCCTGCATTTTTGAGACCAAATGGCATTACCTCGTAGTAGTATTTGCTCTGGTGGGTCATTGAGGAAGTTTTTGGTGCATTTACATGATTCATGTGAAACTGGTTATACCCTAAATAGGCGTCCATGAAATTGAGCAACCTGAATCCTGAAGTTGCGTCAATCGGCCGGTCTGTGTTGGGTAGTGGATATGGATCTTTAGGACACACCTTGTTAAGATCTGTGAAATCCACACACATCCTCCATTCTCCATATTTTTTCTTTACCATCACGATAATTGACAACCAGGTTGGATATTTGATTTCTCTGATGAACTCAACTTGCAATAACTTATCCACCTATTTGATGATCGCCTTTCTCTTTTCATCACCACCTTTTATTTTTCTATAAGCAATGGGCTTCACAATAGGATCTATTGCTAAATGATGACACATAAAATTGAGATCTATTTCGGGCATGTTAGAAGGCTTTCATGCGAATAAGTCCATGTTATCTTTCAACATCCGGATTATCTCTTCCTCTTCCTCCGGGTGCATGTTAACACCAATATGCGTGATTTGAGATAAACGTTACCCAATTTGGACTTGTTTTGTTTCTTCATCGGGTATTATGCTCTCTTCCACCAAATCATCATGCAGATAAATATCAACCATCTAAATGTTTAGATCTGCTTTGAGATATGAGTGCTTCTTTCTTAGCTTCAAACTATCATTGTAGAACTTCCGCACCATCCCTTGACCACCTTTGATAATACAAACCCGAACCTTACCGAGTGGATATTTCATTTTAGGATATAGGGTTGATAGGAAGTCCTCCTATGTATTGAATGACAAACTCCCTATGCTGATGTTGTGAGGCGATGTGGCGTTGAGGATGAAGTATCGAATTGGAAAAATCCTTGCTTTGTCCGTGTCACCAAACGTGGTTTAAAACGTAAGTATTGTACCCCAAAATTTTCCCTTCCACAATCAAGACAATGTCTCTCAATATTTCTCAATGATCATAAGGTTCACAAAGTTCACAATTGGTTAGAAAGTTTGAGAGTTTCCTCAGACAAAGCCTCCTCCTAAGCAGAGGATCCAGAACTAGGGTTTTGGTTTTCTCCAAGCAAAATGGACTTCCAAGTTCTCAAGTGAGCTTAATAACATCCCACATGAATTCAATAATCCCCATGTCAAGTTTCAGGGCTTTCCCAATAAGTTTGACCAGTCAGATGATCAGATGTTCAAAAATCAAGCAAGTTGATTAAAAAGTCAACTTGAGGTCAACTGTGATCAAATTAAAGTCAAACTTCAAAATTTATTTCCAAAATCAATTTTATGAAGTAAAATTCATCATTTGATCAAGGGTTGATCATGATTCATCAAGGAAGTATCAGATCATCAAGAATCAAGAAGTTTATAAATAAGGATTTCATAGTAAAAGTCAACTGAACTTTGACCAGCCATAACTTTCACATACTTCATCAAAAATTTCCCGTCCAAATCTCATTTTTAAGGAAATTGAATTATCTACAACTTTGTGTCTCACAAGACAAGCCTAAAAATGCTTCATTTGGAAGGTATGAGCTAAGACATTATAGGTCCTTTTAAAAGTCAACAAAAAGTCAACTTTTTCCAAAGCTCATAATTTGAAAATAGTAAAAGATATTGACATGGGACCAAAAGGGTTGGTTATAGGACTCTTTAAGCTTTCTAAAAAGTCCAAGAACATCTTCATAGACTTACAATTGAGGTATTTATGCCTTGGAAAAGCTGGGAAAGTTTCAAGGGGTGCATGAAGCAAATAAGGTCTTAAATCCATTTTTTTCCAAATGGGCCTATCAATTTGCAACCCAATCTTAACAATAACACCAAGCACGACCCAATTCCAATTATTTCTGATTTTTATAATTTATTTATTATTTTTTTGGATTTTATTCATTAAAATTCAATTTAAATCAAAATAAAATATAAAAACTCAAATATTTGATTTGATTCTTCTTCTAGAAGCTTTTAAAAATCATTCAAGACTAATTGAGACTCTCCAAATTCTTGCACAACCAAAATAGCAAGGATATATTGGATTAATTTTCATATTTTTAATTATATCTTCCTTCACCATCAAGTAATTCCAAAGGCCCAATAATCCACTTTTTCTTGACCTAAATTCACTCACATATAAGTATACAACATATACAAACACAAAGGACACGATTTTGCAGGATCAAAAACACAAGATTGAAGTTCAAAAATCAAAGAAAAAAGTGCAATTCGGTTTCCATATTGCAGGCTTGTTTCAAACGATCTAAAGGTGTAGAATCAATCATGAAGACTCTCTAAACATATTCAAATCATCATTAGCATCAAAACATCATCATTAATGGGAATCCGAATTCTCCCTCTTCCACTTTTTTTTTGTTTTTGCATTTTCCATTATTAATGAATTTTAAATGATATTTGGCTAATGATTAATGTTTACAAGGATTGATTATGGGCGTTTAATTTGAAGAATCGTGGCTGAATGAGGGTAGCACCATAATTAGGGTTCTTAGATTTTTGAATTGGGGTTGCGTGATGGGGGCAATTTCACACAAAATCAATGACATAATTGGACTTATAAGATGATAATTGACTGAAATACATGCTTGGTTTGAATTTATTTGTTGGTTTGTTCATGTTTATGCTTGCAGGCCTTTTAGCGACGAATGACATCCGTCACTATAAGCTCTAGTGACAGAAAAAGTGTCACTAAAACTTAAGTGGACGACTGGAGGTTGAAGAAGAGGCTGAGCGCGAAATCTGAATTTTAAATTTGGATTTATTTTATTAATATTTTGTTTCAGTTTAATATCACCAAAGCGCTTGTGGTTCAATGGTGAAGGATGTTGTTTATCTCATTAAGGGCGCGTGTTCGAACCCAGCCTCAGACGGACTTTTTTCCTTTTATTTATTTTATTGACTTGTTTATTTTATATGATATTGTTTCTAGTTATCATCACCACGCGCATGTGGCTTCGTTGGCAGAGGCCTTGGCCTGCAGGTATGAGGTCCTGGATTCAAATCCCAAGTCCTGTTTTTTTGTGTTCTTTGACTTTTCTTTTTGTTTCATTTAATTAATTTCCTAAAACAAATAAAATAACTACAACTAATCTCTTCTATTTTCTTCTTCTTAAGATAATTTTTGTAAATAATTTATTTAAACTTCTCTCACACATTTTTTTAATAAAATAATTAGTTTATTAGTTAAACCTATTTTTTTTAATAACTTTTCTTTTTACTAAATATTCTTATAATTTAATTTGTAAATAAAAACTTAATTGATATCTTTTACAATTCTAATTAAAAATTCTATTTATTTTCATATTAATTTTGTGTATGATTAATCCATTATATTTTAATTAAATCATATTTTTCTTAACAATTTTATTTACTATTATAATTTTTCTTAACTAACCTTCTAACCCTAATTTTTTCTTACCCTATTTTTCTCTAACCCTAAAATCAACATTAACTCTAATTATTTTATTTTTGCTTTATTATTTAATGTGGCTTTATTATTTTTTATATTTTAATTCTTGCTTTATTATTAGAGAGAAATCTATAGGTTGTAAATTTATTTTCCGCCCGATTATTTTGTATCTGCCCCATAGTCATGTAATAGCTTAGAAATTTATTTATTTTGCTTTTATTTTCTGTAAATTTAATTGTGTGGTTAGTAAATAGGGAGTGCAAAACCTAATTGTAATTAAATGGACATAGAAAATTAATTAAATAAGATAAATAATTGAAAACACTCACACACGTAAGTCGATCTAAGATCGTCGTCTGCATTTCCTAGGGTATCCCTCTTGGTTGCCTTATTTAAACGGTCAAGTCCCTCGAAAATAGGGTGTCTTAAGCAAAACCCTACAAATAAAAATCTCTTGTCCCTCCCCCGGTTAAAAGATCAAGTCCCTACGATGTTGCCTACGATGTTTCCTACAATGATCTTGTCCCATTCGGTTTAAAAGATGATAGTCCCTCCCAATTGCTAAATGTAACGCCCTAATTCTATCTTTATTTTTATGAAATAAATAATAATATTTTGAGGGTATATTTGGATAAATTGGGGAGAAATGTTTTATGAGAATAATAATAATATAATAATGTATACTATTATAATATCATTATTATTTAAATAAAATAAAAATGGTTAGTTAGAGGTTTAAGGGGCAAAGGTGGAATTATTGTTTTATGTAAGTGGAATGAGGGATTCAGTTTTCATTCATCGTGTTTTTGACGAAGAACAGTGAGGTCTGGAGAAAGAGGAGAAGAAAGGCAAGGTCAAGGATCGTAGATCATCAAGACCAAGATTTCGAAGAACTCGTCTCTATTTCGAGGTAAGGGGGGAGAATGGGTTTTATAATTGGTGAATTTACACAATAAGGGTAATTGAGAGATCCTTCCTCCCTTAGGGTTCATATATGTGAAGATTTGGAATTGATGAAATTGTGGTATGTATGTGATAGATTATGAATCCTTGAATTGTGTTTATAATTTGATGATGATTATTATGAGAATCATTTGTTATGAGGTAATCTTGGATGAACCGTTCTTGAATGTGTGCCATGTGAATTGAGGAATAATTGTTATGGAAAAGAGGAATAATTGATGTTATGAGTGTGTAGTGGTATAAAGTATTAAAATTTGACTTTTATGAATGTTAATATCAATTTACAATGAACTGGTTTTGGTTTGGAGTGAGAGGGGAAAGAAAAGGAAGATTTTTGGAAAAAGTTGGAGAATTCACGTAGCCACCTGACACGGGCCGTGTCACAGGACACGGGTGGCCGTGTCAGGCCACTGGAAGAGGATGAGGGGAAGAATTTTGGAGAATGGGAATCAGTGAGTGTGACACGGGCCGTGTCACACGACACGGGCAACCGTGTCAGCCCCCTGGTCTTGGTTGATTTTTGTTGTTTGAGAGGTGCGTGTTCAGGGCACTTGACACGGGCCGTGTCACAGGACATGAGTGGTTGTGTCAGGCCTCTGTATCTTGGAATTTTGTGAAATTTTAATATGTTTTACTATCCATTAGTTTAGTATAAGTTCCTATGAGTATTCTAATACGATAACTTGATGTTTAGTGCTAATTATAGGACTTGATAACCAAACTTTAATGAAGGTAATAGTGAGGGTTGTATAAGTAGCATAAGTTTGTTAATAATGTAATGAATTATTGAATTATGCGATTATGGTATATGCTTAACATGAATGATATAATGATGTGATTAATACTGGTGGGATCATGTGGATCGTGAAGGCATGAATGTTTTCATGCGTAATTGTATTATGGTGTATGTGTTTGAGTCTGCATATGCATACACATTTGGTGGAATGATCATGTCTCGGTGGAGCGTAAGTGACCATTCGGATTCATTGCGAATCGTTGGTGCAGGGATGATTGTGTCACGGTGGAGCGTAAGCGATACATCCGGGTTCGAATTAATGAACCATTGTTGAAAGTCGGTACCGCATTGATGCATCGTGTCAGTGAGTCACATTGCATCTTTTTGTTGGATTGATTGTGTTAATTGATGTGTATGGATTTATGATTATCCTTTGAGGTGTTATTTGTACCGCTATGTTATGAAACTATTTCTCACCCCTTTTGTTTGTTTTGTTGCGTCTGTGCTTCTTCGGAAGTGCAGATAATTCAGGTACTTGAGGAGTGCTTGATGTTGATGTCAGTGTCCTAGGAGCTCTGATATGTAGCGGGAACGGGGATTTTTATTAATATTTCTTTTGATTTTTATCAAACTTCCTTATGATTAAGTATTGAGTTAATAAACCGTATTTGATTGAACTGTAAGGCCTTTGGGCAATTTGATGTTAAAACAATTATTATCGCTGCTTGTTTTAGAATAAATGAAAAGATATTTGGTTGTTGATGTAGCAGCTCACTTTAGTTGATTAAACTCTGATTTCATGAAAAGTTTATATAATTTTGAAATGAGAAAAAGTGGGTGTTACAATTGGTATCAGAGCAGGTCGGTCCAACCGGCCAGATTGAGTCAGTCCTTAGAATAAGAGTCGTTGAGAGTCCTAACCTGTATTTGTTGTTGTATCAGAATGGCTGGAAGGAATGATGTTGCTCTTGCTGCGGCTTTGCAAGCCATGGCGCAGACTGTTGAGAACGTCGTTCAGGTTGTTCAGGGGGGAGGTAATGCTCAGTCTCGTGCATTGGATCAGTTTAGGAGTAACAGGCCGCCTAAGTATGAAGGTGGAATTCTAGATCCAGAGGCTGCACAGAAATGGTTGAAGGTTGTGGAGAAGATTTTCAAAACAATGGGATGCTCTGATGATCAGAAGGTGAGGTTTGGTACTCATATGCTGGAAGGCGAAGCTGAGTTCTGGTGGGACAACAATCGCCAACGGTTAGAAGTTGCGGATATTGCAATCACCTGGGCGATATTTCACAGAGAATTTTTGGAGAAGTACTTTCCGGAAGACGTCCGTAGTGCTAAGGAGGTGGAGTTCTTAGAACTCAAGCAAGGTAATATGACGGTGGCGGAGTATGCTTCCAAGTTTGAGGAATTGGTGCAATATTGTGCACACTATAATACTGAAGAGGCTATGACTTCCAAATGCCTGAAGCATGAGAATGGACTGCGTCCTGAAATTAAGTTGGGTATTGCTTTCCAGAAGATCAGGAACTATCCGGAATTGGTAAGCAGAAGTCGGATTTATGATAATGATAACAGGGTTCGAATTGCACACTATAAGGCGGTGAATGAAAAGAAAGGAAAGCAGAGATTTGGTGGTACTCCTTATAGTGCTCCAGCTGACAAAGGGAAGCAAAAGGCTAATGCTGAGAAGAAGCTGAGTGGGGGATGAGGTACTCCCGGCGTGCTCAAATGTTACAGACGCCACGGTACGGGTCATCGTGCCAATGATTGTCCTAATGAAGAGAAGAAGTGCTTCAAGTGTGGGAAGTCGGGTCACCTAGCGGCTAATTGTAAGGTGAATGCTCTTACTTGCTATAATTGTGGAGAGCAGGGTCATATCAGCACCAATTGCCAGAAACCCAAGAAGCAGCAATCTAGTGGAAAAGTGTTTGCATTAGTAGGAACTCAACCTACTAGTGAAGATCGGTTGGTCAAAGGTACTTGCTATATCGATAATGTAGATGTTTAGAATTGGCAGAATTTTTGACCAACAAGAAATGTTGAATTCAGTTCAGAATGTCCTATCAGATGTTGGGACATTATCAAACAGAGTATAAGAACTTAATTCAGGATGTTACATCAGATGTTGGGACATTGTGTAAATGACTTAAGTTCAGTTTTTCAGGATGTCCCAACAGATGTTGTGACATCTCAAACCTGCTACCAGATTTAAATTAATGACTAACTGATCTGAGTAATTTAAGGAAAGTTATCTGGAATTAATTATAGATGGACAAAAGCAGAATAGGCGCATATGTAGGGAGTGTTGTTATGAGACTTCAACATAATCAGAAGAACTAAATCACCTAGAATCTAGGAAGTAACAAACCCTAATTCAAGGTGGAAGCTGCATGCGTTTTAGGACTGGATTAACCTACAGAAAGCCCAAAATCCATACACCTATTTAAGCAACAGAATATCTCAGAATTGAGTACGAATTTCAGAAGACAAAATAGGGTGTTTTGAGTTTTAATAGCAGGTTGTGTAATTGTACCACTTTATGAGCTTTTAAGCAAAAGTGTATTTGTGTCTTGATTGAAACTGTGAAGTAAGATCAAGCTGTTTTGTTTGAAGGATGACTTCAATTTTATTAAACTTGTAAACAAGATCACTGTGTGATTGAGGGGGAGTGAGTTGGTACTCATATCTAAGTTGTGTCTTAGGTAGAAATTGCATTGGGTAGATATTAAGTGAAAGATTAAACTGGGTGGTTTAAGTCTAGAATTAATATTACTTATAGTGGATTTCCTCCTGGCTTGGTAGCCTCCAGATGTAAGTGTGGTTATACACTGAACTGGGTTAACAAACTACTGTGTTGTTTACTTTTCTTGCACTTTAAGTTTTGGTTAAATCTGTCAAGTGTTGGAACATCTCATAGGACATCTCATACCTGATCACATAATTTCAATTGGCATCAGAGCAGGCACCCTGCCTGTTTATACTGGGTGAGATCTAGGGAATACAAATTCTGGAAACATGGACAGAGATATAGGATTAGTAAATAGACCACCTATACTGGATGGATCTAATTATGACTACTGGAAACCAAGAATGATTGCATTCTTAAGATCACTTGACAACAGGGCCTGGAGAGCAGTCAACATTGGATGGGAACATCCTGTCCAAGACACCAAAGATGGATCAAAAGTGTTGAAACCTGAAGAAGAATGGAGTAAGGAGGAAGAAGATTCAGCACTAGGCAACTCCAAGGCCTTAAATGCTTTATTCAATGGCATTGATAGGAACATCTTTAGACTTGTGCATCACTGTGAGCTGGCCAAAGATGTTTGGGACACTCTCAAAACAACTCATGAAGGAACATCAAAGGTAAAAATGTCAAAACTTCAACTTCTCACCACCAAGTTTGAAAACTTGAGAATGAAGGAAGATGAGACAATTCATGAATTCTACATGAACATCTTAGAAATAGCCAATACTTCTGGAGCCTTGGGAGAAAAGATGACTGATGAAAAGCTTGTAAGAAAGATTCTTAGATCTTTGCCAAAAAGATTTGACATGAAAGTCACAGCAATAGAAGAAGCTCAAGACATATGCACAATGAAAGTTGAAGAGCTCATTGGTTCCCTTCAAACATTTGAGATGGGAATGAATGACACAAATGTAAAGAAGAACAAAAGCATAGCCTTAGTAACAAATACTGATGAAGAAGAAGATGATGAATCAGAAACTGGTGAAAGCTTATCAGACAACATTGCTATGCTTGGAAGACAGTTCAAAAAGATTCTCAGAAGGATGGAAGACAAATCCAAACCAAATGGAAGATACACTAACTCTTCTGAGAACAAAATACCTTATGATGCTAATAGAAGGTCAAATTATAATGAAAAGACCAGTCAAGAAAAAGGAATTAAATGCCATGGATGTGAAGGATATGGACACATCAGGAATGAATGTCCTACCTACTTAAAAAGGCAAAAGAAAGGACTCTCTGTAACCTGGTCTGATGAAGACTCAGGAGGTGATTCAGAAGAAGAATCAGCTAGGCATATCACTGCTCTAGCTGGATTATGTGAATCTGAAAGTGAATCCAGTGATGGGGAGCTTACTTTTGAAGAACTTGAGCAATCATACAGAGAACTATTCAAAAGAAGCAATGAAATATGCAGTGAGAGTATAAAGCTAAAGAAGCAGATTAAGGCACTAAAGGATGAAAAAGCAAGTGATCTAAAGATCATTGACACCTTGAAAAGTGAAGTAAGTCTTCTCAACTCCAAGTTGGAACACATGTCCAAATCTGTTAGAATGCTGAACAGTAGCTCAAGTACACTGGATGTTATTCTCAACAACAATAAGCATTCAGGAGATAAAAGTGGACTGAGATTTAACAGAGTTCATAAGGATGAAGCTAGCTCTAGCAAAACTACTTCAAAGTCCATACAGTCAAACAAAATGTCCCAACAGATGCCTCAACATCATGAAAAGAACACAAAGTCAAACATAATGTTCCAACAGATGTCTCAACAATCTGAAAAGAACATAATAAAGAAGAAGTATCAAAGATGGAGATGTCATCACTGTGGAAGATTTGGACATATCAAACCTCATTGCTACAAGTTGCATGGATATCCAAATCAGATGTATCAGCAACCTCCTAAGCAGAAGACAGAGGTCATCAAGAAGGTATGGAGACCAAAAGCTAGTCTTCATGCTGATCAAAGTTACATATCCAAAAACAAGATCAACAAACAACCTTGGAGCTCTACCGATGAACAATACACAGGGCAGAGGTATCAAAAGAAATCTCAACTCAAATGGTCAAAGAAAGGTGTTGCATATATAGCTCATACATCACTAAGAGTATCAGCTAAAGAAGACTGGTACTTTGACAGTGGATGTTCAAGACACATGACTGGATTGAAGAATCTGCTAGTAGACTTAAAGTCATATTCATCCAGATATGTAACCTTTGGAGATGGAGCTATAGGAGAAATCAAGGGAGTTGGGACCTTGGACTATCCAGATGTACCAAGACTGGATGATGTGTTGCTGGTTAAAGGTTTGACTGCTAACCTAATCAGCATAAGTCAATTATGTGACCAAGGGTACAATGTAAACTTTACCAAAACTGAATGCATAGTGTCTAACAAAGAACAAAAGGTTGTCATGAAAGGAGCCAGATCTAAAGACAACTGTTACATGTGGGAACCTCAAGACTTCAGTCTCACTTCAACTTGCTCTTTAGCTAAAGAAGAAGAAGTGAAACTATGGCACCAAAGACTAGGTCATCTTCATTTCAGAGGCATAAAGAAAATCATATTTATGGATGCTGTGAGAGGTATTCCTAAACTGAAGATTGATGATGGAAAAATATGTGGTGAATGTCAAATAGGCAAGCAAACCAAGATGTCTCATCCAAAGCTCCAACATCTGACAACTTCCAAAGTTTTGGAATTATTGCATATGGATCTTATGGGACCTATGCAGGTTGAGAGCCTTGGTGGTAAGAGGTATGCCTATGTAGTGGTTGATGACTTTTCAAGATATACATGGATCAATTTCATCAAAGAAAAGTCTGATGTATTTGATGTATTCAAAGACTTATGCCAAAGAATACAAAGGGAAAAGGCCAGCTGTGTGATCAGAATAAGAAGTGATCATGGAAAAGAATTTGAGAACCAAAAATTCTTAGATTTCTGTTCTTCAGAAGGAATCAATCATGAATACTCTTCACCAATCACTCCTCAACAGAATGGGATTGTTGAGAGGAAGAATAGAACTATTTAAGAATCAGCAAGAGCTATGATCCATGCCAAAAAGTTACCTTTGTACTTCTGGGCTGAAGCTATGAACACAGCTTGTTACATCCATAACAGAGTTACTCTAAGAAAAGGAACCTTGTCCACAATCTATGAAGTCTGGAAAGGCAGAAAACCCACAGTTAAGTACTTCCATGTGTTTGGAAGTAACTGTTATATTCTGGCAGATAGGGAGCAAAGAAGAAAAATGGATCCTAAAAGCGATGAAGGGATTTTTCTTGGATACTCTATAAACAGCAGAGCATATAGAGTATTTAATTCTAGAACCAAGGTTATCATGGAGTCCATAAATGTGATAATTGATGATGCTCCTACAGATGTTCCAGAAGATGTTGGAACATCTGCTGATATCAAAATTGAAGCTGAAGAAAAGAGTGATCATTCTGACTTCACTCAAACTGATGCAAGGACAGAACAATCCAGCAAACCTCCCTCCATCAGAATCCAGAAAGATCATCCCAAATATTTGATAATTGGTGATCCCAACAGAGGTGTAAGCACTAGATCAAAAGAAGTGATTTCAGGTTCCTGTTTTGTTTCTAAAATAGAACCTAAAAACATCAAGGAAGCTCTTACTGATGAATACTGGATTTGTGCTATGCAAGAGGAATTAGGTCAATTCACAAGGAATGAAGTGTGGAACCTTGTCCCTAGACCTGATGACATAAATGTGATTGGAACTAAATGGGTGTATAAGAACAAGTCAAATGAGCAAGGAATTGTTACAAAGAACAAAGCTAGACTTGTAGCTCAAGGATACACACAAATTGAAGGAGTAGACTTTGATGAAACCTTTGCACCAGTAGCAAGGCTTGAATCAATCAGATTACTTTTGGGAATTGCTTGTATCTTAAAGTTCAAGCTATTTCAAATGGATGTGAAAAGTGCCTTTTTTAATGGATATCTTAATGAAGAGGTATATGTAGAACAGCCTAAAGGATTTGTTGATCCAAGCTGTCCAAATCATGTATACAAACTAAAGAAGGCTCTTTATGGTTTGAAGCAAGCTCCAAGAGCATGGTATGAAAGGCTAACTACTTTTCTTATCAAGCAAGGGTACAAGAAAGGTGGAATTGACAAAACCTTATTTGTTAAAGATGAAGAAGGAAATGTCATGATTGCTCAAATATATGTAGATGACATTGTTTTTGGTGGGATGTCAGAAAGGATGGTGAAACATTTTGTCAATCAGATGGAATCTGAATTTGAGATGAGTCTAGTAGGAGAATTAACCTACTTTCTTGGACTGCAAATAAAGCAAATGGAGGACTCCATGTTCATTTCCCAAAGCAAGTATGCTAAGAACATAGTCAAGAAATTTGGGATGGACAGTGCTACTCATAAGAGAACTCCTGCCCCCACACATTTAAAGCTGACTAAAGATGACAAGGGTGAGAATGTAGATCAAAGCCTATACAGAAGCATGATTGGAAGCTTGCTATATCTAACTGCTAGCAGACCAGACATAGCATTTGCAGTAGGTGTTTGTGCAAGATATCAAGCTGATCCAAAAGTTAGTCATCTTAACCAAGTCAAGAGAATTCTGAAATATGTTAATGGTACTTGTGACTATGGCATAATGTACTTTCATGGATGCAAACCAATTCTCACTGGCTTCTGTGATGCTGATTGGGCTGGAAGTGCTGATGACAGAAAAAGCACTTCAGGAGGATGCTTCTTTCTAGGAAACAATTTGATTTCTTGGTTCAGTAAGAAACAAAATTGTGTATCCTTATCTACTGCTGAAGCTGAATATATAGCAGCTGGAAGCAGTTGTTCACAGTTGGTTTGGATGAAGCAAATGCTCACTGAGTACAATGTCCCACAAGATGTCATGACATTGTACTGTGACAATTTAAGTGCAATTAACATATCAAAGAATCCTATCCAACATAGCAGGACCAAGCATATTGATATCAGACATCATTTCATCAGAGATCTTGTAGAAGAGAAAGTGATTTCACTGGAACATGTAGCTACAAATCTGCAGTTGGCTGATATATTTACCAAAGCCTTGGATGCTACTCAATTTGAAAACTTAAGGGGTAAATTGGGAATCTGCTTATGTGAACCTAGAGCATGATTCTGATACAGAAATCATTGCTTCTGTAAAACCTAGCATAGCCAAAAGGCTTAGGACTAGAAAAGAAAAGATGAATGCTGGACATGCAATTCCTGAGAAGAAGCAAGCTACACCAAAGAAGGACAAAGCTAAAGTTGTCTTTGGTCCTACAAAACAATGGAGCAAGGTGCAAACTCAAAAGAGGAAAGCTGTCACTCCTCCAGATTCAGATGTTGAAGAAGATGTCCCAACATCTCCTCCAAAGAAGAAATCAACACCCTCAAGGTCATCAACTACTGTTCCAGAAGCTCCCTTGGACAACATCTCCTTTCATCATGTTTCAAGTGTGAATAGATGGAAGTTTGTTTATCAAAGAAGGGTAGCACTTGAAAGAGAGCTGAGCAGTAATGCACTTGAGTGCACAAAGTTAATTGATCTCATCTCTTCTGCTGGCCTCTTCAAAACTGTCTCCAACTTCTCTCCCTGCTATGAACTGCTTGTCAAGGAATTCATAGTCAACCTCCAAGAAGATTGTGCCAATGGTAAGTCTGCTGAATTTAGAAAAGTATATGTAAGAGGCAGGTGTGTAGAATTCTCTCCTAGGATTATCAACCAATACCTTGGAAGAGAATCTGATGGTCCAAGTGAGTTAGGGAAGACTGATAACCAGGTTTGCAAGGTTATCACTACTAATCAGGTCAAGGCTTGGCCAGTTAAAGGAAAGCTCTCAGTTAGCATGCTGACAAGGAAATATGCCATGCTGAACATGATTGGTACAGCAAACTGGGTCCCTACCAACCATACATCATCAATATCTACTGGATTGGGCAGGTTCATATTTGCTGTGGGCACCCAAACAAAGCTGGATTATGGAGCTTATATATTTGACCAGACATTGAAGCATGCTGGATCATCTGCAACAAAGCTGCCAATTGCCTTCCCTTCCTTGCTGTGTGGAATAGTGCTGAGTCAGTACCCTGGGATCCTCACTGAGGACACAATCTGCAAAAGAGAAAGCCCTCTGGCCTTTCACTACAAGCTGTTCCTGAGTCATCATGCAGCTGATGTTGAAGCACCCTCTGGGACATCTGCTGGTCCTTCAAATGCAAAGTCTCCAATCTCCAAAGCTGCATTGATTGCTGAACTGAAGAGCACTTGCAAAGAACTGGATGCAAGGAAGCAGAAGCTTGAGGAGATTATCCAAAGGCTGGAGATTGAAAGTGCTCAGAAAGAAGCTACTTCTGATGAGGAGACTGAGGAAGATGAAGAAACTGACTATGAGGAGTTTGAGTGAAAAATTGTATGTGAGGAAAAATGTAATGACAACTGCATTGTAATTATGAATTAGTAACTTTGGCCCCAAATTTATGTCTAACAAGGGGGAGAACAACAACAACAACAATGTATGATGCTGTTTAGCTATTAATGAAAAACTTCTGTTTGCTTCTGAACTGAATCAGTGTGTTTTTAATGAAAATTTTTGTTGCAACAAATCTGAATACATGTATGTTTGAGGGGGAGTAAACTCACACATGACTCATCAGAAAAGAACTGATATACTCTGATAAAAGAACTTCTGCTGCACTCTGATAACCAGAAAAATATGTTAGCCAAAAATTAGCCAAAGGGGGAGTTTGTAGATGTTTAGAATTGGCAGAATTTTTGACCAACAAGAAATGTTGAATTCAATTCAGAATGTCCTATCAGATGTTGGGACATTATCAAACAGAGTATAAGAACTTAATTCAGGATGTTACATCAGATGTTGGGACATTGTGTAAATGACTTAAGTTCAGTTTTTCAGGATGTCCCAACAGATGTTGTGACATCTCAAACCTACTACCAGATTTAAATTAATGACTAACTGATCTGAGTAATTTAAGGAAAGTTATCTGGAATTAATTATAGATGGACAAAAGCAGAATAGGCGCATATGTAGGGAGTGTTGTTATGAGACTTCAACATAATCAGAAGAACTAAATCACCTAGAATCTAGGAAGTAACAAACCCTAATTCAAGGTGGAAGCTGCATGCGTTTTAGGACTGGATTAACCTACAGAAAGCCCAAAATCCATACACCTATTTAAGCAACAGAATATCTCAGAATTGAGTACGAATTTCAGAAGACAAAATAGGGTGTTTTGAGTTTTAATAGCAGGTTGTGTAATTGTACCACTTTATGAGCTTTTAAGCAAAAGTGTATTTGTGTCTTGATTGAAACTGTGAAGTAAGATCAAGTTGTTTTGTTTGAAGGATGACTTCAATTTTATTAAACTTGTAAACAAGATCACTGTGTGATTGAGGGGGAGTGAGTTGGTACTCATATCTAAGTTGTGTCTTAGGTAGAAATTGCATTGGGTAGATATTAAGTGAAAGATTAAACTGGGTGGTTTAAGTCTAGAATTAATATTACTTATAGTGGATTTCCTCCTGGCTTGGTAGCCTCCAGATGTAAGTGTGGTTATACACTGAACTGGGTTAACAAACTACTGTGTTGTTTACTTTTCTTGCACTTTAAGTTTTGGTTAAATCTGTCAAGTGTTGGAACATCTCATAGGACATCTCATACCTGATCACAGAATTTCAGATAATACTCCTTCATTTGTGATTATTGATACGGGTGCAACCCACTCGTTTATTTCCTTGGAATGTGTGAAGAGGATAGGATTGGAGCCTTCTCAATTGAGTCAAGGGATGGTAATTGATACTCCATCTATAGGTTCCGTGACTACTACCTTAGTATGTCGTGATTGTGTTTTGACAATATCTGATAAAAAGTTTAGAGTGGATCTTATATGCCTGCCACTCAGTAATCTTGATGTGATTTTTGGTATGAACTGGTTGGAGTCCAACCGAGTTTATATCGATTGCTTTAGGAAAAGATTGTTATTCCTAGCTCCTGAGGAAGAAAGTTTGGCAAGTTTAGTTTCGCCTAAAGAACTGAGAACCTTGTTGGAAGACGAAGCAAAGATGTTTGCTGTGTTTGCTTCGTTATCGGTCGAAGAGAAAGTTGTTGTTGAGGAGTTGCCAGTGGTGAATGAATTTCTTGAAGTATTCCCAAGTGATATTTCAGAACTGCCTCCGATGCGTGAGGTGGAGTTTACTATTGATTTGATTCCTGGTACTAAGCCTATTTCTATGGCACCGTACAGGATGTGTGCTGCTGAGTTAGCTGAATTAAAATCGCAAATTGGTGATTTTCTTGACAAGAAGTTCATTCGACCCAGTGTATCGCCGTGGGGTGCACCAGTGTTATTGGTCAAGAAGAAGGATGGTGGTATGCGTCTGTGTATTGATTACCAGCAACTGAATAAAGTTACAATTAAGAACAAGTATCAACTCCCAAGGATTGATGACTTGATGGATCAACTTGTGGGAGCTTGTGTTTTTAGTAAAATTGACTTGAGGTAGGGATATCATCAAATAAGAGTGAAGGAGGGAGATATCCAGAAGACGGCATTTAGAACTCGATATGGCCATTACAAATATGCTGTGATGCCTTTCGAAGTGTCTAACACGCCAGGAGTGTTCATGGAGTATATGAACCGAATATTTCATTCTTTTTTGGATCAGTTTATCGTAGTATTTATTGATGATATACTGATATATTCGAAGTCTGAAGGAGACCATGCGAAGCATTTGAGAATTGCATTGCAGATACTGAAGGATAATAAATTATTTGCCAAGTTCTCCAAATGTGAATTTTGGTTGAAGTCGGTAAGCTTTTTGGGACATGTGATATCTGGTGATGGTATAGCAGTGGACCCTTCTAAGGTCAGTGCTGTGCTTGATTGGGAGCCTCCGAAGACGGTAACAGAAATTAGAAGTTTTCTTGGCCTAGCTGGTTATTACCGAAGGTTCATTGAAAGATTTTCTAGTTTGGCGTTACCTTTGACTCAACTGACCCGGAAGAATCAAGCTTTTATTTGGGATGCAGCTTGTGAGAGAAGTTTTGAGGAATTAAAGAAGAAGCTAACTTCGGCACCAGTACTAGTTTTGCCGGACCCGAGTGAAGCTTTTGTTGTTTATTGCGACGCGTCTAAAATGGGTTTAGGTGGTGTGCTAATGCAGGTGGGTAAAGTTGTAGCTTATGCTTCGAGGCAATTGAAGGTACATGAGAGGAATTATCCTACTCATGATTTGGAATTGGCCGCAGTGGTATTCATGTTGAAAATTTGGAGGCATTATTTGTATGGTTTGCAGTTTGAAGTTTTTAGCGATCATAAGAGTTTAAAGTACTTGTTTGATCAAAAAGAGCTTAATATGAGACAAAGAAGATGGTTAGAGTTTTTGAAGGATTATAATTTTAATCTGAATTACCACCCGGGAAAAGCGAATGTGGTAGTAGATGCGTTGAGCCGGAAGACAGTTCATATGTCGGCTATGATGGTGAAGGAAATGGATTTAATTGAGCAATTTAGAGACTTGAGTATGGTATGTGAAATAACGTCGGAAAGTGTTAAGCTGGGTATGTTGAGAATTAATAATGAATTTCTGGATGTGATAAGGGAAAATCAAAGACAAGATGTAAAATTGGTAGATTTGATGCCTAATGAAGGAAATGACCAAGAAGGCGATTATGTTTTGAATAGTGATGGTGTTCTGAGATTCAGAGGTAGAATTTGCGTACCTGACAATGTTGAATTAAAGAAAGAAATTTTGGAAGAAAGTCATCGAAGTAGCTTAAGTATCCACCCAGGAGCTACAAAGATGTACCATGATT
The DNA here is from genome assembly GCA_963966055.1 of Lathyrus aphaca. Classification (NCBI taxonomy): domain Eukaryota; kingdom Viridiplantae; phylum Streptophyta; class Magnoliopsida; order Fabales; family Fabaceae; genus Lathyrus; species Lathyrus aphaca. The sequence goes on from OZ014519.1 coordinate 626,914,541, forward strand.
TGAAGAAATTGTTTTGGTGGCACGGTATGAAGAGAGATATCGCGCAATTTGTTTATGCTTGCTTGGTGTGTCAGAAATCTAAGGTGGAACATCAGAAGCCTTCGGGGCTGATGCAACTGTTAGAGATTCCGGAATGGAAATGGGACAACATTGCTATTGATTTTGTGACAGGTTTACCGAATACGGTGAGAGGCTTTGATGCTATTTGGGTGATTGTAGATCGGTTAACTAAGTCGACACATTTTATTCCAATTAACATCAGTTTCCCGTTAACTAAATTGGTAGAGATTTATATACGGATTGTGGTGAAATTGCATGGTGTACCGTCAAGTATAGTATCGGATAGAGATCTGCGGTTTACTTCGAAATTTTGGAAGAGTTTGCATGAGGCTTTGGGTTCTAGGTTGAAATTGAGTTCAACTTACCACCCACAGACGGATGGGCAATCAGAGAGGACTATTCAGTCACTGGAAGATTTATTGAGAACTTGTGTGTTAGAAAAAGGAGGTGCGTGGGATACTCATTTGCCACTAATTGAATTCACTTATAATAACAGTTACCATTCAAGCATTGGAATGGCGCCGTTTGAAGCTCTTTATGGTAGGAGATGTAGAACACCTCTATGTTGGTATGAGACGGGTGAAAATGTTATGCTTGGGCCTGAGATTATTCAGCAGACTACTGAGACCATCAAGATGATTAAAGAGAAAATGAAAGCATCTCAAAGTCGACAGAAAAGTTACCATGATAACATGAGAAAAGACTTGGAGTTCAGCGAGGGTGACCATGTGTTTTTGAGGGTTAACCCGATGACCGGTGTTGGTCGTGCTTTAAAATCTAAGAAGTTGGATCCTAAGTTTATCGGACCTTATCAGATTATGCAGAGAGTAGGCAAGGTTGCTTACAGAGTGGCATTACCGCCAGAACTTTCGAATTTGCACGAAGTATTTCATGTGTCACAACTCAGGAAGTATGTATCTGATCCGTCACATGTCATCCAGAGGGATGAAGTACAAGTTCGTGATAACCTCATAGTGGAGGCCTTACCTTTGAGAATTGATGATCGTAAGATGAAGCAGCTAAGAGACAAAGAAATACCTCTTGTGAGAGTAGCTTGGGGAGGAGCTGCTGGTGGAAGTGTTACCTGGGAACTGGAGAGCAAGATGCGGGAATCATATCCAGAGTTATTCCATTCAGGTACATTTTCGAGGACGAAAATAATTAAGTGGGGGAGAGTTGTAACGCCCTAATTCTATATTTATTTTTATGAAATAAATATTAATATTTTGAGGGTATATTTGGATAAATTGGGAAGAAATGTTTTATGAGAATAATAATAATATAATAATGTATACTATTATAATATCATTATTATTTAAATAAAATAAAAAGGTTTAGTTAGAGGTTTAAGGGGCAAAGGTGGAATTATTGTTTTATGTAAGTGGAATGAGGGATTCAGTTTTCATTCATCGTGTTTTTGACGAAGAACAGTGAGGTCTGAAGAAAGAGGAGAAGAAAGGCAAGGTCAAGGATCGTAGATCATCAAGACCAAGATTTCGAAGAACTCGTCTCTATTTCGAGGTAAGGGGGGAGAATGGGTTTTATAATTGGTGAATTAACACAATAAGGGTAATTGAGAGATCCTTCCTCCCTTAGGGTTCATATATGTGAAGATTTGGAATTGATGAAATTGTGGTATGTATGTGATAGATTATGAATCCTTGAATTGTGTTTATAATTTGATGATGATTATTATGAGAATCATTTGTTATGAGGTAATCTTGGATGAACCGTTCTTGAATGTGTGCCATGTGAATTGAGGAATAATTGTTATGGAAAAGAGGAATAATTGATGTTATGAGTGTGTAGTGGTATAAAGTATTAAAATTTGACTTTTATGAATGTTAATATCAATTTACAATGAACTGGTTTTGGTTTGGAGTGAGAGGGGAAAGAAAAGGAAGATTTTTGGAAAAAGTTGGAGAATTCACGTAGCCACCTGACACGGGCCGTGTCACAGGACACGGGTGGCCATGTCAGGCCACTGGAAGAGGATGAGGGGAAGAATTTTGGAGAATGGGCATCAGTGAGTGTGACACGGGCCGTGTCACACGACACGGGCACCCGTGTCAGCCCCCTGGTCTTGGTTGATTTTTGTTGTTTGAGAGGTGCGTGTTCAGGGCACCTGACACGAGCCGTGTCATAGGACACGGGTGGTCGTGTCAGGCCTCTGTATCTTGGAATTTTGTGAAATTTTAATATGTTTTATTATCCATTAGTTTAGTATAAGTTCCTATGAGTATTCTAATACAATAACTTGATGTTTAGTGCTAATTATAGGACTTGATAACCAAACTTTAATGAAGGTAATAGTGAGGGTTGTATAAGTAGCATAAGTTTGTTAATAATGTAATGAATTATTCAATTATGCGATTATGGTATATGCTTAACATGAATGATATAATGATGTGATTAATACTGGTGGGATCATGTGGATCGTGAAGGCATGAATGTTTTCATGCGTAATTGTATTATGGTGTATGTGTTTGAGTCTGCATATGCATACACATTTGGTGGAATGATCATGTCTCGGTGGAGCGTAAGTGATCATTCGGATTCATTGCGAATCGTTGGTGCATGGATGATTGTGTCTCGGTGGAGCGTAAGCGATACATCCGGGTTCGAATTAATGAACCATTGTTGAAAGTCGGTACCGCATTGTTGCATTGTGTCAGTGAGTCACATTGCATCTGTTTGTTGGATTGATTGTGTTAATTGATGTGTATGGATTTATGATTATCCTTTGAGGTGTTATTTGTACCGCTATGTTATGAAACTATTTCTTAGCCCTTTTGTTTGTTTTGTTGCGTCTGTGCTTCTTCAGAAGTGCAGATAATTCAGGTACTTGAGAAGTGCTTGATGTTGATGTCAGTGTCCTAGGAGCTCTGATATGTAGCGGGAACGAGGATTTTTTATCAATATTTCTTTTGATTTTTAGCAAACTTCCTTATGATTAAGTATTGAGTTAATAAACCGTATTTGATTGAACTGTAAGGCCTTTGGGCAATTTGATGTTAAAACAATTATTTCCGCTGCTTGTTTTAGAATAAATGAAAAGATATTTGGTTGTTGATGTAGCAGCTCACTTTAGTTGATTAAACTCTGATTTCATGAAAAGTTTATATAATTTTGAAATGGCAAAAAGTGGGTGTTACACTAAAGACAACCCTTAAGTTGCCTTCGTTGATCATACGATGACCCTACACTCGTCCCTTAAATAAATCCAAGGTAATGACTACCTATTCCTTAATAATAGGGACAATCTTACCCTTGAAAGAACATATAAGAACATGAATGACTTAGTCTAGGGTAGGTACCTCATAGTTACTTGATCACATCTTTAAAAAAATACTTTTTACACCTCACAATATTTTTAAATATTTTCAAACAAGACTTTGTATACATCCATACGAGGATCATTACAAAGTACTTAGAAAATTCCTAATCACACACCACACTTTTCAAAAACAATTAAAGTGAGCTAAGTAACTAAGAGCCCATGGATATCCATGGATATAAAGGGTGTTAACACTTTCCCTTTATATAACCTACCCCCCGAACTCAAGTCTTTTAAAAACGGTCTTTCCTGTTCTTTTATGTCCCTTCCTTATGGATAAAATAAAAGTCAGTGGCGACTCTTGCTATCCGCAACATTTATAGAAAGTCATTTCTCCCACCGTGTTACAATAAGGTATCAGAGTACTTACACTTCTTCTCCTGAGAATCCTACCAGGCTACCCTTGAAAGGTAATAACTGGGCGGGATCTAACCCGATTCTAAGAAACGCATCCCAATACAACACATCTGCAGAACTACCGAGATCAATTAGTACTCGTTTCACAATCCAATATCCAATTAGTACTTTTATGACCATGTGATCATTTTCGTGTGTTGATATGCCTGAAGCGTCTTGTTTGGAGAATATTACTTCATAAGAATCGTCATTGGCCTCTTCTGAAAGTGTTTGGTCGATTATTATTGTGTATCTCTTCTTGGCAGAATGCGTTTCCCCTCCGCCAATGAATCCTCCAGTTATGGTGTTCAACGCATGTTGAATGTTTCTTGTTGATTCTTGTGCATCTATCTTCCCGCTGACAAACATGTAGAGTTCAGAAAAAGGGTGCCCTGGGATAGTTTTACCAGGCCCCACGGTGGGCGCCAAATATTCTAGCCAAATTTGGTTAAAACACCAAAGGTGCTAGCCCTCCCTTTTCTGTCTAGGGAGAGCTATGTCGTCTGTGTCGTGTAACACTTGGGGGGATTCGAGAGAAATGCTAAGGTAGCAAGTCTCAAGATAATTATGTCTTGCTTATCCCTCTAGAGAGATCCCCATTATATAGTTGTCTTTGCTAAGGGGAATCATTAAAAGAAGTCCCTCGATATCCCGATGCTGCAAGGTCTTTAATTCGTAACTCTTCTCCATTATTGCATGTCATAAAGGTTTAGTAATGACTTACATTGATGCCCCGTAATCGTTATAACCTTTGGTTGCTTTGTATGTCGTGCCCGAGTGACGAGTTGTGTGACAATACCCAATTTTATTGGTAACGAGCTAAGTAGAATGTCATATCCGGGCAAGTACTCGATCCGGGTTGTGGTAACCAATTCAACTTCCTTCCTTTTTAGTAACTTAGTTCACGTTTCAGGAATCCGACTTCATAGCCCGACTCAGAATATATTTGGATATGAACAATAACCATTTGGTTATTAATAGCTATGGCGTGCTCTAGAGGATCCGACTTCCCTCATAAGAAGCCAGCGCAGGTGCCTTAAAGTTCTCGGGAACCTGATCATCCCATATTTCCTGAGAAAAAGGTTGTGGTTCGAGAACTTCTTCTTCTTAGTCGCCATACACCTGACTTTGTTGTTGTAAAACTTGCACGCTATCATGTAACGTTTCATTTTGTTGTCGAATGACCTCCATCATGGCCAATAACTGAGCCATGTCTGGAGATGAGTCTTTTAGCGAAGACATAATTGTAAATATGAAGTGTGGCCTGGGAAAGTTATACCAAGGTCCCACGGTGGGCACCAAATGTTCTAGCTAAAAATAGCTTAAAACACCAAAACGGCTAGCTCTACTCTAAGGATGAGAAAAGCTATGGTGTATGGAATTTGTATGTATTTTAGGGGATTTGGGAGCTTATACAAGTGTTGTATGTGTCTCAAGATGAGTATCTTGCTTATCCCTCTTGCGAGAGCCCCCTTTTATAGTTTCCTTCTTGATGCCTATAAGAAACACCGTTAAGAGAAGTCTCTTGGTATTCTGACGTTATAAACAATCATTGTTGTAACTTATCACCATGAATATGGCTTTTAGGAAGATGGTAACGTCTGCATTGATACGCCATCGACCGTTACATCTCTTGATATACTAGTTCACTTTATATTCGCCAAGGATGCCAGATTGTCATAAGACCCTCATCGACTCTTTATATCTTCAATTGTCATATGTAATGTGAGAGTATGGTGGTCGAGTCTTATAACCAGACTAGGCAGTGTATGATAATTGTCTAGGCCTTAGCATTACTCGACCCCTCTTTAGCTTCACAATCCGATTCTTGCCTAGTCTTGGCCGACTATACAACTCGGCTATTGCAATATATTTGGCATGTACATTTCCAAATATTAAATAATATAAATTTATCGATCATTTTGTCAAATATTTAAAAAGATTAATAGAAAAAATATTATTGTTATAAACAAAAATAATTTTACTATATTTTAGAAATAAATGCTCATACTAATTATAGAAAACAAATTTTAATCAAATCATAACTTATCTTCTTTTAAAACACAAAAATAAAATAATTATAATGAAGTTAATATTCAAAATATTAAATAATAATGAAAAAAATGTACAATTGATTCCAATATTCTAATAAATAATATCAAAACAAAAATAATATTTATATATATGTTGATTTAAATATTTTGATATATGAAAAAAAAGGTTGATTTAAATATTTTGATATATGAAAAAAATTATAGACACTAACATTTTATAATTGAATAATTTATTTTTTATTATATCTCTACTAGAATTTAATTGATATACACCGACAGTGGAAAAAAGTTTTATACTGTCAGTTAATCGTGACCGTTAAATTTTAATTACAATTTACTTTGATTTTAATTATTTAAATAATAATCTTTTTGAGTTGTTGTGATGTACTGACTGTGTAAAATTTTTTACACTGATAATGTACGGCGATTAATTTTTTAGGGTTAAATATGTTTTTGGTCCCTGTAAATATCTCAAATTTCATTTTTAGTCCCGATTAAAAAAAAAAAAGTTTTAGTTCCTACAAATTTTATATGGATGCAATTTTAGTCGTTGTTGTTTTCTAAAATTTTGAAAACTGTTTAATTATCCTTAAACTTTTAAATTTTTGAATTTTTTAAATTTTAAAATATCATGATAAAAGTAATGAAAACCTCAGATTTATAAATCGAATTTTGAGTTTTTTTTTCTTCGAAAAACTTTTTATAATATTTTAAAAATATTTATAAAATAATCATTTAAAAATACACATTTAACAAAAGAGACTAAAACTAGGTACATAATAATCTTGTAGGGATTAAAATATTTTCTTTTAATAAAGACTAAAAATAAAAATAAAAATATTTATAAGGATTAAAATCATATTTAAATACTGTAGTAGTTAGTTTTCTTAAGGTTATTTGGGAAATTGAGTTGCGGAGGTTATTTATGTAAAACAAATTCAAAATTTTGATGAGTCGGTTTAGACCTTGTAAGCCGTAAGTATAATACCCACACCCCGCGCCTTATTTTTCTCATCCTTACGCCCAAACCCAAAAACGTTCTTCAAGGTATTCAGTTATTTCCTTCTTCCTTCACATTCCTTACACTTGTTTACGTTACGTTTTCTTAACTGCTTTTCACTCTGTGAATTAGGGTTTCCAAAATGGCTCATCTCGGAGGTGGCGCTGAGGCACACGCACGGTCCAAGCAGTATGACTACAGAGCAAACTCCACTCTAGTTCTAACCACCGATTCTCGTCCACGTGACACGCACGAACCCACCGGAGAACCCGAGTCACTGCATGGAAGAATCGATCCAAAAAACTTCGGCGACCGTGTTTCCCACGATCGTCCTCCGGAACTCGGCCAAAAACTCAATGCCGCGAAGAGAAAGAAGAAGGAAAGAGAGAGGGATCCTATGGATTATGATCCTTCTCGTCGCAGCAAGCGGCGCCGTTATCAGGAGGAGAGTGTACTCACGGCCTCTGACGACGGTGTTTATCGGCCTAAGACAAAGGAAACCCGTGCTGCTTATGAAGCTATGCTCAGTGTTATCCAGCAGCAACTCGGTGGTCAGCCGCTCAGTATTGTTAGTGGTGCTGCCGATGAGATTCTTGCTGTTTTAAAAAATGACACTATTAAGAATCTTGATAAGAAGAAGGATATTGAGAAGCTTCTTAATTCTATCCCTAATCAGGTGTTTGATCAGCTTGTTTCAATTGGTAAGTTGATTAATGATTTCCAAGTGGTTGGTGATGCAGTTAACGGGTCTGCTGACGGTGATGTGGATGGTGGTCTGGATGATGATTTCGGTGTTGCGGTGGAATTTGAAGAGAATGAAGATGACGCGGATGATGAGACTGACATTGATATGGTGCCGGAGGAAGAAGAAAAGGATGAGGATGATCTTGCTGTAGCGTATGGTTCCGGTGGTATGCAGATGGGGGGTGGTAATGATGATGGAGATATGGAGGAAGCGAATGAAGGGTTGAATTTGAATGTGCAGGACATTGATGCTTATTGGCTTCAAAGGAGAATTTCTCATGCTTTTGAGAAGGAGGAGATTGATCCACAACAATGTCAGAAACTTGCTGGGGATGTGTTGAATATTTTGGCCGAGCCTGATGACAGGGTTGTGGAGAGAAAGCTGTTGTCTCATCTAGAATTTGATAAGTTTAGCCTCATCAAGTTATTATTGTGTAATAGGCTGAAAATTGTTTGGTGTACCCGTTTGGCGAGGGCACAAGATAAGGAAGAGAGGGAGAAGATTGAGGAAGAGATGAAGGGATCTGATTTGTTGCAGCCGATTTTAGAGCAGTTGCATGCAACCAGGGCATCTGCTAAAGAGAGGCAAAAGAACTTGGAGAAGAGTATAAGAGAAGAGGCTAGAAGGTTGAAAGATGATAGTGTTGGGGACAAGGAGAGAGATAGAGATAGAGAAAGTAGCAGGAGCGGTGTTGGTGATAGAGATGGAGAGAGTGGCTGGTTGAAGGGTCAACGCCAAATGCTTGATTTGGATAACCTATCTTTTGCACAAGGTGGTTTGTTTATGGCAGAGAAAAATTGCAGCCTTCCTGCGGGGTCTTATAAGAAAATTGAGAAAGGTTATGAAGAAATTCATGTCCCTGCATTGAAGGCTAAACCCCTTGATCCTAATGAGAAGCTTGTGAAGATTTCTGCTATGCCTGATTGGGCACAACCAGCATTCAAAGGAATGACTCAGTTGAATAGAGTTCAGAGCAAAGTCTATGAAACTGCTCTCTTTAAGCCCGATAATCTTTTGCTTTGTGCCCCAACTGGGGCTGGAAAAACCAATGTTGCTGTTCTTACTATCCTTCAGCAGATTGCACGACATAGGAATCCTGAAGATGGTTCAATTGACCACAGTGCATATAAAATTGTTTATGTTGCACCTATGAAAGCTCTCGTGGCTGAGGTTGTTGGGAATTTGTCAAACCGGTTGCAGGAGTATAATGTTAAGGTTAGAGAGCTTAGTGGAGACCAATCACTAACCAGACAGCAGATAGAGGAGACTCAAATTATTGTGACAACCCCTGAAAAGTGGGATATTATCACACGAAAGTCGGGAGATCGAACTTATACCCAGCTTGTTAAGCTTGTCATTATTGATGAAATTCATCTCCTTCATGATAACAGAGGGCCCGTTCTTGAAAGTATTGTTGCTAGAACAGTTAGGCAGATTGAAACAACTAAGGAGTATATTCGTTTGGTGGGATTGTCTGCCACTCTCCCTAATTACGAAGACGTGGCGTTGTTCATGCGTGTTGATCTGAACAAAGGTTTATATTATTTTGATAACAGTTATAGACCTGTGCCTCTTTCTCAGCAGTATGTTGGAATCACGGAAAAAAAGCCGCTTCAGAGGTTCCAGTTGATGAACAATATCTGTTACAAGAAGGTTATGGATGTAGCGGGTAAGCATCAGGTTCTTATCTTTGTACATTCAAGGAAAGAAACTGTTAAAACTGCTAGAGCCATCAGAGATGCAGCACTCACAAATGATACTCTTGGTAGGTTCCTTAAAGAAGATAGCGCCACCAGTGAGATTCTTCATACTCATACCGATCTTGTGAAGAGCAGTGACCTTAAAGATCTTCTGCCGTATGGTTTTGCTATTCATCATGCTGGTATGACAAGGACAGATCGTCAACTTGTTGAAGATCTGTTTTCTGATGGACATGTGCAAGTTTTGGTATCCACGGCTACCCTTGCCTGGGGTGTGAATCTCCCTGCCCATACTGTTATAATTAAAGGGACACAGATTTACAATCCTGAAAAGGGGGCCTGGACTGAACTGAGTCCGCTTGACATTATGCAGATGTTGGGTCGTGCCGGGAGGCCCCAATACGACTCTTATGGTGAGGGAATAATTGTTACTGGCCACAGTGAGTTGCAGTACTACCTCTCTCTTATGAACCAGCAACTTCCTATTGAGAGCCAATTTATTTCCAAACTGGCCGATCAGCTGAATGCAGAGGTAGTTCTCGGTACAGTTCAAAATGCGAAGGAAGCTTGTCACTGGATTGGATACACTTACTTGTATATCCGTATGTTAAGAAATCCTTCTCTCTATGGTTTAGCACCCGATGTCCTAACCAGAGATATAACATTGGAGGAAAGGAGGGCCGATTTGGTAAGCATCTCAATGCTCTAATTTATCTTTAGGTTTTTATTACCTGTACTAAACCAATTAATCTTTTGGTGTCTGCTCTTGTCATTGATATAATTGACTTAGAATTGCATGAACATGGAACCAAATCTTCGCGGACTCTAGTAAGACATAGGAAGTTTGATATTTCCTTGAACATTTTTTAGGATTTTTGTTGGCAATTGTTGCTGTCATTGGTTTGATTTATGTAGAGTTGCATGAGAAGGAAATCAGATTTTCATTCATGCCTTTGAGAATTACCCTCTCTAGTTTTGGTTTATTCACTAGGTTCCATTTTAGTAGTGTCTGTTCTTTTCATTGGTATAATTTACTTAGAATTGCATGAAAATGGAACCAAATCTTCCTGGATTCTAGTAAGACATTGACTCTTTAACTTTTTTTGAAGTCTGTTTTTTTCTCTCTTGAATATTTTTTGTATTTCTGTTGGTGATTGCTGTTGTTATCAGTTTGATTCATGTAAAGTTGCATGAAATGGGAATCAGATTTCATGACTTTGAAAATAACTAGCTTTAGCTTTGGTTAATTATCTAGGTTCCTTTTTGGTAGTGACTTTTCTTGTCATTGGCATACTTTACTTTTGATTGCATGACAATGGAACCAAATCTTCATGAATAGTCTCTTTAACTTTGAATTTTGATTTTTTTCTTTTAATATTTTATTGAATTTTTGTTGGGGGTTATTGCTGTCATCAGTTTGATTTATGTAGAGTTGCATGAGAAAGGAATCAGATCTTCATAGCTTCCTTTTTGGTAGTGTTTGTTCTTGTCACTGGTATAACTGACTATAATAGCATGAAAAGGGAACCATGCCTTTGTAGAACATAGGCTCTTTCACTGTTTATAAAGTTTGAATTTTCTAATTCTGATGTTTTATTGGATGAGTTTCATTCTGATATTCAATTCAATGCAACTTTTTCATTTCAAGTTTGAATTTTCTCATTTGAATATTTTATTGGATGAGTTTATATATATATATATATATATATATATATATATATATATATATATATATATATATATATATATATATATATATATATATATATATTGCATTGTCTTGTCTACTATCAGTTTATCGTCTAACATTGATCTATTTAAATTTTGTAGATTCATACAGCTGCAACCATCCTAGATAGAAATAATTTGGTGAAGTATGATAGGAAGAGTGGATATTTCCAGGTCACTGACTTGGGTCGAATTGCAAGTTACTATTATATAACACACGGAACCATGTCCACCTATAATGAGCATTTGAAGCCTACTATGGGAGACATTGAGCTTTGTCAATTGTTTTCTTTAAGTGAAGAATTCAAGTATGTAACCGTAAGGCAAGATGAGAAGATGGAGCTAGCAAAGCTTTTAGACCGTGTTCCCATTCCCATCAAGGAAAGTCTGGAAGAGCCAAGTGCAAAGATAAATGTTTTACTACAAGCATACATTTCACAATTAAAGCTTGAAGGACTCTCAATGACATCAGATATGGTTTTTATAACCCAGGTTTGTTTCTTAACTTTGAGAAATTATCGGAAGTTGTATTATATTTTTTATTGACTCGGTTTCGTGCCTTTTAGAAGTTATTGGAAGTGGTACTAATATATATTTTTTCTTTTAGCTGATTCATGTATTTTGTTTCTTTCTTTCAGAGTGCTGGACGACTTTTGCGAGCTCTTTTTGAGATTGTTTTGAAACGAGGCTGGGCACAATTGGCTGAGAAGGCTTTGAACTTATGCCAGATGGTTACCAAGAGGATGTGGAGTGTCCAAACTCCTCTTCGTCAATTCAATGGAATTCCAAGTGATATATTAACAAAATTGGAGAAGAAGGATTTGGCTTGGGAAAGGTATTATGACCTATCATCTCAAGAGATAGGTGAATTGATCCGTGCAACGAAGATGGGGAGGACCCTTCATAAATTTATCCATCAATTTCCAAAACTGAACCTTGCTGCTCATGTGCAGCCAATTACTCGCACAATTTTGGGGATTGAGCTCACAATAACTCCAGATTTTGCATGGGACGACAGAATACATGGATATGTTGAGCCGTTCTGGGTGATTGTGGAGGATAATGATGGTGAGTGTATCCTTCATCACGAGTATTTTTTACTAAAAAAACAGTATATTGAGGAGGACCACACTTTAAATTTCACAGTGCCAATATGCGATCCCCTTCCTCCTCAATACTTTATTCGTGTTATTTCTGATAAATGGCTGGGATCCCAAACTGTTCTGCCTGTTTCTTTCAGACATCTAATTTTACCTGAAAAGTATCCTCCGCCTACTGAACTATTGGATCTGCAACCGCTGCCGGTTACTGCTTTGAGAAACCCATCATATGAAGCTCTTTATCAGGATTTTAAACACTTTAATCCGATACAGACACAAGTCTTCACAGTGTTGTATAATTCTGATGACAATGTCTTAGTTGCTGCTCCAACTGGGAGTGGCAAAACTATATGTGCAGAATTTGCAATATTGAGAAATCATCAAAAATTGCCTGACAGTGTCATGCGTGTTGTTTATGTTGCACCCATTGAAGCTCTTGCCAAAGAACGGTATCGTGACTGGGAGAAGAAATTTGGGGGTGGTCTGAAGTTGAAGGTAGTGGAGTTAACCGGAGAAACTGCGACTGATTTGAAACTTCTTGAGAAAGGTCAGGTAATTATTACTACTCTGGAGAAATGGGATGCTCTATCCCGCCGTTGGAAACAGAGGAAACATGTTCAACAAGTTAGTCTTTTCATTATTGACGAGCTCCACTTAATTGGAGGTCAAGGAGGTCCTGTTTTAGAGGTTATTGTTTCAAGGATGAGATATATTGCTAGTCAGGTTGAAAATAAGATTCGTATTGTGGCTTTGTCAACTTCACTTGCAAATGCAAAGGATCTGGGAGAATGGATTGGAGCTACCTCCCATGGTCTTTTCAATTTCCCACCCGGTGTTCGTCCTGTGCCGTTAGAAATTCACATACAAGGTGTAGATATCGCCAATTTTGAGGCTAGGATGCAGGCAATGACCAAACCAACTTACACTTCTATTGTTCAGCATGCCAAGAATGGGAAACCTGCAATTGTATTTGTACCTACAAGAAAGCATGTTCGACTGACAGCTGTGGATTTAATTACATACTCCGGTGCAGACAGTGGTGAGAAGCCTTTTTTGCTGCGGTCTGTAGAAGAGCTTGAGCCTTTTATTAACAAGATTAGCGATGAAATGTTGAAAGTCACTTTACGTGAAGGTGTTGGCTACTTGCATGAGGGCTTAAATATTCTTGATCATGACATTGTGGCACAACTGTTTGAAGCTGGTTGGATCCGGGTTTGCGTTTTAAGCAGTTCCATGTGCTGGGGAGTGACATTGTCTGCCCATTTGGTAGTTGTGATGGGCACACAATTCTATGATGGGCGAGAGAATGCTCAGACAGATTATCCTGTTAGCTATTTGTTGCAAATGATGGGTCATGCAAGCCGTCCTTTAGTAGACAATTCTGGAAAGTGTGTCATCTTATGCCATGCACCTCGTAAGGAGTACTACAAGAAGTTCCTATATGAAGCATTCCCGGTTGAAAGCCATCTTCATCACTTCTTGCGCGACAACTTAAATGCTGAAATTGTTTCTGGGATTATTGAAAACAAACAAGATGCTGTAGATTATCTTACATGGACATTCATGTATAGGAGGCTCACCCAAAACCCTAATTATTACAATTTACAAGGGGTTAGTCACAGACATCTCTCTGACCACCTCTCGGAGATGGTGGAAAATACATTGAGCGATTTAGAAGCTAGCAAGTGTGTTTCCATCGAGGATGATATGGACCTTTCTCCTCTTAACCTTGGAATGATTGCCTCATATTATTATATCAGTTACACAACTATTGAAAGGTTTTCATCTTCATTGACTTCAAAAACAAAAATGAAGGGTATGTTGGAGGTTCTGTCATCTGCATCAGAGTATGCTCACCTTCCAATAAGACCCGGGGAGGAAGAGGTGGTACGTAGGTTAATCAACCACCAAAGGTTTTCCTTTGAAAACCCTGAAGTCACTGATCCACACGTTAAAGCAAATGCATTGCTGCAGGCCCATTTCTCTAGGCAATATGTTGGGGGTAATCTATCATTGGACCAGAGGGAGGTACTGCTTTCTGCAAACAGGCTACTGCAGGCAATGGTGGATGTGATATCGAGCAATGGTTGGCTGAGCATGGCTCTTCTTGCTATGGAAGTGAGTCAAATGGTAACACAAGGAATGTGGGAGCGAGATTCTATGCTGCTACAACTTCCACACTTCACAAAGGATTTGGCTAAGAAATGCCGGGAGAACCCAGGGAGTATAGAAACTGTTTTTGATTTATTAGAGATGGAGGATGATGAGAGACGGGAATTGTTGAACATGACAGATTCACAGCTTTTGGATATTGCTCGGTTTTGCAATCGTTTTCCAAATATTGATTTGTCTTATGAGATCGTGGACAATGACAACGTGCGAGCTGGGGATGATGTAACCCTACAAGTCATACTTGAGCGGGATCTCGAGGGTAAAACAGAAGTAGGACCTGTTGCTGCTCCTAGGTATCCAAAAGCCAAGGAAGAAGGATGGTGGCTTGTTGTTGGTGATACCAAAACCAACATGTTGCTTGCCATTAAACGGGTGTCGTTGCAGCGAAAGTTGAAAGCCAAACTAGAGTTTGCTGCTCCTGTTGATGCTGGAAAGAAATCCTATGTCCTCTATTTCATGTGCGATTCTTACATGGGTTGTGATCAGGAGTATGGTTTCACCCTTGATGTTAAGGAAGCAGATGGTGGTGAAGATGAATGAAAAAGTAATTTTTCTGATTCTTTTCTTCTAATTTTCTTTGGCCAGATCTAACAACAGGATAATGTTTAGTGCTTTTGGTAGCATGTACTAGTATGTTCAATTTTTTCTATTTTTGTGACAGCTAAAATGCTGCATTTTATTATGCTTGTTGGCTCTGGAGTTAATGAATTTTTTGTCCTTTACAGTTTCATGAAAGCTGCAATTGAGAAGAGGATTATACTATCACGCTGAAGTTTTTGTTTTGTTCCGATAAGTAGGATAATTACTGAAAAACTGCAACTCGCGCGGCACTAATTGCTACATTAGAAAATGAAGTGAAACTGCAACTCGCGCGGCACTAATTGCTACATTAGAAAATGAAGTGAATTTGATTAATGGAACAAAGAAGATCTTTTGTTCACTTTCTTGAGGATTAATTAATGGTGTCATTGACTGACCAAAGCCTTACTTTTCCAATTTGGGATCCTGGAGAACTCTATGTCATACATGTTTTTATACGGTTTTGGAGACCTGTGAACTTAGCTTTTACTTTAGTTTGTACATATGCTTATATTGCAGCTTGGTTATCCAAGGTTATTTTCCTCATTTGATATATGGCACGCAGGTTTATGTCAAAGCTACTGATTTTTCTTAACTAGCTGGTTTGTGTTTTGAAAATAATTTGTTGAAATTTGAAAATCAGTTCCCTTTATGAAGACGACTTTTTGGGTGTTTATATAACGAATTTGCAATATGAATAGCTCAGCATGAGGTGTTCTTTTTAAATTGTACCTTGTGTCATTTTTACCTGATATAAATTTTTTAAATATAAACCAGATGTCATCGTTATATAACATTATACCTCAAGATGATTTATGATAGAATTATGTAGATTTATTATAAAACATTATACCTCAAGATGGTTTATGATAGTATTATGTAGATTTATTATATAACATTATACCTCAAGATGGTTTACGAATTACGCAGATTTATTGTGTAAGTCTTAATTTAAGAGAATCTCTTGTTTTATCATATGAGTTTTTTAGGCATCATGTGCGTTTTTATTTTTGTTCTCACTGTTTCTGCTGGTGTATCTCCGGACGTATTCTTTACTTTTTTAAACGTTGATTTGTTCCGTGGGTACATCAACATAATTTTCCCTTAAATATACATGTGGAATATATTTTGATATACTTCGTGTGCAAACCTTTCTCCTCCCTCATTCTTCACTTTTCATATTCTTTAAATTCTCAAAATCTCTCTCAACTCTCTGAAAAATCATTTTTACAAAAGTCGATTTTTGTCGTACGAGTTCAAGACTAAGCATCAATTACAACGATTAACAAACTCCTAATCATTCATAATTCCTTTTAATCGGTAAGTTTTCAAGTTTCCGAATTTTCGAGTTATTTTTGAATATTCTCCGTAATCGATTTAGAATAGCTATTTAGGTGTAGAAATCACTGGATAAGTTTAGAAACATAGTTTCGAGACAATGTAGGTACTTATTTGTGGTTTAAATGGACGATCAGGGGTTGTTTTTGAATTTTTCTTCCACTAGGTCGTTAATGGAGTTCGTCATTGTTTTGTTAAGTTTCAGGAACTTTCGCAGGTGTATAAGCGGAACAATTGAACGTTAACACATTCCGTAGATGTACTTGCGGAATAACCTAAACTTTCTATATACTGGGTGATTCTGTAGATGCACTTGCGGAACAACTCAAACTTTCTATATCCTGGGTGCTTCCGTAAATACACTTGCGAAACAATTTAATGTTAATTTTTTCTTTATTTTTTTTTTCTTCTGTTGTATCTTAATTTAACTTACTGGTTTACTGACATTATGTCTTCTTCGGACTCAAATTTTCATATCCCTATCGAGAGACCGATACACGGACGAGTTGCCTAGCATGCCTCCGTCTGGAAGGAGAAGACACATGTTCAGTCAGACGTACCATCTACATCTGGAGTTGTAGGCACTTCTTCATCCCGGAGGCCACAAGATGATTTTGAGGGTACTTCCCAGTCTCCGCCCTCCTAGAGGAGATGCTAGGAGAGTCTGGTTCCACTACCAGAATTCGATGTTGAGGATCCTGAGCATACCCATGAAGGAGTTCAAGAGACACATGTGGATACTACCGCCACTGCTCCTGAGAGTTATTCGGGGGGTCCATCTGACACGTCTCTGTTGTTGGGTTACGCAGAGCATGCTGGCCCACATGTCTGGCGTGGAGAGATAATATTACTTAGATTTTTTTCATTTGGAAAATATTATGTGTACCATTTTTTTTAATAAAATTTTTTCTTTGATAATTTTCAGGCACATCAAGCTCCGAGGTTTTGTAACCATAGGCGCAAGAGAGTGACTCCACCACATAACGAGTGGCTCTTGGCAACCATCGCTGCTGGTCTGAAGGACCTTGCTGAGATTGGGTATTCGGTGATACATTCTGGTATGCTCATGGCTTTTATGGAGAGGTGGCATCCAAAGACCCCGTCATTCCATCTACCACGCAAGGATATTACTATAACCCTCGACGATGTTTCATGTCTCCTACATGTACCTATCAGGGATATCCTCTCTCGTCACGTGAAGTTGTCGAAGGAGAGGGTGCAAGATATGCTTATTCAGGAGCTCGTGGTGACTTCAGAGGATGCACTGATGAAGACTGATACAACCCGTGGAGCTCATGTGAGGTACTCCACCTTGGCCATTTATTATGGACGGGCCCAAAAAGTTATATTACAGGTAGCTAGTAATGCATCAGAGGTAGAGGTACACAAACAGTGAGCGTTGCGATGTTATCCGCTATACTTGGTGGATACACAGTTGTTTGTGGACATCAGCTCCTCATATACATATGTGGTTTAGCTGAGGTACCTATTGAATCCGACAATGATCCATGAGTACAACTGGGGTGCAACGACGTTGGCACACACTTACGCCAGACTCTCCACTGGATGCCTTTGGGTTACTCTGACTATTGCAGGCAGTTGTTCACTATATATCGTACCATTTCTAAATCCTTAGACTTTTTCTCTTATATTATCGTGATATTTGCTTGATACCTAGTTTTTTTATTTCAATCCTGGATCGTCCAACACTTTCTGCAGATACATGGTTGGGAGTATGTGCAAGAGTACACAGAGGAGTGGCCTCGGGCACATGCAGGACCGGCCCAACACTTTTCGAGGCCTAAGGCGAAATTTAAAACTAAATATTTTTAATATAATAAATATTTCTTTTTAAAATTATTATATTTTAATTATTTTATGTTGTAGAATCATTAAATTATTATAATCAATTTATTTAGTATTTTATTTCAATTGATAATAAAATTAACTCATCTAAACACTCTTCTCTTTATTTAAAAAAAAATTCATAATTGAACAACTATACTAACATTTCAAAAAAAAAATTGATGACAAGTCTTCTATTAAAGAACTCAAAACCTTAATATCTGTACATATTATTTTTAAATCAACAAATTAAACAATACATTTATATGATTTATATTATCATATAGATATTAATCTATTCTTTCCAAAATAAGTGTCACATTTGGAAAAATATTTTATTTCAAAATAAATGCCGTGTTTAATTTTCAATACAATTTTATATTTTATCTTTCAATATATCATCTAATTAATACTCATAATTTATGATTTCTCTATTATTGTTTAATAATAATTTGAATATACCGACAATAAAAATAATTTAGTGAAATAATTATTCTTTCTTTTTTTATTTATTATATTTTTTAAGTGTAAAAATATCATCAATATTATTTTGAAACAAATAGAATATTATTTAATTAATATATAATATGATTTAAAAAATTATTTAAAAAAACAATTAGTTAAAATTATATAAAAACTAAATAAAAATATGAGACCCTAGGCGGTAGCCTTGGTGGCCTACCCCTAGGACCGGCCCTGGGCACATGCCTTATGTCCGTTGAGAGGGAACGAGTCGGTGGAGCCTTACATGGTATATCTGGACCGTAAGGTTACTGAGGATGTTAGATACGACTGCTACAGAGATCACCGTACGACGCACCCGTTCGATGAGGTTTCACTTTACAGCGGCTGGTTGGCATTCAGCTCGACCATCACTGCGCGATATCTGCGCGAGCGTGTTATGCGGCAGTTTGGCTATGCCCAGACCATTCTCAGGCACCCTTATATGTCTGCACCTCTATCGATTACCGCTGCCAGATAGACGAGATCTTTGTTGAGTTTCAGCATCATCTGGTACCAGAAGAGTCTCGTGCGATCAGAGCTAAGCGCGACTGGAGCTACGTCGATGGCTATATCGTCTCACATCCCTTGATGCTTCTCAATTCAGATGGTGATCCTTCCAGACATTTAATGTATTCATGCGTATTGTGGAAAAGATGATTTATGTGACATTGAGTGACACACAGTACCGCAGACATCGCTCAAGACTAGAGAGATAGGCAACCGATGAGGACACAAAGGCATACTAGGCGGAAAAGATGTACTCCCGCATACACATTAACTATATGTATTATACCCTGCCAAACAAGCGAGAAATCTTTTTGTGGTGATTCCCCCCTTAACTTTTTGAGATTCCGTTTACACACCCCTCTGATGCGCTTACAATTACATGTCACCATGATTCTGCTTAATTTTTTATTTTTTTTAGGTTGTTTTTTTGTATTTAATTAATTTTATTAATATATTTTAATAAATTGGACCTAAATCCCTTGATCAAATAAATACATAATAGCCCATTAAGACAACATGTTTTTCAATTCTACTGGCAATATATATATATATATATATATATATATATATATATAATATATATATATACTCTTGTATTTTGTAAAAAGAGATCAATGTGGGACTTGGGTACACATAGCACATGCAAGGTTATCAACATTTTCTCCTTCACTACCACCCAAGCTTATAAGAACTAATTTGGCCATTAGAATAGAAGCTGGACAAAATTTAGCTCCCGTTTGCACCTATTTCTAAACTGTAGCTGAATTTCTCCTCCTCGTTGTCGTCACCCATAAACCGTAAGAAGGCCATGAAAATCGGAGTTGTGCCAAGCTGGAAAGCCTCAAAGTGCAAGCAGAAATGCCTTATGTAGCAGTTGAAAACCTGAAAGCAAAAAAAATTCAAAATACAAGCACAAAAAGGTGGCAGGTATATGGTATACGTTAAAATAATAAAATTTCTTATATTTTTAATTTTTTAAATTAGTTGTTATGTGATTTATCTAGGCAAGTATAGATCAAATATACAGTATTAACTAATTAAGTTTGTTTCAATGACTGCCATTTTTCTTCCCAGAAAACAAAAGGTTAATAGGTGAAAATATACAAGAGTTTAAAACTTGAGTTATGCATGCATTGTTTTTCTGCCATTTTTATAATTGCATCAGCTACCTCACAATGATCTGTTAATGGTCATCATGTACCATTCTTCCAACTCATCCCTTCTCACAAAATAACATCTTTACAATTTAATACTTTATACATAGAAATGAATTATGCATGTGATCGCGATTTTCCGAATCTAAAATTTCTAAATTCAAGTATACAGTCTAATCACGTAGTAACAAAAGATATTGATCTCACATAGACTCGATAATCAACCTAGCGCTATCGGATGTTACTATGTTTAACTAAGGCGAGTGATATTTTTAGTTTTAAAAGGCGAGAAAGTAATTGAGTAAATTAATAATAAGGATATCAGTACGTAATTGATCCCCCTTCGCGAATTCAATAGAGGGTCGACTTATTAAGGTTTGTTAAGTTATCTCTCCGTAGAAACTGTCGGTTTAAAAGTTGTTAACTCACACTCTCGCGGTCTTGCTTATTACTATACTCCTAAGTTTAATTGAGCGCTCTCGTTGTATCAATTCAAGTTATAAACACTTTTTGGAAACCTAAAGGTTCTAGTTGGTTTTAAAACGCTTCCGCTGTATTTAAAACAATGTCCGATTTCAGCTATCCAATTACGATCTCACACTCCCGTGGTCTTAATCCTAATATTTTATACTTTCTTACTCTCGTAACGAAAGTTGTTTATATTAAGACATCGAAACCGAAGAGTAACTTAATTTAAGATATTAGCCTAGTTCTATTGAATTCGTTTCGGTTAGACAATTACATACCGATTAAAAATTTAGCCAGACATATTAAATAAAAACGAAGAAAGGTAGAAGAAGAAGAATTGCGTAATAATAAATGGCATAAAATTAAACAATAAAGCATTAAAAATAGAAACCCGGTTGCAATGTTCTTGAACAACCAAACTTGAAGAAAACTAAAAACTAAAACAAATATGTTGTGGCTAGAAAGAAATAAAGAGTGATAGTTTCCTAATGATGGAGACTATCACTTTGGTTTGGTAATGGAAAAATAGAAACAATGATGAAAATAAAATATGAACTTCGAACAAAAATCTGATAGCAATTCGGTAACAAAATGAAGCTCTCTTTGCACTTCGCAGTAGCTTCTATTTATAGCCTCCAAACTTTGGTCTGTTGAGAGTTTGACGGAATGGATTTAGCTTGAGTCTTGACTGATAAAGCTGAACTATGGTTGAATAGGGTGGAGAAAACTTCACTGTTGAATGAGAAAATGATGAACAACGACTCTTTCTGTTTTGACTTCTGATATGTAAATAGGTTTTTGAAAATTTAGTTGTGACAATCAACTTAAACTTGGGACGAGCAACTTGGGCTTGTGACGACCAACTTAAACATGGGACGGTCATCTTGGGTTGGTGACGGTCGTCCCACGGTAAAAAATGCAGAACTTCATTTTCTTTTTCTGTTTTGCTTCATTTCTTGTCCAACAAGTCTCATTTTCATTATTTGTTTCCAAAAGTCAAGTTTAACTGAATATCTGCAAAACAAACACAAAACTCGCGTAATATCGTTTGAAATATATAAATTAACAAGTTAAATGATCGAAAATTATATGAAATAATCGATACAAATTCAAATTATTAGCCTGCATTGTTTTTTTTTTTTAAGAAATACCTGTAAGAATAATTTTAAAAAGAAATGCCATATACTTATGATAGGTGTTATAGAATATGCATGTGGTAAACTAGGAATATCTCTCCCTCACTGTCTTAAGCCACATTAATTAATTCAATATACTTCTTTTAGTTATTTTAAGATTATATTTAGATGTTCTTTTATTTAGTTTATATCTAATAAATAAATTGAATATATGATTAAAGTTACTCTTAAATTCAAAATTATACAGGTTATACTACAGGTAACATTCATACAAGTGCAATGTTGTTGTATGGGCAACAAGCTCATAATGGCAGAAGCAGAAGCAGAAGCGCAGAAGAACATAAATCATGAACAAGTCTCATATCTATTGTAATAATTTCAAAATATTATTCCTAAAAATATTTAATAAAATTAATTTTTAAAAAACAAAAAAAAATATTAATATAAAAAAGTAAAAAAATAAAAATATAAAAAATAAAAAAAATCTTAATATAAAAAAAGTAAAAAAATCTTGGTTTGGTGAAGAGAATCTCAAATTTTTTTCTTAGGATTTAAACTAAATCTCGCTTATACGACAGAGGTAAACAACATTTAACCATATATATATATATATATATATATATATATATATATATATATATATATATATATATATATACTACTTTACTCATGTTTATTCATTTATACATGATGTATTTATATATCATACTACTTTATTAATAAAACTGATTTAATCTTTAAAAAAAATTGTTCTGCTAAAATTTTGCAGATATATCTACAGACTATTTTCGCATATGCATCTACAGACTATTTTCGCATATGCATCTACAGAAGATTTAACGTAAAACAAAAAAGTGGTACATTCAGAACTGTATCAGTTGAACCAAATGACATATTTGAAAATACAGCAGATAATTAAGAGATACATGAGGTGGATAGAGAAATTCTCTAATTTAATTAACAAATTAGTTTAAGATTCATGCATCGCGCGGTTATGAATGAATTTTTATTTGATTTTTATTGAATTTTAATTATATTATTATTTTTAAATATATGATTACAATTTTATATTATAATAATTTATTACTAATTGTAATATTGACAACAATATATTTTTGTAAGTTGACCGTGATATTTAGAATTTAGTTTTTGTAAATTTTAATAAAACTCTAAAAAATACTATTTGTAGTAATTTTTTAGTTTTTGTAAATTTTAATAAAACTCTAAAAAATACTATTTGTAGTAATTTTTTATATTTTGATTTTCATGTCTCCTTAACATTTATATTGAGAAAGTACAGGGTGTTTTCATTTTATTATTTAAAATATTAATTTTTTTTTTCTGTTCGACATCTTCATGATTCTCTTCATCTTCTTTATTTTAGCCACTTTTATTACAACGTCACATCTTCCACCCATCTGAAGTAAGTATGTCTCCAATTCTTCTTGAATTACAAAGCGCTAATAACTCCCCAAAACCCAATCCCAAAATCGAATGCTATCACAAAGTAGAACCATACTTTTTCTATCCCATCTTCATCTTCATTAGCAACTATTCAGAAACTAAAGATAAATTTATTCAAACAACCAGTAGAAAAGCAGTGTAAGAAGAAAGAGGCCACTAAGTCAAGACAGAATGTCTAGTCATAAATTCACTTACATGATCCTTCATTGATTTTCCAATTGATGGGAGGTTTTTTTATCTGATCTACACTTTCAATTTTAAATGACAACTTCTCAATCACTGAAATAGCTTTGTAATAGCTAAAGGATTTGCGGTTCTCACCCAATGCTTTCAAGCATCATTAGCACAATAAACGAACTTTAGAATAACTGATATCAGCATACATATTGTATTATTCAATGTATATAGATTTGTATTTCTGTATTTTAAGTGACAAGTGTATAGGTTATTATAGGTGGATTCATGATTTGTATATATAGCATGTAATCTCTTATCATCTCAACAAGATAAGATTGCATTTTCATCACATTGCTTGCTTTGCTTTTTCTTCTCTCAACTGTTTTTCCCTAACTGTTGTAACAAAAATTAGTTACAACAGTTTCTTCTTCTTCTCACATTAAGCTCCATTAATGGAGGTTGCTCTTGAATGCTTTAGCTTTAATATGGTATCAGAGCTAATACAGCTCTGGTAGCCATTGTTGTTTCTTCTTCTTCGTCTTTGTTTTTGTTTCTGTGCAAGCTTTCCATTTTGTTTTCTTCTTCAAGCTCTGCATTGTCTTCAACAATGGCTTACTAGCACTTCCTTGATTTTTCAACGAATTCGACGAATCTGTTCTATCTCCATCCAAACGAAAATCCTGCAATAGTGCTTGTTTCTCCTCTCCTTGATGACAAGAACTACCATAGCTGGTCACGATCTATGCATATTGCCTTGATTTCGAAAAACAAGGAAAAGTTCATCGATGGATCTCTCACCAAGCCACCGATTTTTGATCCTCTGTATTCGCCATGGATTCCATTTAACACGATGGTGCTTGCTTGGATTCATCGTTCTATATATGATTCCATTGCCAAATCGGTCCTTTGGATAGATAGTGCTGCATGTGTATGGAAGAATCTTGAAACTCGTTTTTCGCATAGTGACATATTCCGCATCTCTGATCTTCAAGAAGAAATTTACAAGTTGCGCCAAGGTAACAGTGATGTCTCTAATTACTTTACACAATTGAAGGTGCTATGAGATGAGCTTGACAATTATAGATCAATCATTGAGTGTTCTTGTGTTATCCCGTGTTCTCGTGGAGCTATTGTTTCTGCTAAACAACATCGAAATCAAGATCAGGTTATTCGATTTCTTAAAGGTTTGAATGAAAAATTTGCTTATTCTAAGTCACAAATAATGATGATGACTCCATTTTCTGATCTGGATAAAGCTTTTTCTTTCATCATTCAACAAGAACGTGAGCTCAATAGTTCAGCTTCTGCTATGGCTCAGGCCTCATCCAATCCTGAAGTGTTGAATTTTGTGTATCAAGTTCAGGCTAGTTATGGCAGCTCTCAACAGAAACCTGGATACAATTCTTTCAAAGGCAAATATCAAGGTTCTACTAGAGGGAACAATCGTGTTTGTACACATTGTGGTAGAACCAATCACACAGTGGAAACATGTTTTCTCAAACATGGATATCCACCAGGTTTCAAGCACAAAGGCAAAACTCAATCACCTCACAACAATAATCAGTCAGCTGCAACAATCAATGTTGTGTGTGATTCTCCTCAGTCAGACTCAACTGCTTCATCATGTGTTTTTACTCAAGAGCAGTACAACAATATCCTGGCATTGCTTCAACAATCAACCCTTCAATCCCAAGCCAATTTTGTCTTCACATCTCCTCTAGCCATGACATCACATACATCTGTTACCAATGGTAAGCTTCCCACTCTATGGATTCTAGATACTGGAGCAACAGATCACATTTCACATGATATTCATGCATTTGTTCATATCAAAAACATTGTTCCTATCACTGTTAACTTACCTGATGGTTCATCCATCATTGCCTCTATGTCTGGTAATGTGATACTTTCACCCTCCTTAACCCTGCATAATGTTCTCTATATTCCTAGCTTTCATGTTAATCTCATTTCAATTGCCAAACTTACACATAATAATGATTTTTATGTTCATTTTGGAGCTGATGTATGCAATATTATGCATAACCATTCTCAAGCAATGATTGGTACAACTAAGCTCCAAAGAGGCTTGTATGTCCTGCATGCTGTCAATCAATCCTTAGCCTTTAGTTCTAGCTCTATTGATTCTTGCAATTTATGGCATTTAAGGCTAGGACACATTTCTAATACTGGCATGAAATTTGTATCTCAGTCTTTTCCATTCATACAATGTAAAGCAAATAATATTCCTTGTGATTCATGCCATTTTGGCAAGCAAAGGAAACTTCCTTTTCCAAATAGTGTATCTACCTCTCTTTCTCCTTTTTCCATTCTACATGCTGATGTTTGGGGTCCATATTCCACAATATCAATGTTAGGACACAAATACTTTCTTACTCTTGTAGATGATTATAGTAGATACACTTGGGTAAAATTTTAAAAACAAAAGATCAAACCAAAAATAGTCTAATTCAGTTTATTTCATACATTGAAAATCAATTCAAAACCACTCTCAAATGCCTTAGATCTGACAATGGCACTGAATTTATGGCTCTAACTTCTTTCTTGCTTTCCAAAGATATACTGCATCAAACCACTTGTGTTGAAACACCCCAACAAAATGGGGTGGTTGAGAGAAAACATCAACATATCTTGAATGTGGCAAGATCCTTATATTTTCATTCTAATATTCCTATCACCATATGGAATTTCTCTATTCAACATGCTATTCATGTTATAAATAGAATACCATCACCTCTTCTACATTCAAAATCCCCTTATGAAATGCTATATTCTCAACCACCCTCTTTAATTCATCTCAAAGTTTTTGGTTGTCTCAGCTATGCCACTACATTACAAGCACATAAAACTAAATTTTCACCTAGAGCTAGAAAGTCTGTTTTCCTTGGATTCAAAGATGGAACCAAAGGGTATATTCTTTATGATTTGCAGAGTCATCAAATTTTCATTTCAAGAAATGTTATCTTCTATGAAAATCATCTTCCCTTCAAAACCCTCACCCCATCTACTGATGGGATTGTATGTCATAATCCTACTGATAACTTTTATGCAAACCTACCTACACTGCCAGCCTCCACCAGTACCACAGACATTTCCATATCCCTTGATTCTAGCAGATCTGAAAGTACTTAAATCCCATCAGTTATACCTATTCAGTCCTCATATGAAAACATCTCTCCTGATAATGCTTAACATTTCTCTCACAATCCTATCACCCATGAGGTCCCCACATCACCTTTAGTCAACGATTATTCTCCTCCCCTACCTACTAGTACTTCTTCACCCTCAACAAATAATGAATTTTCCCATCTATCTGATACTTCTTCAGATTCTACCAACAATCCTATCCCTGTTAGACAATCCACTAGAATATCTCATCCCCTAGCTATTTGACAGATTATCACTGCTATCTTGCATCTCATAATTTTGTCACATCTCATAATACTCATTCTAATACTGCACATCCTTTATCATCTGTCATCTCTTATCATAATTATTCTCATGCATACAAACATTTTTGTTGCTCCATATCTTCTAACATTGAACCTAAGACTATATCCAAGCCATGAAGTTTGATTGTTGGAAGCATGCCATGGATGTTGAGCTACAATCTCTTGCAACTAATAATACATGGGAGGTAGTTGATCTTCCTGCAGGAAAACATCCTATTGGATGTAGATGGGTCTACAAGGTCAAGTACAAAGCAGATGGTTCTATTGAGAGACATAAGGCTAGGCTAGTTGCCAAAGGCTACACCCAATTAGAGGGAATAGACTACTTTGATACCTTCTCACCAGTGGCAAAACTCACTACTGTAAGGGTACTTTTGTCTATAACAGCTATAAAAGGGTGGCATTTGGAGCAACTGGATGTCAATAATGCATTTCTGCATGGTGATCTTCATGAAGAAGTGTACATGACTCTCCTTCCTGGTCTTCAAGCTTCTAACTCTTCTAAGGTTTGTAGACTGCATAAGTCATTGTATGGTTTGAAGCAGGCAAGCAGACAGTGGTATTCCAAGATGTCTTCATTTCTTCTCTCTATTGGTTACCAACAATCTCAAGCAGATCATTCTCTCTATGTTAAATCTACCAGTAACAACTTCACTGCACTATTGATATATGTTGATGATATAGTTCTTGCAGGAACTTCTATGAATGAGATCTCCCAAGTCAAAAAGATGTTTCATCACTCCTTTAAGATCAAAGACCTTGGTCAATTGAGATTCTTCCTTGGCTTTGAGATTGCTAGAAGTACAATTGGTATTTTTTCTTAATCAAAGAAAATACACCTTAAAGCTTCTTGAGGACAGTGGTATGCTAGCCTCAAAACCAACCTCAGTTCCATTTGATCCAACTGTCAAACTGTCTATTCATGAAGGTCAACCCCTAGAAGACCCTTCTATCTATAGAAGACTTATTGGGAGACTCATCTACCTCACTAATTCAAGACCAGACATTGCCTATGTTGTTCAACACCTCAGCCAATATGTTTCAAAGCCTCTCACCCCTCACTATCAGGCTGCAATTAAAGTCCTTAGATATCTCAAATCAGTACCTGCTAAAGGATTGTTCTATCCTGCCTCCAGCCAGCTCAAACTATCTGCCTTTGCTGATTCTGACTGGGCAAGATGCCCAGACACCAGAAAATCTGTCACAGGCTTTTGTGTCTTGCTTGGCTTTTCCCTCATTTGCTGGAAATCTAAAAAGCAGAAAACTATATCCAGATCTTCTATTGAAGCTGAGTACAGAGCACTAGCTTCTCTTTCTTGTGAATTGCAATGGTTGAAGTACATCTTACAAGATTTGCAAATTCATCTCCCTCAGCCTGCTGCTGTATTTTGTGATAGCAAATCAGCCATCTACTTAGCTCATAATCCAGCTTTCCATGAGATAAGCAAGCATATCGAGTTGGACTGTCATGTAATTAGAGAGAAAATTCAGTCTAAGCTTTTGCACTTACTTCCTATTTCCACCACTAACCAGTTAGCTGACATGTTTACAAAACCTTTGCATCTTCCTACACTTGCTGGCATCTTGGACAAGTTGGGACTTTGTAGCATCCACAGTTCAACTTGAGGGGGGATATCAACATACATATTGTATTATTCAATGTATATAGATTTGTATTTCTGTATTTTAAGTGACAAGTGTATAGGTTATTATAGGTGGATTCATGATTTGTATATATAGCATGTAATCTCTTATCATCTCAACAAGATAAGATTGCATTTTCATCACATTGCTTGCTTTGCTTTTTCTTCTCTCAACTGTTTTTCCCTAACTGTTGTAACAGAAATTAGTTACAACAGTTTCTTCTTCTTCTTCTCACATCAAGCTCCATTAATGGAGGTTGCTCTTGAATGCTTTAACTTCAATAACCGGAAATGAAAGAAGAAGAAAAAAACAACAATATGTAGGAGTTATACGAGTCTCATACCTCTATATATGTTCACAAGTTTCCCAAATATCTCTGTAATATTCTTGTTTATATCAGGTGGACAATACGACAAGGACGACTGCAGTAAGCTCACCTGATAGATGAGTTTCAACAATGCATGAAAATTAGAGTCCGAACTAAAAAATCAACAATATTTCATAAATGTATTATGCATGTGCTCGAAAGCAATTTACATTAATTTCCCTCCGATCTTTTATCTATAGCTAAACACAATTATACAACACTAGATATTGAGAAAAAAAAAATTTTTTTGTCAAAAGTTTATTCTATTCTGAGAATCCAGAAGAAAGTTTTGGGTGAAAAACATTTAAAGCATATAATCATCAGCTCTAGGGATGTGGTTCTCACTATCTCATTTTCAACATCAAGGCATTGTGGTCTTCTGTTGGCATAGTTTAAACTCTCATTTTCACTGTTTGTTGTGCTTGTTGATGAAAGTGGTGCATTTTCTTTTCTATCTTTGTTGATGAAACTCACAATCAGTGTTTAACTTTACTCAATAATCAATATGTTAGCATCTTTTTTTCACCTTATTCAAACAAGAATAAACTCAACTTATGAAGCATAGACATAAACAAAAACATGTAATTAAATGAATGGAAATATCAACGGTGTCAAGAAGAATAGATGAAAAAGAAGTTGAACATCTTCTCTGTGGGAACAACAATTTCTCTCTACCATGCATTTTTGTTTTTACTATGTTTCTGAAAACACAAATTTATATAATAAAAATGAAAAAGAAGTTGTGTGTGTGTAATGAAAGATGAGAACAGTGGGATGTAGTTTAAGCGTGGTAAATGAAAAAGCTGCGGAAGTGTATGGTTTGAGAGAAAGAAAAGGTTTATTTGAATAAACATATTTTCTTTATACAAAAATAAAAAAGTTATAAAAAATAATATTTTAATCAATGTGTAATGTCATGTCATCCTCCGTCAGAGATCAATTACGTGGATGAAAAATTGTAAAGAGACCATTTTTTGAAGAAAAAGAAAATTGAGTGACTAAAATTAAAAATCGCTATATTTAGAGGAATCTAAAACATATTTAACCTTATATAATATGTTATTTTAGATTTAATATATTAATAAATAGATGTTAATTTTGAATCATTAGTAAGTATTGCCACTCTTGTGTTTGCACTTTATACTAGAATAAATAACGAATTCTCTCACAAAACTTCTACCGAGTCAAAGTTAAATTTGAAAATAGGATAATCACATCTAAATTGATAGAGATGTCGTGGTATTGCATAAATTATGACTTAGCATTATGCATTGTGACCAATTAATACTATATTAATAGAAAATAAAATAAAAAACGTCAACAATTGTATAACTCGATATATGACTTATGGATCATGACCACCAAAGGTTGAAGATGAAAAAATATTTTGTAGGTATCACATAATAAAGAATCTGAGTAATCGGGTTAAATCCGTGGTAGGGGTGAGACAAATAAAGGCCAAAGATGAAAAATTGGTGAAGACGAGAGTGATACTGGAAAAAATAATAGATGCATGAAATGTTATAGTAAATTTTCCCACTAAAGAGTTATACGTCGATTTCGTTATACATTTCAGGAAGGTGTGCAAGAAATATCCAAATTTGTTGAAATATGTTGAATGCACAATTTTGGATCAGGTGAAGGAGAAAATTATTTGTGCATGGACCGATAAGGTTAGACACCTTGGGAATACAACAACAAACCGAGTGGAATCTGCCCATGTTACATTGAAGAATTGATTGGGAAATAGTAAGGGTGATTTGTGTAGAGATGAGGACTCTATGAACCAAATGATACAAAATCAACATAATGGGATACAAACATCATTTGGTCGGAGCATCATAGTTTTCGAACACAAATTTAAAGAAATAAAATCTTTATTCTCAGCTGGTAAGCAACATATCTCGAGCAGGTTTGAATTATATTTTTCACGAAGCTAAACAAGCTGGTAATGTAGGCTCCGATAGCACAAAGTGTGGTTGCACAATTGTGAAAATCTATAGTCTCCCATGTGCTTGTCTTATAACAAAGATTGTAAAACTTGGTAGCCCGTTAAGAACGAACGAAGTTTTCAGTCACTGAAAAAGGCTTAGGTTTGATGATGATGGTGTCATGAAAGACGGTAAATCAAATATCTCTATCTTGACCGAATGAGAAGTGATACAAGAGGTATTTTTGAAAGCCGATGAAATATGAAACTCCACATCAAAGAACAATTGAGGAATATTGCCTATCTGGAAACTACTGACTTGAAACCACCCTCTCAGACGATAAAAGTAAAAGGTGCTCCGAAGAAGCTCAAGCCTACATCGAGTGAGAATTCAACTATGCAGTCTCCTTCGCATTTTAAACATGTTTCCAAAGTTTTTTTGAACTCACCAACTCCCAAATCTAAAAAGAAAATTTAAAGGAGTTCGCATTAGCAAACCACCTCCTTCTGCATCCACAAAAAATTTCATTCATTGACGAAATGTCAGTTTTTATGCACAAATACATCGAACAGATCGTCAATGTTGAGGGTGACAATAATTGCGGTTATCGATTTATTTCAGATTTACTCAATAAAAGAAAAGATAATCACACATTTGTTGTTTCAGATTTACTCAATAAAGAAAAAGATAATCACACATTTGTTTGTCATCAACTTATCCATGAGTTGAGGACCCATAAATAATCATACACAAGACTTAACGAAAAGAAAGAAAATTTTGATGTAATTTATGAATCTCTTATTCCTTGCATTAATGAACCTACAACGGAGGAAAAATGTATGTGCTTCCTTGAAATGGGTCATCTCATAACAAGTGCGTATGATATAGTGTGTATTGATCTTACACGATACAGTTTTTCGAAAACCTTTTACCCACTATGCACCGCGTCAACTCAAAATCCAAATGATCGTATTATGTGTATTGGATGTCTTTCAAAATCACGACAATTTGTTCAAATTTATTTGAAATTGGGAGAAAAGGATGCAAGAGTTCGCCAAATTAAGCATCATTGAAAGAAAATCAAATGCGCAAAAGTCAAAGAGGCTCATAGTTATAGATTTAGTTGACGACAAATCTTTCAATTCGTTTTAGTTTTTCGTCATCAATTAAATGTATGTAATTGTGTATTAATATTAATGAAGTGTAATTTATACAATTTCAAATATTTTAATATATTTTGATGTTTGTCAAAAATATTGTTTATTTGCCAAACACATATTTTCTGTCTGATTCAGGAGAGGTTCCGAAGATGCATCTCCAAAATAAGATGATATGGTAGTATCGAAAATGTATCTCTGAAACTAGCATTGATACATGATAGAATTTTTTAGGTCAACATTTGTCTACAACTTCTATAAAAATTTAGGCTTTGTTTTTTATTTCATACAAACAGAAAATATTGCAAACATCACAAATAAACATCATCTGATATGTTGCAAATGTTTCATTCTTCAGCGCGACACACAGACACAATGTTTTAAAACTCAGACCTGTCATTGACCTGAACAAACTATTTAGTCACAAGGTTAATAATCGAACCAGTGCGTCACTAGTCAAACCGTATGACTTCTAATTCAATTTATATAAACTAAAAAATATTAATGAAATTCAGTTTTTGACATAAATTTCATAACTTACAATATATCAATTTATTCCTAAAAATAAATTGAATAATTTATTTTAAATAAAATTCAAACTTTCAAACATAACAATGGTTATAACTTAAGGACTAAGTGGCAGAGGCAAAGAAAATGATGTAAAAATGAGGATTTGGAGAGCTAGCATTTGGATTATGTGGCGCGCAAGGAGCAATAAAATTTACAATAAACAAAATCATGAATATAGAAAAGTTGGTTGAGGATGTGAAACAAACCGCTTGGAACTGGTGATGCAGAAAATCGAGGAATCTGAAGTTATTTACCAATGGTTTATGAAGGAGTCTATGTTTGGTATTCATAAGATTAACATATTGATCGATGCACGGTTATATAAACAAAGATGATATATTTCTTGAAACCCACACAACATTTATAGAACAAAACAGAAGGAACTATGTCCACAATAATTTGATGAGTATATCCTTCAGCTACATGGAATATTGTTACAACTTAAATATCAACTTAACACAGTCTCTATTGTGACAGAGCACTTGTGTTGTAGACAAGGAGTGCACCACCAGCTAGAAGACCTGCTAGAGTTACTGCCCAGATTGCCAAACCAGTCGTCCCTGCAATTTACAAGACATCTAAGTTAAGATTATAACTCAATTTAACTAATCAGATCCATCCCGTTTTTAAAACACAGTTTAGCCTATAATTCTTCTGCTTGTTTCTTGGAGTCTATTTTAAGACATCAAAGAACTTTGTTACCTCCGGCGTAGACATCACCATTGGCAGACCAATCCTTGGGCTCGTAGATAGGACTGCAATAAATAAAAATTGATTAAATAGGTAAAAAGTATATAATTGAGATTAGTACCTAGATAATTCAGAATGAAACAAAGTGAGTTTGTTACCTGTATCCATCAACATTAGCACCATATTTGTCTACAAACTGGTAAACACCCTTTCCCTGAATTAAATTTAAGTTCTCAGGTTAGAACATGGGATGGAAACCAACAACAGTTTGGATTAACTAATTTGAGCTTATCTACTGTCAAAATTTTTGTGAGACTGATTTTTCTTTTGTTTCAAAAACGAACTTATTCATAAGCGCTTATGAATTTTCATAAGCACTCTGCTATAAGCTACAAATAATTTGTTTATTCAAACAAGCTAACATATATAGTTTCAAGTGCTTAACAATAACTGTAATCACAGTTCTAATTTTATCATACAAGCTTAAACAGTAGAAGCCATCCAATTATATGAAATACCTTCTGTTTCCTGCCAGAAGCATCAAGTCCATTAGGCAAATCCATGCCACCACCAGTTCCTGAAATCACAAATCATATATAGTATAGTTTATAAAATAATCATAATCTATAATAATGAATCTAAAAAAGTGCTGATTAATAATTTAACCATAAGGTGTGTCAGTCTTAATCTTCTTGACACCACTGGCAACAACTCTGAATGGCCTTGAAATGGAAGGAAGTCCTTTCACGGGAGATTTCTGAACAGTGAAAGGAGTTGGTTTGAGACTCAAAGAAGCCATAACTGAAGAAGCCATTTCTAATTCTTTTTTGATTATTTGGAATGGGAAATAGAAAAGTTGCTATAATAATAAAGAGTACTCCCTGTGGATTTGTGATTTTGTTTGTTCCACGTGGCATGGAATTTGTGGTACAAGTGAGGATATGGTATGGAAAACATTATCTTTTAGTAATGAGATTAAATTTTCACCTTTTATTTTCTTGCATATGAAAACAAACCAAATCGTCAAGGCAACAAACGTCGATATTCCCTTCTATTAATTATCTCTACAAAAATGTGAAAATGAAATTTTTGGCTCAATCCTTCCGTTTAAAATTAGGAATGTTGAAAAACTGAACCAACTAAATAGAGTGTTAATCATAAGAGGTGTTTGTGGGTTGGTTTATATCTAATTTAATTAAATTTAATAATTTATCTAATTAATAGTCTTTGGATTGGGTTGAGTTGAAGTGTTTAAAATGTATCAATTGATTTATTTATGACATTTGAGATATTTATTGTTTACGTGAAATATAACATAAGAGCACCTTAATTTATAGAAGATATAGATCAATATGGATTACTAAAGAAATGACATACTGACTGCGAAGATATATTTGTGGTTTCGCACTCTATTATCTTGTTCTGGAGACATATCTCTAAAATCTCTCATGAATAGATTTGAAAATAGAACATTTGAAACAATTTTTTTTTACAAAAGAACAAATGTTGATATGGGGAAGATAAAAAATGCATTAAGACACAATATGAACAAATGTTGAATATATTACACTTCATTAATATTGAGACACAATTACATACATTTATTTGTCCGACTAAACAAGAAATTAAAATGAATCGAAACATGTCACCGGCTAAATCTATGGGTGATACCCTTTTTGACTTTTATGCATTTGATTCTCTTTCAATGTTGCTCAATTTCTCGAACTTTTGCATACTTTCCATAAATGATCTGGCCAAGTCTCGATTTTTGTTGTTGAATGAGACATCCACTCCGATAATGTAAGCGGTATAGGACATCCTGATTTCAAGTAAATTTGAACAAAATGACGTGATTTTGAAAGTCATTCAACTCAATACACATAATATGATCATTTGGACTTTGAGGTGGGGCGGTGCACAGTTGGAAAAAGTTTTTCGAAAAATCGTATCGTGTTAGATTAACACACACTCTATCATACGCACATGTTATTAGGTGACTCATTTCAAAGAAGCGCATCCATTTTTCCTCTGGTGTCGGACAACTAAGGCAAGGAACAAGACTCATAAACTTCATCGAATTCTTTTTTCTTTCTGTACAGTCGTCTGTATGATTCTTTATGTGTCCTCAACTCTTGGATAAGCTAATGACGAACAAGTGTATGATTATCTTCTCTTTTACCGAGTAAAACCGAAACTGCTCGATAACCGTAATTATCGCCCCCACAACATTGACGATCCGTTCGATGTATTTGTGCATAAAAACATGTACCTCGTCAATGAATAGAATTTTTTGTGGAGGCGGCTGTAAACCCATAATTTCGACAGACTGAAATTAAGGGTTTTGATGTCATCTTTGTCGAAGGATAATAAAAGGAAGAGAATTCAAGAATTGCTGACAGGGTTTAAAACTCCATTATTTCGACAGAAATACAAATAGTGTTCTGGCAGAATAAAGTTGGAAAGTTATTTGTAGCTAAGTGTTTGACAGAAGAAAGTTGTCTTTCGACGTTTCGACAGAAGAGGGTTTTGACAAAAAAGCAGGGTTTGGCAGATGTTGGAAGAGTTTGCTTCTTCTTTAAGAGGTTTCGACAGGTTGAAGAGGTGCAAGGTTTCGTCACCAAAGAAGGGAATTCAAATTCAAAAGGTTGTAACCTTTGGCAGTTTGGACACATGGAAGTTTCAGAAAAGAAAATTGCATGCAGGCTGACACTTGTCATTTAATTATAGTTTTTCCGTTCTAAGCAGTTATTTTGTTTGTATATAAATAGGATAGTTTGTGTTTAGAATAGGTGTGTGAAAATTGATACAAAATTCCTGTAAATACTCTAAGTACCCAGTGTGAGAGAAAATGAGTTTGATATTTGGAACCATGTACGTTTGAACACCATTTATCTTTCAAAGTTATTTAAATTGATTGTTTATTCATCAAATTTTATGTCATTTGAAGCTTTATTTACTTTTTCTGCAAGTTATTAGCCTTCGACATTTCTTCTTATCTTTGTTTAAAACTTTTAACTTTATTTCATTCTAAACTTAAATTTTACTTTACTTGTAAAAATCAAAGTTCTTAATACTTTGACAGCATTGATGAAACAAACCATAAATCAAACACAAACACTAAGAACAGTTCGACATAACCAATGCACATGTGTCCCAGGACTTGTTTGGTTGGTCCTGCACGTAACCCAGTTTTCTGAAGGAATTGGTTAACCAGAGGTTGTTCGCCAGAAACCACCGCGAACAAATTGGCACGCCCAGTGGGACCAGTGCATTAGAAATTATCTAATAGAGAACTTCTTAGACAAATTGTTCCTTGCTACGTTGTATGATTCTTAGAAGCGGTAAACTAGCCGTAACCGACGTAGAGAGACCAAAGAGAACAAGAAGAAGAAACATGGCTAACTTGCCAAATACTTCAAACAATCCTGACGAAACAATACCAGTTTCCAATCCTATCCCTTCGTCAGGGACAATACCAGCGTCTGGCCCTGTTTTAGAACAAATTAGGCCTCCTTTGGGGGATTCCATACCAACGGGTTCAGGATCCCAGAATGCGCCTAGTTCTTCTACCATGGGACACGCCAGACCCCTTGGAACCCCTCCCCCTGGAGGAAATACATTCAGGCCATATCTGAATTATTCTCAGCCTTTGACTGGGAGGGAACAACCATATGGAATGCCAACTTCAATGATGGCAAGCCTACATAATTCGTCACCATTATTCTCTGATGCTATGGTTCAAATGTCATCACCATTGCAGGGATCAGGATATGGTGGAAATGGAAATAGGATGAATCAAGTTCCACCAGGTTTCCATATGCCCGCTATGACAAACCATTATGCGCAAGTAATTCGTCAACAGATGGACGAAAGCAATCATGAGATGGTGCAGGCTTTGACACAACAAATGGGAGAAGTGTTCAATCCCTTAATACAAAACACTACCCAAACAAACCAAATATTGGCAGAACAGATGGCACGCATTGCTGACTTTTTTGGGGTCCCTCAAGCACAGCAAAGAATGCAACTAAATCAGAATCCTGCAAATAGGGCTGTCGAAGAGGAACTTACTATAAACCAAAGGCCCTTAGGAAACCCTCATGAAAATCCCAGGGGTCAAGAGGTGGTAGTCGAACAGCCTAATGTAGAAGAGCCTATTCGACAAGAACCAAGAAGGATAATAGTCCAGAGAGACCAAAACGCTGACGAAGTATTACAACAAAGAATGCGTTACAATAACGTGCCTGTCGAAAATAATATTGCCACCATGGTTGAGAGAATAATGGCACAAAATGGAGTAAACGTAGGATTACAAAGGCCTAGTTATATTTCCCCCTTGTCTGAATTTGTCTTACAACAAGAATTACCACCAAGGTGGAAAGTCCCCAAATTCACAAAATTCTCAGGGGATACTAGTGAGTCCACCATAGAACACGTAGCACGTTATTTGATAGAGGCAGGGGAGATTGCTAATAATGAGAACTTAAGGATGAAATATTTCCCAAGTTCTTTGACAAAAAATGCTTTCACCTGGTTTACATCACTTCCTGCAACTTCAATTTTTACTTGGACCCAATTAGAGAGATTGTTCCATGAACAATTTTATATGGGACAAACCAAGATAAGTTTGAAAGAGTTGGCAAGTGTCAAAAGAAAATTTTCTGAACCTATAGATGACTATTTGAATAGGTTTAGATTATTAAAAGCCAGATGCTTTACGCAAGTGCCGGAACAAGAACTAGTCGAAATGGCTGCAGGGGGTCTAGATTATTCCATAAGAAAAAAACTGGATACCCAGTACTTAAGAGACATGGCACAACTGGCAGACAGAGTGAGGCAAATAGAAAGACTAAAAAATGAAAAATTTAGATCAAATAAAAACAAAAAGGAAAGAGTGGCCTATGTAGGAATAGTTCAAGAAGATGATTATGACGAAAACGAACCAGTCATTTTCGACCAGCAAGAAATTGATCTTGCAGAATTAAAACAAGGCCCTCCATATTCCTGTAAAGTTTTAGCCCCGTCGAATGGAAAAAATCCAGTCGAAGTGGAAAAGAATGACAGGTTCCCTAAAAGAACCTATACATTCGACATCACCAAGTGTGATGAAATATTTGATTTATTAGTCAAAGATGGTCAGTTAATAAAACCAGCAGGCACTAAGGAGCCTCCTGTAGACCAACAGAAAAAGAGAGGTTTTTGTAAATACCATAATTTCTTGGGTCATAAAACTTCTCAATGTTACCTTTTCAGGGATCTTGTCCAGAACGCAATCCAAAATGGGAGGCTGAAGTTTGGAGACAAAGCCAAGCAGCAGATGAGGATTGACTCAAATCCCATGCAGGTTGTGGAGGCCAATTATGCTGAACCAGAAATGGTAAATGTGGTCGAAATGGAGACCATGGCTGAGGAAAATTTTGAAATAGTGGAAGTTACTGAAAGCTTCGACACCAACTTCACCATGATAGAAGCTGCTGAAGGTTTCGACACCCATGTAAATGTGGTGGAAGAAGGTGATGATCTTGCTGACCAGGCTGAGGAAAAAGAAGTCAAAACTTCTGAAGACTTCGACAGTGAGAATGCCATTGAAACTACTGAAGGTTTCGACGAAAGAAATACAGTCAAAGTGGGAAGAAGCTTCGACAAGAAAAACTATGAAAGAGATGTTGAGCAGGGGGTGATCTGGGACACTTTAGGAGAATCGAATGGGAAGTTCGACTTCATGGTGAAATATTCAGCACCACCAAGCTCCAAAACAGATATTAACAAAATCAAACCCACAGGATGGGGAGATTCCTTCAAAAAGGATGACGAAGAGGAGGATAACAAAACCCTCACTGTCCAAAAAGAGGCCACTGAGGGCCTTGACCATGATGAGATCAAGACATCAGGGACTAATGACAATTCCCTTACTGTCGAACCAATAAACAGTGGTACCATCAGAACTGAAGAACATCCTGTCGAAAGGGTTGCACACTGCTGCAAATACATCTATAAGGGTTTACACCCAAAAGGCGACGTGAGTCAGTCAAAGGAGGACATCCCATAGGAAATGATGCTAGTCGAAAAAATGAACAAATTGAAAATTACAACTGAACAGAATGCTGGGATTCATATGGTGGAAATCACTCAAAAGGGAGGACCAGACACCAACAAGGGAAAGAAACGTCAAGAGAAGCATCAGAAGCTGGTTTACCCAGAAGAAAACGAGAGTCTTGTCGAATTCATCCAGAGGTGTCAAAGGAAGAATGCAGAAGTTATGCTTTGCCCAAGATGCAGTGCTGTGTTCGACAGGAAAGCAGCTGATGATTTAGAAGCAGCAGAAAAGACCCAGAGAAAAAGAAATTGGGGAACAGTCCCACCAACCAGAAACGAAAGATTCGACCCAAGAAGAGGGAAGCATCACAGTCAAGGGGTGGGAGAAAGACGTTTCAACACCTACAAACCATCCAACAGGCCAAATGATGACAAATGGGTTCAGCCTATAAGGGATGCCCAAGGTCAGAAGAGATGGAAGAGTTTTGAAGTGAACAGGGGTCCCTCATTGGAAGTTAAAAAGGAGGCAAAGCCAAAATACGTCTCTGAAAACTACAAAGGGAAGAATCCTATGTCCAGATCCCAATGGAGAAGATTCCAAAGGCAGAAGAAAATTGGAAAGGAAACTGTGGAACACAAAAAGGTTGGGCAAAAGGAGGCTGAATCAAGCAAATGTGGGCAGATCACAAACAAGGGGATACCTCTGGCAGAAAAAGAAACCCCTCAGAAGGATGGATCTAGTGACACCACAGAAATGCAGATAACGAACAACAGAATGCCAGTGGACGAAGAGGTTACAAATGACTTTAGTTCAGAATCAGATGCCTCTTTCGACGTAACCTGCAATGTGGTTTCTGTGTTGCCCAGAGATTATGACAGGATAATGGAAGTCGAAGACGAAGAGGATGACATGGCAGATGACAGCATAGGCTTGAAGCCTGTATGCTACTACATAATGAACAATGGCTGTGTCGAAGAGCAAAATGCTTTCTTCGAAAAGCCAGATGATGCAATGAAGGCTCACTTAAAGCCTCTCTTCATAAAAGGAAAGGTAGAAAACGTGGGTGTCAACAAAATTCTGATAGATGGTGGAGCAGCTGTAAATTTAATTCCTCATTACATGATAAAGAGGATCGGAAAAGATGACTCCGACACTAAGCCTCACAATATGGTGTTGTCCAACTATGAAGGTAAAGTAGGGACAACACTGGGAGTAATACAACTGAACTTGACTGTAGGATCCATCACCAGGCCTACAATGTTTGTGGTGATAGCATCGAAGGCAAATTACAACTTACTGTTGGGAAGAGAATGGATCCATGGGATTGGGGCTGTGCCATCCTCCATGCATCAAAGAATAGCAATCTGGAGGCCAGATGGGATTGTCGAAAACATTGAAGCAGATCAGAGTTACTTCACAGCTGATGTGAACAATGTTACGAGTCGTAACTTCGACAAAAACTTAGCCCATATAGCACCATGCAATCCTGCTGCTTTCGACCTAACAGCTTCCGACAATGCTTACTGTTCCATGTACCTCCATCCTACGCATGGTTTCCAGTGGGATAAAGAAATAATTGGGGAGACGAATTACACTTGGGGAACTGCTCATGTCAACCCAACTAGATGGGGGAGTGAATTCAGTGAAAATGACTGAAGTTTCAGCAATAGAAAGGATTTCGGCTTATATAGCCGAAAAACAACTCAAAACGGCCCTTGAGGCTGAAGTTAGGAATATGGCTGTCGAAGCCAGCCCTCAGGTTGTCGAAGAGCAACATCCTCAAGAAAATATTGAGGAACAACATGCAAAGCAGAGTTTTGAAGAAGACTCAAATGGCGAATGGCAGAGTCAAAGACTTGATGCCATTTATGATGACGAACCTTTGGGGTTCGAAAAAGATCCAACCTCAACCAACATGAAAATGGTGGCACAGGATCCTTTAGAGGAGATTAATTTGGGACTGGGGGCAGAGAAAAGGCCCACTTACATCAGTGCCAAGTTAAATCCTCAACTCAGAGTCGAAATAATCCAACTGCTGAATGAGTTTAAAGACTGCTTCGCATGGGATTATGACGAAATGCCTGGTTTAGACAGAAGTTTGGTTGAATTGAAGTTGCCAATACTGGAAGGGAAGAAGCCAATAAAGCAGACTCCCAGACGCTTTGCACCTGAAATTCTGTCAAAAATCAAAGAAGAAGTCGAAAGGCTTCTAAAATGCAAATTCATCCGTACAACAAGGTATGTCGAATGGATTGCTAATATTGTTCCTGTGATTAAGAAAAATGGCAAACTGAGGGTGTGTATTGATTTTAGAGATCTAAACTCAGCCACCCCTAAAGATGAGTATCCTATGCCAGTAGCAGAAATGCTAGTAGATTCTGCAGCAGGCCATGAGTATTTAAGTATGCTTGATGGCTATTCTGGTTACAACCAGATTTCCATTGCTGAAGAAGACGTTCCAAAAACAGCTTTTCGTTGTCCAGGAGCAATAGGAACATATGAGTGGGTAGTCATGCCCTTTGGTTTGAAAAATGCTGGAGCTACTTACCAAAGGGCCATGAATTCTATTTTTCATGATTTCATCGAAACATTTATGCAAATTTATATAGATGACATTGTGATTAAATCTGCCTCAGGCTCAGACCATATCAACCATCTTCGACAGTCCTTTGAAAGGATGAGGAAGTTTGGTTTGAAAATGAATCCTCTTAAATGTGCTTTTGGTGTGCAGGCTGGGGACTTCTTAGGCTTTGTGGTCCACAAGAAAGGGATTGAAATTAATGAAAACAAAGCTAAGGCAATAATGGAAGCAAAAGCGCCATCGACAAAGAAGGAATTGCAGTCTCTACTAGGGAAAATAAACTTTCTCAGAAGGTTCATCTCCAACCTTAGTGGAAAAACTCAGGCCTTCTCACCTCTGCTTCGACTGAAGAAGGAGGGTTTCACTTGGGGGCAAGAACAGCAAGATGCCTTCGACAAGATCAAGGAGTATCTGGCAAATCCTCCAATTTTAATATCTCCTTGTCGAAAGAGAAGCATGAGGCTTTACATATCAGCATCTGACAGAACATTAGGAAGCATGCTTTGTCAAGAAGATGAACATGGTGTCGAAAGAGCCATTTATTATCTCAGCAGAGTCTTAAATGATGCTGAAACTAGATATAGTATGATAGAGAAGTTATGTTTATGTGTATATTTCTCTTGTACAAAATTGAAGCATTATATAAAACCCATTGATGTACATATATCTTCTTATTTCGACGTAATAAAGCATATGTTGTCTAAGTCTATTTTACATAGTCGAATTGGAAAATGGGCTTTAGCCTTGACTGAATATTCTTTAAAGTATATGCCTCTAAAAGCTGTTAAAGGGCAAGTAGTTGCTGACTTTATAGCTGATCACTCCATACTTGGAGATGAGACAAATTATGTCGAAAGAGAGCCTTGGAAATTATATTTCGACGGTTCCAGTCATAAAAATGGAACAGGTGTTGGGGTATTGATTATTTCTCCCAATAAAATTCCAACAAAGTTCAAGTACAAAATAGAAGGATTCTGTTCAAATAATGAGGCAGAATATGAAGCTTTAATTGCTGGACTTGAAATTTTGTTGGAACTGGGGGCAACAGAGGTCGAAATAATGGGTGACTCTGAGTTGGTGATAAAACAATTGACGAAAGAGTACAAATGTGTCAAAGAAAATTTGATCATGTACTTTGTGATAGCCAACAGACTCCTCAAGAGATTCGACAGTGTAGTCTTTAGACACATTCCTAGATTAGAAAATCAGGAAGCAAATGACCTGGCTCAATTGGCTTCAGGGTATAAAGTGTCGAAGGAAAATCTGATGAAAGTTGTCGAAGTGAGAGGGAAAGTTTTATCCACCAGACTGTCCCCATCTGATTTGGAGACAATAAGATTGGGATATGGTGATGAAGAAAACTTTGAGATTCTCAATATAGATAATCTAGAGGTTGGAGATTGGAGAAAACCTATCAAAGATTATT
Organism: Lathyrus aphaca; assembly: GCA_963966055.1. Taxonomy (NCBI): domain Eukaryota; kingdom Viridiplantae; phylum Streptophyta; class Magnoliopsida; order Fabales; family Fabaceae; genus Lathyrus; species Lathyrus aphaca. Next base: position 626,957,878 of record OZ014519.1, read on the forward strand.
TACAAAACCCAAACCAGACAGTCGAAAGGAAGATAAAGTACAGAGCCATAAGTTATGTGCTCTTTGGAAATGAGTTGTTTAAAAAGACTACAGAAGGAGTTCTATTAAAATGCCTAGGAGAGACTGAAGCTTATATAGCTTTGTCGAATGTGCACAGTGGTGCATGTGGTGCACACCAAGCAGGGCACAAGATGAAATGGCTGTTATTTCGACAAGGGATGTACTGGCCAACCATGTTGAAAGATTGTGTCGAATTTGCAAAGGGTTGTCAGGAATGTCAAATTCATGCAGGCATACCTCATGTGCCAGCAAGTGAGTTACATTCTATTATAAAGCCTTGGCCATTCAGAGGTTGGGCTTTAGATTTGATTGGTGAAATTCGACCAGCCTCTTCAAAAGGGCAGAAGTACATTTTAGTAGGAGTAGACTATTTCACTAAGTGGATTGAAGCCATACCTTTGACGAATGTAGATCAGGAAGCAGTCATAAACTTCATCCAGAAACACATAATGTATAGATTTGGAATACCAGAGACTATAACCACTGATCAAGGATCTGTGTTTACTGGAAGAAATATGCAGGCATTTGCAAAAGAGACAGGTTTTAAGTTGTTGACTTCGACACCCTATTATGCCCAAGCAAATGGTCAGGTCGAAGCAGCCAACAAAGTAGTAATAAACTTGATAAAGAAGCATGTGGGTAAAAAACCCAGAAATTGGCACAAGACTCTGGATCAAATCCTTTGGGCTTGTCGAACATCTCCTAAGGAGGCAACTAACTCTACCCCATTTAAATTAACCTATGGACATGATGCAGTATTGCCAGTCGAAATCTGTTTACAGTCAATACGAATTCAAAGACATCATGAGATTCCATCTGAAATCTATTGGAGTATGATGATGGATGAGTTAGTGGATTTAAATGAAGAAAGGTTGCATGCTTTAGAATTAATAAGAAGGCAGAAAGAGAGAGTTGAAAAATTTTATAACAAAAAAGTAAAATTCAAAGCCTTTTTAGTAAATGATTTAGTTTGGAAAGTGATCTTGCCCATGGAGAAGAAAGACGGAGTGATGGGAAAATGGTCCCCTAAATGGGAAGGACCTTTCAAAATTCTAAGAGTTTTTTCAAATGGTGCATACGAAGTCGAAGAAATAGAAAAAGATAGAAGAGTGCTGAAAATAAATGGAAAGTACTTGAAGAAGTATAAACCAACATTGCAGGAAATAAAAATAGGAACAAATTGAAATTGCAAATAAAACTTGTCTTCGCCAAACAGATGGCGTGAAATAGCATTACATATGAAATTGCTAAAATAAAGTATCCTTAAACAAATAAAATTCCTAAGTCCTATTACAAAACTACTGTCGAAGGAAGGTAGCTTTGAGTTCGTCGAATTTTTTCTTTTGAAGCTGAATTCGACGCTCGCAGAGACTCTTGCTGACAGTCATTTCATCAATCTCCCTGTGAAGTTGTTGGGCTGTTTCTGCATGTTGTAGCCCCTTCTGGAGTTCACTGTCTATTGCTTCTTGATTGGGCTATTGGAGAGAGGCCTGGCGTTCCTTTTCTTGGAGGATTTTCCTTTGAAGATCAGCAATCTGGGCCTGGTAAGCTTGAATGTTGCTTTCACACTCAGCAGCAGCTTTGGTGTATTCGTCAGAAAGCTTATTCAGTTCTGAGATCTTTTCTGTCGAAGAAGCCACTATGTTCCATTCTGAAACTTGTTCTTCAGACTTGGCTGTGATGTTTTGGGAAAACTCCTTTTGTCGAACCAAATCAGCACTGACGGAATCAATTAAGGACATCAAATCCATCACCAAACGGCTTTCCTCAGTCGAAGCCTCCAACAAATTGGCACTTTTCAGGAGTTTCTTCAGATCATATTGGGCAGAAGCATTCTCAGCCAAGACTTCAAACAGGTCAACCCCAAGGATTTTTGTTTTGATCTCATCCATAATGACACTGATTGGTTGAAGGTCAGAAGTGGCCCCTGAAGCTGTCGAACCACTGGGAGAGGAGTCTTGGAAGTTATACCTGGTGTTGAGTAAGGCTTTTAAATATTCCAAGGGTTTTCTAACTTTCAAGCTCTCAATCTCTTCGTGTGACAAGCTCGTCGAATCAGTACCCAAAGAGGTTTCGGCAGGAACTTTCGTTGAAGAAGGAACGTTTTGAGAAGTTCCTCCAAAGCTCAAGTTGACTCCTGGTTGATTCGACAGAGTGACCTCTTCTTCGACATTTTCTTTGTCAACTATGGTGGTGTCAGTTGGATCTGGAGCTTGTGCATCCTGAGCAAGGGCATCTTCGTCAGTTTCTGGTATAGCAGCTGGTGTTGGAAGTGGTGCATCTTGATCTGGAATTATTTTTTCTGCAGTGAAGTCTGGTCGAAAAGGAGAATTGTTGCCAGAAGATTCAGAATCACTGAGGTCGAATTCATCCAAAGTTTGAGGTCCATGGACACCTGCATCTGGAATGGCATCATCTTGAAGTCTTTCAGCCAGAGTCCTCTCAGAATTAGAAGGGACATTTTCTTCTTGGATGGTAGAAGTCTCTTCGACATCAATGACAACCTACAGGGAACATAAAAAGGAAGTATAAGATAAAGATACATGCAGTTAAGACCAGGAATGTTGTTTGTCGAAGTGATTACCTGAGGGATCTCAGTATGGACACTTGAGTCTCCACTTCTTTCACTCCTTGAGGGAATTTTGTTGACTGGACTGGCAGGGGGAGTTCGTCTTTGGACCAGAGATCTTTGGGATGCCACTGTTTTTATTTTTAGACCTTTGTTTCTTTTCAAAGGTTGGGGTTCAGGGGATTCGTCCTCAGACTCTTCGACGCTTGCCTCCTTTTCTTCTGGTTTTCTTTTCTTGGTTGGGGTACGAGTTACCTACAATAGAAAAAGAAGTGTTCAGTATAAGAAAATGTGAAGTACATAAATAAGGAGGGATGCTCTATTGTGTCGAAACCTTCTTGGCAGTTGTGGGAGATTTTTCGACTGTCTTGGAAGAGGTTCCTTCGCCAGCAGTCTTCCTAACAATTCTAACAGTTGAAAAAGAAAAGTTGCATGAACATTGATATAAAAATAAAAGGAGTTAGAAACAAAAAAGAGGAATGTAATTTCTTCGACACCTTCAAGGATGGGTTCGTCCACAGTAACATGTTCTATCCCAATATGAAGGTGCCCAGTGAAGTTGTCCAAATGATACTTCGTCGCAACCACACGTTCGGCAGGTTTTTTGTTTCTTTCGCGAAGCAGTTTTAAATCAGATCCACACACAAACCAATCTGGAAATGGAGGACACAAGGCCACCCCAAATTCTGCAGAAGGGAGTGGAGGGAATTTTGGAGGAAAAGTAGTGAATGCAAAGTCATAATGTGCATGTGGTGGAAGAGATGAAGGAAAAAATAACTTATTCAATTTTTCTGTGAATTTGTGTTTTAAAGATACTGCTGCCTCGCCTATGGTTCGACGAAGATCATCGGGCCTGTAAATAGTTTCAAAATACTTTTGAAACTTTTGAATTTTTTTTGATATGCTGATCTGTACCTTTTTTCTTCTTGTCCTGCACAAAGGTAAAAGCATTCGTCAGAAGAGTAGTGAAGGTTGCTACGTCGAAAAATCTGTTGATATAATATTCCTTCCACCAGACGTCGAATTCTTCAGTACAGAGGAAGCTTGGTTGAAAGATGGTGGGATAAACCTCCAAAGATGAGTCGAAAAACTTGTTGTATAGCTCCAAACTTTTGTCGAAGTTTGGAAATGAATTGTAGAATATAATAGCGCCTTTCTTGTGATAAATAGGCTTCGTCTTCGTCTGAATTAATCCAAATTGCCTAGCCACCAAATTGGGTTGGTAAACAATAAGGGATACCTTTGTGTTGTTAAGACTGTGGTGGGAGAAAAAGTGCCTTGGCATGAGAAAAGCTTCCCAAATGGAGATATAGGAGTCTTCGTCTTTCTGATTCTCCACTGGGAGTTGTCTGGTAAACCACCTTGGACCTACTTGTCTGCTGGCAAATGGTGCCATCGAAGGAGAGAATTTGTAGCGTTTGGCGAACATCATGATGTAACCAGTGAATGCTTGTCGAATGGTTATGTTATCATCAGAAGGGGTCAGTTGAACTAGCCTAGGCCATTCGACACGCCTTTCTCTTACTGCTTCTTCAACAACTGGCATTTTGTTGGGGATGAAGGTTTCAAAGGTTGCATTCAACCATAGTTGTAGAAGCCAGAAAGGACCTGTAAGGCTAATGTTGCTTTTGTCTTTAAGGGCCTTGAAGTTACTTACACTTTCGCTCAAGGATTCGTAGAGATTTGCCAAAAGTAGCTCACTCAGGCAGAATGCAACTCCATTGTGAAGTTGATTGGCCATAATGATATAACTTCTGGCCACTTGAAGTGACCTAGTACAGAAAACAAATTTGGCTAACCATAGAGAGAGGAAAGCAATGTGCTCTCTGTCGGAGACTTCTTCGTTGTCTTCACCTTGGTGATGAGTGATGAAAACAGAGTACCCAGCATGTTTTGTGTCGAAGCCTATGGGATCTTTGTTCAAATGTTCAGGGTTAAAGATTTCGCCTAAAGGACTAAGGCCAGTTATGGCTGCTATGTCGAATAGGGTAGGAGTCGTCATTCCACAGGGTAGATGGAAAGTATTGTAAGTACTATCCCAAAAGTACAGAGAGGCTAACAACATGTTTTGGCAATAACGGGGACCCTCCTTCGACAGTTGGATTAGATCATAAATACCAGTTTTCTTCCAAAACTTTTCTTTGGCTTTTTCGACCCTAGTAAGCCACGCTAAGTAGTCAGAGGGATCTTTCGTCAAAGGGGGACTCCTAAAAATCCTAGTTTGGTTTAGATAAGACAGATCTATTTCTGTCGAAGCCATGAGGACTTCAGGTTCTTTTGATGAGGTTTCGACAGGCTTAGGGTTTTTGTTAGTAGCTATGGGTTTAGAAGCAGAATAACAGGGATAAAATTCTTTCAGACGGTTAGGGTCAACAGTGGGATCAAAAATAGGACCTAACATAACATGATGAACTCCAGAAACAGAAATGGGAATCATTACCTGTGACCTGTAAATGCTTGCCTTCTCCCTTTCATTTGGGGGTTCTGGAAAATACTGTTGGTGCTGCGTTTGTGTGGGCCCAGATAGTATGTGAGCAAGAGGAAGATCCATGGTCTTCTTTGTCTTTTTTGCACTGCGGCCAGTAGTAGTCTTTGGAGGAGCCATTGATTTGATGAAGAGGTTGAAGAAATAGGAGCTTTGAAAGGTCTTAAAATGGAGTTTTACGTTTGGGTAAGAGAAGAGTTGAGAAGGTGAAAAGTATGAAATGTTGTTGAAAGTGGTATTTATAGAAGATGAAATAAATGACTAATAAAAAAAAGGGAAAATAAAAAGACTTTCAGTTGGGAAGTGGAGACGTGCGTTTCTGATCCATTGGTGGAAGTTAGAAAGTGGCAGTTGGTAGGAGGCCATGATTTACCTACAATATAGGGTCATGGGAGATTGTGTACAACGTGGGCTAGACATGACGTTTTAATAAAGTGGAAATCATGATGTTTTCTTGGGACTCAACAAAATCACTTTACAATAAATGAGACTGACAGGAAGTCAAAGGTCACTTCGACAGCAAAAGATATTTCTCCAAGAATAGTCGAAAACATCTTTGCTGGGGGGCAATTTGTAAACCCATAATTTCGACAGACTGAAATTAAGGGTTTTGATGTCATCTTTGTCGAAGGATAATAAAAGGAAGAGAATTCAAGAATTGCTGACAGGGTTTAAAACTCCATTATTTCGACAGAAATACAAATAGTGTTCTGGCAGAATAAAGTTGGAAAGTTATTTGTAGCTAAGTGTTTGACAGAAGAAAGTTGTCTTTCGACGTTTCGACAGAAGAGGGTTTTGACAAAAAAGCAGGGTTTGGCAGATGTTGGAAGAGTTTGCTTCTTCTTTAAGAGGTTTCGACAGGTTGAAGAGGTGCAAGGTTTCGTCACCAAAGAAGGGAATTCAAATTCAAAAGGTTGTAACCTTTGGCAGTTTGGACACATGGAAGTTTCAGAAAAGAAAATTGCATGCAGGCTGACACTTGTCATTTAATTATAGTTTTTCCGTTCTAAGCAGTTATTTTGTTTGTATATAAATAGGATAGTTTGTGTTTAGAATAGGTGTGTGAAAATTGATACAAAATTCTTGTAAATACTCTAAGTACCCAGTGTGAGAGAAAATGAGTTTGATATTTGGAACCATGTACGTTTGAACACCATTTATCTTTCAAAGTTATTTAAATTGATTGTTTATTCATCAAATTTTATGTCATTTGAAGCTTTATTTACTTTTTCTGCAAGTTATTAGCCTTCGACATTTCTTCTTATCTTTGTTTAAAACTTTTAACTTTATTTCATTCTAAACTTAAATTTTACTTTACTTGTAAAAATCAAAGTTCTTAATACTTTGACAGCATTGATGAAACAAACCATAAATCAAACACAAACACTAAGAACAGTTCGACATAACCAATGCACATGTGTCCCAGGACTTGTTTGGTTGGTCATGCACGTAACCCAGTTTTCTGAAGGAATTGGTTAACCAGAGGTTGTTCGCCAGAAACCACCGCGAACAGCGGCGTAAGAGGTAGTTTGCTAATGTGAGCTCCTTTGACAACACTTTTTTGAGATTCTGGAGTTGGTAAGTTGGAAATAACTTTGTCAACATGTTCAAAATATGAAGAAGACCGTGTAGTCAAATTTCCATTCGATGTAGGCTTAATTTTCTTTAGAGTACCTTTTGTTTTTACCGGTTAAAAGGATGGTTTCAAGTTCGTGGTTTCCGGATAGGTAATATTCCTCAATTGTTCTTTGATGTGGAGTTTCAAGTTGTCATCGACTTTCAAAAATCTCTCTTGTATCACTTCCCATTCGGCCAAAATAAGGATATTCGATTTACCATCTTTCATGGCACTATCATCATAAAACCTAATCTTCTTCCAATGAGTGCAAACATCATTCATTCTTATTGTGCTACCAAGTTTAACCTTTTTTACAATAACATAAGCACATGGAAGACCATATGTTTTTACAATTGTGCATCGACACTTTGCGCTATCAGAGCCTACATTATCAACTCGTTTAACCTCAGGAAAATATCATTCAAACCCGCTCGAGATATGTTATCGACCAACCTAGAATAAAGATTTTTGTCTTTAAATTTGTGTTCTTAAACTGTGATGCTCTGACCAAATGATGTTTATATCTCACTATGCTGGTTTTTAATCATTTAATTCTCGGAGTTTCAATCTCTACACAAATCGCCCTTATATTTCCCAACCAATTTTTCAAAGTAGCATGGGCAGACTAAACTCAGTTAGTTGTTGTAATTCCAATGGGTCTAACCTTATTAGTCCAAACACAAACAATTTTCTTCTTCACTTGGTCAAGAATTGTGCTTTCGACATATTTCAACAAATCATGATACTTTACACATAATTTCCTGAAATGCATGACGAAATCAACATATAGTTACTTTGTGGAAGAATTTACTATACGATTCCATGCATCTATTATTTTTTTCCACAACCACACTCGCCTTCACCATATTTCTATCTCCATACTCTATATGTCTCGTCCCTACTGTGGGTTTAATTTGACTTCTCACATTCTTTGTTATGTGATATCTACAAATTAATACATTATAAGTAGGAAATACCTTTGCAACCAAATTCATATAGGCGGTATCGCAGTCGGTAATAATCACTTTAGGCATCTCAACTTGGTCCTTCAACAGTGTCTGTCACACCTTTAAGCCCAAGTAACATTCTCCTATTTTTCACTCTCTAGAAATGCAAACCCAGTTGAATACGTCTTCTCAATTGAGGTAACACCAACCATCTCCAATAATGAAAGTCTATACTTGTTGGTCTTGTAGGTTGAATCAAGTATGAGCACAATAGGAAACGTGTTGAACAACTTTATAGAATCAAGATGAGTCCAAAATATATCTCTAATAGTAACTTCATCCTTTACACGCTCGATACCTAGACACGTAACTGTTATCATCCAACAATTTCAAGAGTTGTTGCATTTCAGTTCTATCCCCCTTAAACGCCTTGTTAGTTTGGTACCGAATATTATATACTTGTTTGATATTTGATATATTATTGGGTCTTTTCTGTTTCAATGTTGCAAGTATATTTTTCAGTTGAACCAAATTCAATGTCATGTCAACAACGTATTCCTTCTATTTCTGCGTGAGCCGACACACATAGGAATATAGGCTTATTTTTCATACAAATCATGGTTATGCAAACCACATATGACATTAAACATCCATTTTTTGTTTACCAACATGTAACCACACACCTTAAAGGGGCACTCACATTTTCTTGAACCAGTGTAGTCTCTTTAAAATTCTGGAGAGAAATGTTATATTTCTCACTTCTTTCGCATGTCATTGTCACCAAAGCACATCTTCTATTAGAACCATTATCGAACCTTCTGATAACCACACCAAATCCAAGTTTGGAGTCCTCCATACGAATCCATTGAAGCATATAATCACGAGATCCAAACTCCTACTTTTTAAAATTGGTTGCCAACAACTACCACCTTCACAATAACACCTTTGACATTCATAGAAACAACTTATTTGGGGAAAACATCGGGGTGCACCATATCTAATGAAAACAATTACCACATAACATTATATATGTGTCACAATTGAAAATAGATTTGGAAAATGAACATAGACTGGTTCTGGAAATACATCTCTGGAAAAGTTCATACTCAGTTCAAAGATACATTTCAGAGAAAAAAACGCTCATTTTTTCAAACAAAAAACAGAATTTATGTGAGAAATTAAGTGTGAAATAAATGATCTTTACCCGAAATTATAACTTCTTTTGCTTCCTTTGATGTGATGAACCACAAGATTGGAGATTTGAAGTGAAAAATGGATTGAGAATGGAAGAGTTTTTGGTGAAGGTTTATAGAGAAATACAACAATGGATATGTGATCTTGCAGTTGTGTCTTTTATCAGATTATTCCAGAGATGCATCTCCGAAAATATCTGACATGTAAAGGTGACAACATATTTCAAAATTCAGCTCAAACTTCCGAAGATGCATCTCCAGAATTTTCACTGAGTTGATTAACTATGAATATGTTTCTTGAAATATTACGGAGATACATATTTGGAGTTAAAAATACCCAACTTATATGGTGCAACTTAGAATCACTTGTTTTTAGTGTGTATTGGGGTGCATCCGGATATGTATCTCCGGAAATCGGTGGCATTTTAGTATTTTCATGTGGTGCCTAAGAAATATATAGGTTGCATTAAGAAATTCCCATAAAATATCAATGGATTGAGTTGAGTTGGATTTGTGGGTCATTTACTAAATATAATTTTCAAATTATAAATAAAATATCAATTTAATTATCACATATATTTTACAAAAACATTAAAAAATCATAAAATTTAATTATTTAATTTGAATAAAATTTATCATTTAATACCTAAAATACGATTAAGATCAAGTCAAAAAAAATATACAAATGGTGTCAAAAAATATACAAATGGTTTAAAGTATAATTTAAAACATAAGATATATCTCTATTCGAATAAAGAAATCTGATCCACAAATTTGATTTAGACTTAGGCTTTTAAAATTAATAAAATCTATAATTATATTTAGAAAAATATATGTATTATAAGAATTATGCTAGATAATTTATGAATAAAATAAAAATATCGTGATACACTAATGAGCTGGGTTCGTGAATTTAAAATTTCAAATCTATTACTCAAACCAAATATCAATGGGTTTGAATTAGCTAGTTTGGATTGAACCCCTACATAATTTGGTTGGGTAAAAATAAGGGTTTATTTGGTTTGGGTGAGTGGGTTCACGGATTGCACGTACCCATAAACACCCTTAATTAATCAAATCAAATCAAATAATAAAACAATAAAAAAAATTGTGTTTGAGTCATTTTATAACAAAACCACACGGTTTGATTCAATCTGTACTTTATATTTTGTAACTTGAACCAAATCAAATCGAACTGCATTATGCTATAACCTATATTTCACTTAACTCACGTTCAACCCAAACTAAAACTCATTTTTCTTTAACCTTATGATTAACAACAATTTTCTCTTTTATACAGGTGTGCTTGTTTGTTTGGAGTGATTATGGAAGAAAATGTTGAGGAAGGATGGAAAACTCTATTTTCAAGATTCATCCTCCATTTGGAACAACATTAAAAATGAATGAATTGACAATTTTTTTGTGGGTCGTCCTTTTAGTTTCCACTCAAATATGAGAGGAAACTCATATAAAGATAAACAATGGTGTCAAATGACAATATTGTCCTTGTTTTTAAAATTATTTTATTAATATGTAAGAAATGAATTAATACATATATGGATATTTGTGTCATTTACTAAATATCTAACATTCTTTTCTCTTACTTTTCTTCTACTTTCACTTCTATCAAACAACTAAATTTTCATTCTACTTTCCACTCGCTTTCATTCATCAAACTTTCAATCCTCCACTTTCTTTCCTTACTTTCTTTTCCAATCCAAACAAAGCATAAGATTTCACTTTCAGTCTTCTCTAATATCTCCTAACAGTATCATGCCTTCTTCTTAGCTTCTTCGCAAGATAAATCTCACATCTTCTCTAATCTCTTTTCTCTTATGTTCTTTCTTTTCCATCTTCTTATTTTTATATTATCGTATCTCTTTCAATTTTGTTTTTATCACACCTTTTATGTTCTTTACATTGTTATTTGTCATTTGATATATGAATGACTAAACACAAAATTACATTGTCATCTATATATGTATGTATGGCTCGATAAAATATTGTAAAAAGCTTAACCAATCAAACCAATCCAAATTGCATTGTTTGGTTTGGTTTGGTCAAGACACAAGCTTTCATCCAAGATCTCTATTTCTCACTAAAATCGAATCTGACCAGCATATAATTCAGGAAATTCCAACTAACTGGATCATACGCTTCCTCAAAATTCACCTTAAGAATAAGGCAAAGTCTTTTAGATCTTTTAGCCAAGTAAACCACCTCAATAATAGTCACAACTCCATCCACCAATATTAATCCCTTAAGAAAATTCGATTGGTCAGGAGAGATGATCTTCTCCATCACAACCACAAGTCTGATGGCTAACACTTTAACCACTAACTTATACAAGGATCCAACCAGGAAAATAGGTTGGAAGTCTCTAAGATGTGAGAGGGAGTTTACCTTGGGAATCAAATTCACAAAGTAAGAAGCAAAAATATGAGGTAAAGATTCAAACCGATGGAATTGATCAAACATTATCCCCAGGTCAACTTTAAGGAGGTTCCAGATTATTTTTTCTTAAAAAATAGAGAAGTTAAAATCATACGGACTTGGAATTTTTTCTCACTCACACCGTGACATTGACACATCATGTTAGATGATGACGCGGATCTAGAAGGGGGGTTGAATGGATCTCTTTTGAAATATTTTACTTTTAAAAAATTAATTGAAAAATATTTTGCGGAAGTTCCCCGGAAAAATTCACGTCTAAATTATTTTAAGTCGTCGGTGATCGGATATGCGTTATCAAACCAAATGGGATAATGAAGATGAATTAACTAATCAATTCCAAGCAAATTAATCACTTAAATTTGATGCAATTGATTAAACTACTTCCAACAATGTATAGAAAGAAGAAATAGGCACAACAAACAAGAAATAATGTGTTTTGAATTTTATCGAGCACTTGGTATGCACACCACACTTAGTGTGTTTTGCCAAATAGTCTAGTGCAAAATTTTCTCTAAGGTTGTTATGTAATTATGATATCAACAATTTCACAAACACTTGGTGTGCACTAAACTATGCAAAACAGAATTTTCAAAACACAACTATTTCAACTTGTGCAGAAAATTTACCGAATGAAAAATGCAAAGGAAACACTAATTTGTTTAGGTAGTTCCCCTACCGTCCTCGTTAAGGGTACCTCTGCCCCCAATTCAAAAATTAAATTGAGACTTTTTATTAAAATTTAAATGTTTATACAAAGATAAAATAGGAACGACAAACCAATCCTAATTGTAGTTGCAGTTATGTTTCTCTTTGTCCCTTGATTCTAGTTGAATCAAGTTCTTCACATGTGTCAAACAAATCTCCGATTAATTGCTCCCTTCTTGCAAGAATCTACGATTCTCCAAACTTCGAGCACGACCGCTTTGATTCGATAGTTGTGAACTCACACCATTCTTCGCAATCCTCCGGTTACTGTGATATGGTTGAACAATCACCTTGATCTTCAAACCTCTTCACTCGGCTGAATCTACGAACGAATGATGTGTGCAAAACCCCCCAAATCACAATGATCTTGGAGGACAAACCCTCAAGGTTTATTCAAGAAAAATCCACAAATCTCTCAATCCAAACTGAAATCGCAATTTCACCGTTCGAACGTTATCACCTTGAATCTTGCACTTTGATCAACAAAAATGATTGTGTGTAGTCGTTGATGAATGCTAGAGAATGAGAACATGATGAGAGCACTTGTGTATATCTTTCAGTTTTCTTGTTAGTTGACCAAATAAAATCTGCAGCTATTTATACTTGTAGGCAAAAATAATGGAAAACATAAAATAAGTAAGAGAGAGAGAGAGAGAGAAATAGAGAAATATGTGATAGGCGCCAAACTCCAGGATTGCGTCGACCTAAAGATACATTTGTGTTGACCTGAAGAAAGATTTGAGTCGACCTAAAATATGTCCTCAGTCAGCTTATTTGGACATGTGAGTTACAAAGATTTATGGTCTTCATTTGAGTCGACCTAAATCATCAAATGAGTCGACTCAAATTTTCATAACTGAATGAGTTGACCTGTTCAGGATAATGAGTCGACGCACAACATCTTGTGATCCAATATGCCTTCCTGAGCCACCCTAATTTTGACATCATTAAAACATCCAATACTCTCACAAACTCCCCCTTTTTTATGATGGAAAAAATTGTTACGAACACAAGAGTATCGCATACAAAAACATGCTTTTGGAGTAAACATATTGGTTGATAACTTATCTATTCTTGAACCTCTTATCATAAATCTCCTTAAGATCAGAAGGAACAAGAGACAAAGCACTTACCGAAAGTGTAGACTGAGAAGAAGAGCCCCTGAATGTTCTTATACCAGTAACTCTTGAAGCCATGAATAATGTTCTTGAAAGGATATGATAAGAATGGAGTTTTAGGGTTTTAGAGAGAAGTTTGAGTGTTCTTGAGAAGAATAGTGAGTATGAAATGAAATGATGTTATGAAGAATGAAATATAAAATGATTAGGAAACTTAAAAGTCATTAAAAACAATATTATGGCACAAAGAATTGGGCTGCGCCGACCTAGGGAAGCCAAAAGGACTGAAAAACGTGTTTTCCAACACGTGTTGGTCAGTGTGAAATAGTAATGCGTCCACCTAAAACTATAAATGAGTCGAATCATTTCAAAATTCAAATTGAGTCGACGCAATGAGTCGATGTAAAGGGTCGACCTGTTGGGACCTAAGAATACTAGCAATTTTAACACAAATTTTTTCCAAAGATTTCACTCCAATACTTCATATAACATGCTAAAATCCTTTCTAGTGTCATATATCCTAATTTTATGACATATTGACCTACAAAAGAGATAAATAAAATCCAAGCACATGATCACATACACAACAATGACTTTATATCAAGGATGAGAATCAAAATTTACCATAGATGAATCATAATTTTGAGTAAAATAGAAAAGGAACAATATTACCTATCGCTTATGAAGTGTAATGAAGGAAACCAATTTAATATTCCTCAAAGATACAATAATTCAAGTTATAGTATATTATAAACACAAGCAATGCATTAAGAACGATCCGAAATATCAAGAACACCAAGTTCCCTACGGATGTGAAAGAAAGGTTCTGTGGCGAGTGGTTTTGTAAAAATATCGACAAGTTGATTTGAACTTTCAACATGCTCAAATACCACGTCCCATTTCTCTACATGATCTCTAAGGAAATGGTGACAGATTTCAATGTGCTTATTGTGTGCATGTAAGATTGGATTTTTGGTAAGGTTTATTGCGCTAGTGTTGTCACATAGGATGGGAGTTTTTTAAAGATTGACATTGAAGTCGAGCAATTGTTGTTTGAGCCACAAAATTTGGACACAACAATTTCCGGCCGCAACGTATTCCGCCTCCGCAGTTAACAAAGCAAAAAAATCTTTCTTTTTGCTATGCCATCTCACTAGAGAATTTGAAAAGAAATGACATGTGTCACTAGTGTTCTTCCTATCCACTTTGCAACCGGAAAAGTCAGAATTGGAATAACCAACCAAAAAACAATCACTACCCTTAGGATACCAAAGTCTAAACTTAGGAGTCCCACAAAGGTATCTAAGAATGCGGTTAACTGATTTTAGATGTGATTCCTTAGGGCAAGATTGAAATCTAGCACACATACAAACACTAAACATGATATCTGGATGAGATGCGGTAAGGTAAAGAAGAGAGAAGATCATACCTCTATACCTTTTTATGTCAACCTCCTTGTCATTCTCATCTCGATCTAGACTTGTTGCGGTAGGCATTGGTGTATCAATAGATTTTAAATTTGTCACATTAAATTGCTTGAGAAACTCATTACAATATTTTGTTTGACTTATGAATGTGCATTCCTCAAGTTGTCTAATTTAAGTATGAGAAAGTAATTTAGCTCCCCCATTATGCTCATCTCAGATTCACCTTGCATTGAACTTGAGAATTTTTTGACCAATCTCATATTAGTAGATCCAAAAATGATATCATCTATGTACACTTGAACTAAAATTGAATGTTTTCCTTCCCGTTTAATGAAAAGAGTAATATCAACCTTTCCTCTTGAAAAATCCTTGATTTAATAAAAATTTGATAAGGCGTTCATACCAAGCTCTAGGAGCTTATTTGAGGTCATACAAAACACGTTTAAGTTTGTACACATAGTTAGGATTTTCATGGCTTTCAAAACCAGAAGGTTGACATACACACACTTCATCATTTATGTATCATTTAAGGAAATCACTCTTAACATACATTTGATATAACTTAAAGTTCTGTGAGCATGCAAATGCAAATAAAAGGCGTATAACCTCAAGGCGGGCAACCGGAGCATAAGTTTCTTCATAGTCAGTACCCTCTTTTGGTTATACCCTTGAGCAACAAGACAGACCTTGTTGCGAGTGATAATACTGTTTGCGCCCATCTTGTTCCTAAACACCCATTTGGTGTCAATTACTCGATGACCTCGCAAAGGAGGGATAAGGTCTCAAGCCTCATTTCTTTTGAACTGATTAAGTTCGTCTTGCATAGCCAAAAACCAATTTTCATCAAGTAGAGCATCTTTGGAGTTTTTAGGCTCAATTTGAGAGATGAAAGCATAATGATAACAAAAATTACTTATCCTTGATTGTGTAGTGACTCCCTTTGATATATCTCCAAGAATATTGTCAATAAGATAATCCTTTGAGGTTTTCCATTCCAAAGGGAGATCGTCTTGATTTGTTGAATGATCATCCTCTTTGATTTTAGATCATTTATCTGGCTCATCCTCAGTTATATCTGGAATGGGTTCAACACATGAAGTTTCTTGATCTTTAAGAATGTCCTCAGAAGAAACACCTGCACCAATAACACAACTACCTTTTCCGACAACTTTCGGATAAGATTCATCAAAGAAACATGCATAGATTCTTCAACGATAAGTAATCTCTTGTTGTATACTCTATAAGCTTACTTGAATTAGAGTATCCGAGAAATATACCTTCATATCATCTGCTTTTGAGTCAAATTTTCCAAGGTTTTCTTTTCCATTATTTAACACATAACATTTACAACCAAAGACATGAAGATGAGACACATTTGGCTTCCTACCTTTTAATAGTTCACAGGGTGTTTTATTGAGAATAGTATGAATAATCACCATATTCAACACTTAGCACGCCGTACTTATGGTGTTAGCCAAAAAATATTTAGGAAAACCATTGTCATTGATCATAGTTCTTCCTAACTCCTCTGGAACACAATTTGTACACTCTATAACACCATTTTGTTGCGGAGTTCTAGGAGCGAAATATTTTTGATCAATTCCATGTTTCTCACGAAATGATTCAGAAAGATGATTTTCAAATTCACCTCCATGGTCACTTCGAATTGTAACAATGCAAGTGTTCAGTTTATTTTGAGACAACTTGGCAAACGTTTCAAATGTCGATAAGGTGTCACTTTTACTTGCTAAAAAAATGGTCCAACAAAATCTTGAGTATCCATCTACAATAACAAAACCATAATAGTTTCCACCTAGACTTTTAATTCTAGATGGACCAAATAAATCCATATGAATAAGTTCAAGAGGTCTAGTAGTTGATACAATGTTTTTGGATTTAAAAGAGACCTTCGTTTGCTTCCCCATTTTGCATGCATCACAAAGGTTATCTTTAGTAAATTTGATTTAGGTAACCCAACTACCAGGTCTTTTGAAACGATCTTGTTTAGCAAGTCAAAGTTAATATGCGTTAAGCGCCTATGCCAAAGCCAAAAGTCATCACTCTTGGAGACTAGACACTTATGATTATTAACGAACAAATCATTCAAGTCAAGCATGTATACATTATTAACCCTCAAGCCCTTAAACACATCGTTCTTTATATCATCATGTTCAATTATGAAACCTTCCTTTGAAAAGGAGACTTTATATCCCTTGTCACATAATTGACTAATGCTAATAAGATTGTGCTTAAGGCATTCAACTAAAAGGACATTGGAGATAGATGTAGAAGAGGGATTACCTACACTACCTTTGTCGAGTATTGCACCCTTGTTACTATCACCATAAGTAACAAATCCTTTCTTCTTAGCCACAAAGTCCTAAAATAAGGAAATGTCACCCGTCATATGTCTTGAACAACCACTATCGAGAAACCATATTTTCTCCGTAGCCTCAAGACATTCCACCTACAAATTTAAATAAGAGAGAGGTACCCATTTTTCATTGGGTCCTTGTGTGTGAGTGAAACTTTGGTTGCATTTGGGCAACTATTGGAAAATGCCTTTAGGAACTTAAAAACTCCTAAAACGATATTTGGCAATAGTATGTTCCCTCTCACAACAATAGAGACAAGTTAAGGTTGGTTTAGTGTCCCATTTGCTAGTTTGATCCTTCACCACATAGGTGTATTTTTTATATGGATTATTCATAGAATTTCTAAAATTAGAACGATCAATAACAAATGTCATTTTTAGTTGTGATACTTTGTCTAGTTTGGTTTTTTGCCAAATACAACAAGTTTCACAACCATGGAAATTAAATCATTTTAGTTTGTCTTCCTTAATTGGCTCCACCATGGAACGCTTAAGAGCTTCTAACTCTTTTTGAGAGTTGGAAACTTTTTTCTCCAAATGTGTAAAAATATGCTTATTAGACGCTAAGCATTTAAAAGCTTCTTTAGCTTCATGATGGAGAACTCTAAAAGTACTAAGTAAATCAGAATAAGAAAATTTTTCAAAATTATCATAGTCGGCATGTCTTACTTGCTTTTTTCCCTTTTTACCATAAGACAAAGGTTTACTTTCTTTTCTTCATCACTTCAGTTGTCGTTGCTCGAGACTTCATTATCACTTTTCCATGCGATATAAGCTCTTATTGCCTTGCTACCCTTCTTTTGATATATATCTTTACCTTTGTCTTTCTTCAACATAGGACATTTTGGTTTATAATGATCGGGTTTTCCGCAATTGTAGCATGACCCTTTTGACTTAGTACTCTTGCTTTGATCTTGCTTGGAGGAATTTGATTGCCTTCTATAATTGACGAGACGTTTATCCGAATGAGAAATTTCATTCTTTCTAAGGTACCTATTGTATCTTCTTACAAATAGCCCCATATCCTCATTTGATTCATCATCTTCGACATTAGACTCACTCTCACACTCATCGTTGGGGGATGGTTCGGAAGTAGAAGCCTTCAATGCGATAGACTTCTTCTTCTTCTCGTTGTCTTTGGATTTCTCATTCTTTTCTTTCTTTTCACTTTCTTCATGCTCGTTTAGATTTAATAGCTCTTGCTCATGTTCTTGTAGTTTGCCTATTAACTTGGTCAAATCCAAGGTTCTTACATCATTGGTTTCCTTGATTGTCGTGACTTTTGGTAACCATTCCCTAGTAAGACATCTTAGAGTTTTGTTAGTAGCTACATCGTCGGGAGTGGGTTTATCAAGAGCATTTAAGCGATTTAATAAATGAGAAAATCTCTTTCCTAAATCACCAATGGTTTCCCCTTGGTTCATGTGAAAGTGATCAAACTCTTGTTGCAATGTATTGATTCTAGCTAGTTTCACGTCATCAGTTCCCTCATGGGAAATCTGTAACGCTTCCCACGTAGCTTTAGTTGTGGTATGATGTGAGACTCTAAAATATTCATCAACTGCCAAAGAGGCAATGATCATATTTCTAGCCTTCCAATCATAATTATAGTTCTTTTCATCTTTTTCATCCCATTGTGCTTCGGGTTTAGGTACTTCAACGTTATCCAAGTTGGTCGTAGTTATTTGTATGAGACCGTCTTGGATAACCTTCCATATCTTTCTATCAACAAAGTTGATATGAATACGCATACAATCCTTCCAATGACTATAGTTTTTTCCAGTGAAAACGGACGCTCTATTATACACCCCCGTTGGATCGTTATCCATTTTCTAAGAAGTTATACGTAAAGCACTAGATGAATTGGTGCTCATGATATCACTTGTTAGACAATGACGCGGATCTAGAAGGGGGGATTGAATAGATCCTTTTTAAAATATTTTACTTTTCAAAAATTAATTGAAAAATATTTTGCGGAAGTTCCTCGGAAAAATTCACGTCTAAATTATTTTAAGTCATCGGTGATCGGATATGCGTTATCAAACCAAATTGGATAATGAAGATGAATTAACTAATCAATACCAATCAAATTAATCACTTAAATTTGATGCAATTGATTAAAGTACTTCCAACAATGTATAGAAAGAAGAAATAAGCACAACAAACAAGAAATAATGTGTTTTGAATTTTATCGAATACTTGGTGTGCACATCACACTTAGTGTGTTTTGCCAAATAGTCTAGTGCATAATTTTCCCTAAGGTTGTTATGTAACTATGATAGCAACAATTTCACAAACACTTGGTGTGCACTAAACTATGCAAAACTGAATTTTCAAAACACAACTATTTCAACTTGTGTAGAAAATTTACCGAATGAAAAATGCAAAAGACACACGAATTTGTTTAGGCAGTTCACATACCGTCCTCGTTAAGGGTACCTCTGCCCCCAATTCAAAAATTGAATTGAGACTTTTTATTAAAATTGAAATGTTTATACAAAGAGAAAATAGGAACGACAAAACAATCCTAATTGTAGTTGTAGCTATGTTTCTCTTTGCCCCTTGATTCTAGTTGAATCAAGTTCTTCACGCACGTCAAACAAACCTACGATTAATTGCTCTCTTCTTGCAAGAATCCACGATTCTCCAAACTTCGAGCAAGACCGCTTTGATTCGATAATTGTGAACCCACATTGTTCTTCGCAATCCTCTGGTTACCGTGATATGGTTGAATAATCACCTTGATCTTCAAACCTCTTCATTCGGCTGAATCTACGAACGAATGATGTGTGCAAAACCCCCTAAATCACAATGATCTTGGAGGACAAACCCTCAAGGTTTATTCAAGAAAAATCCACAAATCTCTCATCCAAACTGAAATCGCAATTTCACTATTCGAACGTTATCACCTTGAATCTTGCACTTTGATCAACAAAAATGATTGTGTGTAGTTGTTGATGAATGCTAGAGAACGAGAAGATGATGAAAGCATTTGTGTATATCTTTCACTTTTCTTGTTAGTTGACTAAATAAAATCTGCAAATAATTATACTTGTAGACAAAAATAATGAAAAAAAACACATAAAATAAGTAAGAGAGAGAAAAATATGTGATAGGCATCAAACTCCAGGATTGCGTCGACCTAAAGATACATTTGCGTCGACCTAAAATATGCCCTCAGTCAGCTTGTTTGGACCTGTGAGTTACAAAGATTTATGGTCTTCATTTGAGTCGATCTAAATCATCAAATGAGTCGATTCAAATTTTCTTAATTGAATAACTCAATGAAGTGATTCACAACCTCAACCACTTGTCTAATAACAGATACCCTTTCAATTTATAAACGTCACAATCCTTAAACGCTAAAATAGCATTCCTTCTACTTCTACTCTTCATAGGAGTAGGATAGGCCATAACTCTGCTAACACTTTAGACCTAGTTTCAATCTCTGCCCATATAACTCCCTAAGATCAGCCAAAGAGAATACTTGGAATAAACACATTTATCGCAAAATACATAAAATTAGACGATCCCCACTCTAAACAAATACCCAATAAATTAGAACCAAAGAAATAAAACAAAGCTCTTCCTTTCAAAATTCACCTAATGAAAGGAGACCACCACTACTCCCCACATACAGACAAGAACTCCAATCACAAAACTGATTACCCCAAAGGAAATGGATCAGAGAATGAGTAATCTCAGACATCTAAGGAGTAAGCCCTAATAAGATCCCTGACTTTACTTTTCTTAATCCTTCCCTCCCAAACCCCTACAATTAAAAAAACACACTAACATCAAAAAGAACCCTTGGACAGTCTGGTTCTCTTTCTAGACTTGTCTATCTTTTCAATGTTCACTAACTTAGTTAACTCAATCTCATTGTTCTTAATCAAAGTACACCCTAATTTTTGGTCATCCTAAGAATCTTAGTTGTCACTCTTTTCTCAAGAGCATCAGAAACACCCACTAAAGATGGAACCGGAGTAAAAATTAAAAGGTGAAAACGGAGAATAAATGCCTTGAAGGAAAATAGATAAAGATAAACCATGAGAAATCAAACCTCCTTCAGGTACAGGCATAGGAACACTATCCTACAAACAAAAATCAATAGATGTATAAGGTTAAGTACTACCCGTTCCAAGAGGAGGAGAGGAGAAAACCATTGATAACTAGTCCGGAGTAGAATCTGAGCTCAAGTCTGGCGCATGAGGTTCTACTAAAGACTGAGAGACAATCCAAGCAGGAGAGGAAAAATCAGTTGTCGTCTGATCTGGAAAAGAATCTGAACTCGATTCTGACATCCTCGCTTTACAAGGAGAATCTGGAGCAACTTTAGTAAAAACCTGGAGATTGATAACCATAGACTGAATATTCTTAATTGTAGAATTTTCCAATAAAAAAGAACTAGAGACAAATTCAAGACGTTGAGACAGAGGATCCGAACTTCTTTCGATCACCAAGAAAAGACAAGGTTGAGGATGTTCTCCAGCTAGAGTAATTTCCTTGACAGAATTAACTTCCTCTTGAGAGTCAAAAAACAAATTAAACAATAGGGAGAACCAAATGATTTGTCAAGAATAGGAGAGAAAAAAATGATCTCAAAGAATATGGTAGATATGGTCATCCTCTACATAACATACATTTACCTTATTTTCTCAGTAATATATAAAATATATAAATACAGCCATGTCCTGAAGAAAAATTAAACAAGTTTTCTCAGAAAAAATAATCCCAAAAAAACACACCCATGTTTGGAGAACTATAAATGATAATGTTGCATAGCTTCACTCCTTCAACAACTACAGAGAACTGGCACTAATATCTTTAAGTCTTAAGGCTGCTGCAAAACCACTATCTATGGCGCCTTCAACATTGGGACTAACACAGAAATCACCACATATCGCTAGTCTCTTGCTTCTGTCCCAAAGACATTTTTCCTCTTGCGCAATACTAGCATCTGGAAATGCACTCCCCCTACAAAATATCAACCAACATTATTACAAAATAGTTCGCAGCTTCTCATTATAAGACATGTTTGGATCGACTTATGATCATGTCTTAAGGCTCTTACCATCAAATGTAACGCTGGAAATGTTATATATGTTTATGACATGCGAAATAGCAGTCAACTTAGAGTTACTTACCATCTATGGGCTCTCTTGAAAAAGGGTTGTGATACGTTAGCTCCAGTATTTTGAAATTCATGGAAAAGCTCTTCCGCCACTTTACTCAATGTAGCGTCCGAGGGCTTCTTGAGTCCTGTTTGAGCGATTATATTCTCTGCATATTCGGCTGTTGAATGAAGAACCCATCTTTCGCTGTAAAACAAGGATGCAATCCTGTAAGCAATGGAAACTAGACTGATAATATATATTTAAATGATCGGATTGAGTGATGCAATATCAAAGAAATACCTTGTTGTAGAACGGTCTGGCTTGCTGCTATCACAGTAAGCCGAGCTTAAGATTTTAGAATTTTTAATAGAGAAGCCTTTAACTGGAATCTGTACATAAAATTGGATTTTGTAGATTAAGATCCTTGATTTTACATCCCAAAAAATGGTTATATTCCTACTTGAAAGATTAAAATAATCAACAAAGACTTAAATATAGCCTTGTTTAGATAAACAATTTAATTAAGCGTTTATAACATAAGATCTTAACACATAAGTGCTTATGTATAAACTAGGATATAAAGGATCATTTCGTGAAAACCAAGCATATATGAGATGAAATGGGTCCAAAATCAAACGAGTCATATAAAAACTTCATGTATTAGAAAACTCAAGACTATAACGACCGTTTGGGAGTTGTATAGCTTCATCATACCATTGACAGAGGTTCAGCAAATGCCAGCATTACTGCAAAGCATGGCCTAACAGGAATATTGTGCAACTTTTCAGACAACTCGGGCAGCAATTTCAAATCTGCATCATCACAAATTCTATAGGTGAGGGTATGACATTCAAAATATAAACAAAGGAAGGGTCGTATGGAAAAATTAAAAAGAAATCAAAGGCAAGAAAGCATATCCATACCAAGTGGGGGTAACCGTCCTGTAACTTCTGCGATCCTAGTAGAAACTATATTCTTATCTGATGCAACAAGTCCCTTAAACCGACCAAGACTTTGTCCATCAGCTCCTATCAATGACCATAATTTCTCATCATCTAACCATTCAACTCTTCCAACACCCGCACCAAACTTGCTTTCCACGCCTAACAATCAGAAATAATTATAATAACCATAAGTTTTACACAGTCAACTCAGAACAACAAAAGTAATTAAGTAGATACCATTCTCGTTGCATAATGCTTTGCAGATTGAATTCATGCCTGGAACACCCACAAATCTCTTGCTTAATCCTTCCTATAAAATATACCCGTCTGAGAAACTATTCTAATAAATTCGATCTTAAATGCACTTGGCTCGGGCACAAGCCCTGTCTTCTACATAATATGAATGAGTGCATAGCTGGTGTTGAAAATGGAAGAAACATATGATAACTTTGCCAAGAAAATCCCATGTTTTTCTAATATTTTTTGTACATCTAAGATTACCGTAAAACACTGAAAAGACACCAACACCAATAATAATTTAAGAAGATCGAGTAAGTACATTTGTCATGTCTAACACGCTTTCAATCTGAAGTGACAGTACTACATAGAAATATTCAATCAGAACAATTGACACCGACATCGACCAATATTAATAAAATTGCAGAGCACAGTTTAATCAATCTTAAACTTAGGAAGAACACTTGTGAACCTGCTCTATGTTGTCAAACTTAAGGGTTTGAAAATCAAATGAGCCAAACTTTTCTTTCCATTCAGCTACTAGACCCCTCGACTCCCATTCTCGAACTAGACGCGCCACTTCCGGCTTACTAACTGAGAAAAACGGAGCACCATGGTCGAAATGCAGCTCCTTTCCATCTTCAGTTTTCTCTCTGGATTTCCAAAAAATAAAAAATAAAAAAGTTAGAACCATCTTTCAAATTATCACTACACCAATGAAAAGGAATTCCAATATCATTCAGAAGGAAATGCCAAGTTCAAAGTTCAAACAAAGGTTAAAAGATCTATAAAACACAGACACATGACACATAAACTAACACGAACACCAGACACAACAATGATAATAATTTAAGAAAAAAAAAATTGAACATAATCACGACCAAACTGCAAAAATTCTGCAGCAATAATATAGTAATATAAATCTGAAGATATTAATAAAAGAAGCGAAGAACCTTCTTTGGGACATTCGTCCACCAGGGCCTCTAGCTGATTCAAAGAGTGTAACAGAAACCCCATTTCGAGCAAGAGTTGATGCACACACTGCTCCTGAAACTGCAACCATTTCATTATCATCATATTTATACATATGTTAGATCGCTAAAATCCAAAAAGTTATTTAAAATTGATAAATTGGGTAGAGAGAGGATAAAAAATAATATTTACTTCCACCACCCAAGACAGCAACCTTAAAGAGTGTGGTACTCATTGTTGTTTCGTTTTTGTTGTTAATGGATTCTGAAACAAACATGGTAAGTGAAGAGAGAGAGAGAGAGAGGGGGGGTTTGGTTGGAAAGTAGTTGTAATAGTGAATATAGTCACGGTGGTGGCTTGGACCTGAGGGTGCATTACATAATCTAATGAGTCATTATCATTGAAATTTCTTTATCATACTTAAAATCGGATAATGCGTAGTAGAATGAATGATATTTATTCATTCTAATATATAGGGAAATACTTAATCTCATTTTCTCGTGAAAAAAATACAATAATATCATTAAATTTTGGAGATGTATATTTGGATATATATCTCATTCTGTATGCATATTTCCGGATACTATTTATTTAAATTACGAAGATATATCTACGGATACTATTTATTCAAAAAAAGTTTTATCTCATAATTCTTTTTCTTCCACGTTTCTAAGAAACACTCAACCCCTATTTTCTCAAATTCTCTTAAAATCATTCAATCAATTCCAAAATATCTTCCATCAACATCGAGTCCATCAAACAGTTCACTCAACACCTAAGTAAACTCACAATTTGAAAGTTTTTTATTTTTCTAAACTTTGGTGCTAATTTTTTATTTAAGTGAATTGCCACAATGCTTTTGTTCATTACTAGATAAATTATGCACCAGAAGATGCCTCAAAGGCACTGATAAAGACTCTAGAGGACTTGCAACTTGACTGCATTGATTTATATCTCGTACGACTCTTGATTTTAAACTCGTCTTAGAACGCTATGCTGAAATTGAAAGTTTTTTCTCATGATTTGTATTTCATATCCTCATGATATTTTTCTTGCAATTGTCTTGGGTTGCTCTCATATGGAATATGTTTTCTATTTATGTTTTATTTTGGTTTTAAATATGTGTGGTGCGTTGCTTCTGGATGCTGGAAAGATATATGTAGCTTGATGATGTTGATAACGTTAACTTAAAACTTGAGTTTCTGAATCTCATCTTTTGCAGCAGCATCAGTTATTCTATTATTTTTCAATATTCAAATGGATATCTTTTATGCCATAAGTGTCAGCTATGCAGGTGAGACAATAGTTGTTTTTGTCATGATGAATGACTGTAACAATGAAGGTGGTTTCTCACATGCTCCTGACGATCTATCATATGGAGTTGACATGAAACACATAAGGTGGTATGGTATTCTTCAGGTGATTGATTTCTATCCTTTTTTTCACGGTTATTTTGGTAGTGTGGGATACATTTTGGATATAATGACGTTATAAAAGATAAATCTTGTGTTTGTACTCATAGAGAATTGCTCTAGCATATTTGGTCGTGGAGATAATTTCACGAAGTAGACAAGCAAGAGGAAGAAGGACCTCAACTGTTCCTGAATCCGAGAATTGCCCACTACAGCAGGCCTCCCCTCGGAAACAGAATGCAAATTTCCTGCATCTGTAGCAGAAAAAAACGCAGTTGTAGAAACTGTCTCTGCTGGCGTAACTCCATCAGATTCATGCGCCATAAGCATCGTCTCAATGCTGCTACCACCAACCAGAAAGTTTGATCGCCCTCCCGCTTCCATCGAGAAACATGTTGTTCCTGAATGAAACTCATTAAAATCAGCGCCTGTATACACTATTTCTGAATAATTGTGCTATAATATCTGTGTTCTGAGGTTTTTTATGGCACTTAGCAAAATTCTAATTTCTTAGTGTGCTAGATAACAAAGATTGTATTAGTACTGTTTTCTGAATAATTGTGCAGCAATAACAGATGTTCTGAAAGCTAGAGATGATCTGGAACTTTTAAGGATAAACACATGTTATCCACATTCAATCCACATTCAAGAAGGTCAAACTCAAGGATCTCTATTATAGGACTAGACAATTATAGGCAATTAGTATACAGATTCTTGTACTTTTATATATATATATATATATATATATATATATATATATATATATATATATATATATATATATATATATATATATATATATATATATATATATATATATATATATATTATAGGCAATTATAGATTAGACAATTATAGGCAATTAGTATACAGATTCTTGTACTCTTATATATATATATATATACATCATTACAAGAATAAATAACACAACAAAATTCTTTTATGTATCATTACTTTATATGATAACTCATCGAATATTCCATCCATTCCTGTAGAAACTCCCCAACAACATGCACCTACAGCAATCAATCCTGCAGAACGTCCTCAACGTCTTCGTACTCCTTCTGTTCGCCTCACGGACCACGTATGTGACATTAATAATGTCACATCACAAAGTGCCTTCCCATTAAAGAGTTATTTCTCTTTATCCAATTTGAGCACTTCTCATCTAGCTCTTCTTGTTAATATCATTGAAAATAAAGAACCAACATATTATTCTCAAGCTATCAAATCAGCTGAATGGCGTGACGCTATGGCTAAAGAAATCCACGCCCTTGAATCCAACAACACTTGGGTTTTATCTCCTCTCCCGAATGGCAAAACCGCCATAGGTTGTAAATGGGTATACAAAATTAAATATCACTCTAATGGTACCGTTGAGCGATATAAGGCTCGTTTAGTCGCCAAAGGCTACAATCAAGTACATGGTATTGACTACCATGAAACATTCGCACCGGTTGCCAAACTTGTCACGGTTCGACTCCTTCTCTCCATTGCTGCCATTAAAAACTGGCCGTTACACCAACTTGATGTTAACAATGCTTTCCTACAAGGAGACCTTCATGAAGAAGTTTACATGAAATTACCACCCGACTTCTCTCATAAAGGGAAACCATGTGTTTGCAAATTAAACAAATCCATCTATGGTCTCAAACAAGCATCCCGTCAATGGTTCTCAAAATTCTCCACCACCCTCATTCAAAAGGGTTTTCATCAATCCATCTCTGATTATAGTCTATTCACTTTCAAAAGTAATCACACGACTATATTTGTACTCGTTTATGTAGATGACATCATCATCACTGGAAATAACGAAGATGCTATCTCCGACATCAAGAAATTTCTCGCCCAAGCCTTTTCCATCAAAGATCTTGGAAATCTTTCATACTTCTTAGGTATCGAAGTATCTCGTTCTAAAAAGGGAATATTCTTATGTCAAAGGAAATATACACTTGACATTTTATCCGACTCTGGTATGACTGGTTGCTGACCATCAGAATTTCCTATGGAACAACACCTCCGTCTACGGCCCAATGAAGGAAGCCCTCTTCCTGATCCGACAATCTATCGTCGCCTCATTGGTCGTCTATTATATTTAACAGTGACACGGCCCGACATCCAATACGCTGTTAACACTCTCAGTCAATTCATGCAATCTCCATGTACAACTCATCTCGATGCGGCCACACGAGTTCTCCGATATCTTAAGGGGAGTGTCGGCAAAGGCTTATTTCTTTCGGCTTCTAGCTCCCTCAATTTAGTTGGATATGCCGACTCTGATTGGGCTGGTTGTCCTACTACTCGTCGCTCCACTACCGGCTATTTTACCATGATGGGCTCTAATCCTATATCATGGAAAACCAAGAAGCAACCAACAATTTCTCGTTCCTCTGCTGAAGCAGAATATCGTTCCCTTGCAACTTTATCTTCCGAATTACAATGGTTAAAATATCTTCTCTCGGATCTCGGCATTGATCATCCTCAACCGATCACGTTCATTGTGATAGTCAAGCTGCTATTCACATCGCCGAAAACCCAGTTTTTCATGAACGCACAAAACACATTGAAATTGATTGTCATTTCGTTCGTGAGAAAATTAAATCAGGTCTTATCAGCCCTTCTTATCTCCGATCTTTTGACCAACTAGCTGACATATTTACTAAACCTCTTGGAGGCGATACTTATAAACGACTACTCGGAGATTTCAATCCCACATCCAACTTGAGGGGGTGTTAAGGATAAGCACATATTATCCACATTCAAGAAGGTCAAACTCAAGGATCTCTATTATAGGCAATTATAGACTAGACAATTATAGGCAATTAGTATACAGATTCTTGTACTCTTATATATATATATATATATATATATATATATATATATATATATATATATATATATATATATATATATATATATATGTACATCATTACAAGAATAAATAAAACAACAAAATTCTTTTACGTATCATTACTTTATAGGAACACACAAACCTCTGAATATTTAAGTTGTACTATTGGCATTGGTTAGTCTATAATGGCAAGATAAGATCACCAACAACAAAGTTATATTGACAACACACCAGTAGAAGAACATGATTATTGTTATCGATGTTTTGTAAACAGATCTATTGGATCCAAAAGCATGTCTTCATTAGAGTTTAGCATTCAACGAAACTAGGTATCTTACTGCATGTTTCATTTGATCTATGTTTCAACAGCAACGTTATCGACATGTGGTTTGAGTGCAATTTTGACTTCACATTCAAAGGAGTACTAGGAAGGTTATGGAAGCCATGTTGGTGTGTTTGGTGCATGAAACACAAGAGTCACTACTTGCTTTTATACAAGTCATAGGTGCATGTGTCAAATTTTAATCAGTAATGACGTGGCACTTTGTTTGCCAAAAGTCAATAGTTTTTTCTTTTTTTTTCAAGATTGTTGTTACCTATGATTTTGTTATCATATGGTGGTGTAGTTTGAAATTGTGTGAATTGGAGATTTTTTTTTTAAATAACCTAGTTTTATAAAAATATTTCCAAAATAATATATGTTTCAAAAAAAATATCAAATGATTTAGTTTGACAATATATTCGCCAAACCAATGGGCGAACATGCATAAAGTATAAAGTAATTCGCCAAATGAAATGGCGAACTTGTGTTGCATAAAGTATAAAGTAATTCGCCAAATGAAATGGCGAACTTGTGTTGAGTGCAAATGAGCCAAACCGATTGGCGAATTGGTTTCAAATTTCTACATGTTTGCCAAACCAAGTGGCGAATTGTCTCAAGATTTCTACATATTCGTTAATCAGTGTGGCGACCATGTGTAGAAACTAAGTCATTTTGGTATTTTTTTTGAAATATATGTTATTTTGGAAATATTTTTATAAAACTAGGTTATTTAAAAAAAATTCTGAATTGGAATAGACAAGTTGCATAATTTTTCAATACACCAAGTTAATCAATTCGCCATTTTATTTATCCAAAATAAATAATTGATGTATTCACAGTAATTATTTCCTATGGCAACGTTGGAATTTAGCTTCACCAAGTTTAGTTTACAAATTTCATTAAGGATGAGGTATCTATGCAATATCAATTTCAATATTCTTAATTTATTCTTTCCCTAATTATGCCAATAATTCTTTGAAATTTCGTATTCCTTGACATCATAAATAATATATATATATATATATATATATATATATATATATATATATATATATATATATATATATATATATATATAATAAGTGATTATGTTTTTTTTTTCATAATTGTTGAGTTTTTGATATAGTTTCAATATCTTCAAAAAAAAAATTTGTAAGGGAATACATTTTAGTTCATTAATGTCAAACACCTTTGAAATATTATGAGTGAATTCATTGTTGTTGTGGTTTTTGTTTGTTGAATGAAGACTTTGAATTAGGAAAAATTAATCTACTTGATCTATATTGATTCATTTTTTTTATAAATAGTGTTCCGGACTGGACCTCGAGGACATCGCTGGACCATAGCCCAACATGTCGGACAGAGGCTTATCCAGTCAGCCACATCTTCAAAATCGTCGGGCAGATCTGTAACTGCCCGAACAGGCGCTTGGCGCATCAGACATGCACCTTATCCACTGAACTAATGACGAGGAGACCACGTCTCCCCCTCACCTGCCACGTCACCCAACTGTCCACCATTATCTCTTGAAAGATAGGGGCAGTTGGACCAAGGGCAAGACCACGTGTTAGGTCTCACACGCTCTTACACGTACCTTGGCAGTTCTTCCATGGGTCTAGTTAATCCAACCCAAAGGAGAACCTTGACCCAACGCTGGGGGCTCACTATAAATACTCTTTTTCACTAAAGGGTCGGGTATTCTAAAACGCTTTCTCTCTTACCACTTTATGTACCGTATACTTACTTTGGCATCAGAGTGCCTTGTAGGTACACCCCCCTTCTCGCTCATCAACCACCTTATTGTTCGTGTTCGACCTCTGGAGGGCCTTTCTGATCAGGTAAGATCAAATAGTATAAAAATAAAATTAATATTTATATACGAGAATAAATACATTGTTGATCAAAATATTTTTATATATGAGAGAAAATACTATTGTTATAAACGAGAACAATTTTACTATTGAATCAAATATTTTTATAAAAACATACGCTACATAATTATGTTTTACATACAATCTTATTTTACTCCTTAAAAGAAATAATAATACTTCTGACACATTTGATAAACATTAACGCGTCACATAACGTAACCCATTATAACGGTATCCCTGTGCGAACACGCGGGTTTTTTACTAGTGATCATTGAAATTTCTTGCTCATACTTAAAATCGAATAATGCGTAGTAGAATGAATGATATTTATTCATTCTAATATAATAGGGAAATACTTAATCTCATTTTCTCGTGAAAAAATACAATAATATCGCTAAATTTTGGGATGTATATTCGGATATATCTCATTATGTATGCATATCTCCGTGTATTTTACGAAGATACATCTCCAGATACTATTTATTCAAAAACGTATCATCTTAGAATTCTTTTTCTTCCTCACTTCTAAGAAACACTTAACCCCTATTTTCTCAAATTCTCTCAAAATCATTCAACCAACTTTAAAACATCTCCCATCAACATGAAGTCCATCAAAAAGCTCACTCAACACCGAAGTAAACTCACAATTTGTAAGTTTTTTATTTTTCTAAACTTTTTTGAGTTTTTGTATCAATTTATAGAAATTGAGTATTAGATTATAAAATAGATTGTTTATATATGTTTGATAGTTTAGACATAATGAAAACGTGTTTGATAGGTAGTTTTATTGATCAATGCATTATCTTTTATGCTTTGAGAGACTGTATTTCCACAATTAACATTAATGTGAGTTGCAGAAAATTTCGGAGATGCATCTCCGGAATTTTTCAACATTTAGATTTCCAGAAATCGAAGATGAATCTCCAGAGTCTATCAGTCTGCATTTTTTTATATAAAAACCATTGTGTTTCATATGTATACTTACATGCATTATTCCTGATAGGCAAGACATGTTGAAGCACGACAGGATTGCACAGTGCGCAATCAGTTCAGAGGGAAAAGAGTCAACCATCGCAGGCACATGTTATTTCTAGCTTGGTTGATGCATATGCGTTATCTTCTGGGCGTTACCTTAGATTTTTCGACTTAACTATAAGTGACAAGTATTAATGGAACAACAACAATATGCCACATAGGAAGTTAAGATAAAATGGAGTCAAAAGGAAATCGAGATTACGCAAGGTTGAAGGACACACATAATAAGGTCGGCCGAAGAAGTGGCGAGTCGAAGGACGTTGTAAGAGTTCGGGGACTTGGGCACTACATGTGGAAAGTACTGCAGAGTGTGTTGTTGTAGCACGTTAAATCTCAATGGCTTCGATATGGGTAGTCAGTTGCCAGTGAGCAGTAAAAGTAGTTAAGATATTTGAATGATGTTAAAAGAACGAGAAATGGTTTAACACAAACGGTTACTTGAAGACACATTGAAGCTCTTCGGGAAAAACCATTGCATGGGACTGATATGTGTCGTGATAGGGTTAGTTGACCGTTCTTAGGTTTGATAACGAGAAATCGTATCACATTATTACTATGTTTTTAGTCCGTTTTATCGTACATTGATCCTTTTAACTCCCGATTGTTTCGAGTTTTTATGTCACATTGCAGGTATAACATGTCTATAGCCAAATTATGAGAAAAAGATCAAATGAACCAAATCTAGCATGAAAAGAAAAGGAAGAGATCAATTCTGCTAAAGTCTGCATTTTTTGTTGCTCTCACGGTCGTCACAACTGACTCACGACCGTGACACGCCAATTAGAGGTCTCACGACCGTTACTCCAATGTCACGACCGTGACGCGCTTAATTGACGAAATCTGACCGTTACACCATGTCACGAACGTGACAAGAAAAAGTTATTAAATTTGTTTGAATTTAATTGAGAACGTGCAACGAGTCTTCAGAGACTCCTACTTTCCCTCAACTGCAGCAACACCCAGTACACCACTTCTCCTGGATTCTCTCAAAATAGAACAAACGAAGCCCACGCTCCAACTCATTCAACTGCCAAAATCCTCTTCTATAAATACCCAAGGATCAAATGAAAAAGTACAGAGTTTATTATTGAATTTTTATGCGGAAGCTCTGCCGTTTTTTCTTTCAACCCATTTATTTTCCAGCTTTTGTTCTTGCTGTGTTTTTCCTTTAATTTCCAACCCATTTAATAACAATTTCCAACATTAGGAAATTGTTATTTTCAATTAAATTTCTTTAAGCCTCAGAACTTGTTATTTTATTTTATTTCGATTCCGACACTCCAAGCTTGCCGATTTGTGGAAGAAGGAGTCTAAGAATTAAATTGTTCAGGTTTTTATTTTGCAATTTATATTGAATTTATTTATTTATTTATGTTAAGTTTCTATTATTATTATATAATGCATGCTTTAATATTTATTTATTTCATTTTGTATCTGTCTGTTGGTTTAATAAATATGAGTAGCTAAATTAATCGAGTCGGTATATAATAAACCAAACCAAAACGGATAAATCAAATCTAAGCTAAAAATACTTAAGAACTTATATTCTGGCTGTGGCTTTTTATAATTAAAATCAAGCTTTTTGTTACGAGAGTAAGAGAAGTGAAATAGGTTAGGTCGAGACCACGAGAGTGTGAGATTTTAACCGGATATCTAATGTTAGGCATTCGATTTAAATACAGCGAGAGCGCTTTAAAACGAATTAGACTTATTAAGTTTTCAAAAATTATTTTCTAAACACTTATGGGCTAGCGAGAGCAGGCATAGGGCTTTAGGATTAAGATCTGAGATAAGACCACGAGACTGTGAGTCGAGGGTTTTTAAATTGGTAATCTCTACAGAATTATTTAAGTGAAACATCTTTATAAGCTTAGGCTAGATTGACCCGCATAGGTTAATATAATTACATACCGACCGTCTTCTCATTATTTCCTTAACTAAGTTTAATTCCCGTTTTTAATCCTTAAAACCATAATCGTGACAAATTTTCGCCTTAGCTAAACTAGCAGACCTTCTAGCACTAGAGTGATTACAAAGTCCCTGTGGGTTCGACATCTTTTTATTACTATTGCGATAGGCTGTGCAATTGCAGTTCAGATACCGCCAGACACATCATGTCTTCGCTCCATCAAGTTTTTGGCGCCGTTGCCGGGGACCTTGATTTAGTCACTAGTGCACTATTAGAGTAGCACTGTCTAGACTAAGGTAACAATTTATTTTCCCTAATCTAATTTACCGAGTGTATGCCAAGTACTCGCTCTCAAGGCGAAGACTTGCAACCTCCAGTCCTAGAATTAGAACGCTTCTTACATTTAAGAAGACGAATATTCGAATACCAACGAAAATACAACATTCCAGATCTTCAAGTTGATCCACCTAAACCAGTTGGAACATCGAAGGACGCAGAAATGGCTGAAGAACCAAATCATCCACTAAAGTATTACGTTAGTCCTTCACAAGCTGAGCCGCATTCCAGCATTGCTGCGTCGGCTATCAACCGAAACGATTTCGAATTGAAACCTTCGCTGATATCAGTCGTGCAACAAAACCAATTCGCCAGAAATCCTACCGAGGATCCGAACCTTCATCTTTCGATATTTGTGCAGTACGCAGATACTGTAAAAGCTAATGGAGTTACCCAAGAAGCAATTAGATTACGCCTTTTTCCTTTCTCACTTCGAGACAAAGCGAGAGCCTGGCTTCAATCTCTACCCTCGAATTCAGTAACTACATGGGAGGAACTAAAGAGAGTCTTCTTGACAAGATATTTCCCACCTAGCAAGACAGCTATGCTAAGAGCTCAAATCAACGGATTTAAGCAAAAGGAAAACGAGTCACTTTTCGAAGCTTGGGAACGCTACAAAGATATGCTGAGACTTTGTCCACATCACGGATTAGTAGAATGGATGGTCATCCATACTTTCTACAATGGACTCTTGTACAACACAAGAATGACAATTGATGTTGCCGCAGGCGGCGCACTAATGGACAAAGAATATAATGATGCTTATGCACTTATCGAGAGTATGGCTCAGAATCATTACCAATGGGGAAGCGAGAGAGTCGCAACTGAGAAACCAACAAAAGGAGGTATGTACGAAGTGAGTAGTATTGACCAAGTCAATGCAAAGTTTGACCAACTTAATCAAAATATCGATAACTTGGCCATAACACCAACAGCCACCGTGGCTGCGGTAACACCTAACTGTGAGTTATGTGGAGTTCCAGGACATGTTGTCCCTGATTGTCAACTATTAGCAGGAATTCCCACAAATCAAGTGAATTATGCTCAAGGAAACCCGTACTCGAACACATACAACCCAGGTTGGAAGAATCATCCGAACTTCTCTTATAAGAACAACAATGCTTTATACGCACCAGGTCAAGCACCAGCTACACCACCAGGATATCAAAAGATTGCTCCTAATGTTCCTAGAAAATCAAACCTTGAGTTAATGATGGAGAACTTCATAGCTACCCAATCTCAAACAAACAAGGAATTCTTAAACCAAAACATACACACCAGCGAGCAGATTAAACAATTAGTGAGCAAGGTAGATGCGTTAGCTACACATAACAAAATGCTTGAAACTCAGATTTCACAAGTAGCTCAACAACAAGCACCTACCGTTGCACCAGCTGGAGTATTTCCTGGACAACCCCAACCTAATCCAAAAGGACAGGCCAATGTTGTGATACTAAGAAGTGGCAAGGAACTTGACGGACCTGCCGATCCAAGACTTGACAATCCAGCCATGTGCCAAAATCAAGATAAGCCGACTGAAAAGGAGAATGAACCAGAAGAAAAGGAAGATAATAATCAAGAGGCAGTGGAGAAAGAGAAGCCTTATGTGCCTTCACCACCTTATAAACCACCAATTCCGTACCCTCAGAGATTAACCAATTCCAAGACGATGGGTCAGTTTAAGAAATTTGTTGAACTTCTGAAACAATTGAATATTACTATTCCGTTTACAGAAGCTATCACTCAAATGCCCTCGTATGCTAAATTTCTAAAGGAAATCTTATCCAATAAGTAGAAGATAGAGGATAACGGAACCGTTACACTTACTGCTGAGTGTAGCGCAATAATTCATAACAATATGCCTCCTAAGTTAAAAGATCCAGGTAGTTTCTCTATACCCTGTGTAATTGGAAAATTTGTCATTGACAAAGCTCTATGCGATTTAGGAGCCAGTATCAGTGTTATGCCCTTAACAATTTGCAAAAGGCTAGACATGGGAGACCTAAGCCCTACTAAAATGTCTGTTCAACTAGCCGACCGCTCTATTAAATATCCTGTAGGCATACTAGAAAATGTCCCAGTACGTATAGGTCAATTCTACATTCCTACTGATTTTATAATCATGGACATCACTGAAGACTCCACTACACCTATCATTCTAGGAAGACCATTCTTAGCTACCGCCGGAGCTATTATAGACGTAAAGAAAGGAAAGCTAACCTTTGAAGTAGGTGAAGAGAAAGTTGAATTTATTTTAACACAATTCTTACAATCACCAGCTATAGAGGACACATGCTATTTATTGGATGTCATTGACGAGTGTGTAAGAGAGATGGAAATGAAAGAAACTACTTATTCTGAAATTATGAAAATTCAAATCCCTCCGATTTTCGAAGATGACAATTGGCGTGAACCGTATCAGGATGATAGTCTAAGCGAAAGTTTAGCACTTACACCGGATCCCATGCCAAGTAAGAAGAAACCTACATTAGAGTTGAAAACCTTACCTAAGAACCTAAGATACGAATTCCTAGACACTGAATGTACGCGACCAGTTATAATCAATTCCATTTTAGGAACGATCGAAACGAAGAAACTTTTAGATGTCTTAAAGAAATACCCAACTGCATTAGGATATAACATATCTGATCTGAAAGGAATATGTCCTTTAATATGTATGCATCGTATTATGCTAGAAGAAGATTGCAAAACCTCTAGAGAATCTCAAAGAAGAATTAACCCAATCCTTAGCACTGTAGTAAAAGAAGAAGTTAAGAAACTACTAGACGCTGGAATAATATATCCAATCTCTAATAGTCAATGGGTTAGTCCAGTACATGTAGTACCAAAGAAAGGAGGTATCACTGTTGTGAAAAACGCTAAAGGCGAATCGATATCACAAAGAGTAGTGACCGGACATAGAGTGTGCATCGATTATCGAAAACTAAACAAATCCACTCGAAAAGATCATTTCCCACTACCTTTTATAGATCAAATGTTAGAACGATTAGCCAAACACTCGTATTTCTGTTATCTAGATAGTTACTCATGATTTTTCCAAATCCCGATCCACCCAGATGATCAAGAGAAAACTACATTCACATGCCCTTATGGAACGTTCGCTTATAGACGAATGCCCTTTGGATTATGTAACGCTCCTGCAACCTTTCAAAGATGTATGATGTCAATCTTCGCAGATTTCATAGATGACATCATGGAAGTGTTCATGGACGACTTCTCTGTATGCGGGCAAAGTTTTGAAGGATGTCTATCAAATTTAGAAATGGTGTTAGAAAGATGTGTAAAAGTAAACCTCGTACTCAACTGGGAAAAATGCCATTTTATGGTCAGAGAAGGAATCGTATTAGGACACGTTATATCTGATAAGGGAATTGAAGTTGATAAAGCTAAGATAGAAGTCATAAAAGATCTTCAACCCCCTAAGACCGATCGAGAAATACGAAGCTTTTTAGGACACGCCGGTTTCTACCGACGATTCATCAAAGATTTCTCGAAAATCACTAAACCTCTTACCGGTTTATTAATGAAAGACACTGAGTTCATATTCGATAAAGATTGTCTTAAAGCATTCGAAACTCTAAAAACAGCCCTCATCACCGCACCAATCATGCAACCACCTGACTGGAGATTACCTTTCGAAATCATGTGCGATGCGAGTGACTATGTTGTAGGCGCAGTTCTAGGACAAAGGAAGGACAAGAAACTTCACGCAATTTACTATGCCAGTAGAACTTTAGATTCTGCTCAATTGAACTACGCCACTACTGAAAAAGAATTGTTAGCAGTTGTCTTTGCGCTTGACAAATTCCGTTCCTACCTAGTAGGAGCAAAAATAATCATCTACACAGACCACACTGCTATCAGATATTTATTAACCAAGAAAGATGCTAAACCAAGACTCTTGAGATGGATCTTACTCCTACAAGAGTTTGATCTCGAAATCAAAGATAAGAAAGGTACTGAAAACGTCGTAGCGGACCATTTATCTAGAATAGAAGGTATTAAACCCAAACAAGTGCCAATTAACGACGATTTTCTGTATGAACAGCTGATAGCACAAATAAGAAGCGACCCAGCTCAGTTAGACATAGATGAACCAAAAGCCGTGGAAACAATCCAAACAACCGTAGGACTGCCATGGTACGCTGACATTGTCAACTACTTAGCTGCAGGAGCACTTCCACCGGACTTAACCTATCAGCAGAAAAAGAAATTCTTCCACAATCTCAAGTATTACTATTGGGACGAACCATTATTGTTTAAAAGAGGACCTGACGGAATCTTCCGTTGGTGCATTCCCGAAGAAGAAATAGAAGATGTCATTGCTCACTGTCATTCATCTCCTTATGGTGGACATGCAAGCACTTCCAAGACTTGTGCAAAAATCTTACAAGTCGTCCTATTTTGGCCTAATCTATGGAAAGATGTCCACATCGCTGTTATAAATTGCGATCGGTGTCAACGCACCGGTAACATTTCAAGAAGAGATGAAATGCCTCAAAAAGGAATATTAGAAGTAGAGGTCTTTGACGTCTGGGGAATCGATTTCATGGGACCATTCCCATCATCTTTCGGTAATAAGTACATACTCGTAGCTGTCGATTATGTTTCAAAATGGATCGAGGCTATAGCTTCTCCTACAAATGACACACGAGTAGTAATTAAGCTTTTCAAGAATATAATCTTTCCAAGATTTGGTGTGCCTAGACTTGTCATTAGTGACGGTGGCTCGCATTTCATTTCGAAAATATTTGACAAATTATTATCTAAGTATGGAGTCAGACATCGTGTAGCAACACTGTATCATCCACAAACAAGTGGACAGGTCGAAGTCTCGAACAGAGAAATAAAACAAATTCTAGAAAAGATTGTCGCCATTTCTAGGAAGGATTGGTCATCTAAACTTAATGAAGCTTTATGGGTTTATAGAACAACCTACAAGACACCCATAGGAACTACACCCTTCAAACTAGTGTATGGGAAGGCTTGTCATCTCCCGGTAGAACTAGAACACAAAGCATATTGGGCGATTAAAACACTCAATATAAACTACAATGCCGTTGGAGAAAAGCGAATCCTCGACATTAATGAATTAGAAGAATTAAGGTTAAACGCATACGAGAATGCTAAGATATATAAAGAAGGAACCAAGCGATGGCACGATAAGCGCCTATCTAGGAAAGAATTTAGTGTGGGAGACGTTGTGCTCCTCTTCAATTCAAGACTTAGGCTCTTTCCTGGAAAACTAAAATCTAGATGGTCAGGACCCTTTGAAATAACTAGAGTGTTCCCAAGCGGAGCAATAGAAATTAAGGGTAGGAATAGTGAACCGTTCACAGTAAACGGACAACGATTAAAACATTACCATAACATTGAAAATAGAGATTATGCGAATAGTTTAAAACTTTTAGATTTGTCCACTAACTTCCCTGATTAATCTACCCCTAAGCACTACGTCAGGCTTATGACGATAAAAACAGCGCTTAGTGGGAGGCAACCCATTTTATTGTTTTATTTCATTTTTATTATTATTGACTTTATTTATCTATTTTCTATTCCTTATTTTCTTTATTTTAACTTTCATTTTCTAAATCACTTTTAAATTTACCTTGCTACAGATTTTCTAAAGTCTTTTCTACCTTACCTCTTTCTCCCCTAATTTGTTTCCTCCACTTTAACACTAACTATGGCTAACCAACCAAGAAATTTTATGGAAACCATATTTAGAGGTAGAAACCAAAGAAGGAAATTTGAGGAATTATCACAGAGACAAATGGATTTGACTCTGTACTATGATGAACAAACTATGGAAACTTTAGGTATAAATGATAGCATCCTATACATGTTTAACTAGCTTGGATGGGAGAACGCTCTCATAAAACATAAGTTTGTAACTTACTGCGAGCTCACCCTTGAATTTTCAAGCTCCTTAGTTTACCTACCTGAGCGCGGATTTGGATTAAGGAAAGGATTTATTAGTTTCCGACTATTCGGTATCGAATATGTCTATAACCATAAGGAACTAGCTGACCTACTAGGATTTCCTAGCGGACCTTTTGCCTTTACTACCACCCAGGTAGAATTAATGGATATTGAGCTAGATTTCTTTTGGGGAACTTTAACCGGAAACTACCACCCTGAGCCGGATAACATGGACAATGATGAAACACACAACCCAGCTATCCGCTATTTTCATAAAATCCTTGCCCATACCTTCTTTGGAAAGGAGGAGAACCTCACTGGAGTATCTAAAGATGAGATATTCAT
Source organism: Lathyrus aphaca (assembly GCA_963966055.1). NCBI lineage: Eukaryota > Viridiplantae > Streptophyta > Magnoliopsida > Fabales > Fabaceae > Lathyrus > Lathyrus aphaca. Next base: position 626,998,122 of record OZ014519.1, read on the forward strand.
AATGTCCTGTTTGACCGATGGAAAACCCGTAAATGTTGTACCCTTCATGATGCAAACCTTTACCCGCATCCAAGAGGAACCTAATCTACCAATATTGGTAGGAGGCCTGGTCACCATGATTGCTAATGCCCTCGGACTTAGATACCAGTTACACAAGTGCAACCGTTTAGGTACCATTCGCCCTATGAATTTGAACTTCTGCTTTAACCGCCGAATAATAGGAAACATAGGACAACCACCATACGAGTACCTAATTAGAAATGAAATCGTAACCCTGTTCACATTACCGAACCATGCTAAAGTCAGTGTTCACAATAGAGATAATTGACTTTATGAGCTTACCCCTCCTGACTATCCAACAACACCTGAAACACCACAATCCTACCAAATTAGGGATGACATGATGACTGATGTAGAAAGTGACCCTGAGACCCCTCCTGGTTACCATGACATCAACCACACTGATGAAGTTATTGAGACCCCTAAAATCAACCAAGTAGGATATGCTGACAACTTAAAGAAAATTTTGACAACTCTTGAAGTATACCAAGCTGACATTAATGTTGTTAAGGATGAAGTTAAAAGCATGAGATTGGACATTATAGGCTTACCTGACATAACATGTGAACAGTTCTATCATATAAACTCCGCACTTGAAGACTTGAAGAAGCGACTTTGATAATGCTGTAGTAATTTGATTAATTTTACTTTTTGCTTTTTGTTACTAGTTAGTTTTGATATTTTGCAACATTTCATAGTTTATTTTTATCATTGTAATTTATTTTTGTTATGTCAAAAACAAAGTATTTCCATTTATGCAATTTTCCATTCAATCTATTTACATGTTTTTCATTATTTACTGATACTTTTAATTGCTGGATATATTGATAAATTTTCGTGTGATGAAATCCAATGCTATTATATATTGATCCATTGCTATGTGTTATGTTGGAATTAATTATTGAAAGTGATAAGAATTATAATTGGATTGAACTGAGGTAAACATTCTGTGAAATTCCAAATTTTGTGAACATCACGGTCGTAATCATCCCCTCACGATCGTAACGAGCAATTTAGCGCGTCACGATCGTAACTACCCCCTCACGACCGTGACAATCCTAATTCACGACCTCTGAGTTACAGAGGTCGTTCTTCTTCGCAAACTCCACTTCTATTTTCACAAAATCTTCTAACCTCCCATTACCTCTTCTTCTCCCGTAACCACCCATTAATCCCCAATCAATCTCATTACTCCGTTCCACCTTCTCATTTAACCCCAACTCCACATATTCCCTTCATTCCATTATAAACCAATCAATTTCTTCACATTTTCATCACAAAACCTCAAACACCTATCTCACGATAAACCTCATTTGCATGCAATGACAAACATTCAGTTTAGAGAGGGAGAACAAGGAGCAGCACAGAGAGAGAAGTTTGAAAGGTTTCAAACCCGAGGCATCCAACCTACTCGGTACGTCGACCTCGACTGCCTGAGGGAGTTAGGATTGTTCGACGCAGTGAAGCTACTGCTTGAACAAGTTGGCTTGTGGGACTTATGCAGTCAACCGCAACCAACATTTGCAAACCTCACTTTGGAGTTTCTAAGTTCTTTTCAATACATCACACCTTCAGGATCAACGAACCAACTCACCGGCATCGCAAAATTCCGAATGCTTGGCAGAGAGTTCGAACTCACTCAAACCAGAGTCGCTGAACTGTTAGGCTTCAGTCACGGTGACGGTGCTCACCTTCGCGTGCCCGACAACTTTAATGAAGCAGCTTTCACTTTGTGGCACAACATCACAAACAACCGTGCTTCCGCCTACCAAAGTCTCAACGCCACTCATATCCATAATCCAGCAATACGGTATTTTCATCGTATCATCTGCAACACAATCTTTGCAAGAGAGAGCAACCATAAGCTAAATTCCAAAGAGCTCTTATTCTTGCATTGTGCCTTGAATGAAGAACGCATCAACGCCGCTCCGTTCCTTCTGGCCCACATTCAGTCTGTAGCACAAAGAGGCGCCACTCCCTTCTACATTGGCGGGATTGTCACTTCCCTTGCTATACAGCTGACTCTTGGTGACCACCTCTCTCATTTGCCTCATAGAGCACCGGAGCTGCTTACCATGAACTACTGCAAGTCCGCTCACATGATCTCTCAGCGTGAGGATGGCAGGTTCAACCCTGTGATACAAGGCACCATCTATCATCATATCGTTTTGCCTTGCAGGAACCGCATTGATCCATCAAACAGAGCCAATTGGCTATTTGATTTGCCGGCTGCCACAAGCCATGTTCCGATTGTTGACGAGCAGCCTGATGCACCTGTGGACGAGATGCAGGATGCGATGGATGCTGTTGAGCCAGTTCAGGACATACCTGAGTCCTCCACCAGGCAGCCACCTTCAGCTGACATCACCCTTGAAGAAATCCTCCGTGCCATTCATCAGCAAAATCAGATGAATGTCGCACTTGAGCGTAGGCAGAAAGAGCAGTACGATGCACTCCTTGCAACTGTTGTCAATAACCAGAAAGCAACAGATGAAAAGCTAGGAGAGATTTTCAGCGAGTTAGAAGCTTTGCGGATGGACGTCACCGCTCTCACCGTCACTGGTTCTGATGAGGAAGCCACTCCTACCAGACGCTCCCGCACCAGAAGCCGAGGCCGTGGTCGTCAGCAGCATTAGATTATCTTTTTGTTTTTTTCTGTTCTTGTAATGTATTTCCCCGCTATTATATCACAACATTGAGGACAATGTCTGATATAGTGTGGGAGAGGTACCTTTCCCGTTTTCCATTCATTGTATTTTCCCTTTCCGCATTTTCAATTGAACAAGTAATATTTATGCTATTTCTTAAGTTTCAATTCTTCCCCGCTTTATTTAGCCATACCGAAATTTTTTTACTTTATCTTCGCATTACTCGACTTACCTATGAAATCGTAGTTAGGAAGCTGAGAAAGATCCAACAAGATCAATACAGTCTTGACACCTTAGACTTCCTACTTAAGCATTCCATTTCGATAATTGTTACGACTACACCTTAAGTCTTAGTTCTAAAGTAACCCCTAGTAGTTTATACTAGCAGTCAGCACCGTCTGGACACAAACCACGTGGGGAGCCGATGAACATAAGTGTTTGATGCCTAATCTATAAACGATCCTTCATATCTCGATGCCCTAAAAAAAGAAATTTCACCAAAGTACACTGTCGCATATAAGAGACGAGTAATAAAAGAAGGAGTCCATTGCTAGTTGGTTCAGAGGTACCTGGTTCTGAACTTGGTAGGGCGTGCTACGGCTCGATCCCCCACAACCTCCAATTTGGATAACATGTAAAGGGTTGCCACATTCGTGTACCAGACCCCGTGCTAATAAAGAATCAAAGTCACTAACCGGCTACTCCACTACGTGTGTGCTAAGACAAAGGGCGTAATGTGATTGCACTAGAACGAAACCGGGTGAAATAAGAAGGAAGGACTCTAGGTAGAATCATAACGGAATTACTGAATGTTTCGTTTAAAGGGAAGTCGACGACTTAGCTTGTTGCTTGTGTCATTAGTGTATCGTTAGTGTTCTACTCTAGTATCGGTTTATCTAACTAAATGACTTCTCGTATGGTATGTTATGTGTATGCGTCTGATGAAAATTGTCCGATCATTTTTCAATTGACTATTTGCTTGAGGACAAGCAAAGGTTTAAGTATAGGGGAGTTTGATAACGAGAAATCGTATCACATTATTACTATGTTTTTAGTCCGTTTTATCGTACATTGATCCTTTTAACTCCCGATTGTTTCGAGTTTTTATGTCACATTGCAGGTATAACATGTCTAGAGCCAAATTATGAGAAAAAGATCAAATGAACCAAATCTAGCATGAAAAGAAAAGGAAGAGATCAATTCTGCTAAAGTCTGCATTTTTTGTTGCTCTCACGGTCGTCACAACTGACTCACGACCGTGACACGCCAATTAGAGGTCTCACGACCGTTACTCCAATGTCACGACCGTGACGCGCTTAATTGAAGAAATCTGACCGCTACACCATGTCACGAACGTGACAAGAAAAAGTTATTAAATTTGTTTGAATTTAATTGAGAACGTGCAACGAGTCTTCAGAGACTCCTACTTTCCCTCAACTGCAGCAACACCCAGTACACCACTTCTCCTGGATTCTCTCAAAATAGAACAAACGAAGCCCACGCTCCAACTCATTCAACTGCCAAAATCCTCTTTTATAAATACCCAAGGATCAAATGAAAAAGTACAGAGTTTATTATTGAATTTTTATGCGGAAGCTCTGCCGTTTTTTCTTTCAACCCATTTATTTTCCAGCTTTTGTTCTTGCTGTGTTTTTCCTTTAATTTCCAACCCATTTAATAACAATTTCCAACATTAGGAAATTTTTATTTTCAATTAAATTTCTTTAAGCCTCAGAACTTGTTATTTTATTTTATTTCGATTCCGACACTCCAAGCTTGCCGATTTGTGGAAGAAGGAGTCTAAGAATTAAATTGTTCAGGTTTTTGTTTTGCAATTTATATTGAATTTATTTATTTATTTATGTTAAGTTTCTATTATTATTATATAATGCATGCTTTAATATTTATTTATTTCATTTTGTATCTGTCTGTTGGTTTAATAAATATGAGTAGCTAAATTAATCGAGTCGGTATGTAATAAACCAAACCAAAACGGATAAATCGAATCTAAGCTAAAAATACTTAAGAACTTATATTCTGGCTGTGGCTTTTTATAATTAAAATCAAGCTTTTTGTTACGAGAGTAAGAGAAGTGAAATAGGTTAGGTCGAGACCACGAGAGTGTGAGATTTTAACCGGATAGCTAAAGTTAGGCATTCGATTTAAATACAGCAAGAGCGCTTTAAAACGAATTAGACTTATTAAGTTTTCAAAAATTATTTTCTAAACACTTATGGGCTAGCGAGAGCAGGCATAGGGCTTTAGGAGTAAGATCTGAGATAAGACCACGAGAGTGTGAGTCGAGGGATTTTAAACTGGTAATCTCTACAGAATTATTTAAGTGAAACATCTTTATAAGCTTAGGCTAGATTGACCCGCATAGGTTAATATAATTACATACCGACCGCCTTCTCATTATTTCCTTAACTAAGTTTAATTCCCGTTTTTAATCCTTAAAACCATAATCGTGACAAATTTCCGCCTAAGCTAAACTAGAAGGCCTTCTAGCACTAGAGTGATTACAAAGTCCCTGTGGGTTCGACATCTTTTTATTACTATTGCGATAGGCTGTGCACTTGCAGTTCAGATACCGCCAGACACATCACGTCTTCGCTCCATCACTTAGGTAGTTATTTTCGAGTAGTATATAAATGGACTCATGTTCATTGTGTAAAAAGTCCGTAATTGTACTCATATTCCTGTAAAATCAAAGTAATTGTGCATTTGAGAAACAAGTGAGAAAAATATACGTATGTGTTCCACCATTTATAAATTTCAAGTTTTTTTACATTTATGTTCCTTTTCTGCATTAAGTTACTTTTCAATTTCACTTTACAATTCCTGCTATTTTTACTTCATCTTGCCTTTTGATTTCAGTATTTATTAAAAAAAAATCTTTTATCTCAAGTCTTGTTTTTAAAAGTGGTATTGAAACCTTTTCAAAGTATTTCCCTTTAATTTATTACCATTCGATTTCGAAAATAAAAATGTTGTTCAAAGTCATAAATTCACACAAAATATGTTTCGTGAGATTTTTGAGTTTGATCCCTTAAGTATTAATAGAAACTTATTTTGTTTACCAAATTTCATGGTAAACAAATTGGCACGCACGGTGGGACCATTTTTGTGTGTGTTTTACTTTGCATTTTTTAAAATTAGTTCTTCATTCCATTAACTTCTCATTTTGTAAGTGCGAGTGCGTGTGAGATTAAGGCGTGGTAAAATTAAAAAAAAAGAAAAGTTAGGAGACTCGTGAGAAGATACGTCAGGAGAATGACAGTTCCCAGGAATAAAAATGAAGAACATGCCTCTAATAGTGTTAGGACTGGTACAGTTTCTGCAACTGCGATTGAGCCCATTTCTTCGACTGCTAGTACTACGATAACACAGTCTACAATGGTTGCACTGATGACTTTACCAAAAGGAAAGGTTTTGTCCTCAATACCCCAGAGTCACCCAGTGACTCCTATACCAATTGTGTCATCAGACTTCAGACCTTTCGCAACGAATTTCACAATGCACGTACCAGGGCCCGAACAACCCTTTGGAATGCCAACCACAATGATGATAAACTTGTATAACCACCCATCGACATTTGTTGTTAACGATGTGAATTCATATTTTCCTATCATGGTGTTTGGTTCAACCATAAGTAACTAGGGTTGAATTATGCCACCCCATATAGGAATGGGATTTGGTTCCTAGACAATGTCTGCTTTGACAACGAATTATGTCTTGGCAATGCAACAACGGATGAATGAGAGTAACCATGACATGGTAAGTAATCTAACACAACAGATGGGTACAATATTCAACCCATTGATTCAAAACACGAATTAGAGATACCACCATTTGGCAATTCAAATGGTGAGAATTTTTTATTTATTTGGCGCTCCCCCAATGTAGGTTCGACCTAATGTTCAACCCCAAGTTGTTGGAAAATTTTGAAACGAGGGGGAAATGTTAGAGGAAAACCTTGTGAATCTAGGACAACAAGTGGTATCCCATTTGGTCAAACAAGAGATACGTAGGAGAAAATAATCTTACAACCATTGTCGAAAGGATAAAGGCACAAAATGGGGTGAACATGGGCCTGAGAGGCTAAATTATACATCTCCCCTTTTAGAGTTGAAATTCTAGAACTTACGTACCAGATGTTGAGATAGATATCACAATACTAGTAATCACAACAGTTAGGGCATAACTCATTCACACAAACATGCATCAATCTTGATGTTGATGTTAATTCTTATGTAAAAGCACATCAAAACACAAAGTAACGATAAATGTTTTGACATCTTAAGTCTAACAAAATAAAATTATCAAACTCTAATTAAACTAGGATTATAAATTGTTGAATGATAAATGACACAGTTAATTATTAATCCATTTCGATGCAACTCACCTACATCTAGGGGCATCCAAGTCAGGAAGGAAAATCACTATGATAGTATTAGCTCAAAGCTAAACTCCCCCGTTTACAACTTCTCGCTTAATCTCTACCTTGTATAAATTCTACCTAGAAGCCCATATAGATATGAGATTCATCTCTCACTTCCTGACAAGAAGTCATAATCTCAATGGCCATTGCCTCAAGAAACCAAAAAGAAAGATGTACCCTCTTTCCACTACAATATTGGATTTTGCTTCAAAGCTTCCACCAAGAACAATACACTTTATGCTTAAAAGCTTTTGAGTGAACAATAAACAATAACAATTTGTCTACCATAATGTATCAAAAGAAACAAAGGGTGACTTACAAAGTCACACACAAGAGACTCTCAAAGCCTAAGTTTCTAAACCTCCCTTAATTCTTACAATAATGAAAGTCATTGATTACATTAGGTCTAAGAGCTTTTTAAATACTCCTTAGCAATCTATGGGCTTCGTAATCTTCACCCAAATATTTCTTGATCCACACACTAAGGGTTGCATCAGATATGCAGAAAAATCTCCTTAATTCTTGGAACAAAACACAAAGTTTCCTAAATTGCCTCACCATCCATTTTGGCAAATTGCGTATAGCTGAAGATACAAAACTTGTTCTAGTTAAAATCTTCTTGACCAGCGAAGATAAGTGAGACAATTCCAAAAGGAATCTCACAAAATCAAAACAAATCTTGTCATGAATTAAAACAGCCGGAACATATGTTCTGGTACAACATGTTACAACATCTGTCTGGACATCTTCACACAAGGTGAACTGAACAATGTGTTACAACATCCTACTATGAATCATGTTTTGGCAAAATTGTTTCCAACCCTAAAACCATGGATCTAACAATCTCCCCCTTTGAAATTTTTTGGTTAAAACACCTTTTACACAATAAACTCTAGAAAGAGGAATAAAACCACAAATACAACACAAGTTACATGTAAACATGTAATTTTTGTACAACCTACAACCATGAAATATATATTAGAGATTCATTGTAGCCACTGATCAGACAGGTAAAACACTCCCCTTGTCCCACAGAGCCAGTACTCCCCTTCAAGGGAATACCCAAAGCACAAGGCACAAAAGCATGAATCTTTCAAGCTCACTCGTTAGAAACACATATAAAAGAAGTCACACATATTACTCAGAAGCACCAGAGTAATAAAATAAAGAATTTCTAGCTAACCATACCATGACAAAAGTCATAACATATGGTCTCACATCAGTGATATTATTAATGCACACACATCAGCAGCAGACATGACATATAATCATGCTCCCCATAAATAATTGCATGCAACATGCAACAACAAAAATATTACTCTTCATTAGAAGGAGCCACAAATGTTGGCATTCTTAAAGTATGTTCGCATTCTTAGAGAACTTGATTTTTCATTGATATTGAGTGTAGCAGGCATGTCAAATTTATTGTCGAACATGAAATTAGTCGAATTATTGATTAACAACTTTCAATTATATTTTTCTTTGTGCTTAACAACAATTACACAAAATGACAATTTGTTCTATAACTATGTGTTTCTTAACTCTTTGGAAGAGAATTAAATTTAGAATTAGGTGTTGTACAAAAACTTTTAGCATAGTTAAACCAATATGAGGGCTAACAACTAGTATATTATAGACAAGTTAGTTTTCCGGTCAATGAAAACTGTTGATATGTTCACCTGATTGCAGCTGTAGATGTTATTAATGTTGACAAGTGCATCTATCAAGTTGCAATACGTTTTGTACTGTATATGAAAATATTTGATAAAATAATTACATAAAAACAAAAAAAATTAAAAAAGGTGATTGCGTCAACTCTGACATATTTTCTCTTCAATATGGTAAGGTCATTTATACCGACTAATATTATCATAATAATCAGGAACCTCACTTGAACGCATACAACTTGTTAAACAAAACCTTATATACATTATTTAATCACTTAATCTTTATTTGACTTTATTATTTTTACATTTTCAAATGCATGGCATGCAAAAGTAGAATATCATAAAGTTTGACAACAACATGGATATGTTTGTTGATCTAAACAAATGTTACGCAGCCAACAATTTGCATTATCAAGCATGTTTCTTTTGACCACTGTTGTTTTGTAAGCGATAAGTTTTACTTTCTCATTGCGTCATTAAGTTTTGCGTTATTAAGGGCAATTATTCATTAAAAGATTATTTGTAAAAATTGCTTCACATGAAAAGCTGTTTCAATGGAATTTTTTGAAAATCATTTAATACATCCTAAGATTGAAAAGTCTCTAAAGCCTATTATTCATTAAACTCTAACCCTACCTTAAGAATGGGTAGTAAGAATATGACATTGGAAAAAATTTACGATTATTTATCAAGTATCTCCAAATAAACAGTAACATTTTTAAGAAGACTATGTTTCAAACACAATCCATGTCGTCCTTAGATAGAAATTTGAATTCTGAGTCAAGAAATGATGACCACCTCTTATAAAATATTTCTCAAAATTGGTTACTTTGGCCTTTAACCATCCCATATAAAGAATATGAATTTGTTTTTAGTTTTTAAAACTATTTTATAAATCAATTTTAAATAAATTAGTTTTAAAGAAAATTGCAAGTCAAGCAGACACGTTGGTCTTTATAGTCTGAAAACGAAAAAAATAAATAAATAAAAAAGAGTGAGAAAATTCAAACCTTAATGTACGCGTGTACATGCTTTCATGGTCCTTATTACTAGTGTTACGTTGATTTTTCATTCCCATTCACTGCGTTTTCTCCTCTCTTGTCCTAAATTCTCTTCTCTTCTCTTCTCTAACCCCTTCATCTTTCTTTCTCTTCTAATCTCACCTCAGGTAATAATATTTCACTCCTTTTTTCTTCTCGGTATGATGCTGGTTTGAAATATATAGCACCGACATCTCTGAAAAAATTATGTCCGATCGGATGTTTGGGGTGTCGGTGATGATTCTTAGTTTCTGAATTACTTAGATTTTGATCAACTTTAGATAAACCAGTTGAATTTGTATAAACTAGTTAGATTTTGTTATGGTAATTAATATATTAACTTCATTGTAGTTTAATTTTGACTACTCTTCATTTATTTTACAATTCACTTCTAGGACCCTATAGTTTCAATATCATTGAGATGTTATAATAAACATGAATGCAATTTTCTGTTCTTCAGGTAAGATTGGAAGTGGTTTCATTGGAAGCAATTTGATTGACATTAAAACATACTTTTCTGATACATTAATCCGCCATGACCTGTTTCCCTTTCTCATTCAAGAAGACTTCGTCGATTTCGAAACATGATCTAGACAACGACGAAGGTAAAGGAACTATATATCGCGTTACAATAGATAATATGTTGTAATTTTGTATCTATCTATGTAATTAGACTCTAATTGATTATACTTTGAATAGATATTTCGGGCATTCATAATGTTAAAATCTATACCTATAAAGAACTAAGAAAGGCGACCGATGACTTTAGTCAGGCCAATAAAATCGGAGAGGGTGGTTTCGGTTCTGTCTACATGGTAAATTGCTACGCGATTGTTATTTTTTAGTTCCTTTTCTTATTGATGAATATGAATTATGAAACCTTATTTGTATGGCGTTGTGGATGATCAGGGTCGTCTTAAAGGTGGAATACTTGCTGCTATAAAAGTTCTTTCGGCCGAATCAAAACAAGGGGTGAAGGAATTCTTGACAGAGATTAATGTGATCTCCGAAATCGAGCATGAAAATTTAGTCAAGTTATATGGTTGTTGTGTCGAAAGAAACAGCAGGATATTAGTCTATAATTACCTTGAGAATAACAGTCTTTCGCGAACTCTTCTAGGTAAATCTTCATAACTTCATGGTTTTGTTTTCTTAACTAGTCTTTGAATGTTAACATTACTCGAATGACTTATTCATCGATTTTTTTCTCTTGTATTCAGGTGGAAGTCACAATAGTATCTACTTTGATTGGCGAACACGGTGTAGAATATGTGTTGGCGTTGCAAGGGGACTCGCCTTTCTTCATGAAGAAGTTAGGCCTCCTATCATTCATAGAGATATCAAAGCCAGCAATATTCTACTCGATAAAGATCTTACACCCAAGATTTCCGATTTCGGTCTTGCAAAGCTTATGCCTGCAAATGCAACTCATGTCAGCACGCGTGTGGCAGGAACATTGTATGTGTTGTAATTCACAGTTTTTGATGAATTATTTGTGTCTGAAATTTACTAATGCATGGTTTGGTCTATTTCAGAGGTTATTTGGCACCAGAGTATGCGATCGGAGGAAGGCTTACACGAAAAGCAGACATTTACAGTTTCGGTGTCCTCCTTGTGGAGATTGTTAGTGGAAGATGTAACACGAATTCGCGACTTCCAATAGAAGAACAATTCATTCTAGAGAGGGTAAGCACATTTGTATATACTCCCTCTGGTTCTATTTATAAGAAAAAGTTTATTTTTTAGATTTATTGAATAAACAAAGTATCTGATCAGAAAGAGCATATTCTAAAGCATTATGGGAGACTTATGAACCTACTCTTATCTAAACTTCTGCTCTTACAGACATGGGAACTTTACGAGCGAAAGGAACTAGTTGCACTAGTAGATACATCGCTAAACGGACAATTTGACGCCGAGCAAGCGTGTAAATTTCTGAAGATTGGCCTTCTTTGCACTCAAGAATCTCCAAAGTGTCGTCCGTCCATGTCTTCTGTGGTCAAGATGCTTACCGGAGAAATGAAAGTCGATGACGGTACGATGACAAAACCGGCTTTAATTTCGGATTTTATGGACCTCAAAGTTAGAAAGAATCAAGAAAGTATTACAATGGATTTGAAGACTTCATCTACATACAATACATGGTCTACCTCGGAGCAACAGGACTCTACCATTATATCAACTTCAACTGCACAATATGATCACAGCATGTAAACATTACTTCACAATGTTTTGTCCTATCATTTGATAAATTGTTTCATTTTCTTTTCTTGTGTATCTCATGTAAATTTTGCAATATTTTGAACTTATTTGAGTTTTTTTTTTTTGTAAATATGGATCAGGTTTGTATTTAATGATTAATTTTGAAGATATTTTTTTGGCTTTTTTGTTGTGTTCTGTTTCTTTCCTCTCATTATTTGTCGTTCCAAAAAAAGCACACAAATAAGAAAAGCACTTCTACAAAGGAAAAGCTCTTTTTTTCAGTCTTTTCTAATGAAAAAAAAAAGTACTATTTCATTTGGAAAAAATTAAATCTTTTAGAGATTTTGTGTAAAGTTTTAAACAAAACTAGACTCTGAAAACAAAAATACAGATTATGGATTCTTTTAAGAATCCCCTTGGAGAAATTTCTGAAAAAAGATACAATTGTAACAACTTTGTTAAAATAAAAAGTGACCTTTATAATTTTCTTTATCAAAAGAAAATTGTACTCAGTTAAAGTGACTTTTTTCTAAAGTGAAACATAGCATGTATATGAGGTTGGAGCAACAGTGTCTCAAGTTATCATAAATCGACCTCAAAAGAAAGTAGTTAATTAACTTTAGAAACACATGGTAAAAAATAATAGGGTTAATGGCATTTTCCCTCCTGCTTCTGGTTTTCTATTCTATAATATTTTTATTTGGATTTTATATTATAATTAAGTCGGTTGATAATTGTGTTGGTAGATGTACTGAGACATCAAAGATAAAAGTGTATATTTGAATCTGCGATATTCCAATTATTTATCTTTAAAACGGTGAAATTCCAATAATTTGACTAGATAAAAAAATATAATTATACAAATTAGATGAAAAAAGCAAAGCAGAAACAAAATTCCCTCAAATAACAAAGGAAAATATTTTGACCCACATGAAAACACTAAAAAATATTATACTACAATGTTGAAATAAAAAAAAAATGTATTATATAAAAAATACTAACCTTGCTCAAATATCAAGTGACAAAAATAGCATTAAGCCAAAATAAAAGTTGAAGAAAAAAATAAAATTAAAACCTTTGTCGAGATTTTGCTCAAACAGTCAGAAAGTTGATAATTAATTCTCAAAATGCACTAAGAAGGGGTCCACACGAAGAAAGAGTCTGTCATCTTGGTTGGAGATCTTTTTTTTCGTTTTAATTAAAATCTGATTTTTTAATTGATTTTTTTTTAATTATATAATATAATAAAATAATATATTATATTACAAAAATATTTTTTTTTAAATTTTTTTTCTTCCCGCCAAATCTTATAACCAATATTTGATTTCCCGCCCGAATTTGCATTTATAAATAGAGGCTTCATCTTTTAGAAGAATGTATAATTTGTTGTTTCTCATTTTATTGTGTTTTATTCTGAGCAATCATGTATGTGAATTGTGTTATTTTTTTTAAACAGATAAATGCATGAGTCTTAGTTTGAATATAAAATGGAATTTTACAACACTAGTATCGACAATCAACATCGGATTTCGATATTTCGGTGGTCCAATTCGGCGCGTAAGGAAAATTGAGTATTATTGTTCGTACATTACTTTGACAGATAATAACTCAGATGACACATACCTCCATTATTGGGATCGTGTAGAAAACGATGAGGATGTTTATTGCATGTTCTCAGCGCGTGATGGAGAAGTCCGCAGAGGCATTCTGGAATCACTTGTCTTAGCCGTTATCGTTTGATATGTTGTCATGTTTATTTTTTATGTATTATTTAGTTGTTGCGTCGTTATTATAAGTTAGTGATTTGTTGTATTAGCTATTGTTTTATATATTTATTTTGAAGGTTATGTTAAGTTGTCATTGTTTATGTGTTGTAAAACGTAATGAGTTGCTCGTAATAATATTTGTTGATTGAAAAAAAAGACATGATATCCCAGAATATTACTAACTAGAAGGCCCATCCTTTTTTGGACATTTTTTTTTCTGCATATGGTTGATTTCTCGGCATATGCCACACCCCTGTTTTTCCTTGTCAGTCGTGTTCATTTCAGTTTGAATCCTAGTATTGTTTGGACGACCTTTCTTTTTTCTTCGCATGGTATCGTTGTGGCATAAAATGTCACCTGCATATTGTGGCCAAGATGACTCTGTAGGGACCCCGAGGAAGCTCTCCTCGCAAACTTTAAAGACATTATGTACTTTAAAAACATCTTCTATATGAACATAATAATTTTATCTAATGCTTGAACACGCCGCAATAGCATGTGAGCAAGGGACATGAAAAGTTTGAAATTTTCCACATTCACATGTTTGATTTTGGATATCGACGTTGAAGTGGGTTGTTGGTCTACCATCATGATTCATTGTTACTTGTACCAAAAAACGAAATATATGTCGATCAAATTGCCTAATAATGTGGTTATTTGATTTGAATACCTCTTCCTCGATACCCTTCATGCAATTAGCAGTGAAGACTTGTCCAGATGTCAACTTTCTAGTCCATTCATGTCCTTGTTTACCAAAAAATGTGTCTAACCTATAATGTGTTGACTTTACCAAAGCTATAATCAGTAGATTTCGAGTAACCTTCAAAATTGAGTTCATTGATTCAACGAGGTTGGTAGTCATATGCCCCCATTGTTTCCCTCCATCAAACACCCTTGTCCATTTATCTCTGGGAATATTGTCCACCCAATGTAACGCTTGTATGTTAGGTTTATGTATTTCTCCTTTGTATTATTCATATGTGGACTCAGTTAATGCATAACCTAAGTGGCAAAAAAGAAATACATATTAACAAATAAAATATAACTTAATATGTATGAAGAATAATAAGTTAAGGACAATACCCATGTTAACAACTTTTTTGCGCAGGTCGTTGTCTTTTATTTCCCTCATGAAATTTTGTGTTATGTGTCTTATGCAATATACGTGTGAGAAGGGAGGGTCCCACCAACCATTTTCCGGGTCATCATATGCACTCTTTATTGCTCGGTGTCGATCCAAAATTAAGCATTGATTTGGTTGGGGGTTACGTGCATTCAGATATTTTTCAGAAAAAAACTCCAAGCATCACTAGTTTCACCCTCCACCAATGCAAACGCTATTGGAAATATATTCTTATTTCCATCCCGTGCAACAGCCATTAGCAAAGTTCACATGTACTTTCCATTCAACCATGTGCCATCCACTTGAACTACCGGTTTGCAGAATGCAAAACCCTTGATGCAAGGTTGGAAAGCCCAAAATAAATGGTAGAAGATTCTGGTACCACTGATCTGTGTCTCATCGGTTGACAACCCAAGAAGGGTTTTCAGATCTATTATAGTACCAGGTAAAATGACTTCATTACCAACAACCATTGTGGTTGATCGTTGTAAGAAGTCTCCCAGATTCCATAAATAGATGCAATCGCTTTATTCTTTGAAATTCATGCCTTCTTGTAAGAGACGATGTAGTTATACGTCTCACGAATATGAGCGATGATGTGTTTTGCTTTCAGTGATGCGTCACTTTCATTTAGAGATTTGATTATGTGGCCTATCAGCTTTGAGTTTAATTTTGTATGATCTTGGGACATTGTAGAAGACGTGCATGTGTGCGGCCCGTCAACCTTGGTGGTCACCCATTTACCACTTTCCTTTTACACCGACGCTCTTAAGCTATATTCGCATTCTTTTTGTTTGCATTTGATTATTAGTATTTTTGTATCCGACTTACAGACTCTGTAGTCAAGATAATTTATGATATGAAAATGGTTTATGGAAATCACACAACCTTCCTTGTTGTCAAACTCCATACCTTGCAACCCACCTTCAATCTGCATCGGTTGTCTAGTTTAAAAAACTCAGCCACCTTCGTTGTCTAAGAATGTGGAATTTTTCATGTGGGGCGGTGGATTGTATAGGTCCAATGATTCTTGTTGTTACACCATTGGAATTTCATCTCCCGAATCGTCGCTGCTAGAACCATCAAAAAGATTTTGAGTATTTAAGACATTGACTTCATCAAAGTCGTTGTCTTCCCTAACTTTTTCCTCTGGGAAAAATGGTTCATTGTGAGTTATAGTTACCGGTTCGTGTGAAAAATTTAAAGTTATCTCCTGACTCAGTTGATATTGGTGAGATTGAGAGGACCGTGTTAGGTATATAACTTGTGGCACCGCATTCTGCTCTACTGTACAAACATATAATTCGACCAGATTCGATATATAATACGTTGTGTGACAATTGAACATTAATTTGATGTCGTTGTCGTTTTCAATTTTTGTTGTAGTATATGTGACACTGTTAACGTTTTCACTAAAACACGGATAACGATAATAAATATCAGATATACGTTGTTGGATTTTCTCTTCAATTCTTCTTTGAAGATGGTTAAAATTTGACTTAGAGCTGATTTTGAGTTTTTGCGATTTTGTGTTTATATTCACATTATAATGTACTTCAATTGTGAAATTGTGTTGAGCCATTATGGTTGTGATAGAAACAAGAATTAAAATCGTCCATATATAATATAATGCATGCAAATTTCTTGCATTGAGTTAAATGATACGTGGCACACATGCAGACTGAATCCGCCAAGTGAGATGGAGTATCCCTTCAGGTCCGCCATCTGAGATGGCTATGCTGTTAAGTGCGAATATTGTCCTTTTAGGGTCCGCCATCCTAGTTGTGGAACTTCATCCTGCATTAATTTGTACATAGTAGGTATGTCAACTATGAATTTGGGTCTCTTTTTATATGTTTAGTCTCTTCACACAGTATAAAACCCAATCCTAATTATCACAAAATGCAGAAGTATCTTTTTTAAAATGGCTCATATAATTGGTCTGGTACACATTATCAGTCCAATTTCATCAGAAAAATTTGAAACTTACAATGTTGCTTCTGAGCTAATGTCAATCAGAGTATTATAAATATTCAGTTTTGAAGATATAAAAACTCATATACATCATGTCACTGAGCCAGGGAGGGAAATTGTTTGCATCATCTATCGAAAATCATACATTAATCCGAATGGAATACTGATGTTTGCAGAAGATAGAATCTGTAATGATGATGATGTACGCAACATGTTTCAACATTGTTTAAA
This sequence comes from Lathyrus aphaca, assembly GCA_963966055.1. NCBI lineage: Eukaryota > Viridiplantae > Streptophyta > Magnoliopsida > Fabales > Fabaceae > Lathyrus > Lathyrus aphaca. Next base: position 627,015,274 of record OZ014519.1, read on the forward strand.
ATTCATAACAATAGGTCATTTAGATTTGTATGTTATATATCGTAGAAACAGTTGATGAAATTTTAACTATGTGCAAGAAGAACTAATAAACTTTAACAACTTATTTCTCAACTAATCTCATTTATTATTTATGCACTTACAATAACTTATATCCATAACTTCTAACCATATTTATCAACTAATCACATTCAATTAATTCCACCATTATTTCTATCCATAACTTCTAACCATATTTTTCAACCAACTTTTATCCATCAATTAATTCCACCATTATTTCTATCCATAACTTCTAACCATATTTCTCAACCATAAGTTATAACCATAACTCTATAAATAACAACACTTCTCTAACCATTTTTCTCACACAATCTTAACTTTTTTTCTACATCCTCTCAATTTTTTTTCAAATTATTAGTTAGTATTTGGTTATAAAGTTCTGTTAAAAATGACTGAAACTTCATTTTTGTGGTTGAGCGAAAAACATAGGGGTACAATGAATAACATTCAGGTCGTAGTAAGTATTACTTATTTAACACTATTTTATAGTCTTGTTACTGATAATGTATTATTTGTTTACACTATTTTTTCATCTTACTTATGTTTTCCATTTTTGTGTCTTTTAGGAACAAACCGTAAGAAAATTTAGAGCCAGAAACTACAAGCTACTTGAGACCCCACTTGTGATATTACCTCTCTTGGAAACGACAGGTTTTGCAAATATTACAAAATTGAAAGATATAATTATGAATTCTAGTTTTATATATGCTCTACTTGAAAGGTGGAGACCCGAAACACATATTTTTCACTTTCCCACGGGTGAATGCACAATAACGTTAGAAGATGTAAGTATGTTGTTGGGTCTCCGCGTGAATGGTAGAGCCATCGTAGGGCCCACAGAAATAGAGGTATATGCATGAACATCATTTTTAGGTCAACAACCACCGCAAGAAGAAATAAAAGGTAGAAGAGTAAGCTTGAGTTGGTTAAAGGTCATTCTAGAAGAAAATGCCATTTCTGAAAATTCCTCAAATGAGCGACTAATTTATTATGCGTGAACTTATATAATTTTATGTGTTGCATTAACATTATTCCCCGACAAAAGGGCAAAAGATGTGTATAGTATATGACTATAGTTTATTGAAAACTTAGACGACTGTAGTGGATATAGTTAGAGATCAACTGCATTGACATTTTTATTCAGGGAAATGTGTAAAGTACTTGAAGTTGGTGTTGATGGAACGGGGGTTGTGTTCTTCTACTCTAAGTTTGAGGGTTCACGCATATGTCTTTTTTAGCACCAATTAGTCAAATCACATTAACATACCCATATGCATCAATGTAAGTGTTTTTTTTTTGAATTTATTTGTTACTTACTTTTTAATTTATAGTAACTTAATACATATTTTTTGGTATTATAACAGATGGTGTACAGACGAAAGAATGAAGAAAAATTGCTCCCGCAATCCAAGACATTATCTTATTGGTTATCGTTCCAATATTGATCACATGATACCGGAAAATGTAATATTACTACCGTTAACATTAGTTAATATATTACTATAAATTTATGCATTGAACTAATAATTCTCATTTAAATTTTATCAGTTCATATGGCGGTCATCTTGGATTACCACAACTGCCGAATGACAATCACCTGATTTGGAACGCTACTACCCCTATCTTGTGTTTATGGATTGTTGAAATGCATCAGCCATATAGGGTTAAATTACAATTTGGATATCAACAAGAAATACCCGGCTCACCAAGGTGCCTCACAGAAGAACACAAGATGCATATGCAAACGTCTTAGAATTCAACTACACGGTTTTGTATCGAGCCGAACAAGATCTTTGGGCGAATAGACAACAATTGTGTTTGACTGAGGTGTCGTTTGAAGGAGAAATGAAGTCGAGTAAAGAATATTATATTGGTTTCATAGGTTACCATATCAATACGCATCAACGAAACTTTTACCATCTTTCAAACCTCTACCAATCCTCTGCTCCTACACAAAATTTTGTTCGGCAACGACGAATTCGACGACCTACAAAATATGGAATCGATAACTGTTTACCAGACGTAAATGATGAAGAAAAAAATCAATAATTTAAATACTTTTGACCCTATTATAATTTAGTTTATTATATTATTTAATATATAAATCATTTAATTAAATCTAATTTTATAAAAAAACGAAAGAAAAAAAAACTCTAAGATGACGGACCCCTTCTTTGTGTGGGTCCATCCCCCATCTTGAAAGAAGGAGGGATAAAAATATAAAATAAATAATCCACTAAAATCCAAATTATATGGTATTTTTGGATTTTTTTTCGACCAGTAGTATTTTGAGAACTACATTTCAAATTTGTGATATTTTGAGTACTTCCTCACCTTTTTCTGCAATGAAGTTGAATTGGACAACTGTAGTAGGATAGGATGGTTCCATTTAACCTCAACTTCTTTGTTTGTAAGCCTGAAACTGTTGTTGACTGGACATACCCCATCCTATGTCTTGATCCCTTTGTACAAATGGCCACAGTGCCCTATAAATACTATTTGCCAAAAACTACTACAAGTTGGTTTTGGAAGGTCAAAGTTCTGAGTTTCTTAATATTTTTTCACCATTTAACTTTTGTTTGGTGAGGTTTTTAAGATCTTTAGTGGAGAAAGTAAATTAAGTAACCACCAAGGGTAAGGCTTTTATAGTATAAAAAACTAGTGTGATTATTGAGTAAAAAGAATTTGTATGATTAGAGAAATGAAGTTCAATGCCATCAAATTTCCAGCTGTAACAACCTCTCTAAAGGAAGAAATATAAGGGCTATTTGACTTTCTGAACTTTGCTAAACATGTGCCTCCTTGAGACTCTTTGTTTTTGTTTTGTTCTTTTGTTTATTTTATGGAAAATGTTTCTTTTTGTAAGAAACATAAATATTATAATTAATTATGGATAATGGAGGATATTAGAGATCACACAATTAATTTTATCATGCATAAAAATATGATTAATGCAGTAGATTAAATTGTTAATTCAATTTATAATTAAAATTTACAGTCAATTTTGCAACATAAATTAATAATATTTTTAATTTAAATTAATCATATGTTTAATTAAATTAACCATATTTTTACACCTATATATGTGGGGTCAAATGTATAAAATATTGGTGAACGAATATTTTCTTTTCATTTGATTGAATTATTAAGCATGCTTAGTCAAATCTACAAGTAACAAAAGGTCATTAGTATAGTTTAGGGAATGAGAGATATTTGCTTTATGGTCACGTGGGTGACAAGGACTATTTTGTTATAAGTTTCAATTAGAGGATATACTGACAAACAAACAATGTGAGAATAATTTCCTCCACCTATTCTTAGATTCATGTTGTGACAATAAAACCAAACTAGTGTCTTTAATAATGTTTTTAATAAATAGAAAAGTAGATGAAACAAATCTAGATTTTTTAAACCAAATATCTCTTCTTTTCAAATTTATTTCTAAAATAATTTAGGTTTAATTTTTCTTCTTCAAAGTATCACATTTTCAAACGAATAAAATAATTGGAACGATGTGGTATTGTTAGACGAATTGGCAATAACACTATATCTTTAATTGGAGACGTCAGTTGACGTCTGCACATGGTATTGTCAACTCAATTAACGACAGTGTAGAAAATGACAAAGGTATATTGTGAATTTATTTAGTATAAATAGAGACGTCTCCAACCATTTATTTCATTTCAAATTATTCTTTCATTTTCATCACCAGCTTTATTCGGCCTCCCCTCGTTGTGGTCATGTGTTTTCTTTACACTAAAATTGTGTCTATAATGGTCAAAGATTGTAACAACATGTGTTATATCTTTGAGAGTTTCCTCATTCATCACTTTCATGCAACTTTCACTGAATAATTGCCCTGACCGTAACACTGAACTCCTTTTTTCGCCTCTGGTTGCGAAAAGTGATCCCAACCTAAAATAGGTTGCTCTCACAAACACAATTATTGATAGGTTTCTAATGCTTTTGAAGACCCCGTTCATTGATTCAATAAGGTTTATTATCATGTGACCCCATAGACGTCCTTCGTCAAATGGCTTTGTCCACTACTCCAATTGAATGGTATCTAGCCACCTTAATCCATCCATATTTGACAATCTAATTTCCTCGCGGTAGTATCAGAACGATGGTTGAGTTAAAACATATCATGTATTCACAAATTTTTTCGAAGGTTCTTGTCTTTGATTTCTCGCATGAGATTTTGTGTAATATGTCTAAAGCAGTAAACATGGCTAGAAGGAGGATTATGTCATTTGTTCTCAGGATTATTGTATGCACTCTCAATAGATACATGTTTGTCAGAAATTAAATAGAGGTTGGGTTGTGGAGCAATGTGGGCTCTAAGATTCTTGAGAAAGAAACTCCAACCACCAAGAGTTTCCCCTTCAATCCGAGCGAAGGCAACCAAAAATATATTATTGTTTATGTCTTCTGCCACTACCATAAGTAATGTTCCTTTGTATTTCTCGTAAAGTTATGCTTCATATACTTGAAGAATGTGTTTGCAGAATGCAAAACCTTTAGTGCATGATTGAAACGCCCAAAAGAGTTGATTGAGTATTGTATTTCCACTTACACAAGTTTTGTCTGGTTTATATGATGACATTGTGTCCAAAATGGTAACAGTTCCCGAAGCATATGTCTTAAGTGCCACCAAATATTTTGGAAGTTCTTTGTACTAATCCTCCCAATATTTGAATACTCGTTCAACAACCTTCGTTTTTGCAATCCATGTTTTCTTGTACGAGGGATTTTAATTATATTATGTATCGATATGAGAAACTATTATATCACCTTCACTGATTGATCCTTGTTGAAGAGAGGCAAAATGTCTTGACATATTAGTTTAGAGTTTAATTTACAGTGATCCTGTGAAATATTAGTGGCAATGCAAGTATGAGGTGAATGTATATAATTTATCTCCTATGAATCAATCCTCTTCCTGTAAGACGCTGCCAGTCAAAACATATAAATCACATTACAAAAAATAATGACATACCTTCTCACATCAGTGTGATTTGTGGTATAATCGACAAAGTTTTCCTTGTCAAATTTTTGATAGCTCACACATAGTCTTCTTTAGTGTGAAAAAGGTCTCCCACTTTTAACTCACCCTCTGACTGCATATACAGGTTATAAAAAATATCAGATGATGGCTCGTCGTCATCCAAGTTCAAGTTTGTCATATGTTGAAGGGAACAATATACATGACTTAGAGACAACGGTGCTTGATGATCGTCGTCTTTAGTGTTGGTGTTCAACAAATAATTGAATGGTATCTCACTTTCTTCTTTTTCATCATCAACAACACCGACTTCAACTTCGGATTCATATGCATCCATATCTTCAGCTTCATATGAATTTATGTCTTCAACTTCATCTAAATATACAAATGCATGTTCAAATTGATCAATTATCTGAGATTGTTTATATGGAAGAGTTTGTTGAAGTAAAGTATACAACTCAATATATTTGAAACCATAATGTTTGTGACTAACAAACTTATTTTCAACATCTTCATGTCTTGAACTTTAATTGGATACAATTTAACATGCTTGTTTTTTAAAAAATTGGATTTTGATATATAATTTGTGATACATGACCAGACCCTAGTTTTGATTTTATTTTATTTTTTAAATGCAAGAAACTTGAATTTCTATTGATTATAAGTCGAACAACTTCAGTGTGAGACAATGTGTACATGTTATTGGGGCTGCCTATTGATGCTAAGGCGGTTAATAGAAAAACCAACTTTGCAAATTCAATTTGCGAGGATATTTTGGGTGCCGACTTGTTGGATGATAACCCGAAAGGATGAGGTATCTTACTTTCTCACCTTAAGACATATCACAACAATTTAACATTAGATGAAAATTCTATCGAAGAAAGGAAAATGATAAAAACTCGGAGTTATATTATGCTTTTAATTGGTTCATTATTATTTCCCAAATGTAGTGGTTCTAATATGCCTGTTATGTATTTACCCTTATTAAGACCAAAATAAAATAGGAACATATATTTGGAGTTCCACTTGTTTATCTTATTTGTATAGATCTTTGTGTAAAAATGCAAAGAAAGACACATTTACATTTTTTGGATGCGTCATTTTGCTCCGAGCATGAGGTTGGTTTAGATTGTCATCCCTAGCACCCATCAACCATAATATATTCACATTCCCGTGCACACAAAAGTAAGTTAATAACATTATTTTTATTTACTTACTTTACCGATTATTATCTCTAAATAATTTATTATAAATTTTTTAGTTTAGACGGTAGGCTTATGGTATGACTTACAACAGATGTCCTAGACACTGCATCATTCAATATCGCAATCGCTTGGATCACCTTACACCATAAGATGTATTGTCACTAAATGAATCAATTTTTTTTAATATTTCCCATTTTATAATCTAATATATTTTTCTTCTACAGTTAATTTGGAATTCATATCTAAACTTGGAACATCAACATGAAGTCATAGAAGAAGATGCAACCGTTTGGACTTCATGCACGCCGATCATCAGATTCACCATTATGGAGATGCCCATAGTGATCGTGTGAAACTACAATTCAGAATGCTTCAAAACATCCCATATCCATCGACGTGCCTTAGATAATGGTACCAACGAAAAATTAATGAACAATGGAACTTTAACAATTGGAAGGACTTCGCTAAAATTTGAGTATCATAAATGGAGGAATCGTCGTAACCATGTCTTACCTAATGTTGTGATACCAACCGCATCTAGGAAAATTAATACTTATATGGCTTGGTACATATCGGTTGCAACTGAGTTTGTCTCCGAAGATAGGTATTTATATGACCCACGGCAAACCACTTACACACAACCTACAAAATTAGCAGGCCTATTACTCACAACCCCCACCCAACAAAATCACTGACCCACAAACAGACAAACCCATAATTAAAACATGTCAGGCACCCAACCACAATACCAAAAGTGTCCCTCATACCATCGCCAACAAAATGATTATTATCAAGAACCCAAAATGCATATATCCCTAACGCATCATCCTACCATAGCCAAAACATCCAAGGAATATATAACACCAACATTTCCTCATACAATAGCCAAAACGCCTAAACATCACACCATAGTTAAAACACCCAAACATCATAATAACCATATGTGGCTATCAAAAACCACAACAACCATTTCAACCTTTCTACAATGAATCTCTCATACCAATGTCTCCCTTTAATCGTCTAGGTCGCATACCAATGACTCCATAAATACATCTCAACTACTTTGATATGGGTCTTGAACTTAATCACGGTAGTGTTTCGCTCCATACACAAGGCTTCTTAGAAATTCAATAACTTCTTAGGAATTCCGATGATGTTCCTAGGACCTTAAATCCTCAAACACTTGGGGGTGAATCAACAACGATTGCAACGAGTTAGGCTAGCTAGAGGGTGTGGAACTGGTGACCGGTATGGCCAACCAATCAATATCGTTAATGTATGTAAAAGTATTATAAATTAAATATTAGTGTTTACTATTTATTCTACAAAAATAAAAATAAAAATGCACTAGTGTCCGGCCAATTGACGTCTTCTTTGCCAACTTGTACATTGGTGTCAATTGGGTTGGCAACACCATGTACAATCGACAATCTAATTGTCGCATCCATTATAAAATTTAGTGATGTCTCCAATTCGCCAGTCAACACCACTTCATACCAATTTTTTTGTTTGAAAGTGGGATACTTTGGAATTTTTTTTAAACATGGGTTATTTTGAGAATAAATTTTAAAAAATGGGTTATTTGGATAAAAAATTCACAAATCTAGATGATTTTAAAATAACATATGAAATATATTTATTAAATATTAAATGGACTTGTGTACATAATGTTTATTCACCTCACAACATATTTGTATTATTGATTTAAAAATTATTTAATAAATTAATAGAATTAGGAAGATAAAGGTAAAATAGTTATTTTACCATGAAAGTAATTTATTCGTCCTCAATGAAAATCAAGTTAAAGAGTAATTAGATTTAAGGAAGAGATGAAGTTTTTGGTCAAGTTTTTTTATAGGCTAAAAATTGATGAGTATTTATTGGTTTAAGACTAATGGTATATTAGAAATTTCACTTTATTCAAGTGAAAGGCATAATGGACTTTGGGCTCCTAATTATATAAACTTATGTTGAAGGAAAATCATATTTCATTCATGAACTGCTTCCTTCTCTTCATCTCCTTCCTTCTTCACACTTGGAATGGAAAGTAAATAATGTAATATATCTTACATATAAGTTTCCCTTCCTTGCCTGCATGGTCAATCAATCACCAAAACACTAATCCAATGAAAAATTGATGAATATTAATGAAGTAAGAAAAACCTAAGAGCGAGGCATGGATGATCAAGACGATTGGAAGAAAAAGAAAGAGGTTTCTTGACTTTAAAGGGGCCATGAAATGGAAGATTCAATGTAGAGATTTAAGATTATCTTGCATGAAATAGAAGTGGAAAAAAGATTATCCTCATCTCCAATTGGCAAGGTGGATTTCTTTTCCCTTAGGTTATAATCATGATCGAGAATTAAGTAGAACTTGCATGTGGTAATCTAGCTTGTTGAACTCTTAAGTGTTGAATGCATGCTAGTATATAGGATTAATGGTCTGGAATTGGTGCTAAATTAAGACACAATAACAAACCAATTTGCAGCAGATATAAAATTCTCCAGATTTGTAGGAACCTTGAGGATCAATAATCAATATAAGATTGAAAATCGGACAAATAAAGGCATAAAATAACACCGATATTTTTAACATGGAAGACCCATCAATATGAGAGTAAGAACCACGAGTCGTCCAGACCAAAGAAATAACTCAACTATAATCAATTAAGGGTATAAAAGAATCTTAAAGTGATTCACAAACTAGTGCTAACAATCATAAATAACAAAACAAACTAGCTTACAAATAAGAATAAAAAAGCTGAAAATTTTCTCAAATATGTAGCTTCAGTGCGAAGCAAATAACTCTTACCTCAGACGTTGTTTTAAAATTCTGAAAGTCAAAAGTTATATGCATATGTGATGAACCTACCATCCAAATTTGAGCTTGATCTGACGGTTAACAAAACATATATCGTCGATTTAGTGAGACTGAGTCTGGTTGTAGAAAAATGGGAATGGGTTTCTCTCATCTTTTCTCTATTTTGAATCCTTATTTTCTCTCTATCTCTCTCAACCCTAAATTAATCCTCTCCACTTAAATAAGTGAGACAAATGGGCTAATATTATTTAGGTCTTTCTCTACATGGGAAGGGATCCCAAACCCAACAAATCTCTCTTTCACAAGCTTGAATCAATCATGAAGTTTTTGCAACAACGGATAAAATCTTATCAAACATCCCTGAAGGATAACAAAAACAAATTTTTATCAGAGCCATTAGATACATATTATAGTTATTAAGGGTGTAAGCGGATAAGAAAAAACCAATTAAATCAATAATCCAATCCAAACCAAGCCGGAAAAAAACCAATTGTTTTTTGTTCGGTTCAAAAACTGAATCAACCCAATAAAAATCGAGGTGGTTTGATTCGGTTCTCGGTTTTAGTTTTTGGGAACCGCCAAACCGATGAACCAAACCAATGACTTTAAATACATACTTAATCTTTTATTTATCCAATTAATAATCCCAAATTTGCATTGGTCCAATATTGCTCCATATTTTTTTACACTTCATTTCTTCTTTGAACCAAATATGTAGCCAAAACCAAACTCCAAACATAAAAAATAGAAACCATAAGCCATAAAAACTTGATCTTACCAAACTGCTGCTCTAGCTATCTGTCACCATTATTTCTCTCGCCACCGTCATTCTTATAGGTTATGGTTTCCTTATTCATCTTCAAGTTCTCTTTGTTATTTTTCATCTTTTTAAAAAAAAAATTATGTTTCTTCTTCAACGAATTTCCTTCTAGTCTTGTTACAAAATATTTTTGAGGTGTGAAACATGTTAAATAACTTGTATTGAAACTTTCTATCTTTATTTTTGTGTTTTACTTGTTAAGCTTTCAAATTCCTTCTCAAACTTCTCATACCAAGTGAAATTCTGGTTATGCAGATACTCCAATGTCCTATCTTAATGTTGAGACAATGATTATTGCACTTTATGAAACAATGATGAATACACAGCTGTTGTTTTTGAAGTGATGCAACACAATTACCAACAAATGTTAAGACATCATGTTGGGACATCTCATTCAAGAACACAATACAAAAAACTGTAAATAGCATAATAATAAGAACATGGAATATGTTAACCCGGTTCGGTGTTAACATACTTACATCTGAGGGATACCAATCCAGGATAAAGACTCCACTATATCGTAGTATTATCACAGAGCTAAACTCCCTCATTTACAACTTTGTCTCCTAACCACTACTCCAATGGACATCTTTATCAAAGCTAAACTCCGCCATTTATAACTCTGATAAGAGAACCTACTCACATCTTTCACAACCTGCGTTACATCTGTCTTCTGCCATCACAGAACTTGTCACGGTTTTCTTGACCAAGAAATTATCTTGGACATGCTTAAAAGCTTCGTCCAAGAACAATACAACAAACATTACCTAATGGCTTATGGTTATGTACCTGCACCTATGTCGTCCTATCTGCATCCTATACTGCAGAGGGGAACTACAACCCTAAGAGCCAATGACTCTCAAAATTTCGTCAAACATCAGGTGCTTTCACCAAGTGTCAACTGTTGTATTCGATAGTGAACTTATTTCATAATGAAGTGAAAAATATGTAAATGTTTCATATGGATTAAGAAGAACTTGTAAGTTGTTTGAAAATTAGAGCATGAAATACATCATATGAAATGTATCATTTAAAAATAATAATAGCATAAAATACATCGAATAATATTAGATAAAATGATACACAAATTAATATAATGTTTAAAAAAAATGTTGTAAACCGATCAACCAAACCAAACTGAATCGAACCAAACCGGTTAGTTTGGTTTGGTTCCATTTTTAAAAAATACTAAATATTGAATTGAACCAAACAGATGGATATATCATCGGGTTGGACAATTTTTTGATTAAAAACCGGTCTAAACCGAACCAATTACACCCCTAATAGTTATTATGACTATTGGCAAATGCATGAATCTTATTAATGGTATATAGTATTTTGTGTGTGGTGCTTATTTGCATTATAAAATCGATAAAATTAGATAATAAAGTATCATATTAATTGAAACTTTAAATTGGGGTTTATGAAAAATAATAAAATTTTATAACAATTTAAAAAAATTCTATTTATAAATGTCAAAATTAGATTCATGTTTGATTACGTAATAATATGATAATATAATAGACTAATTTGATTCATTTTAAATCATATTATTACAATGAAATTGAATATTATTTGATTGTGTTATATATAATTTATTCTGGAATCGTAGTATTGATTATTTTTCTATCTAAGATGAATTGTTCCAAATCATTATTATGGTAACACCCTTTTTACCTAACAACATATTAATACAAAATTATTTAAGAAAATCAGAGTTTCAACAAAAAAGGGCACCACGTTTTGTCAAAGCATCAATAATGCTCATTTATGTATCTTGTCCCATAACACGGGTCACAACATGCATCATAAAAATAAAAAACATCATTTATTATGCAGCGGATCATAACACTGTCAACTTAGTTACTTAGATATAACAATTAATTGTTAATTCCAAAACATCATCAAATCAAAGTTAGAATAACAAAAACATAAAGTGTTTCCGATATTACACGACACAGAGCAGGACACCACCTAGACTCTATAAACGACAAAAGGACGCACTCCAAGCTACTTTCAAACACCGAGTTATTCTTGACTATTTGCAGAATGACATAATAGACCATCACGAAAGGCATGTTGAGTGAGTAAATTCACATTCAATATAAATAATATAAAGACGAAATTATAAGACAACATGCAACAATACATCAATTACATCAAGTCTCACCCATATACAACGAAATCAAAAACATCATCATAAAACAAATGCAGTCATACTATGCCATAAAGAATGAAATGCAATCTTCATAATATGCATGTGGTACCAAAACATCATCATGGATGGACATTGGGCCATCAACCCTCCACAAGGGAGCACAACATAAACAACATATCACTCTAATCCACACGATGGGATTGAAGCTACCAACTGACCGAAGCCCCAACATAATTATACCATGAATGCAACGATGCAACAACATCAACATAATCAACATAATCAACATTTGCATCAACATTCATCATTATTCGTCATTCATACATCTAGTGTTTTACCTACGCATGTCATCAATACTACATATCATCATAATACAACATAATCATCTAAAAACATTTTATTACATATACTTACACATATAGTATATTATAGCATGGTAAGAATTCACAACAACGTCATAGCAACACAAGGCAACAAAATAAGTCATTTTGAGTCATTCGGAAAAAGAAAATATTTTTCATAAAGTTGCAGGTCTTGCTGAGAGAGCATCGCGCTTGCTAAGTGAGCTAGTCTATGTTTGCGGGATTCCCAAAGTCTCACTCGCTCGCTAAGCGAGACGGCGAATTTTGGCAGAAAACCCTGCGATTTTCCACACGGCTCAGTTGTGACAAAACCCCTAAAAAATCATCATTTGACAGCAGAAAAACACAAAAATCAATTCTACAACCTATTATCCACATATATTCATCACCTACAACATTTAACATCATCAATTCATAAAAAATCTACCAACAATCCTCTTAACCCTAAGGTTTCCCTAAAAAATCCCCTTTTCTCATAAGACTACCTATACATTATAGATATTGAATAAGAATTATTCCTCATACCTTAGTCGATTGAGATTTTCAATCACCTCTTAAGCAATCTCCAAACTTAGCTTCCTTGTTCTTCAGAGCAAGCTTTCAATCTTACAAAAAACATGAATTATGAGAAACTAACGTATTCTCCCTTTTCATAACTTTCTCAAATGACCATCTTACCCCTACGACCTCCAACTTCTTTTATTTTATTTTTAATAATAATATTTAAATAATAATTATAATTATTACAATATCACTATTTAGATAAAATAATTCATTCACTTAAACACCACAAAACACCGCCAATTACCACATGATCATAAATAATTAAATAATTAATTAAATTATGAAATTGGGGTATTACAACTCCCCCCCACTTTAGGAATTTTCGTCCTCGAAAATGTTAGCTGAAACAAACAGAGTCGGATACGACTCTTTCATCTGATCTTCACGCTCCCAAGTCCAACTTTCACCTGCTGGTCCACCCCATAATACCTTTACCAAGGCAACTCATTTCCTCGTAACTGCTTCATTTCTCAGCAATTTATCTGCAATGGTAATTCCTCAACAGTCAAATTATCTCTTACATGCATGTCATCCATCTGAATTATATGCGATGGATAACACACATACTTCCTCAATTGTGACACATGGAACACATCATGAAAATGCGCAAGAGATGTTGGTAACGCAATCTGATATTCTACCACTCCGATCCTTTGTGAAATCTGATACAGACCAACAAAGTGCAGAGTGAGCTTTCTAGACTTCAAAGCTCATCTGACACTCGTCACCGGAGTAAATCTCAAAAACACATGGTCTCCCTCTTGAAATTCAAGAGCTTTCCTCCTCTTATCTTGATAACCTTTTTGTCGACTCTGAGAAGCCTTCATTCTTTCTTGTATCATCTTAATATTCTCATTCGTCTCCTACACAATCTCAGGTCCAAGTACCGTGTAGAAGCAAGCTTCAATTGCATAAAAGTTTTGATGAAGACAACAAGTTTTCTATGCAACATGTGTATGCAAATATTAAGAGACTCAAATGACATCAAGCTTCAAGATTGTGTTCTAGCATATGTCAAAGATAAAATGGATCAAAGTTTCACATACAAACCAATCGAGTTTCAAGTATTGAAGATCGAATATTGAACAACTCAAAGATATATCAAATATCATTTAAAAACATATACAAATGTGCAATTATTTATCTCACGCATGACATATATCATAAGAAATTTTCAAACCTTTTGTGAATAGCTCACTCCCTTTAAAATTAATTTTTTGCTGAAAAACTTACAGTGTTAACCGGTTAACCCATATGGTTAACCGGTTAACGGATGAGGATTTTGAATATTTTCTAATGTTGAATGGGTGTTAACCTATTAACCCATATGGTTAACCAGTTAACACTGTAACAGTGAGCGAAAAATGTCATATTTTCATGAAAATATGCATTGTTTTCATATGTCTTATTATGGTTTTACTGCATAAAATTGATACCTCTTTGTAGGGGTGTTTTGTGCATTATAAATACATGTCATTTTTCAGATTACAACTTACCTCCAAGAAATTTAATAATCAAATCCACTCATTCTCTTCATTTTTCAATATTTCTTAAAGTGTTCATACAAACATATTTGTGAGAGAAACTTCTGCATAAATTTCACACATTATCATAGTTTCATCTCATATTATTCAAGAACACTTGTATATTTCATTTGAGTGATATTTGTTTCAAGGAGAAGATCGATCATGCAGATTGATAGCATCATATTCTCAAGACATCAAATTTGTATCAAGATTATCTTTTGTATTAACTTTTTGTCCAGAATTGTTGGAAACAAGTGAGTGTTTGAAGAGGATTGTTCTTCCTACACTTTAGTTACCTATATATATTAGATGGCAGGCTTCACCATTTGTGTGATTAGGCTTGTACATTAATTCTAAACTATAGTGAAATCTCTTACATGTTGTAAGGGGACTGGATGTACTCTCGGATTGTAAGGGGAACCAGGACAAACATATGTGTCATCTTTTACTTTCCACTTTTTACTTTCAAGCACTAAAGCTACATACGTCAAGAAAAATCGAAAATCGAAAAAGAACTCGAATAATTTGTTAAACACCTAATTCACTCCCTCTTAGGCGCATTTCTAAATTACATATTGCGCTCTCTCCTTATTCATACCAACACAATGGAGTCCGACATCGTCTACCATACAACGCTTCATACGGTGCCATTCCAATACTGGCATGATAACTATTATTGTAGGTAAATTCAATCAACAACAAATGACTATTCCATGATCCTCCTTGATCCAACACATAAGCTCTCAGTAAATCCTCTAAAGATTGGATAGTCCTCTCTGTCTGACCATCTGTTTGTGGATGATAAGTAGAGCTCATCCTCAACTTAGTACCCAAAGCATCTTGTAAACTCTTCCAAAACCTCGACGTAAACTGCAAATCTCTATCTGATACGATACTCGACGGTATCCCATGCAACTTCACAATCTCTTCAATATACATATCATCTAGCTTTTGCATAGAATGATTAATCTTCATCGACAAGAAATGGGCCGACTTAGTCAACATATCTACAATCACCCAAATTGAATCATTTCCCTTAGCAATCTTTGGCAAATCTGTTACAAAATCTATGGAAATGATATCCCACTTCCATTCTGGAATACTCAAAGGCGGCATCATACATAATGGTTTCTGATGTTCAATCTTTGACTTCTAACAAGTCAAACATGCATGCACAAATTCCGTAACGTCCTTCTTCATACCTAGCCACCAAAACAATTTACGCAAATCATGGTACATCTTCGTAGCACCAGGATGAATACTCAATCTACTTCGATGTCATTCATCTAAAATACTCTTCTTAATCTCCGGAACATCAGGAATACACACTCTATCTCGGAATCTCATCACACCATTCTCATCAACTCAAAATTCACCATCATTACCTTTTTTAATCAAAGTCAACTGATTAACCAACTTCAAGTCAGATTATTGTCCTTATCGGATTCTTTCCATAATTTCACTGGTCAACTTCAACATTCCCAACTTCACACTTTTAGAAGTAGCCTCACACAACAAACTCATGTCTCTGAAATGTTCAATCATTTCGAGTTCTTTCACCATCAGCATTGACATATGCAATGTCTTCCTACTCAAAGCATCTGCAACCACATTTTCCTTACCAGGATGGTAATTCAAATAAAAATCAAAGTCTTTCAACAATTCCAACCACATTCTCTTCCTCATATTCAGTTCCTTCTAATCAAACAGATATTTCAAACTCTTGTGATCACTGAACCCTTCAAATTTCAAACCAAAGAGATAATGTCTCCAAATCTTCAACACAAGTACCACGGATGCCAACTCTAAGTCATGTGTAGGGTAAATCCTTTCATGAACTCTCAATTGCCTAGAAGCATAAGAAACCACTTGACCATTCTGCATCAAAACTCCTACAAGTCCCATCTTCGACGCATCACAATACATTATGAATGACTCATCGGATTCGGCAAAATTAAAACTATAACAGTTGTCAACTTCTTCTTAACCTCTACAAAACTCTTTTCACACGCAATATCCCACACATGAGCTTGACTCTTTCAAGTCAACTGAGTCAAAGGTAGCGCCAACTTCGAAATTTTTTTAATAAACTTCCTGTAATAACTTGCTAAACCCAGAAAACACACTTCTTGCAACCAGAACTCACACTTTGACAGATTCACATACAACTTCTTTTCTCGCAACACTTGCAATACAATCCTCAAATGCATTGCGTGTTCCTCTTCTGTCTTGGAATAAATCAGAATATCGACAATAAAACTACCACAAATTTATCCAAGTACTCATGGAATATTCTATTCGTGTACTCCATCAACACCCCGGGTGTATTGGATACACCAAACGGCATCACCGTGTATTCATAATGACCATACCTCATTTTGAAAGTTGTCTTTGGAATATCATCAGACTTAACACGAATCTAATGGTAATCAGGCATTAAATCAATCTTGTTGAATACACAAGCTCCCACTAACTGATCCATCAATTCGTCGATTCTCGGGAGTGGATACTTATTCTTGATAGTAACCTTGTTCAACTACCGATAATCAACACACAACCTCATGCTACCATTTTTCTTCTTAACCAACAACATAGGATCACCCCACAGAGAAACACTAGGTCGAACAAATTTCTTTTCCAACAATTCTTCTAGTTGCTTCTTCAACTCACTCAATTCTACAGCAGACATCTGATACGGAGCCATGGACACAAGACTAGTACCAGGTAATAAACCCACTGCAAACTCAACTTCACGTTCTGGAGGCAAATCAGATATGTCCTCCGAAAACACCTCTAGAAACTCTTGGACAGCCGTTAAATCAATACTTGAAGTCTTCCTTTTGAATTGCAATGATGCAAACATTGCAAACATCTGAGCTTCGTCTTCTAACAATTCATCTACTTGCTTAGTCGTTAAGAACATCAATTTACCATGATCACCAAGTTCAGGAAACTCTACAGTCTTTGTATAACAATTGATATCCATAAAATTGAATTCTAGCTAGTTCATTCCAAGAATAACATCAATTTGGTGTAAAGGAAAACACATCAGATCCATCAAGAAGTCCTTCTCAAAAATAGTCAAAGGACACTTCAAACACACATATGTAGTAGTAACATAACCATTAGTTAGCCTCTCTATTACCATACTACCATTCATACTAAACAACGTCAAACCCAACTTAGTAGCACACTCAAGAGAAATAAAATAATGCGTAGCACCAGGTTCAATAATTGCAATCAACTCAACACCATTAATAAAACATGTAACTCGAGTTAAGTTATCCTTCTTAGGAACATCAGAACCACTCAAAGCAAACACTCTGCCATTGGTCTGAGTAGCAGTAGCAGTCTTCTTAGGCTTCTGACATTGGGTGTTGTTATGCCCTTGTTTACCACAATTAAAACAAGTTGGACCTTCATTCGGACAATCACCAACCCGATAACCTCTATTGCCACACCTGTAGCATCTCTCCACTGGATTACTACACACATCCGACTTGTGATCTAATTCTCAATATTTGTAGCACTTGGGAGGAATGGAGTCTGCTCCCTCACTTGGCTTCTTCCCATATGAAACCTTCTGTTTCCCCTTATCAACTGGAGTCACATAAGGCTTTCCTCTAAATTGGCCTTTCTCTTTCTTCTCACTCGGTTGCTTGTAGTGAGCAGATCGAGCTCGGCCATCTTCATCATAGATTCTACTCTTGTCCACTAACTCAGCATACCTACGGACCTACTGACATCCAATACCCTGTTTGATCTCTAGTCTCATCCCATTCTCAAACTTGAGACACTTAGACAACTTAACATCAGTGGGATTATAGTGATGACAATACTTCACTAGCCTTTCGAACTTAGTAGCATACTCTGCTACCGTCATGTTTCCTTGCTTTAACTCAAGGAACTCCACCTCCATCTTACCACGAGCATCCTCTGGAAAATACTTCCCCAGAAACTCCCTCCTGAACACTTCCCAGGCCACCATAGTACTAACATCCTCCAAACAATGACGGGTATTATCCCACCAGTATTCAGCCTCTTCAGACAACATGTGGGTACCAAATTGTACCTTCTGCACATTCGTACATGCCATCACCCTAAAGATCTTCTCAATTTCCTTGATCCACTTTTGTGCACTATGCGGGTCATGATCTCCTTCAAAAATCGACACACTATTACTCTGAAACTTCTCCAAAGCACGAAACTCATCTTGTTCATTATTTCGAGTCGTAGCCTTAGCCAACACCGCAACAACTTTAGCAAGAGCGTGCGTATTGTTTCCAGCCATTCTGCACAACACTCACAACATTAGAAAAGAATAATCGTTAACAATTAACGACCGACAATAAACTGACAACAAACCGACAACAACGACGCACGACCGGACAAACCGACCTTCTCTGATACCACTAATGTAACACCATTTTTACCCCACAACATATTAATACAAAATTATTTAAGAAAATCAGAGTTTCAACCAAAAAGGGCATCACATTTCGTCAAAACATGAATAATGCTCGTTTATGTGTCCTATCCCGTAACACGGGTTACAACATGCGTCATAAAAATAACAAACATCATTTATTACGTAGTGGATCATCAACATTGTCAACTTAGTTACTCAAATATAACAATTTAATTTTTAATTCCAAAACATCATCAAATCAAAGTTAGAACAACAAAAAGAAACAACAAAAACATCCAAGCATCCCGATGTTACACGACACAGAGCAGGACACCACCTAGACTCTATAAACAACAAAATGACGTACTTCAAGCTACTTTCAAACACCAAGCTATTCTTGAGTATCTGCAGGATGGCATAATAGATCATCATGAAAGGTAGGCATGGTAAGTAAATTCACATTCAATATAAATAATATAAAGACGGAATTATAAGACAACATGCAACAATACATCAATTACATCAAGTCTCACCCATATATAACGAAATCAAACACATCATCATAATACAAATGCAATCATGCTATGCCACCAAGAATGAAATGCAATCTTCATAATATGCATGTGCTACTGAAACATCATCATGGATGGACACTGGACCATCAACCCTCCACAAGGGAGCACAACATAAACAACATATCACTCCAATCCACACGATGGGATTGAAGCTACCAACGGACCGAAGCCCCAACTTAATTATACCATGAATGCAACGATGCAACAACATCAACATAATCATCCTAATCAACACTTGCATCAACATTCATCATTATTCGTTATTCATACATCTACTGCTTTACCTACTCATGTCATCAATACTACATATCATCATAATACAACATAATCATCTAAACATCATTTTATTACATATTCTTACACACATAGCATATTATAGCATGATAAGAATTCACAGCAACATCATAGCAACACAAGGCAACAAAATAAGTCATTTCGAGTCATTCGGGAAAAGAAAAAAACTTCAAAAAGTTACAGGTCTCGGTAAGCGGGCATCGTGCTTGCTAAGCGAGCTACTCTCTAGTTGCAGGATTCCCAAAGTCTCACTCGCTCACTAAGCGAGAAGGCAAATTTTGGTAAAAAAACTCTAGGATTTTCCACACGACTTAGCTGCGATAAAATCCCTCAAAAATCATCATTTGACAGCAGAAAAAACATAAAAATCAATTCTACAACCTATTATCCACATATATTCATCACCTACAACATCTAACAAAATCAATTCATAAAAAATCTACCAACAATCCTCCTAACCCTAAGTTTTCCCTCAAAAATACCCTTTTCTAATAAGACTACCTATATATTATAGATATTGAATAAGAATTACTCCACATACCTTAGTCGATTGAGCTTTTCGATCACCTCGTGAGCAATCTCCAACCTTAGCTTCCTTGTTCTTCAGAGCAACCTTTCAATCTTCACCAAAAACACGAATTATGAGAAACCACGCGTATTCTCCCTTCTCATAACCTTCTCAAATGACCATCTTACCCCTAAGACCTCCAACTTCTTTTATTTTATTTTTAATAATAATATTTAAATAATAATTATAATTATTCCAATATCACTATTTAGATCAAATAATTCATTCACTTAAACACCACAAAACACCACCAACTACCACATGTTCATAAATAATTAAATAATTAATTAAATTATGAAATTGGAATGTTACAATTATCACTTGGGTCGTCATAGATCGTTCTAAGTTAATTTATTACGATATCAATTGTTGTTTATTTTGGATCATTATAGATTATTTGATATTTAATATTTTATATGTTTAAATACACTTTTGAGCTCCAAATTAAATTGTTTTTAACTTTTAGTCCCTCATTTTAAAAACTCGTATTTTTTCCCGAAATTTTACATCATTTGGAGTTTTGTTGATCCTCATCCAGTTTTGCATATGTGGCATTGATGATTAGGATTAAAATTTTTTTTTAATGATATGACAATGATGATTTGGATGGTTTATTATTTAATATATTTTTTATTTAAAATAATACTATTAATTCATATTTATAATATTAATTAATAAAAATTATTATATTTTAAAAATAATCGTTTAAATTAAGTTATAATAATATTTGATTATTAGTTTTTATTAAATGGTTTAATAAATTATATTCTTAATAATAAAACTAATATCACTAATTAGAAAACTTAAATCATATTTTTTCCCTTTCTTAATATTTTCATTCTGCACAAATCAAATTCTTCTTTCATCTCTAAACTTTTCAAATTCTTCAATGTCTCCTTCATCATCCAACTTTCCTTGCTCTGCAATTCCGCGCTTCTACTCTCACCGGAAAACCTATCCTTACCGCCGTCAACCACTGTCTTCAACCTCTATCCTCAAGTAAGTTATTCTTCTTCCTCTTAAAGATTTCATGTTAGTTCTTAGGGTATCTCACCGGAAAACCTATCCTTCCGTCGTCAACCACCGGTGATCATGAAGTTTCCGATTGAAACTCATGTGTTCTTTTATGAACACGTGAATTTCATGGGAAATTCATGATGAATGTTTGAATTTGATGATGAATGTATGAACTTGATGGTGAATGTATGAATTTTCCAGCGAGAACCTTTGTGGATCTTTCTAGACTGCGAGTCAGGGAGGATTATGTGTTTTGTCGAGCGTTAGTTCCCATGCCAGGGTGATCTTCCTCCCCAATATTAGGAAATTAGTGTATTTGTCGTCAAGGAGAGTCTTCCCCTGCACGAGACGACTTCCTTCTTTGGCGAGTATTGGTTCCTCGCGTATCCCTATTACATAGACAAAAGCCTAAGTCAAGGATACGTCCTCGAGCTTTTCCTCGCCCTTTCACTTGACTTGCGGTGGAAATGTGGATTTGATTTTCGTAGAATTCACCATTTTCCACTGCTTTTCAGGTAGAATGGCTGAGAAGAACAAGGTATCATCCCAAACGAGCAGATTGTTTGGCCTGACGGGGATGCCAATGCAAACGTTCCCGAAACGGATCGGGCTTGGATCATGCAAGGTAAGGCGTGAACAAACTCACGAGAATGGGAGATATTGAGCTAACACAAAGGTTATAACAACAACCCCTACAACTTGGGCCAGTCTCATACTTCACCCTATCTGGACCAAACACCACTCTATAACTTGCCTCCTACGAGGCATAGTATCGTATCTCCACAACCTGACATCCAGGTACTTATTCATTGTACAACCAAGGGTTATAATGGTTCTGGCGCATCAATGCAACAGTTACCAAGACTTCAAGGCAAGCAATGATGAAGGAGAGTGATCACGACTTTCTGAGTCTTAAGGTACTAACTACAAGTATACAGCCTAATCGCGTATTAATAAAAAATATCGATCCCACAAGGACTAAATAATCAAACTAATGTTTTCAGGTGTTACTATGTTTAGCTAAGGCGGATGATGTTTTAGTTAAAACAGAATGGGGAATTATGGATTTAAATAAATTAGAATTACGATAGAATACCGGTACGTAATTAATATGCCTTCACGAATTCAATAAATTATTGACTTATAAAGATTAGTCAAATTATCTTTCTGTAGAAAATATCAGTTCAAAAGTTGTCAACTCACGGTCTCGTGGTCTTGCCTATAACTATACTCCTAAGTTGGATTGAGCGCTCCCGCTGTGTCAAATTGAGTTAAAAGCACTTTTTGAAAACCTACAGATTATAATTAACTTTAAAGTGTTTTCGTTGTATTTTAAACTAATGTTTGATTTCAGCTATCCGGTTAAAACCTCACACTCTCGCGGTCTTAATCCTAACCTTGTTACCTTTTTACTTTTGTAATAAAAGCTAATTTTGAATTAAGAAATCGAAACTAGAAAATAGTTTTATTTATGATTTTAGCCTAGATCTATTGAACTCATTCTGGTTAATCAATTACATATTGATTTAAGTGTTTTAGCCAGTCATATTAATTAAAATAATCGATAATAAATATGAATAGTAAACAATATAAAGCATGGCAAATGGAAAATAAAATCAATTCTATTAAATCAGAAAATAAACCTGGACCGAGGTACAGGACGACAGTACAATCTTGGTGTAATAAATTCTTGCGGAAAAATAAATATAGAAACGTTGGTGACTTGAAACAATATAAATTGCAATAGCTTCCCAATGTAGGAAGTTATTACTGGTTTGGTAAGGTAATGGCAGTGGAAGCTAAATGCAGAAAAATAAAAGAACAAAGTTCTGAACAGTGAAATTAAATTGGGCTCCGAAAGTAGAACGACAGAAATTAGGATTAGGTCGAAGCTCCATTTGGAAAAGGAATTGGCTTCTATTTATAATGATGATGTAGACTGATTTGTTGAGGAAATTTAGTAGAATTTCTTTATGGGCTTTGAATATGATGCTTGACTGGTACTGGATTGAGTCTCGGGAAATAACGCAGCAATGACTCTTTGTTTTGACTAAGGCACGTTTATAAAATTCTCTATTTTTGACCTATGAAGGTCGCCTCAAATCCATGATGCTCATCCCACATATGCAATGTATGACAGACGTCACAATTATGTTACGTCCATTTGGACTTCAGAATGCAGAATCCTTGTTTTCTGTCATTTGTATCATTTCTTCTGTTGTAAGCTTCAATTCTTCTTCATTTTAACTCATTTTCTTCTACAAGTCATATAAATCAGAATACCTGCAAAAACATATAAATACCTCGCATAATATCGTTCAAATTACGAAAATAATAACTTAGTTAATCGAAAACCAAGCTAAATAATCGATATAAAATCGTGTTATCAAATTCCCCTAAACTTGAATCTTTGTTTGTCCTCAAGCAAACAATCAATAAGAATTTGAAAATATTCATCAAACATAAACACAAAACATGATGCTTATCCATATATGGTTGTGCGACATTTTGCTAAAAGAACTAATAGTAACTCGAACACTAAAGATAGACTAATGACACGAAAACAAGATAACTCTCATAAACCCCCTATACAAACCATTCCAAATCATTCTATTATAGCTCAACCTAATAGAATGATTTGGAATGGAATCAACAAGGATGAAATCATCGTACTGAGATGAAATCCAACAAGGATGAAATCATCGTACTGAGATGAGAACATTGTACTGAGACAGAATCAACAAGGATGAAATCATCGTACTGAGATGAAATCCAAAAACACGATACCATTGTACTGAAATGGAATCGAGGAAGTGAGGCCATTGTACTTAGAAGAAATCAACAAAGATGAAATCATCGTACTGAGACAAAATCAACTGGCACATCGAGTGTTGACTGGCAAGAGTAACAATGTTAGGGAATGAACTTGGAATTCCTTGCGGGGATACTTCGGTCTGATTGAAGAAATGATGTTTCAGGCTCTTGTGAAAGGTACCAAAACTAGCTTGTGCTTCATATGCATATGTTTGATTTTTCCATGGTGTGATGATCCATAACGATGGAAATTCTATGCTTTAGAGGATGCAATTATAATGATGATTACTAAATACAACTGCAAAGGGATCTCTTGGTGAGGAGATGAAATGTATCCTTGGTAGCTTTACTGGGGAAGAAATAATCACTGCATTAATTTAATGAATCCCTGTGGGGAAAAGCAACCCTGCGGGGGATAGTGTTAATGATACACTGACTCTGAACTGCCACCCTTGCCAAAAATAAATTAGACTTTGAGTTTTGAGAACGATGATCCTGCTGGGGATGAGCTTGACTAGGAGGTACGCCACCCGTAAAACTACGTTGGGGAAGTAATATCCTTCTAACCTGGATGAGGAAAGAATTTTCTGATACTCTGCTGAGGAAACAATCTATCGGGGAATCACTCAAATACAAAGTCCTTTGTTTGGGGAGGAGATGCCAATGAGGATTGGACTTTATTTGGCGACTTCACTGGGGAAAACTACGAACGATGTTGTGCAAGAAGGAAAATTATTCGACTTATCACTATCTCTACCATTGCTAGTGAATAAGGTATCCTCATGTACTACTAGGGATAAGAAGACTCTGGTGGGGGATATTCCTTCATTGAAGGAAAACTCTCTGCTTGGGGAGAACATCATCAGCCTTCTGTTGTTATGCTGGGAAAGATTTTAATTCTCAACTCTACTAGGGGATGATGGAGAACATCAATGAGAATACCTCCTGCTGAAGCTAAAAGTTAGGATCACTCTTGCTGAGAATGAGAGATATGAAACGTCTCATGCTGGGGATGAGAAAAGTGAGGCGTCTCATACTGGGGATGACAGATCATGATACCCTTTGCTCGGGGAATACCAACCTCTTCTTGTTTCTCTACTGGAGAAGGAATGGTCTGATGAGACTTGCTGAGGAAAAAGTTCAATGAAACCTGCTGAGGAAAGAACTCCTGAAGTCTTGTACTAGTGATGGCTTTGTTTCCAGCTCTTGTACCTGTATGTTAGCGAACATAACTGATAGTTCCTGCAAAAGGGAAAGTTAGACGAGCCTACGTGCCCCAAGTTCATGGTATGAATCACCATCCCTATTACTCAACAATTAAGATACATGTCAAGTGTTTTTACTCTCAAGCACGCATTATAAAGCATCAGTGTGTTTGCAATGCAATACTTATCACAATTGTTGGACGTTTTTGCAATCAATCAATGGTAGATGAAAAAACAAAAACATATGAGAGATAATCTGAATGAAATTGCACTTTATTGATTGAAATGTTGCCATGAATATGCATTACACCAAGAAGCAATCCCTAGAAAGAGGAAATTGCATAAAAGGAAAATAAAATATCCTAATGGCAATGTGAAAATTAGATCTCATCAGGTTCCAATCTGGCTATGACCCGTATGTCTTCAAGACTTTTCGCATGCTTCGCTTCTGAGGAAGATGATTGGTCTGATTCCTAACCCTCGGATTATCCTTGATTGTAGATGATGAATCACAGATCTCACAGATCAAAGTTGTTCGTTTCAATCCCTCTTTTGCGTGGATCGCCCTTTCAGGTTTTCAATCCACCGGGATACCCTTTTTTGCCTGAGCTATCCAACGTGGCTTTTCAACTCAGCGGGTGTACATTTTTTCGCTTTTTTCCCTAACTTTTGTCTTAGCCTTTTATTCTGTTTTTGGCTCTCCGGATGTAATACCCCAAACTTTTCCCTCTCATTTTTCATGGCATTTAGCACGTCGCATTGCATATTCTCCAATACATTGCATAAAAAATAAAATAATTCATGCAGCTTTGGTTAGCGTGTAAGGCATGTGGTCGGGGTTTACTCAGTGGTAAAATCAAATACCAGGACCCAAGGTTAAATCTGGCTCAGAACGGACGATGAAGATGCATCCTAAGGATTTCCCACCAAAAGGAGGGAAAATCTGAATTTTTCATCCGTTAACCGGTTAACGCCAGGGGTTAACCGGTTAACGCTGGCGAAATTTGGGCAAAAATTTCAAAAGTTAGTTGGTGCTTCCCTCTTTCTTCCGCTTTACACTTTGTTTTGTGTTTCTACCATTGTACTAGAACTTTCCACCACTTTCTAGATCCTTATATCACTTTCCTATTAGAAACCCTAACTAACTCCTAAGCTAGCTCCTAACCTCGTTTTCCTAACATAATGCCCAAGCTAATTCCTAACCCAAAGCTCACTCCAAACCTAGCTTCTATATAAATCATTTTCACTTCAAACCTCATAACTTCACCCTCATTTTCAATTTCATTTCACTTCTCATCTCAATTTTCTCTCAATTTTTCTCCCATCTTCAACCCTTCACCAAAGCTTCTTCATCATAAGTTCTTTAATTTTTGCATTGAAGCTTGAAGAACTTGAAGCTAAAACTTCATTCTAGCATTGATTCCATGGTTTATTGAAGATTAATTGGAGTAATTGCTACTGTTTGGGGCTGATTCTTCATCTTGGAAGTGCTTTTGTAGAGGTGTTCATCAAGATCTTCATCAATTGCATTTATTTTGCATTCTCGCGGATCAAAGTTTGGAATCTCCGGTATTCTCTTCGTTTGTGCATCGATCGACATCACAAAAATCAGCCTCCGCTTTGTAGGTTGGTGGATCCGAAACCATTTCTTGATTTAATTTATTTCTCTTCATCTCGCCATAAGGAATTCTTTGATTCGTTGATTGCTTTTGTGATGCGGTATTCAGTTTAATTGTTAGTAGCTAGAATTGTAGCTTGTTCATAGTGTTAGCAGGTGTTAGAAGGTTGTATGTAGGTAGCAATTTCTTTCTAATTTGTTCATGGTTGTATTAGGAGCTTTTGGAAGTAAGTCAATAGCTAGAAGTGTTTTTTTCCTCACGTTTTTTGCATTCTAGTTCAATGTTAACCGATTAACACCCAGGGTTAACCCGTTAACACGTTGTTTTTGCCCTCTGGAACTGATTTTTCATTGTTAACCGGTTAACCCATGGCATTAACCGGTTAACATTATGCAGATTTGGCTTTTTGAGTTATTTCATTGCATAATTGTGCATCACTCTACTTTTTATCATCATAGCTTGTTAGATTATGATTTAAAAAAATATTAGGAGCTGGTTTAGCGCAGGTGTGCATAGTTTTGGTAGCTTTCGACATGCATTTCGTTAGTTTCCAATTTTGTGCATAAACGTTGCATTCATATTCATAGCTTGATATGATCATTGTTTGCATGATTTAGCATTACTCTGTAACATGTTAATAAATGTGTACACTTCTGTTTTGCATTGCATTTGAAATACGTTCATGTTTTGGTTCAATCATGTGCATGAATGAAAATTGCATATTGTTAAAAAAACACCATATTCCTTTAATGTGCATTCATCGATTGCACGATGACGTTGCATTCAATTGTTAAATAATCCATTACATGTTATTGCATTAATTTGTCATAACCTTGGCATTCCATTACTTGCATCAACATTTATGCTTTTGTGCATTTAAAAATAATTAAATCTTCCTTGTTTTCATAGCTGCATTTTGAAATAGGAGTTGTAAAAAGACATGTTGTATTCATTCTATTTTTTATCTTTTACACTTATTTTGCATGTTGTTTGGTCACTGTAATAGGATGTTTGTATTATGCATTGCATTTAGTGGTTGTTTGTGCAATAAGAGCTGTAGTAGCTTCTAGATTTTGGCTTTACCTTGTTTCTAGGGTCCTTAGACTTAGGATTGAGTCTAGATTAGGTCCTAGATGAATTAGGATATGTTTGGTACTTGTTTACTGTCATTCATTTTATCGCTTTGCTTTATCCTACTAACCTTTGTTTTGTAGGGAGGTGGAGGTAAGTTTATTCACGACTTCTTCCTTTTAAATTCTTTATGCTTTCAAAGTGTATTTGCCTTAGCATTTGATGCTTTGCTTATATAGGCTTTTCCCCCTTCTTGGAAACAACTTCATGCTAAATGCCCGTTAGAAACAACTTAGCTTCCTTAGGAAGAAAGTTGCTTTCTAGTTCCTTTTTCTTTTCCTTTCCTCATTAGGATTAGAAAGCCGCACTAACCTAGGTTCATCCATGCATGACAATACTTATGATTACTAGTCTCCCTTTATACTTTTACCTTTTGTTCACTTTGCTTTCTTTCTCATCTCAAAGAAAGGTAAGAAACACCTAATAAAGGTTGATCTTCTCGTATGCTATGAGACTTTTCCGCGGGTTACTCATATACATCCCATTTCAGGGCGAGGTGTAATGCATCTACCACAATGAACAAGTCTTAGTATGAGAATATTTCACAAACAAAAAACTCATAAAAAATTTCTTTAAAAAGACAGTTAACAAACAACACTCTTCTTTTCCTTCAGGAATTCTCTTCTCACCTCATTCACTCTCAACGCAAACTTTCTACGACTTGCCTCATTTGCAAGATGGTAACACACTCGAACCAGACGAGCCTGCAATACGTGAGCATGGGCATAGGTAGTTCCAGCTGTAAAAAACACAAACAAGTTCCCGCCTTAGTTAGGCGAACTACGTCGACTCTGATCCTCATTTTCCCGATGAGGTGTGTAGGCAGCGGGGTAGGGCCCGTTCGAGCACTTTATTTATTTTCCCTACTGTCGCTCCCACCAAATGAGGCTAAGTCAAATGGGGTACAGACGCGAACGGTCGGCGAAAGGAGGGATGAGAACACACAGGAGTGAACTCAAGAGAAAAGAGTCGCCAGCTAGGCATTTTTATCCCGGAGGAAAGGTAATGCTGCATAAACCTAGGAAAAAGATGGATAAGACGGTAGCGAACCAGAGAGACTGAGAAAGGGGGTTGGTTACAACTTGGGAAGGTATTAGCACCCAGATTGTCCGCCGTACTCGACGGGATCCACGCTTAAAAGATTTGTGTTTTAAAGGGGTAGTGTCAGTGCAATTTGTGTATCAAAGCTGGAAAGAATGCAAGTGTCAGTGTAAAAGAATGTGAAGTGTATAAATGTACAGTGTCAGTGTAAGAACAGGAATAAAATGCTCAAGATTATGAGGCTAAAAGAATGAGGCTGGGAAGAGGGGGAATACACAGAGACTTTTGTTCGATAACTGTTAAGTTATGCCTACGTATCCTCTCGTGCAATGAGGAAGTCAGAACACCGTAGTTCGACTCAAAGAGACTGAAAGATAAATTGACTTGTGAACTGCTTGCTTGCCTATGCTCAAGTGTATGACCTGTCTGGCTCAGGTGCAAATTGTCTTGCATTAGACGGAAGAAGCAAGTTCTCGTTTATGAGTGAATGAGATGAGAAAAGAATCCCGGAGGAGACGATTATTGTTTGTTTTTTTGAGTTTTCAGTCTTTTATTGCTTTTGGAAGTTTGTCATAAGTTAATGAGCTTAAGCCTAAACCAATGGGTTAGTAAACTCATCACATCCTCCCTCTGATTAGGGGTAATGAGAATACCTTAAATGTGAAGTCAGCATCTCACACTTAATCACCCTGATGTAGGATTAAGATCATTAACCTACTTGTGATTATTAAGATGTTTTTGTTGTTTTTGTTTAGTGTTAAGTAATGAGATTAAGCCATAATCAAGGATTAAACAGACTTATTACACCATCCTAATAGAAGGATAATAGATGAGAATGTTTAAGCTGAGGAAAGCTCCTCAACTTAATCCATGATTAGGGATTAACCTCATGACAAAACAAAGCCTTTATTAGATGGATTTTAGTTAATGATAAGATGAAGAAGTGAGTTTTATGATTTGTAAGACAGCTTGAGGGGGACTTGTCCATTAACACTAGGGTTAGTCCTTCTTAACCAATTAAGGAAGAATTAGAACCCTAATGCAAGGCCCAAGTTACAAGCTTGATGTCTTGATGATTATTAGATGGATTGATTAAAGGGTTTAAACACATTAAGGGTTTAACACTTAGGATTAAAGTTATACACTCCATCCTAATAGAAGGATACAGGTATAAGCTTAATCACAAAGCCTTAAAACCTTTAGGGTTTAGTCCCTGATTATGAGATGAGGAGAGAAGACTCAAAGATGACACAAAGGTAAAAAGCTAAATGGGGGACTAATCAATCCTAAAAAGTTATCATGCTTGGAAGTCCTAGGGTTTGTGAGGCTTAAGAGAATGATCTTCAAAGAGCCACCAAGGAGAGAAGCAGATGAAAGGAGCAAAGAGAAGCAAAACAACTTGCTTCACTTAAGAAGTCAAGTTGCTTGAAGAAAGAAAGTAAGATAAACAAGAATGAGCAAGCTCAATCCAAACACACACACAAAAAGCAGCAAAGATGCATAAGAGAGAGATGAAAAGAAAATGTGAGAAGTGAAGGCAAATTCACTTCTCAAAGTAACTTACCACCTAAAAAGTTAGTAAAAGAAATGAAATGCAATGCAAATGAGATGAAATGTGATGATGCAAACCAAAACCAGAAGCATGAGTATGATGTTAATGATGCTAAGATATGATGCAAACATGAGGCAAGGCATGAGAATGATCAAGCAAGCATAAAGATGCAAATGGGGCATGCTTTGAACCATGAATGTTCATGAAAAGTTATGAAATGCAAATGACATACAACATGGAAAATGAAAGATGCAATGGTCACACATGATTCTAACATGTCCTAAGATGTATCATGAATCAAATGAATGCACAAAATGTCATGGCAAGTCATGGTATGCAATCAAATGGAAGATGGATGCAAAGGAAGGCATAAATTAGGGTTTATGATCAATGCACAAAACAAAATTCAAAACCAGAAACATATGACATGATAAAAATGTGAAAATGCAATCAAAGGAACCCTAAACCTATACAAACTCACTGCCCAAAGGAGGGGATCCAACTCTTAACCTAGTGAGAGTTATGAATTTCCTAAGATTGCTAGGGTTTTAAGGTACCTTGTCAAGAAAAATGCAAAACAAATTGAAAATACAAGATCAATTCATGCCAATTTTATCCTATAAACTACATGCTATGCAAGATGCAATGCAAAGAGAATCATTGTCCAATTCTCAATGGTTAGGCAGAAATGAATTTTTGAAATTTGAAACAAAATATTGCCTTGAAATGAAATTAATTCCAATAAAAATGATCAAAAGGCATCAAGAACAAAAAAGAAATTTGGTTTGAGAGTTGGACAATGTTTCTAAATGTTTTTAAAGGTTACATGAATTTTTTTGTGATTTTTAAATACCTAAAAGTATTTTTAATTAACTAATTTTCATTAATTAATTAAAAATAAACTTTTAAATGTTTTAAAAATAATTTTTAATGCAAAAATAAAAAATAAAAATATTTTTGGGTTCTGAAAATTAAATGAACCTTTGACAAAAAATTTCAGAATTTTTAAAGGTATTTTGCTATTTTTAATAATTCGTACAAATTAAATGAAAACAAATGAAAATAAAATGAATTTTAAATGAAAAATGAGAAAGTCAGCCAATCCAATGGATGAGATTCAAACAAAAATGGAGGGAATTGACCAGCGCGCGCATCTGGACGGCTCTCATTCAAACTACGCTAATTAAGTCATTAACCCTAATCTGAACCCTAAACATTTTCAGGTGACCGGAACAGTGTTCCGGTCGTCTTCTCCGGCAAGGTGTTCATGCTATCTCATTCCCTATGCATCAAAACTTCACTAAAATCTCCAGATTTCATCCTTAAACATCATTAAACCTAAACCCCACCCCAAAATCCATTTATTTTCACTGAATCATAAGAATCAAAGCAAAAATCGATTCACGAGCAAAGTTTCAGAACAAGCATACAACCTCAAAACTCAATCATTTTCAAAAATAAAAGGTTCAGTGCACTCAGGGAAGCATGTAGATCATTTTAGAAACAAGAGATAAGAGTTCTGGAAAAATGAATTTCCATGGCTACCTGAATCGAAGCTTTCAACCCAAGAGCTTCTGGACTAGTTCCTTGCTTCCAATCAACTCCAATGAACCTCCTGAGGAGCTTGCAATGCTTGGTTGGAATTTAAAATGGTTGGTTTGAGAGATTGCTTGAGTTCTGCTCAAAGAGGGGCAGAAATCGTATTTGGTTTATGTGAGGTTTCAGGCTGTTTCAATGGGTGGTTTGTGATCAGTGAGTCATGTTGAGATCAATGGTGAAGTTTGTTTTTGTGTTTGATGCTTGTGCTGTGTGTTTCGAAAGGTTTTGCATATGGAGCATAAACTTGGAACTATGGCTATGAGAGAGCTTCAGCATGAATTGTGTTATGTGTTGAGCTGGTTTTGGTCCACTTATCACTCATGAATAGGTCTGTGGAGTTGGTGTGCCCTATTGTGATTGGTATGGGTCTTTTGCAAAAAAGTCAAGCTTTGTGTAAGAGAGGTATGGGCTCATGGCTAGCCAAGGACAAGAGGGGTGTCCTGCGCAACAAGAAGTGTGGAGAGCCCTAGGATCAATTCTGAAGTCAGCAAGCAAGTGGATTAGGGTTTGAGTGAAGTTTTGCAACTTTGTACATCTTTGGCCCTTTTGAAGTTTCTTGATCCATAAGTCATGAAAATGACCAAACTTTTGATGCAATCTGATCTTTAGGCCTTGGTTCATGTTTGTGTGAAGTTTAGAAGTCCATTTGAAAGCTCAATTTGCCTTGGCAAGTGATTTTGCAACTTTGCCTCTTTGGTGCATAACTTGAAATTATGTGATTTTGGCCAACTTTGACAAGCCATAACTTTTGATCCAAAATGAATTAGAATGAGTTCTTGTACTTTTTGAAAAGGGAATGATCCATTCTACAACTTTCATGACCAAAGTTTTTCCATTTGAAACATTTTTGAATCAAAAAGCAAGGGTTGAAAAAGTTTCCCAAAATGACAAGTTTCCATTACAAGTCATTTTCCCAAAAAGTCAACTTTGCAAATGGCTTGAAAATTTCCAACTTTGTGAACTTCTAACACCTTCTATGATCAAATAAAGATCATACATAATCAAAATGATGAAGAATACCCTTTGGATGGGTCATTGAGGGCCTCAGATACCCTGGTTTTGTACTGACTTGCTCAAAAAGTCAACTCTTGATCAGATGCCTTCCCCATTGAATTTATTCATGAAAATTGATATGCATGATCCCTATACCATATAGAGACAAATAGAAACAAGAATTACCAAAAAAATTGGAGTTATGGCCTTTGAAACCAAAACCCTAATTCTAGGTCATCTGTGCAGTCAAACCTGGCTCTGCTTCCATGCCAATCTCAGTTCTTGTGATTTTTTGACATTCTTGACTTTGAGAGGGTATAATATGATGCTTGAACATACATGGACCCCTTTGAAGTGATTGATGACCTTTGGAGTGGCTCTTGGATAGCTCAGGTCACAAGCCCTAGATGCAGATGACTTAGAATCAATGCAGTGAATCAAAAATGTCATATGAGATGCTATGATTGAATTTATGCACATGAAATGATCATAAGCCATGGTGTGAATGGGTGAGGGAAAATTTGGGGTGTTTACAGCTGCCCCTATTCAAGCATGAGTTAGCTGTGTAGAATGTAAGCAACGGCTTATCAGGCGAACAAGATAACTTGTGGTTGAATACCAAAGACAGTCCAAAATTTGCACTCACAGAATGAAGAAGAAAAGGGATATAGATTGTAAAAGAAAGTAAAGTATATTTATAAAGTGCGGGAGACGGAGGACGACCGTCGAGCAGAGGACGACTGCTGGGGATAAAGCAATGACGGGGACGGCCGACATGCTGGGGAAAATGCGGGAAATAAAGCAATGACGGGGACGGCCGACTAGCTGGGGAAAATGCGGGAAATAAAGAAATGACGGGGACGGCCGACATGCTGGGAAAAATGCGGGAAATAAAGCAATGACGGGGACGGCCGACATGCTGGGGAAGATGCGGGAAATAAAGCAATGACGGGGACGGCCGACATGCTGGGGATATAAGAGGTTATGATGGGGACGGCCATCACGTAAAGCTATAAGACTCTCTGGGGATTATAGGTAAAAATAAATGATGAGGTACGGTCATCAGGTTCATAAAGTAATGCAAACAACGATGGGGACGACCATCGGGCTAAACTGATGAAGGACGATCATCAGGAAAAGGAAAAGGGACCACGACGGGGACGGCCATCGGGTTAAAGAATAAATGAAATAATGATGAGGGACGGTCATCAAAGGTGAAGGACGATCACCTAGCAGGGGACGGCTGCTTTGTTGGGGATAAGATGAGGGACGGTCATCTAAGGTGAAGGACGATCACCTGGCAAGGTACGGCTGCCGAAAGTATCGCGACATAGGACGAATGCCGGATAAAAGGTCGACGATGGGGACGGCCATCGGATGAGCATGATGAAGGACGATCATCAAGAGGTGAAAGACGATCACCTAGCAGGGGACGGCTGCTCTCAAGGTTTATCATGACATAGGACAAATGTCAGATAACAAGATCAACGATGGGGACGACCATCGGATAAAATGATGAAGGACGATCATCAAAAGGTGAAGGACGATCACCTAGCAGGGGACGACTGCTCTCAAGGTTTATCATGACATAGGACGAATGTCAGATAACAAGATCAACGATGGGGACGGCCATCGGATAAAATGATGAATGACGATCATCAAAAGGTGAAGGACGATCACCTAGCAGGGTACGGCTGCTAAAAATCACGACATAGGACGAATGCCGGATAGAAAAAAGGGGGTTCTAATGAATAGAGACTCCGCTGGGGAAAGGATGAGGGACGGTCATCCAAAAGTGAAGGACGATCACCTGGCAGGGTACGGCTGCCGAAGAGGTATCATGACATTGGACAAATGTCAGACAGAAAAAGGTTGTTTTGCTGGCGACCTACTGGGGAATAGTAAACACGGACGAGTGTTTACATCCAAGAAATAAAAGGTATAAGTGTTTTGACGTTGTGTATAGATTAAAGATGCGGACGAGCATCCTTAAGACCGTGATACGGACGAGTATCAGTAGAAACAAACGCCGACGCATGTTCAGAGATGATGATACGGATGAGTATCGACTGGTTAACAAGGAACACGGACGAGTGTTGATTCTGAGGGGACTCTTTTGGGGAATAGTAGACACAGACGAGTGTCTACACTCAAGAAGACATAAGTGCTTGACACGGTGTATAGATTAAAGATGCGGACGAGCATCCTTATCGGGTAGAAACAAACGCTTGACGCATGTTCAGAGATGATGATACGGACGAGTATCGACTGGTTAACAAGGAACACGGACGAGTGTTGATTCTGAGGGGACTCTTCTGGGGAATAGTAGACACAGACGAGTGTCTACACTCAAGAAGACATAAGTGTTTGATACAGTGTATAGATTAAAGATGCGGACGAGCATCCTTATCGGGTAGAAACAAACGCTTGACGCATGTTCTGAGATGATGGTAAGGACGAGTACCAACTGGTTAACAAAGAACACGGACGAGTGTCGATTCTGAAGGGATATAACCGGTGTATACAGGATACGGACGAGTATCTGTATGAGTGAAACAAGTATGAGTGGTGTACAGGAGAGTGTTTAAACTGTTGGGGAGAGTGACACAGACGAGTGTCAAAAGGTATATTATAGACAAATATATGCTTTACAAAGTATTCAGGTAGTTATGTTGGGGAAGATGACACGGACGGGTGTCAGGGAATCTGTATGGATATATGTATCTGTGAGTGCAAAGAGGATGCTTTGGCTTTCTGCTGGGGGTATGACACGGACGGATGTCAAGAAGTATTTGTAATATATAAGTGTTTGTTTGTACAGAAAGCTCGGGCGACTTTACTGGGGAATGATGACACGGACGGGTGCCAAAGGGAGTGTGTGCTGGTGTTTGTAAGGCTAATGCTCTAGCTTTCTGGTGGGGAAATGACACTGACGGGTGTCAGGAAGTATCTGTATTTGTAAGAGAAATGTCTGGGCTCTCTGCCGGGGAATTTTGGGGAGCATTCTGTATATTGTTGATGGATTGTCAGTACTTACAAGTGTTTGATCAGTACATGGCTTATGATTATGCAATATGTTTGATTTTTGCCGTAATGCTCCGTACTAGACGGAATGCTACGCTCTGTGGGGGAGAATATGATGCGAATGCTATGATTATGCAAAGATAACGACCCGAGACTCGGATCCCGTTGCTTGAAGATCTCTGACCGATCTGCTTGAAGTGGACATCCCAGCTGGGGATGAGATCACTGGTGGATCTGTCATGTATGACTTTGCTTGGGGAATAGGTCACTGGTAAACCTATCTCATTAATGAGGGACCCAACTGGGGGTTTGTAGAAGCTTTCTTCACTCTGTGGTGATTCCTTCACGCGTTGCTCTTCTGGATAGATGTTGACACTCCGTGGGGAGATGGTTCCCTGGATTTTGTACTTGGCTGAGGAGGAATAGTAAATGGCAACCCGGCTGGGGGAAAAGAAAGACCATGGGAAGGTCTTCCTGGAGATTTCTGTAGGGGTCCTGCTGAGGATGATACTTGACAACTCAGCTGGGGAGAAAGCACCTCTGGTACTAAGACTGAGTAGATAAGGATTTGCCAGCTTGCTGGGATGAAGCTTTCATGCCCCATGCTGTGCTCTGAATACCTGAAAAGATAGAGAAACGCACAAGTAATCCCGAGGTATCCCTTACCGGATTCCGTCATAGGAGTTCAGACACTCCCGGGAGTAAGTATATTTCCTGCACGCACGTATTTTTAGAAGAAAAGCATATGTATTTATGCAATCAGTATCTTAAGAACATCAGACATTTTGCAAATGAAAGTAAAGTGTACGAGACAAAACATGACTGAAAATCTGATTTTATTAATTCGTGTGCCCTGAATCGGTAAGATACAGTCAAAGAAACAAATCCCCTAAAATGAGGAGATTGTTGCAAATTGAGAAATAAAAGGTATTGGCAATGTTGATGACGCTTCAGGGAGCTTCCCTTTTGCTATGACTCGTATGACTTTTGACGTTCTTCTCATCTTGCTTTCTGAAGAAGGATGATTCTGACCGGCGCTTGAACCTTTCGAAGCTTACCAAGTTGTGAGTGATACAGATGAATTCAGAGTACAGTTGTTCGCTTATTCCCTTATTTTGCGTGGATCGCCCTTTCGGGTTTTCAATCCATCGGGATACCCATTTTTGCCTGAGTTGTCCAGTGCGGCTTTTCAACTCAGCGGGTGTACATTTTTTGTTTATTTCCCTTATTTTTGCCCGAGTCCTTTATTCTGTTTTTGACTCGCCGGGATGCCCTATTTTTGCCTGGACTTACATTCTGTTTCTGTGTCCAGCGGGTCATTTTTATGCGAAGTATTTTTTAACTGCATCTGAATTCACAGGGGACGGGAAGTCTTCACCATCCATAGTGCTGAGCATCAGTGCTCCACCAGAGAAAACTTTCTTTACTACGAATGGTCCTTCATAGTTCGGAGTCCACTTGCCCCTGTGGTCTGTATGAGGAGGGAGAAGTCTTTTCAGCACAAGATCTCCTACTTGGTATTCTCGGAGCCTGACTTTCTGATCGAAGGCTTTCTTCATTCTTTTCTGATACAACTGCCCATGACAGATTGCAGCCAATCTCTTTTCTTCGATCAGACTTAGTTGTTCGTATCGGGATCGGACCCACTCAACTTCATTCAGTTTAACATCCATTAGTACCCGCAGGGAGGGTAATTCAACTTCAACAGGTAGGAATGCCTCCATACCATACACAAGCTGATACGGTGTTGCCCTAGTGGATGTTCTGATTGATGTACGGTACCCATGCAAAGCAAACAGTAGCATTTCATGCCAGTCTTTGTAGGTGACTACCATCTTTTGCACAATCTTCTTGATATTCATATTTGCTGCCTCAACAACACCATTCATCTTTGGCCTGTAAGGAGAAGAATTGTGGTGTTGGATCTTGAAGTCCCGGCACAGTTCTGCCATCATTTTGTTGTTTTAAGTTGGAACCATTGTCAGTAATGATTCGCTCGGGCACTCCGTATCGACAGATGATATCCCTCTTCAAAAATCGGGCTACCACTTTCCTTGTAACATTTGCATAGGAAGCTGCTTCAACCCACTTGGTGAAATAGTCAATGGCTACCAGGATGAATTTGTGGCCATTTGAAGCAGTCGGTTCAATCTTGCCAATCATATCAATGCCCCACATGGCA
The DNA here is from genome assembly GCA_963966055.1 of Lathyrus aphaca. Classification (NCBI taxonomy): domain Eukaryota; kingdom Viridiplantae; phylum Streptophyta; class Magnoliopsida; order Fabales; family Fabaceae; genus Lathyrus; species Lathyrus aphaca. Next base: position 627,053,814 of record OZ014519.1, read on the forward strand.
AAGGGCCAGGGTGAAGACATCACGTTCAGAGGATTGGGAGGCACATGCACCTTATCCGCATAAATCTGGCATTTATGGCATTTCCTGGCATAGGCACAATAGTCGGCGTCCATTGTGATCCAGTAATAACCCGATCTTAGTAACTTCTTGGCCATGGCATGCCCTCCTGCATGAGTACCAAAGGATCCTTCGTGCACTTCGTGCATTAACAAGTCTGCTTCTGTTCTATCAACACATCTGAGGAGTACCATATCAAAGTTTCTCTTGTACAGGGAACCATCAGCATTCAAGAAGAAACTACCAGCTAGCCTTCTTAAAGTCTTCTTATCATTGGAAGATGCCCCAGGTGGGTATGTTTGATCCTCCAAGAAGCATTTAATGTCATGGAACCAAGGCTTATCATCTTTTACAACGTCTGCTGCAAATACATATGCCGGTCTGTCAAGTCTGGACACTGAAATCTGAGGCACAAAGTTGGCAGCTTGAACTTTGATCATGGATGAAATGGTAGCCAGAGCGTCTGCAAACTGATTCTCGTCCTGAGGGATATACTCAAGCTTGACCGTTGTAAAGAAAGTCAATAACCTCCTTGTATAATCCCTGTAAGGTATCAGATGATCCTGGTGGGTGTACCACTTGCCGTTGGTTTGATTAATTACCAGAGCTGAATCTCCGAATACAGTCAAAGTCTTGATCCTGAGGTCAATGGCTTCCTCAAGACCCATAATACAAGCTTCGTATTCAGCTTCGTTGTTAGTGCAGTTGAAAGTGAGCTTTGCCGAGAAAGGCATGTGAACTCCCTTAGGTGTAATGAGTACTGCACCAACACCTCGACCATTCATATTAACAGCCCCGTCAAACATCATAGTCCATTCTTCTTCTGGGTCAGGCCCTTTAGTGTGAATAGGCTCTTCATGATCTTTCGCTTTTATGAACATGATGTCTTCATCAGGGAAGTCAAATCTCATAGGCTGGTAATCATCAATAGGTTGCTCAGCAAGATATTCAGACAATACACTGCCCTTGATGGCTTTCTGAGATGTGTATTGAATATCGTATTCTGTGAGGATCATTTGCCATCTTGCAACCCGTCCGGTAAGTGCTGGCTTCTCAAAAATGTACTTAACTGGGTCCATCTTGGAGATCAATAAAGTAGTGTGGGTCAACATATACTGCCTTAGTCGGCGAGCAGCCCACGCTAAAGCACAACAAGTTTTCTCGAGCAGTGAATAACGTTGTTCACAGTCGGTAAACTTTTTGCTCAGGTAGTAAATTGCATACTCTTTTCGACCAGACTCGTCATGCTGGCCCAGCACACACCCCATTGACTCTTCTAATACTGTCAAGTACATTATCAGAGGTTTTCCTTCAACTTGAGGCATAAGGATTGGAGGCTCTTGTAAGTATTCTTTGATCTTGTCAAAAGCCCTCTGGCAGTCTTCGTTCCACCTGACCGTTTGCTCTTTTCTCAATAGCTTGAACAAAGGTTCACAGGTTGCGGTAAGGTGAGATATGAACCTTGAAATGTAGTTCAATCTACCTAGAAACCCTCAAACTTCTTTTTCAGATTTCGGTGCAGGCATTTCTTGAATGGCTTTGACTTTATCAGGGTCAACTTCAATCCCTTTCTCACTTACGATGAATCCCAGCAACTTACCAGATCGCACCCCGAATGTGCACTTGTTGGGGTTCAACTTCAGTTGGTACTTCCTCAGACGTTGGAATAGCTTCAGCAGATTTACCAGGTGGTCTTCTTCTGTGAGGGACTTGGCAATCATGTCATCCACATAACATTCGATTTCTTTATGGATCATGTCGTGGAATAATGTTACCATAGCCCGTTGATAGGTTGCACCAGCATTCTTCAGTCCGAATGGCATCACCTTATAACAGAACGTGCCCCAGGGTGTGATGAAAGTCGTCTTCTCCATGTCTTCAGGTGACATCTTGATTTGATTGTATCCTGAAAATCCGTCCATGAAGGAGAACACCGAGAACTGAGCCGTATTATCAACCAATACATCAATGTGAGGTAATGGGAAGTCATCTTTCGGGCTGGCTCTGTTCAAATCTCGGTAGTCCACACACATTCTCACCTTGCCGTCTTTCTTAGGCACAGGTACAATATTAGCAACCCACGGCGGATAGCTAGTTACAGCAAGGAACCCGGCATCCCACTGCTTTTGCACCTCTTCCTTTATCTTCATTGCCATATCTGGGCGAGTACGGCGCAACTTCTGTTTAACCGGCGGGCAGTCCTCTTTCAAGGGCAGCTTGTGCATGACAATATCGGTGTCCAACCCTGGCATATCCTGGTAAGACCAAGCAAACACATCCACATACTCCCGAAGCATATCAATCAATTGCTCTTTCACTGAATCTTGTAGGCAGGCCCCGATCTTAACCTCCTTCACGTCTTTGTCCGTACCAAGATTAACCGTTTCAACCTCCTCCTGATGAGGGGTGATAACCTTCTCCTCTTGCCTTAACAACCTGGCTAGCTCTTCAGGAAGCTCATAATCTTCTTCAACCCCTTCATCAGCTTGATTGATTGGATTGTCAAAGTCATACGAAGCCATAGCAGTGTTGTTGTCGGTGCAGTCTAGAAGGCACTCTCTGCAAGGGTTTAAATTGTTCATTTTAGTGATTGATTTTAATCTTGTTTAGAAAAAAGTGAAATGAAGTTTATCATTTTGGAAAACATTGCCATTTTATTTTTGTACAAAAAGAAAAATGAAAAAAACAGTGAGCGGAAAAGAAAAAGACTCATTTGCAAAAGATGTCCGATATTCATTGATTGATCTGTTTGCACAAAATTACAAGATGGCCCGATTACAAAATGAGTCTTGTCATCTTGGGCAAGATGCAAGACTTGATGCATGCTTAAAAATATACAGGAAATAATAATTACTCTGCGGGAGTAACCCTTATAATTTCCTGGGAAGACCAGTTTGAGACGCGGCTCCCCGGGATCCTTGGACGTATCCAGCTCTCCAGGTTGCGTTCATCTTCCGACTCATCTTCCAAGTTGTTCACTGCATCCGGGGTGAGCATTCCCCCGCTGACAAAACTGGGCTTCTTGGCAGCCTCTGATTGATCTTGTTGAGTTGGTTTGTAACCCAACCCAAATCTGTCCTCCTTCTTCTCCACGGGCAGCAGCTTGCCCCAGCCTTGGGCAGTCCCCTCTTCAACAACCTTCCTGGCTTGCTGATAAGATGTCATGGAGGTTCCAAGTACAGCAGATGCTTCATTTATGTTCAGGGCCTCAAACCCCTGGCTCATGGTTTCATGGATTTCTCCATCCATCTCAATATACTTGTACGTAGCCAGATGGCTAACAAAGATATCTTCTTCACCACAGATGGTGATGATCTGGCCTTCCCACTCGAATTTCAGCTTCTGGTGAAGGGTAGACGTAACTGCGCCAGCGGCATGGATCCAAGGTCTACCCAACAAACAGCTGTAGGCCGGCTGAATGTCCATCACATAGAAGGTAATTTTAAAAGTCTGCGGGCCAATCATCACAGGCAGGTCAATCTCCCCAAGCACTGATCTTTTAGAGCCATCGAATGCTCTCACCACCAAATTACTTGGACGCAATGCCAAGCCATCATACTCCAGCTTCACCAAGGCTTTCTTTGGTAGAACATTGAGCGAAGACCCAGTGTCCACCAGTACATGAGATAGAACAACACCCTTGCATTCTAGAGTGATGTGTAAAGCCTTGTTGTGGTTACGTCCCTCAGTTGTTAAATCAGCATTGGTAAAGCCCAGTCCATGACTGGTATTGACATTTGCCACCACAGTTTCTAGCTGATTAACAGTGATCTCCTCTGGAACGTATGCTGCGTGCAAGACTTTCAGTAATGCATTCCTGTGAGCTTCGGAACACATCAACAGGGATAATATGGAGATCTTCGAGGGAGTTTGGTGAAGCTGATCCACCACTTTGTAATCACTTCTCTTTATAATCCTCATAAACTCGTCTACATCTTGCTCAAAAGATGTTTTCTGAGTTTCTTTGAGAGTTGGCTCTTCAACTACCACAATTTTCCCCTTTGCTTTGGCAGCAGCTTCGGCTTCGGCATTAGGTCTTTGCAATTGTGAGGCAAAAAGGCGTCCGCTTCTGGTGAAGCCTCCGCCTCCCCCAACATTATCAATCTGTGGAGAAGAAGTTGAAGAGTCCAAAGTGATTTTCTCCCCATTGCAGTAGAGGTCAGAGCCATAATGCCAAGGTATGGCATTGCTGCTTTCATATGGAACTGGTCCAGGTACCGTAATGGTAACTGGACTGACTACTGCAGAGGAGGGTACTGAAATGGTGTGCGGATCGTAGTAGATGGTGACTGGTGACCTGGCAGGAGGTGCCACTGTTTGTTGTTGAAAGTTATTGTTTGGAGGAACACTTGACGGATCATAATAAATAGTGACTGCTGAGATATCTTCATTATTTCCTGTTGGCATTGTAGAAGATCTTGCTGGATAAATGGATGTTGGTATTGTAGAAGATCCTGCAGAATGAAGGGATGCTGATGTTGTAGAAGAAATGGTTGTTGACATCTGATTTGTTGAAGTGATGGATGAAGCCATTGTTGATGATATTGGTGAATTGGTCGGAATGATTGTTGTTGCAGTTGTAGAAGAGTCAGGAATTGTTGTCAAAGGGATTGTTGGATTTGTAGGCGTCGATGTTGTGATCTGAAGTATACCACTCTTGATAAGACCATCTATGCCGCTTCTCAAATTATCACACCCGTTGACCGAAATGTTGCAATAACCACAACCGAGCTCATACCCAGGGAACATCTGGCACTCTAAAAGCTGAGCTTTAATTTCTACCAGAGGTGTCCGAATCTGCCCTACACTGGTGATTAAGAAAGATGGCTTGTCTTCCTCAATGGCATTAATTCTTGGCCCTCCATGATTGGGCATGGGATTCTTGTTTACATTTGGCGGGGGTGCAAAGTTGAGAGCTTTAGAGTCCACCAGATCTTGCACTTTCATTTGTAGAGCCCTGCATTTCTCCGTACTGTGGCCAGGTGCATTGGAGTGGAAAGCACATCTGGCGTTGACATCATAATTTCTTGGAAGACTGGAGGGATCTGGTGGCGCCAATGTCCTTAGTTCAACCAAGTTGAGTTTCAGGAGCTGCGGAAATAAAGCGGCATAAGGCATAGGGATAGGGTCAATCACCCTATTTGCCTGTGATGGTCTTTGCTGAAAGGGTCTCTGCTGTTGATTGTTGTTGTTGTTGTTGTAGCTTCTTTGTGGCGGGTACTGAACTTGCTGCTGATTGTGTGGTTGTTGTTGTGGTTGATATGCTGGTTGCTGAGGAATCGGAGCTGGAATAGTGACAGCTGCTACTGACCTGTGGACATGCTGAGGTCTGCCCCTGTTGGCATAAACAACATTTGTCTCACCAGTTCTTCTAGGTCCCACAAAAGGCTTCCTGGGATTGCTTGACGAACTTGCACCATTATCAGAAATCTTGCCCATCTTCAGAAGGCTTTCAATTCTTTCTCCAGCTATAATAATGTCAGCGAAGCTGGTGGAAGAAAAGGCGGATAGCCTGTTGTAACACGGTGGGAGAACTGACTTTAAGTTATGTTGCGGATAGCAAGAGTCGCCACCGACTTTTATTTTATCCAAAAGGAAAGGGTATAAAAGAACAGGAAAGACCTTAAGAGATATTTTTGGGTCCGGGGGGTAGGTTATGTAAAGGGAAGGTGTTAGCACCCTTTACATCCATGGTTATCCATGGGCTCTTAGTTACTTAGCTCACTTTTGAATTGTTTATGAAAGTGTAGTGTGTGAATAGAAAATTTTCAGAATAGTTAATAATGATCCATGTACGGATGCGTAAAAACTTGTTTTTGAAAATTTGTTTGAAATTGTGAAGAGTTTGAAAAGTTTTTGAAGTGAGCAAGTACATAAGAGGAACCTACCCTAAAGTTTAAAGTCTTTTTTGTTCTTTATCCTTTCATTGGTAAGACTATCCCTACTATTAAGGAGTAGGTAGTCATTACCTTGGATGTAAGGGACATGTGAGGGACATTCTGTTTTATAAAGGCAACTGTGGGGTGTAATAAGCATACTGGAGGGACTATCATCATTATTCGAAGGGACTTGATTCGTAAAGGCAACCATGAGGGACTTGATGATTTTTTTGTTTTAAAAGGGACTTGCCTTATACACCCCACTTGACCTTATGATTTAGGCAACTTGAGGGATAACCTTAGAAAGTGAGATGGCGATTAAAAATCGACTTACGTGTGTGAGTGTTTAATTTTATTTATCTTTAATTAAAATGATCTAAATTCAATTTTAAGATAGAATACATATTTACACTCCCTAAATTACTAACCATAGCAAAAATAATTAAATAATTACAAAATTTACATCCAGGAGCATTTACATCATTATAATAAGCAAAATAAATAAATAGCAAAAATAAGTAAAATATAAATAAATAAGCAATAAATAATAAATAAATAAATAATAGGGGTTAGTGATAAATAATAATATTAAATAATAAGCATAAAGTTAGTAATAATAAAATAAGAGAAGTTAGTGAATAATAAAAATTAGTGAAATAATAATAATATAAGATTAATAAAGCAAAATAAATAATATGGTTAGTAGTAATAATAATAAATAAAATTAATCAAAATATTATAAGAATAAGAAATTAACAATTTTTAATATAAACAAATATATTTAGAAAGAAATATGAACAAACAATTATTTTAATTTACTAGTTATTAAGTTACTTTTAAATATACTACAAAATTTAATTATTATAAATTCAATTCTAAACAAAAAGTTATAAAAGGTATTCACATATTATATAAAGAGAAAAATAAGTTATAAGTATATTTACAAGATTTAATTTTTATTGATTCAATTATTTAAAAAATGATTTAAGTTATAAACATAGTGTAAAATATATTTACCATATTATATGAAGAAAAGAGTTTATAATTATATTTACGAAATTAATTATATTAAAAATTATATACATAATAATTATGATAAGAATTAGAAAATAAAAATCATTTTTTGGAAAATAGAATTAAGTTTTGTTTAGAAAAGTATTTTTAGAGTTTCTTTAGAAAATTAGGGTTTATTTAGATACAAAATTATTTTTACCAATATAATAAAAGGAATAATTTTTAAATTAAGAACATATGATTTTTTTTTTATTAGGAACTATTATTTTATAGAATTATTTTATTATACAATTATTAATAAAACCTAAACTAGTTACACAAAAATAAAATAAAAGAAAATAGCAAAACAAACCTGGCTGGGGTTTGAACCCAGGAGGCTTTGCTCACAAGATCATATGCTCTACCACTGGGCCAGGCGCTGGTTGGTGCAAGAAGGATTGCCTCCAAATGGTTTTGTTCTTTCAAACCAATAATCAGCAAAATAAATGAAAAAACAAAAGGCCTGGGGGAGGATTGAACCCAAGACCTTATGTATACGAGTATGCGCGCGTTACCACCTGGCTGGAAGAGCCCATCTGACTATTGAATGGCAAGAAGCTATAATATATTCAATCTTCTTTTTTCCTGAAAAATAGAACAAAAATAATGGCCCAAACAGGATTCGAACCCTGGCCTTTTCATCAAACACAAGCACATCCTTCCACTGGGACAAGCCAGCGCTTGTGATAACCAAACAACAATCAAACATAATATTTTAAACAATAATTTGAATTCCTGAACGCGCGGGAAGCAGCCTTCTTCAACCTCCAGAGCTACGAATTTACTTGTGAAAATAGCTACAAGTTTTCCTGCGAAAAAATTATTCCCAGCAAAACCTACAAACATCAACAAGCAACAAAACTGTACCATTTTACAAAATTAAAACCAGCATTATGATCCAGACATTCTCACGATTAGTTCTATGTTTTTAGAATTGATTTATGTTTCTTAAATTAGAAATCCCTAAACCTAGGTCCAAACCCTAACTATGGCATCTTGTGAATTAGCCACGGTTCCTTGAGTTTTCCTGCCCAGAAACATTCTACAACACATAACAAACAATATTAGCCAAGCAAAATCCATTTAAATGCAATGAATTGATGTAATCGAAAAAATATTTTCAAGCATGAACAATGCTTCGGGTTCATCATTAGGGCATGATTTGAATGCTTATGAATGGTGATTCATGATCTATGATGTCCAAGGAAGCCAACCATGTTCTTATTTTACCTTTTAGAGCCTTGGAATAGAGAATCCGAATTTCACTTTTTTTGATGAATTTTTGGTTTTGAAAACCTACCTTTGAAGCTGCTGGATCCCTGTCCTGAGGCTAGGGTTGTGTTTGCTACTTATATGAGAATGAATTTGGTCAGAAATATGGATTGGTTGTGTGAAGATTTGATCCAAAAAATATTGAAAAAGATCATGGTGTAAAAGTTCAAATATTTGATCATGAAGACTTGCTATTCTTGGACTAATCACATGATTCCTTTCTCTTTCAAATTTAATCAATAATTAAGAATTTCTAGAAGCATTATCTTCCTCCAAAAATAGATTTTCATATTTTATATTTATTTAAAATGATTTTTATGAATTAAATCAATAATAAATAAAAATAAAATAATAAAAATGCTGAATTTTGGTCAATTGGGTCGTGCATAATGATATGAGGTGGATTGGATCACAACTTAGCAAGCCCATTTGGAAGGAATTGGTTCTAGACCCCCATTTTCAATATAAACCATCACAAAATTTCCCAACTTTGCAAGAGCATATCTCCCTCAATTTTGAAGATATGAGGGTGTTCTTGGACTTTTTGGAAAGCTTGAAGAGTCCTCTAAACAACCCCATTGGTTTCAGGTCCATATCATTTACCAATCTCAAGTTATGCCCTTTTGAAGTTGTTGACTTTTTGTTGACTTTTGAAATGACCTATAATGTCTTAGGTCATATCTCCCAAATGAAGCATTTTTGGGCTTAACTTGCAACATCAAAGTTGTAGAGAATTCAATTTCCTTCAAAATGAGCTTTGGATGGAGACTTGGTGATGAAGTATGTGAAAGTTATGGCTGGTCAAAGTTCAGTTGACTTTTACTAAGGAAACCCTAATTTAGAAACTCCTGATTATTGATGATCTGGAATCTCCTTGATGAATCATGATCAACCCTTGATCAAATGATGAATTTTACTTCATATACTTGATGTTGGCAAAAAATCATGAAGTTTGACTTTGGTTTGACCACAGTTGACCTCAGTTTGACTTTTTGACTGCATTGACTGATTTTGACTTATCTGATCATCTGACTGAGCAAACTTTTGAGAAAAGTCTTGAAACTTGTCATGGGGGTTCTTATATACATATAAGATGTTATGAAGCTCACTTGAAGTATTGGAAGTCCATTTAGCCTGATTAAAGTCAAAACCCTAGTTTTGAATGCACTGCTTAGGAGGTGCATTGTCTGAGGGGATTGTCAACTCTTTTGACCAATTGTGAACTTTGTGAACCTTGTGAACCATCATAAAATGTCTTGTGAACCTCATGGGAGGTATTGTGAAACTTGTGAACCTTGTGAACCTTCAAGAAGTGACTTGTAGACTTCATGAACCTCATGAAAGGTTTGGTAAGCTTTGTAGAACTTGTGAACCTTGTGAACCATCATAAAATGTCTTGTACATGTTGAGAAACTTGTGAACCTTGTGAACCTTCAAGAAGTGACTTGTAGACTTCATGAACCTCATGAAAGGTCTTGTAAATGTTGAGAGGCTTGTGAACCTTGTGAACCTTCAAGAAGTGACTTGTAGACTTCATGAACCTCATGAAAGGTTATGGAAATGTTGAGAAACTTGTGAACCTTGTGAACCTTCATAAAGTAACTTGTAGACTTCATGAACCTCATGAAAGGTGTTGAAAGCATTAAGAACTTGTGAACCTTGTGAACCTTCTTAGCACACAAAGTCTTGTATTGTGAGGGCAAATTTTGGGGTGCAACAGCTGCCCCTGTTCAATTTTCTGAAACCTGAGGGGTTAGATTGGTATATTTGCCAGTCGTGACCTGGAAGGTTGAAGGGGATTGAACACAAAAGCCCAAAAATTTGCACTCACCAGTGCATTAGAGTGATACAGATGGCTAGTTGAATATGATTGAGTGGGCTTAAAGATGCCACTAGGAGGAAGTTCTTGGAAGATAAAGCAGTCCAAAATATGGAGGTATAATGATAGCTGTCAGGAGCCTGGAGCAGTCCTGAGGTATTGATGATATGCTTTCAGGAGACTGGAGTAATCCTGATGTAACAGCATGTCTTCAAGAGGATAGAGCAATCAATAACTCTAAAGCAATCTTGAAGTAATAATTTCAGGAGGATAGAGCAATCAATGATGATAACTCTAAAGCAGTCTTGAAGTAATAATTTCAGGAGGATAGAGCAATCAATGATGATAACTCTAAAGCAGTCTTGAAGTAATAATTTCAGGAGGATAGAGCAATCAATAATGATAACTCTAAAGCAGTCTTGAAGTAATAATTTCAGGAGGATAGAGCAATCAATGATGATAACTCTAAAGCAGTCTTGAAGTAATAATTTCAGGAGGATAGAGCAATCAATAATGATAACTCTAAAGCAGTCTTGAAGTAATGATTTCAGGAGGATAGAGCAATCAATGATGATAACTCTAAAGCAGTCTTGAAGTAATATGATGATTTCAGGAGGATAGAGCAATCAATGATGATAACTCTAAAGCAGTCTTGAAGTAATATGATGATTTCAGGAGGATAGAGCAATCAATGATGATAACTCTAAAGCAGTCTTGAAGTAATATGATGATTTCAGGAGGATAGAGCAATCAATGATGATAACTCTAAAGCAGTCTTGAAGTAATATGATGATTTCAGGAGGATAGAGCAATCAATGATGATAACTCTAAAGCAGTCTTGAAGTAATATGATGATTTCAGGAGGATAGAGCAATCAATAATGATAACTCTAAAGCAGTCTTGAAGTAATATGATGATTTCAGGAGGATAGAGCAATCAATAATGATAACTCTAAAGCAGTCTTGAAGTCATGAGAATTTATCAGGAGGATAAAGTAACCCTGAGGTGACAATAAAGCAGTCCCAAAGTAATAAGGAGCTTATCAGGAGGATAAAGTAACCCTGAGGTTACGATAAAGCAGTCCCAAAGTAATAAGAAGCTTATCAGGAGGATAAAGTAACCTTGAGGTTACGATAAAGCAGTCCCAAAGTAATAAGAAGCTTATCAGGAGGATAAAGTAACCCTGAGGTTACGATAAAGCAGTCCTGAAGTAATAAGAAGCTTATCAGGAGGATAAAGCAGTCCTGATGATCATAAATTTGTTTGTTGGATAATTAACCTGAAAACAAAGTAGCATTTTGTATGATAGTATTAGTTTATGCATTATGTATGCATGTATAATATGATGCTCTTAGATAATGTATTATGTATCTATGGACATGTATGTTATGGTATGATGTAAATGATGTATGTATGATATGATACTGCCGGAAGCGTCTGGATATCTTCGTATTACAACTGCTGGCCAGGGAAAATAAATCCCGATTCGTTGCTGAAGAATATATAACCCTCTGTTTGCTGAGGATAATAAGGTATGGATGACCTCCCGGATGCTAGGGATAGTAAGGTATGGATAACCTCCCGGATGCTAGGGATAGTAAGGTATGGATAACCTCCCGGATGCTAGGGATAGTAAGGTATGGATAACCTTCGTCTTCATTTGATAGCAGGGCAGATATAACCTCCCATCTTCGTTCGTCGTACCCTTATTGGAAAGTAAATTCCCGAATATCCGTATGAGGATAAAAGAGATGGATATAAATTCCAGGGGAGATGAGACTTTATGAAAATGGACTTGTCCTACTGAGGGTTTGTAGTTGTCTTGTAAAGATGAATCGGCGAAGCTTCGTTGAAATCCTTCCCTCGTTCGTCCTTAGTAAATACTATTACTGCATTTTCATGCATTTCTGGTAAACATTAATCATATTAAGCATACATACATTCAAACACAACCAATGGACGTTTCGCTTATGTAAATAGGGTAAAAGTAAATCTGGATTCAAAAGATGGAATTTATTTATATCAAAAAATGTCCCATACACGGGCAAGTTTGTACAAGGAGACATAAACCCTAGTAAGAGGATTTTGCCATAAAGTTTTTACAAAACAAAGAGAGTCAGCTATGTGGGAAACAATCCTATTGAGTTTCAATTCTACTATTGCCATTATCTTCAAATATCTCATCTTCTGCTGTTGAGACGGAAACGATTGGATTGAGCTTTATCTATTTGAGCTTGAGTAAGTAGTACAACTGGTTGCAGTTTCATGAGTGATCCAAACGAGACATAGTCATACGCTTTAATCCCTAACTTTTGCCTGGATTGCCCTTTCGGTTTTTCAATCCACCGGGATACCCTTTTTTGCCCAAGCCGCCTTTTCAGGTTTTCGACTTGCCGGGTGTACATCTTTTTATATATATCCCTAATTTTTGCCCAAACCCTTTTGGTTTGCCGGGATGCCCTTATTTTTGCCTAGGCCTGTCAACCTAGCGGGTCTCTTTTTATGCGTAGTATTTTTTAACTATGTCTGCGTTTACAGGCTGTGGAAAGTCTTCACCATCCATTGTAGTGAGTATCATGGCACCTCCTGAGAACACTCTCTTGACTACAAATGGTCCTTCATATGTCGGAGTCCACTTGCCCCTAGGATCACCCTGTGGTAATATGATACGCTTGATTACCAAGTCACCAGCCTGATATACCTTTGGCTTAACTTTTTTGTTAAAAGCTTTGATCATTCGTTTCTGGTACATCTGGCCATGACAAACTGCTGCTAACCTCTTCTCATCAATCAAATTTATCTGGTCCAGTCGAGTCTGAATCCACTCATCTTCATCCAAGCCTGCATCCTTCATAATTCTTAAGGAGGGAATCTGAACTTCAATGGGCAGAACTGCTTCCATACCATAGACTAAGGAGAATGGGGTTGCCCCTGTAGAAGTACGTATTGTAGTACGATAACCATGAAGAGCAAATGGCAACATCTCATGCCAATCCTTGTAAGTAACAATCATTTTCTGTACAATCTTCTTGATGTTCTTATTAGCAGCTTCAACTGCCCCATTCATCTTTGGACGATACGGAGAAGAGTTGTGATGCTTAATCTTGAACTGCGTGCAGAGATCAGTAATCATAGTATTGTTTAGATTAGAGCCATTGTCAGTAATAATCCTTTCAGGGATGCCATACCTACATATAAGATTATTCTTAATGAACCGAGCCACAACATTCTTGGTAACAGATGCAAATGAAGCTGCCTCTACCCACTTCGTGAAGTAATCAATAGCAACCAGAATGAAACGATGTCCATTAGAAGCAGTAGGCTTGATCTCACCAATCATATCAATGCCCCACATGGCAAAGGGCCAAGGAGCAGTCAACACATTCAAAGGTGATGGAGGTACATGGACTTTATCAGCATAAATTTGACATTTGTGACACGTTCTGGAGTGTTGATAGCAATCAGCTTCCATGGTAGACCAATAGTAACCTGCTCTCAAAATTTTCTTCGCCATAGTATGACCACTAGAATGAGTGCCAAAGATCCCATCATGCATCTCTTCCATAATTTCTGTAGCTTCCTTCTTATCCACACAACGAAGCATAGTTGAATCATGATTACGCTTGTACAGAATCCCATTACTCAAAAAGAACTTAGCAGAAAACCTTCTCAGGAACTTCCTATCTTTGACAGATGCCCCTTCAGGGAATTCCTGAGCTTCAAGATATCTTTTCACTTCATAGAACCAAGGCTTATCCTCTGCCCCTTTGGTGTCAATCTTATTGCAATATGCAGGCTTCTCGAATCTATCAATGGTAATCTTAGGAGCTTCATCATCCCAACTGATCTCAAACATAGATGCCATGGTGGCCAAAGCATCTGCCAACTGATTTTCTCTCCGTGGGATGTGCTCAAAGGTAATCTCTTTGAAATGTGGGATCAAAGACAACACATGCTCTCTGTAAGGAATGAGGTTATCATGCTTGGTATCCCAATCTCCTTTAATCTGACTTACTACCAGGGCTGAATCTCCATACACATCAAGGAACTGAATCTTCATATCAATAGCAGCTTTAATACCCAGGATACATGCCTCATATTCAGCCATGTTATTGGTACAATGGAAGCAAAGTCTAGCAGTAATCGGGGTATGACATCCTTCAGGGGAACTAATCACAACACCAACACCATTACCAAGTGCATTAGAGGCACCATCAAAAACAATAGTCCATCGGGATCCTTGTTCAGGTCCGTCATATTGTCCAGGTTCTTTGGTAATAATCATAATGTCTTCATCAGGAAACTCAAAATTCATTGACTGATAATCATCCACTGCTTGATGAGCCAAATGATCAGCAACAACACTTCCTTTAATGGCCTTCTGAGTAGTATACTGTATATCATATTCTGTCAAGATCATTTGCCATCTTGCAATTCTTCCGGAGAGAGCAGGTTTCTCAAATATGTACTTGATTGGATCTATCTTCGAAATCAATAAGGTAGTATGGGTCAACATATACTGTCTTAGTCGGCGAGCAGCCCATGCCAAAGCGCAGCAAGTTTTCTCGAGCAGTGAGTATCTTGTTTCACAGTCGGTAAACTTTTTGCTAAGGTAGTATATTGCCTGCTCTTTTCGACCAGACTCGTCATGTTGCCCCAACACACACCCCATTGAATTATCTAACACTGTTAAGTACATAATCAAGGGTCTTCCATCAACTGGTGGCATCAAAATTGGAGGTTCTAGCAGATATCTCTTGATTTCATCAAAGGCAGTCTGGCACTCATCATTCCATTCCATCACCTGATCTTTCTTCAACAACTTGAAGATTGGCTCACAGATGGTAGTTAACTGGGAAATAAATCTTGCAATGTAATTCAATCGTCCCAAGAAACCTCTAACCTCCTTCTCAGTACGGGGAGCTGGCATCTCTCGTATAGCTTTCACTTTTGCAGGATCTACTTCAATACCTTTGCCACTGACAATGAAACCCAGGAGTTTACCAGACCTAACTCCAAAAGTACACTTGTTTGGGTTCAACCTCAACTTGTATTTCTTCAACCTCTTAAACAACTTGTGCAGATGATCAAGATGTTGCTCTTCATTCTGAGACCTGGCTATCATATCATCCACATATACCTCTATCTCATGATGGATCATATCATGAAACAAAGCCACCATAGCACGCTGATATGTTGCCCCTGCATTCTTCAAACCAAATGGCATCACCTTATAGCAAAAGGTGCCCCACTGTGTCACAAATGTTGTCTTCTCCATATCTTCAGGTGCCATCTTGATTTGATTGTAACCAGAGAAACCATCCATGAAAGAGAATACCTTATGCTGAGCAGTGTTGTCTACCAGAATATCAATATGAGGAAGTGGAAAGTCATCTTTAGGGCTGGCCTTGTTCAAATCTCTGTAGTCTACACACATACGTACCTTACCATCTTTCTTAGGAACTGGTACCACATTTGCAACCCACTGAGGATAAGAAGTCACTGCTAAGAACCCTGCATTGAACTGTTTCATTACCTCTGCCTTGATCTTTTCTGACATTTCAGGACGCATACGACGAACCTTCTGCTTCTTTGGACGACAATCTTCTTTCACTGGTAAACGGTGAACCACAATGTCTGTATCCAACCCTGGCATATCTTCATAAGACCAAGCAAAGATAGTCACGTAACATCTGAATCAACCTGTTCTTGACACTGTCCTCTAAATCAGCCCCTATCTTGACCTCTTTTCTGTTTTCTTCAGTTCCCAGATTCACAACTTCGACTGGCTCTTCATGTGGCTGTATGGCTTTCTCTTCTTGTTGTAACAACCTAGCAAGCTCTACAGGTATTTCACAATCGTCCTCATTTCCGTCTTCAGTTTGATAGATCGGATTCTCGAAATCATAATTGGCAATAGTAGAACTGTTATCAACAGGATCCAGAGTGGATGAGGATCTGCATTTTAGTGATGTGGGTGTGTGTAAGAACACATAGCTGATAAAACAAAAATAAAAGAAAGACAAGGAACACAATATTTACGAAAACGAAACGTCCACTGATTTTATTGAATGAAGTATGCAAATGAAATGACAACCCGTAACAAGCACACCATTGTGCCCCGAGTAAGGCACATGGCTTGAAAGTTCAATTGTTCAGAAATTACAAACTTAAAACATAACACAGTAATAGTATTTACTCCTGACTATAGGAGATAGGGATAACATCTTCGGCTTTCCAATTATTGAGTCCAGCACCCACAGTAGGAAAAATCCATGCATCCAAGTTGTAGTCTTCATCTTGATCTCCCACAGCATTAATCTGGTCCTTCACAACCCCTTGATTAGTGATACGGGCAGCACGAGCACGACGAACAGCCTTCTGGGACTCTGCAGTGAAACCCAAACCAAACTTGTCAGACTTGTATGGAATATCAGGAAGCTGACCCCAAATAGTACAACCACCTTCATCCACCACAGCTCTAGCATCATTGAGGGAAGCCATTGCCATTGTTGGAGGCTTTCTGGTGACCACAGGAACTTTCTTCACAACAGGAGGAGCTACATAATCGTTAACAACCCAGGGAACCACTTCAAATGTCTGACACGGAGTCTCAATGTATTCACCTTCCATTTCCAGATACTTGAAAGTATTTACATGGCTGACAAAGTATTCTTCTTCTCCATAGACAGTAACAACCTTTCCATCCACCGGATATCTCAACTTTTGGTGCAATGTAGAGGTTACAGCACCTGCCCCATGGATCCAAGGACGACCAAGCAGACAAGAGTACGAAGGACGAATATCCATCACAAAGAATGTAGCAGTAAACACCTGGGAGCCAACTTTGATTGGAAGATCAATCTCCCCATGTACTACTCTTCTAGAACCATCAAAAGCCTTTACCACAATGTTACTGGGCTTCAGCACAGCATCTTCAGGACTCAGCTTGTTCAGGACTTCCTTAGGCAACACATTCAAAGAGGAACCATTATCTATCAGCACATGTGACAGGGTAGTGCCCCTGCATTCAATTGAAATATGCAAGGCCCTGTTATGATTCCTCTTGGCAGGGGTCAAATCAGCATCAGAAAATCCTAACCCATTGTCATAGGTCAGGTGGGCAACACAGTTCTCAAATTGGTCAACAGAAATTGCACTGGGTACATGAGCAGTCTTCAGAAACTTGATCAAGGACTTGGCATGAGCCTCAGAACATAACAACAAGGACAACATAGAAATCTTCGAGGGAGTATGCCCCAACTGATCAACAATGTCATAATCACTCTTGCGAATAATTTTCAATACTTCTTCCATCTGCTTAGAGAGATCATCAGCAGCTGGCACATCAGTAGATACAGGCTCAATAACAGGACCCTTGCCCCGAGCATCAGTGGTGGAAGTAGCAGCAGGAGTAACTACATTCTTGGAAGTAACTGGAGGAGAGAAGACTCTTCCACTACGAGTGATCTTGCTAGATCCAGCAATATTATCAATGTCAACAGGCACATCAGCTATAGGCTCTTGCTTAACACCATGGATGTAAACATCAGACCCATAGTGCCAAGGCACAGCTTTGTCAGACGTATACGGGATAGGACCAGGAGTAGTAATGACCACAGGAGCTACTCTGGCTTCAGCAACAACTTTCGCAGGACCTTCAGCAGTAATTTTGATTGGACCCTGATGAGTGATTTTAATGGGACCCTTTGAAGTGATTCTTATTGGTACTTTGTCAACCATATCAACCTCTTCAATCTTCCTACCCTGAGTCAGATGATCCACCATACTTTCTACAGACGACGGAGTCCTCTCAAACACTATAGTATACTTATCCATGAGACGCTGAATTCCATCTCTCAATATGAAGCAACTATCCGGCTTATAGGTACAATACAAACAATCTTCACGACAACCCGGAAAGATCCCAGCTTGTACTAATCTCTTTTTGATAACAGACAATGGTGTGGTCAACTCCATAACTGAATAAACATGTAGATCTTCCTCAATGGCGTTGACAGTCTTCTCGTGATTTGGCATTGGAGCAGTAATCACATTGGGAGTACCCGGAGGATCAAACTCAATTTCTCCAGCATCAATCATATCCTGAATTTTATTCTTCAAGACCCAGCAATTATTAGTATCATGTCCCTGACAGTTTGAATGGTATGCACACCGTGCATTGGGATTGTACCTGGGAGAGGTAACATTGGGATTCTGAGGGGCCTCTTTCAAAGTAATAAGTTCAGCCTTCAACAAGTGTTGCAATGCCTGAGCCATTGACATGTTGATCTTCGTGAACTGTCTTCTAGCCCTCTGTTGGTTGCCCTGTGGCTGCTCTGTTGGTGCAGGAGTTGGATTTGAGATATGAACTGCACTAACAGACTGATGCCTTCTGTTACGATCAGGTTGACCATAAACAGCATTGGATTCTTTCTTCCCAGTGGGAGGCTTCTTTGCAGCACCTGATGAAGAAGTACCTACTTGGATCTTACCATTCTTTATACCATTTTCTACTCGCTCTCCTGTCATGATCAACTCAGTGAAGCCAGATGATGAGCTTCCAATGAGATGACTGTAAAACGGACCATTCAGCGTACACATGAACATGTCAACCAATTCCCTGTCAGTCAAAGGGGGTTGAACTCTTCCAGCTAAATCTCTCCACTTCTGAGCATACTCTTTAAAACTTTCTTTGGCACCCATAGACATGCTCTGAAGCTGCATGCGAGTGGGGGCTAAGTCAGCATTGTATTGATACTGCTTATAGAAAGCTTCAGCAAGATCATTCCAATCTCTGATGTTGACACTCTCCAACTGATAATACCACTCCAACTGAGCTCCAGATAAACTCTCTTGAAAGAAATGGATCCACAACTTCTTATCAGCAGTGTGGGGTTGAATTCTTCTAACATAAGACCTTAGATGTAGTTTGGGACAAGAGACCCCATCATAGACAACAAATGTAGGAACCTTGAACCCAATGGGTATGACTACCCCAGATATCAGACTCAAATCCTCAAAATCCAGCCCAGCTGACTTCTGCAACTCCATGGCATCCATCCTATCCACCAGCATCTTGAATTTGTCTTCATTAGGCTCATGGTAGTAGTTAGCCTCAGAATCAGAGTCCCCCATTGAATGGTGGAGACTGCCTACCTCTTGCTCAGATTCTTCAGATTCATAGTCTTCAGCTGGTTCTTTGGTCTTGGCAAGACCTTTGAACCTTCTTCCCATGTTGATTAACCCAGCAGACCTTCTAGTCTTCTTAGTCTTCTTGGCCAGCAGTGCCTTCAATTCATCCTGTCCCTTGGACAGGTTCAAGATCAGCTCTTGGAACTGTGCATTTTGTGCCTGGAGATCCTTAACTGATTGTTCAAGAGCCATTGCTGAAATAAACAGCGAGAAGATGAGAAACCTGTGTACAATAAACCTGTGATGCAATGAAATGATATGGGAATGCATATGCAATGTTTTCAAGGACCGCAGGATTTAAATTTGCTTAAACAAACAAGAAAGTAAACTTTTATTAGTAATAACTTTGTTTTGCCTTTTAGGCTTACAAAAATGAAATGAAATAAGTACAAAAGATGGGGTTTTAAGTCTCCCATGGACGTTTCCTCTTTATGTTGAGGTATGAATTGAGGTTTCGTTCCTCATGAAGTTGCTTTGTTAGCTCTAGGATCCTTGCTTGGCTTGCTTTGTAATGAGCCTCGAAAGTATCCCTTTGCTCCTTCAGTTGGATCCATGATCTCTGCAAGTCTTCCATATCAGTAGGCATGTCTGGGTGAAGGATGGTATAAGCTGTGTCTCCTTCAGCAACAGGTTCCATGGTAACTGGTAGGACGGCAGGATATGGCATCATGAGCGTCTGAGCACGAGATCGTACCCATCTGAGATAAGCCTCCATAGGAATAGTATACTTAGGCTCCAGTGTCTTGCTGTCAACCCTGTTTACTTTTCCCCAAGCTCGTATGAATCTCTGACGGTAACCCTGAAGATCGTTGTCGTAATCAAACACAATGCCCTGAATCAACATGTCATGTGGACCATCACTTCGGGCGTAACCAAACTGTCGTAAAGCTAGAGAGGGGTTGTAAGTGATGCCTCCTCTTATGCCTAGAAGTGGCACATTAGGAAACTCCCCACAACGGTCAATGATGGTGACATTCTCCATGGATCTGGAGCACCAATGGATATCTGAGTGAGAAAGTGACATGATCCTCTTGGACCATCTGAACCCTTGCTCATTCTTCATTACTGAGCGAGGAAGGTGAGAAATAAACCACCTAGAGAGCAAAGGTATGCAGCACATCAACGTTCCTCTTGCCCTTGTAGTACGGGTATGAAGAGAATGTAGGATGTCTCCAAGTAATGTAGGCACTGGATTGTGACTCAGAAATATGTTGATGGCATGAACGTCTATGAACTGATCTGGATTGGGGAACAACACTAAGCCATAAATCAGCAAGGCTAAGATATCCTCAAAAGCATCATAGCTCATAGCCTTCAAGAACACTTGAGCCTTCTCTACCAACACCTTAGCAAGAATACCCTTGACTCCACTTCTCGTTTCTAGAACAATGTCAGACTTTTTCAGATGTAGAGCTGCAACAATAACCTCAGGTTTAGGCTCTCTTTCCAAGCCTGTGAATGGTCTTTGATCAAGAACAGGTATACCCAGAAGTTTAGAGAACTCCTCCATGGTTGGAACCAGCTGGTAGTCGGGGAATGTGAAGCAATGGTGCTTAGGATCAAAGAACTGAAACAAAACACTCATCATGTCTTCATTGAATCCTGAAGTGACTAGATCCATTAGGTGACCATGTCTCTTGATGAACTGGGAGTTATCAGACACTTGAGAAACTAACTCTTTAAGCTTAGCAGGTATGCCCACAAAGTTGATCCTGATGGTGTTTCTACGAGCAGAAGCCATGACCTGCAACAAAGAACAAAGATAAATCCTTTGGTCCTTGAAATGGTTAGGGAAAATGCTATGCTTATGATACATGATGATGTCATGATGTTATGCTCAATCACAAACATGTGGCACCCACAAACAAGTCACACAATAGCCCTAGGTTTAAAGGCTTGCATGAGGTTCAAAGGTAAGTACCCTCCCCTGAAGTTAGATGGTTCATCCTGTCCTACAAAAGTAACCAGGTTCTAAGGGATCTCAATATCATTGATCCTTCACAAGGGTGGTTGATCAGAAGGCAACTTACTTGCCAACCAAAACCCTCCAAGTTTAAGATCTCAATGAGCGTAGTATCGAGTGTCAACCAACTTCAGTCTGCACCAAATCCGGTTACCTCACTACTTTCTAAAGGCCAAGATGAGTTAACTAGGGTTCTAAAAGTTAGTTAGTGCATTGACAACATATGGCAGCCTCATATTATCCTCAACTTGACTTAAGGAACATAAGCACCAACCAAGAAGTCGCACTAACTATGGCCACCAGATCAACCGTATCGATATACGTCGTACAGTTTCCTTGGTCTATTGCCATTTACCTAAGGTACACTAGATCCGGGTTAGGACCTTTCACACATAAGAGCACCCCAACAATGTAAAGTAAAGCAAACAAAGCAAACAATATTAAAGTGATCTTAATTCCTAAGGGTACCCCTCTTTAATTTAAATCCCCAGCAGAGTCGCCAGTTCTGTAACACGGTGGGAGAACTGACTTTAAGTTATGTTGCGGATAGCAAGAGTCGCCACCGACTTTTATTTTATCCAAAAGGAAAGGGTATAAAAGAACAGGAAAGACCTTAAGAGATATTTTTGGGTCCGGGGGGTAGGTTATGTAAAGGGAAGGTGTTAGCACCCTTTACATCCATGGTTATCCATGGGCTCTTAGTTACTTAGCTCACTTTTGAATTGTTTATGAAAGTGTAGTGTGTGAATAGAAAATTTTCAGAATAGTTAATAATGATCCATGTACGGATGCGTAAAAACTTGTTTTTGAAAATTTGTTTGAAATTGTGAAGAGTTTGAAAAGTTTTTGAAGTGAGCAAGTACATAAGAGGAACCTACCCTAAAGTTTAAAGTCTTTTTTGTTCTTTATCCTTTCATTGGTAAGACTATCCCTACTATTAAGGAGTAGGTAGTCATTACCTTGGATGTAAGGGACATGTGAGGGACATTCTGTTTTATAAAGGCAACTGTGGGGTGTAATAAGCATACTGGAGGGACTATCATCATTATTCGAAGGGACTTGATTCGTAAAGGCAACCATGAGGGACTTGATGATTTTTTTGTTTTAAAAGGGACTTGCCTTATACACCCCACTTGACCTTATGATTTAGGCAACTTGAGGGATAACCTTAGAAAGTGAGATGGCGATTAAAAATCGACTTACGTGTGTGAGTGTTTAATTTTATTTATCTTTAATTAAAATGATCTAAATTCAATTTTAAGATAGAATACATATTTACACTCCCTAAATTACTAACCATAGCAAAAATAATTAAATAATTACAAAATTTACATCCAGGAGCATTTACATCATTATAATAAGCAAAATAAATAAATAGCAAAAATAAGTAAAATATAAATAAATAAGCAATAAATAATAAATAAATAAATAATAGGGGTTAGTGATAAATAATAATATTAAATAATAAGCATAAAGTTAGTAATAATAAAATAAGAGAAGTTAGTGAATAATAAAAATTAGTGAAATAATAATAATATAAGATTAATAAAGCAAAATAAATAATATGGTTAGTAGTAATAATAATAAATAAAATTAATCAAAATATTATAAGAATAAGAAATTAACAATTTTTAATATAAACAAATATATTTAGAAAGAAATATGAACAAACAATTATTTTAATTTACTAGTTATTAAGTTACTTTTAAATATACTACAAAATTTAATTATTATAAATTCAATTCTAAACAAAAAGTTATAAAAGGTATTCACATATTATATAAAGAGAAAAATAAGTTATAAGTATATTTACAAGATTTAATTTTTATTGATTCAATTATTTAAAAAATGATTTAAGTTATAAACATAGTGTAAAATATATTTACCATATTATATGAAGAAAAGAGTTTATAATTATATTTATGAAATTAATTATATTAAAAATTATATACATAATAATTATGATAAGAATTAGAAAATAAAAATCATTTTTTGGAAAATAGAATTAAGTTTTGTTTAGAAAAGTATTTTTAGAGTTTCTTTAGAAAATTAGGGTTTATTTAGATACAAAATTATTTTTACCAATATAATAAAAGGAATAATTTTTAAATTAAGAACATATGATTTTTTTTTTATTAGGAACTATTATTTTATAGAATTATTTTATTATACAATTATTAATAAAACCTAAACTAGTTACACAAAAATAAAATAAAAGAAAATAGCAAAACAAACCTGGCTGGGGTTTGAACCCAGGAGGCTTTGCTCACAAGATCATATGCTCTACCACTGGGCCAGGCGCTGGTTGGTGCAAGAAGGATTGCCTCCAAATGGTTGTGTTCTTTCAAACCAATAATCAGCAAAATAAATGAAAAAACAAAAGGCCTGGGGGAGGATTGAACCCAAGACCTTATGTATACGAGTATGCGCGCGTTACCACCTGGCTGGAAGAGCCCATCTGACTATTGAATGGCAAGAAGCTATAATATATTCAATCTTCTTTTTTCCTGAAAAATAGAACAAAAATAATGGCCCAAACAGGATTCGAACCCTGGCCTTTTCATCAAACACAAGCACATCCTTCCACTGGGACAAGCCAGCGCTTGTGATAACCAAACAACAATCAAACATAATATTTTAAACAATAATTTGAATTCCTGAACGCGCGGGAAGCAGCCTTCTTCAACCTCCAGAGCTACGAATTTACTTGTGAAAATAGCTACAAGTTTTCCTGCGAAAAAATTATTCCCAGCAAAACCTACAAACATCAACAAGCAACAAAACTGTACCATTTTACAAAATTAAAACCAGCATTATGATCCAGACATTCTCACGATTAGTTCTATGTTTTTAGAATTGATTTATGTTTCTTAAATTAGAAATCCCTAAACCTAGGTCCAAACCCTAACTATGGCATCTTGTGAATTAGCCACGGTTCCTTGAGTTTTCCTGCCCAGAAACATTCTACAACACATAACAAACAATATTAGCCAAGCAAAATCCATTTAAATGCAATGAATTGATGTAATCGAAAAAATATTTTCAAGCATGAACAATGCTTCGGGTTCATCATTAGGGCATGATTTGAATGCTTATGAATGGTGATTCATGATCTATGATGTCCAAGGAAGCCAACCATGTTCTTATTTTACCTTTTAGAGCCTTGGAATAGAGAATCCGAATTTCACTTTTTTTGATGAATTTTTGGTTTTGAAAACCTACCTTTGAAGCTGCTGGATCCCTGTCCTGAGGCTAGGGTTGTGTTTGCTACTTATATGAGAATGAATTTGGTCAGAAATATGGATTGGTTGTGTGAAGATTTGATCCAAAAAATATTGAAAAAGATCATGGTGTAAAAGTTCAAATATTTGATCATGAAGACTTGCTATTCTTGGACTAATCACATGATTCCTTTCTCTTTCAAATTTAATCAATAATTAAGAATTTCTAGAAGCATTATCTTCCTCCAAAAATAGATTTTCATATTTTATATTTATTTAAAATGATTTTTATGAATTAAATCAATAATAAATAAAAATAAAATAATAAAAATGCTGAATTTTGGTCAATTGGGTCGTGCATAATGATATGAGGTGGATTGGATCACAACTTAGCAAGCCCATTTGGAAGGAATTGGTTCTAGACCCCCATTTTCAATATAAACCATCACAAAATTTCCCAACTTTGCAAGAGCATATCTCCCTCAATTTTGAAGGTATGAGGGTGTTCTTGGACTTTTTGGAAAGCTTGAAGAGTCCTCTAAACAACCCCATTGGTTTCAGGTCCATATCATTTACCAATCTCAAGTTATGCCCTTTTGAAGTTGTTGACTTTTTGTTGACTTTTGAAATGACCTATAATGTCTTAGGTCATATCTCCCAAATGAAGCATTTTTGGGCTTAACTTGCAACATCAAAGTTGTATAGAATTCAATTTCCTCCAAAATGAGCTTTGGATGGAGACTTGGTGATGAAGTATGTGAAAGTTATGGCTGGTCAAAGTTCAGTTGACTTTTACTGAGGAAACCCTAATTTAGAAACTCCTGATTATTGATGATCTGGAATCTCCTTGATGAATCATGATCAACCCTTGATCAAATGATGAATTTTACTTCATATACTTGATGTTGGCAAAAAATCATGAAGTTTGACTTTGGTTTGACCACAGTTGACCTCAGTTTGACTTTCTGACTGCATTGACTGATTTTGACTTATCTGATCATCTGACTGAGCAAACTTTTGAGAAAAGTCTTGAAACTTGTCATGGGGGTTCTTATATAAATATAAGATGTTATGAAGCTCACTTGAAGTATTGGAAGTCCATTTAGCCTGATTAAAGTCAAAACCCTAGTTTTGAATGCACTGCTTAGGAGGTGCATTGTCTGAGGGGATTGTCAACTCTTTTGACCAATTGTGAACTTTGTGAACCTTGTGAACCATCATAAAATGTCTTGTGAACCTCATGGGAGGTATTGTGAAACTTGTGAACCTTGTGAACCTTCAAGAAGTGACTTGTAGACTTCATGAACCTCATGAAAGGTTTGGTAAGCTTTGTAGAACTTGTGAACCTTGTGAACCATCATAAAATGTCTTGTACATGTTGAGAAACTTGTGAACCTTGTGAACCTTCAAGAAGTGACTTGTAGACTTCATGAACCTCATGAAAGGTCTTGTAAATGTTGAGAGGCTTGTGAACCTTGTGAACCTTCAAGAAGTGACTTGTAGACTTCATGAACCTCATGAAAGGTTATGGAAATGTTGAGAAACTTGTGAACCTTGTGAACCTTCATAAAGTAACTTGTAGACTTCATGAACCTCATGAAAGGTGTTGAAAGCATTAAGAACTTGTGAACCTTGTGAACCTTCTTAGCACACAAAGTCTTGTATTGTGAGGGCAAATTTTGGGGTGCAACACCTGTCAATATATGTTCCTTGTAGAGTGTTCATAAACATGTCAGCCATTTCTCTTTCCGACATGGGTGGCTGGACAGCAGCAGCAAGCTGTCTCCACCTCTGGGCATATTCCCTGAAGCTTTCCCTGGAGGACTGAGTCATTCCCATCAAAAGAGTCCTATTAGGAGCCATGTCCAGATTGTATTGGTACTGCCTAATGAAGGCTTCAGCTAGGTCCTTCCAGCACCTGATAGTAGCTCTGGTCAGGTGTGAATACCACTCCCTGGAAGCCCCGGTCAAACTGTCTTCAAAGTAAAACATCCACAGCTTTTCATCCATGGTGTATGCCTTAAGTCTCCCTAGGAAGGATTGCAAGTGAGTTCGTGGACAGGAAGTTCCATCGTACTTCTCGAAGCACGGGGGTTTAAACTTGTGGGGAATTCTTACCCCATCCACTAACCCCATATCCATGACATCAAAACCTAGGGAATTTTGAGACTCCAAAGATCTCAATTTCTCAGCAATTTCATCAAGTCTCCTATCATAGACTTCATCCCCAGCTCCCATTACAGTGAATTGCTCCTCCTGGGGGTCTTCTTGTAAGATTCTGCCTGCAGTGGTATTCCCTTGCACATTAGTCGGGATGTTGACTTCCGGATGTATATGAGGCCCATATACTGGTGGATTAACATGAGGCTGAACCCTCTCATTGTTACTTGTTCCCCCAGTCCCCAAATGGGGTTCTTCCGGGGTCTGTCTTTCTACCAACGCCCTCAATCTTTCTTGACTTTGGGCCAAGCCATTCATTACTTCCATGAACTGGGTCATTTGGTTTCTCATCTCAAGCCTTTCATTGGCCATCTGAGTCCTGACTTCTGTCAGATCTTGCTGTACTTGGTCCATCTGGATACCAGGAAGATTGTTGCGAGTAGGATATCTGTGTGGACGGTTGAGAGGGAACACCCGACGGCGAGCAATAATTCCTGAACTGAACAGAGTTAGTAACAAACAAAACAAAACCTACAAAACAAAACAAAAGTTAGCATGCAATGCAGTATGCTTATTTATTTTCCAAGGTATCCAGCTTGGCGCTTGGTTTTGACCTTTCCAGACCCTGAGGAAGATGCTTTGATGTTGCTTGAGAAAAGGAACTCAAATGAAACAAACTGACAAATACATTACAAAAGGTGTATCATACATAGTTTGGTTTTTACAACACATGCCCTCTGAGGGGTCAAAATACAACATAAAGAAAAGTACATGCAATGAAAGCAACAACAAACAAAAATTCAGACACCAAGACCAAACTCATCCTCCTTAACCTCCTTCAGAAGTGCTTCAGTTATAGGACCAGCCGGATGCTCTGTAATATTTCTGATAAGAAGGTTTCTGGTGGCAATAGCAGTGGTCAGCTTCTTGTGTCTGTCTTGGTCCTTTGACCTCTTCACACCAGCCCTAAGCTTCAACTCTGAAATCTCCTTCTGGGCTGCTAGCAGAGCTTCCTGTTGTTTCTTCTCACTGGCCTCCAACTGCTCAATCCTGTCCTGAGTTCTCTTATCTTCTTGACTGCGAGCTTCAGTGATCCTGACCCACCTAGCTTGACTTTCTTTCAGATAGAGACCAGTCCTAGCCTTCTGAAACTGGGCCTCTTTACAGGCATTCTTCAAGATTTGCTCTCCAGCTCTTGATTTCTTGATGTAGTCCTCTGCTTTCTCAATCCTGGCTAGATGCTCCACCTTAAGCTTTTCCAACCTTTCAATGTCTAAACGACCATCACTCCTCTCCCAGAGGGTTCTCTTTAAAGCTTGAGACAAATTCTCATTCCTCTCCTTCAGTTTCTCAAATTCTTCCAGGCTGACAGTGGCTGGAGGTGGTGCTGTGGATGGTCCAGGTGCATCCTCAATGGTGAAAGGCATCCCAGAAATCTGAGCCCTTGCATGAGACCATTCATAATACTGAGCTGAAGCCACATTATTGCATCTCCCAAGAATGGCCATCCCTTTGGTCTGGATGTTGTCCCAAGCCCAGGATGCTTGCCTGACAACAACTAGATTAGGTTTTATCTCACAATACAGGGTTTCAGCCAAGTCTTGCACTCTAGGAGGGTGAACCAAAGCATAGCCCAACTGTCTCTTAAACAACAAAGGGTTGTAGTTGATGCAACCCTTCACTCCTATCAGAGGTACATTGGGGAACTGTCCACAGCTAGTAATTATGTCCCTGCCTTTGGTGCTCTGGGTGCACCATCTGATATCATCTGAAGTCAAAGCAATAAGTCTTCTAGCCCAATTCTTCTGTTGGTGAGGATTCAAGAAAGCATCAGTCTTGGGTAAGTGTTTAAGCAGCCAAGTATGAAACAAAGGAGCACAACACCTCACCAACCTCCCTCTTTGCTTCTCATTCCTTTGGTGAACAGAATAATAGAAATCTCCCAGCAAGGTGGGTACTGGGTTCCTCAAAAGGAAGAGATGAATGGCATTCTTGCTGATAAACTTGGGCTCATCTGCAAAAAGTATAACCCCATAAACACTGAGGGCTAACAATGCACAAACTGCCCTCCATTCTCCCAGAGAGGCCTTCAGGATGGCCTGAGAAGTCAGAAAGTCTAGGTGCAAACCAGGGATCCCAGCCTTTGCTGTCATGTTCTGCTCAATCAAAGTAGGCTCTAGGTACAGTGCTTTTGCCACTTCTTCATTGCTGGGAAAAGCCATCTCAGGGTTGAAGGGGATACCACCCCTGACAGGTATTCCAATCAGTGAGGAGAACTCCTCCAGCAAAGGTCCCAGCTGAAAGTTCTGGAAAGTGAAACATCTCAAAGGAGGGTCATAAAACTGTAGACAAGTGTGAATCAAACTCCTCTGAGAAGGGTCCAAGTCCATAACCATATGAAGGATGCCTCCATAATGTTCTCTGAATAATGGGATATGGTCTGGAGTAATAAGTGTCTGGACCTGCCTGATGCTAGCCAGCACAGGTTCAAAGAAATGATATGAGATGTTGCTCTTCTTGGGTGCCATGACTACTGATGAAGAGCTGAAACAAATGCTGATGATGAAGACTGATACTGGTAATGAGCCACTGATAGGCTGAGGATGATGATGGAGGTAGCTGAAGCAGGTAGCTGATGAAGATAGCTGAAGCAGATCACTGATGAACAGGGGTCTATGCAGATGAAGGGGTCAAAACCAAGCCAACTATGATGGATACCCTGAAAAACAAATAAACAAATGTTAAATGATGCAATGATGATGTATGCAAATGATATGCAAGGGTTTGTGATTAAGCTGGATCTGATTACTGCCTTGATATAGGTCCATGTATGTCTAAGAAGTCCAGATGGAGGTTCAAAAGTCCAGTAACCAAGGTGGGGGACTCAAATAAAAAGTCACATATCCAGGGTTAAATCACAAGAACTGTCCCAAAGTGGAGTACTCTTATTCAAAACAAAGTATCAGGGTATGATGTGGCTAGAGGTACCTGCAAACCTGTAAACAGCCCAACCCCCTCACAGGTGGTGTTCTAAAACAAGGATCCTCAGACTTGGATCAGTTATGAGAAGTGTAAACACTTCTAACCCGGAGGTACAGTGTTTACAATAACCATAAAAGATCCTCCTCTAATTCACCTCAGTTTCTGAAGGTCATAATAAAGGTCATCCAGACTTAGCAGGCTTCCCAGATAGCCCTAGCACTACAGGAGATCTGTAGCACAGAGTTCTCAAGAAGAAACCCATATCTGAACCGTGTTTCATATTCCCGCACCAGACCGAAATGGAATGGGAAAGAACATGATTCACTCTAGCCTAGGTGTCACTCAGGTCCCAGGTATAGGACCTTAAACTCTCAATGAACCTCACCCACCAAGACAGAAGAACAGATCCAGCAAGATAACAGTATGACAATATGATGTATATAAAGCTGTAAAGAAAGCAATAAATAACTGTACATAAAGCAGTAAATACATGCAAATATACAAACACAAATAGCACATAACACCCCAATAAACACAAATCAGACAAGCGCTAGGAGGATCCCACAAAAAGAACCAGAAGCCCTGGTTACAACATAAGCATTCCCCAGCAGAGTCGCCAAGTTGTCGCTCCCACCAAATGAGGCTAAGTCAAATGGGGTACAGACGCGAATGGTCGGCGAAAGGAGGGATGAGAACACACAGGAGTGAACTCAAGAGAAAAGAGTCGCCAGCTAGGCATTTTTATCCCGGAGGAAAGGTAATGCTGCATAAACCTAGGAAAAAGATGGATAAGACGGTAGCGAACCAGAGAGGCTGAGAAAGGGGGTTGGTTACAACCTGGGAAGGTATTAGCACCCAGATTGTCCGCCGTACTCGACGGGATCCACGCTTAAAAGATTTGTGTTTTAAAGGGGTAGTGTCAGTGCAATTTGTGTATCAAAGCTGGAAAGAATGCAAGTGTCAGTGTAAAAGAATGTGAAGTGTATAAATGTACAGTGTCAGTGTAAGAACAGGAATAAAATGCTCAAGATTATGAGGCTGGGAAGAGGGGGAATACACAGAGACTTTTGTTCGATAACTGTTAAGTTATGCCTACGTATCTTCTCGTGCAATGAGGAAGTCAGAACACCGTAGTTCGACTCAAAGAGACTGAAAGATAAATTGACTTGTGAACTGCTTGCTTGCATATGCTCAAGTGTATGACCTGTCTGGCTCAGGTGCAAACTGTCTTGCATTAGACGGAAGAAGCAAGTTCTCGTTTATGAGTGAATGAGATGAGAAAAGAATCCCGGAGGAGACGATTATTGTTTGTTTTTTTGAGTTTTCAGTCTTTTATTGCTTTTGGAAGTTTGTCATAAGTTAATGAGCTTAAGCCTAAACCAATGGGTTAGTAAACTCATAACATCCTCCCTCTGATTAGGGGTAATGAGAATACCTTAAGTGTGAAGTCAGCATCTCACACTTAATCACCCTGATGTAGGATTAAGATCATTAACCTACTTGTGATTATTAAGATGTTTTTGTTGTTTTTGTTTAGTGTTAAGTAATGAGATTAAGCTATAATCAAGGATTAAACAGACTCATTACACCATCCTAATAGAAGCATAATAGATGAGAATGTTTAAGCTGAGGAAAGCTCCTCAACTTAATCCATGATTAGGGATTAACCTCATGACAAAACAAAGCCTTTATTAGATGGATTTTAGTTAATGATAAGATGAAGAAGTGAGTTTTATGATTTGTAAGACAACTTGAGGGGGACTTGTCCATTAACACTAGGGTTAGTCCTTCTTAACCAATTAAGGAAGAATTAGAACCCTAATGCAAGGCCCAAGCTATAAGCTTGATGTCTTGATGATTATTAGATGGATTGATTAAAGGGTTTAAACACATTAAGGGTTTAACACTTAGGATTAAAGTTATACACTCCATCCTAATAGAAGGATACAAGTATAAGCTTAATCACAAAGCCTTAAAACCTTTAGGGTTTAGTCCCTGATTATGAGATGAGGAGAGAAGACTCAAAGATGACACAAAGGTAAAAAGCTAAATGGGGGACTAATCAATCCTAAAAAGTTATCATGCTTGGAAGTCCTAGGGTTTGTGAGGCTTAAGAGAATGATCTTCAAAGAGCCACCAAGGAGAGAAGCAGATGAAAGGAGCAAAGAGAAGCAAAACAACTTGCTTCACTTAAGAAGTCAAGTTGCTTGAAGAAAGAAAGTAAGATAAACAAGAATGAGCAAGCTCAATCCAAACACACACACAAAAAGCAGCAAAGATGCATAAGAGAGAGATGAAAAGAAAATGTGAGAAGTGAAGGCAAATTCACTTCTCAAAGTAACTTACCACCTAAAAAGTTAGTAAAAGAAATGAAATGCAATGCAAATGAGATGAAATGTGATGATGCAAACCAAAACCAGAAGCATGAGTATGATGTTAATGATGCTAAGATATGATGCAAACATGAGGCAAGGCATGAGAATGATCAAGCAAGCATAAAGATGCAAATGGGGCATGCTTTGAACCATGAATGTTCATGAAAAGTTATGAAATGCAAATGACATACAACATGGAAAATGAAAGATGCAATGGTCACACATGATTCTAACATGTCCTAAGATGTATCATGAATCAAATGAATGCACAAAATGTCATGGCAAGTCATGGTATGCAATCAAATGGAAGATGGATGCAAAGGAAGGCATAAATTAGGGTTTATGATCAATGCACAAAACAAAATTCAAAACCAGAAACATATGACATGATAAAAATGTGAAAATTCAATCAAAGGAACCCTAAACCTATACAAACTCACTGCCCAAAGGAGGGGATCCAACTCTTAACCTAGTGAGAGTTATGAATTTCCTAAGATTGCTAGGGTTTTAAGGTACCTTGTCAAGAAAAATGCAAAACAAATTGAAAATGCAAGATCAATTCATGCCAATTTTATCATATAAACTACATGCTATGCAAGATGCAATGCAAAGAGAATCATTGTCCAATTCTCAATGGTTAGGCAGAAATGAATTTTTGAAATTTGAAACAAAATATTGCCTTGAAATGAAATTAATTCCAATAAAAATGATCAAAAGGCATCAAGAACAAAAAAGAAATTTGGTTTGAGAGTTGGACAATGTTTCTAAATGTTTTTAAAGGTTACATGAATTTTTTTGTGATTTTTAAATACCTAAAAGTATTTTTAATTAACTAATTTTCATTAATTAATTAAAAATAAACTTTTAAATGTTTTAAAAATAATTTTTAATGCAAAAATAAAAAATAAAAATATTTTTGGGTTCTGAAAATTAAATGAACCTTTGACAAAAAATTTCAGAATTTTTAAAGGTATTTTGCTATTTTTAATAATTCGTACAAATTAAATGAAAACAAATGAAAATAAAATGAATTTTAAATGAAAAATGAGAAAGTCAGCCAATCCAATGGATGAGATTCAAACAAAAATGGAGGGAATTGACCAACGCGCGCATCTGGACGGCTCTCATTCAAACTACGCTAATTAAGTCATTAACCCTAATCTGAACCCTAAACATTTTCAGGTGACCGGAATAGTGTTCCGGTCGTCTTCTCCGGCAAGGTGTTCATGCTATCTCACTCCCTATGCATCAAAACTTCACTAAAATCTCCAGATTTCATCCTTAAACATCATTAAACCTAAACCCCACCCCAAAATCCATTTATTTTCACTGAATCATAAGAATCAAAGCAAAAATCGATTCACGGGCAAAGTTTCAGAACAAGCATACAACCTCAAAACTCAATCATTTTCAAAAATAAAAGGTTCAGTGCACTCAGGGAAGCATGTAGATCATTTTAGAAACAAGAGATAAGAGTTCTGGAAAAATGAATTTCCATGGCTACCTGAATCGAAGCTTTCAACCCAAGAGCTTCTGGACTAGTTCCTTGCTTCCAATCAACTCCAATGAACCTCCTGAGGAGCTTGTAATGCTTGGTTGGAATTTAAAATGGCTGGTTTGAGAGATTGCTTGAGTTCTGCTCAAAGAGGGGCAGAAATCGTATTTGGTTTATGTGAGGTTTCAGGCTGTTTCAATGGGTGGTTTGTGATCAGTGAGTCATGTTGAGATCAATGGTGAAGTTTGTTTTTGTGTTTGATGCTTGTGCTGTGTGTTTCGAAAGGTTTTGCATATGGAGCATAAACTTGGAACTATGGCTATGAGAGAGCTTCAGCATGAATTGTGTTATGTGTTGAGCTGGTTTTGGTCCACTTATCACTCATGAATAGGTCTGTGGAGTTGGTGTGCCCTATTGTGATTGGTATGGGTCTTTTGCAAAAAAGTCAAGCTTTGTGTAAGAGAGGTATGGGCTCATGGCTAGCCAAGGACAAGAGGGGTGTCCTGCGCAACAAGAAGTGTGGAGAGCCCTAGGATCAATTCTGAAGTCAGCAAGCAAGTGGATTAGGGTTTGAGTGAAGTTTTGCAACTTTGTACATCTTTGGCCCTTTTGAAGTTTCTTGATCCATAAGTCATGAAAATGACCAAACTTTTGATGCAATCTGATCTTTAGGCCTTGGTTCATGTTTGTGTGAAGTTTAGAAGTCCATTTGAAAGCTCAATTTGCCTTGGCAAGTGATTTTGCAACTTTGCCTCTTTGGTGCATAACTTGAAATTATGTGATTTTGGCCAACTTTGACAAGCCATAACTTTTGATCCAAAATGAATTAGAATGAGTTCTTGTACTTTTTGAAAAGGGAATGATCCATTCTACAACTTTCATGACCAAAGTTTTTCCATTTGAAACATTTTTGAATCAAAAAGAAAGGGTTGAAAAAGTTTCCCAAAATGGCAAGTTTCCATTACAAGTCATTTTCCCAAAAAGTCAACTTTGCAAATGGCTTGAAAATTTCCAACTTTGTGAACTTCTAACACCTTCTATGTTCAAATAAAGATCATACATAATCAAAATGATGAAGAATACCCTTTGGTTGGGTCATTGAGGGCCTCAGATACCCTGGTTTTGTACTGACTTGCTCAAAAAGTCAACTCTTGATCAGATGCCTCCCCCATTGAATTTCTTCATGAAAATTGATATGCATGATCCCTATACCATATAGAGACCAATAGAAACAAGAATGACCAAAAAAATTGGAGTTATGGTCTTTGAAACCAAAACCCTAATTCTAGGTCATCTGTGCAGTCAAACCTGGCTCTGCTTCCATGCCAATCTCAGTTCTTGTGATTTTTTGACATTCTTGACTTTGAGAGGGTATAATATGATGATTGAACATACATGTACCCCTTTGAAGTGATTGATGACCTTTGGAGTGGCTCAAGTGGCTCTTGGATAGCTCAGGTCACAAGCCCTAGATGCAGATGACTTAGAATCAATGCAGTGAATCAAAAATGTAATATGAGATGCTATGATTGAATTTATGCACATGAAATGATCATAAGCCATGGTGTGAATGGGTGAGGGCAAATTTGGGGTGTTTACACCTACATTTTCCCCATTCTTTATTTTCGATCTCTTTTCTCATTCAACTCCAATTCCAGTTAGCAGTTTTATTCAGCAACATCTTATTTCTCACCCTTTGAAACAGACAAACAAGCGTGGATCCCGTCAGGTACGACGGACGATCTGGGGTGCTAATACATTCCCAGGTCGTAACCGACTCCCGAACCCAGATCTTTGGTTCGCAGGACCTTGTCATCTCCCTTTCTCTTAGGTTTGTACCACATTACCTTTCCCATTAATCCGGGAAAAAAATTCTTGGCTAGCGACTCTACCTTTTCCGCGCCACTTTCGCGTTTGTACTAGGATGAAAATCCCGGGAGTGACAGCTAGCGTCTCTGCTGGGGAGCGAACCCAGAATCTCTGGTTTCCCCTTTGAGAGTCAATCCTAGCGACTGTTTGTTTATGTTTCTTTGGGAGTTTACTTGTGTGTTATTGTGTGCTTTAGTTTAGCTTTATTGCTTTCATTTACAACTTTACTTTACAACATTTATTTACCGCTTTCAGTATTTATTTTCCATGCATCATGTATATCGGACTGTCTATGTTGATTTGGTTTTTTTTGTGTGGGTTGGGGTTACTGTGAGATAAGCCAACTACCCGGCTTGAGTGCACTCTAGGACTAGCATGGACAAACATTGTACTCGCATGGTAGCATGATGAGTGGCGATGTGTTCCACACCCAGACTGCGACCGTCTTAGAGCTATTCTGTGTGGGGATCTCCTCCACTTCCGGGTACGATCTCGATAGTTATGTGCATCTGGTGACCGATCATTGAGGACTTTAGTGGAAACAACCCTCTCCAATGATGACAGTGGCATACCACATTTGTTGGCAAACCCACTCACATCTGAGGGCCCATTGGGAACTCGCATAAGATGGCCTGGTTCTCTCATAGGAATCCAGTTAAGGCAAATTGTTCGTATGGCGATAGTACTGTATCCCAAGGGCTGGATGTACTATTGTTTCTCGATTCAGTGCTTGAAGGTGGGGACTTATGAGGGATGCTTGTTTCCTCAGACCCAACTGAGACCTCCCTGAGTATACATAATGCCAAACCGATTCCCTGATTTGTTCATAAGGCATTTCTCGGAAATGGTGAACGTATTATTGCTATTCGGCTTTGAGAGTCCGTGATGTTGACTCGAGTAGCACATCCATGAGATGGGAAGGATTTACAGGTTTGCAGGAACCCTAAAGCTTCCAACATACCCGCTTTGCCGGTATTGTTCAATATTATAATCTGGTTCTATGGTTCTTGGTTCTGAGTTTCGGGATTTTTGTTCAGAGAAACTGTTACCGTGATTGCTATTGTGACCCTGCACAGACACTTGATTACCTGAACAACACAACACAGACACTTCACTGATCACATGCCTTGCCTTGCATAAGCATCATCACTTCATTAATCATTTATGTTCTTTTAAATTCTCAGGGTTCATATTATTCCCAGTTCTCGGTCGTACTTCTGCTTCAGAAATGGAAGATATCAGGAAGAAGAATGTGCACTACAAGTTCTTTGATACCAAAGTGGATCTGCTTAACCAGATGGTGTCTCTTATTACCCCGGGTCATGTGGGATACTTCAAAGAGAGTTATGGTGATATTCTAGATCTGGTAGTTAACATGGATAGTTCTCAAAGGAGTGTGATTCATACCTTGTTGTATTATTACGATCCTCGGCTCCGATGTTTCACTTTTCATGACTTCTAGTTTGGGCCTCTGCTTGAAGAGTATGCTGTCATTCTGGGTGTCCCTCTCAAAGACCAGATCCATTTCAATTCAGATATGACCAGACCAACTTCTTTTGACATTGCCAAAGCTCTTTATTTGAGCTCGACTGAAGTGAATGCTAACTTAACTGCTACTAAAGTCGGGGTACTTAGATTTTCTCTTGACTTTATGGTTAGAAGAGTTGGGGAACTTGCTGCTGTTGCACCCCAAAATTTGCCCTCACAATACAAGACTTTGTGTGCTAAGAAGGTTCACAAGGTTCACAAGCTTCATAATGCTTTCAAAACCTTTCATGAGGTTCATGAAGTCTACAAGTCACTTTATGAGGTTCACAAGGTTCACAAGCTTCATAATGCTTTCAAAACCTTTCATGAGGTTCATGAAGTCTACAAGTCACTTTATGAGGTTCACAAGGTTCACAAGATTCA
The DNA here is from genome assembly GCA_963966055.1 of Lathyrus aphaca. NCBI lineage: Eukaryota > Viridiplantae > Streptophyta > Magnoliopsida > Fabales > Fabaceae > Lathyrus > Lathyrus aphaca. Next base: position 627,091,065 of record OZ014519.1, read on the forward strand.
AAATGCTTTCAAAACCTTTCATGAGGTTCATGAAATCTACAAGATACTTTATGAGGTTCACAAGATTCACAAGATTCACAATGCTTTCAAGACCCTTTCATGAGGTTCATGAAGTCTACAAGTCACTTCATGAGGTTCACAAGGATCACAAGGTTCACAATACCTCCCATGAGGTTCACAAGACATCTTATGATGGTTCACAAGGTTCACAAAGTTCACAATTGGTCAGAAGAGTTGACAATCCCCTCAGACAATGCACCTCCTAAGCAGTGCATCCAAAACTAGGATTTTGACTTTAATCAGGCTAAATGTACTTCCAAGACTTCAAGTGAGCTTCATAACATCTTATATGTGTTTAAGAACCCCCATGACAAGTTTCAAGACTTTTCTCAGAAGTTTGCTCAGTCAAATGATCAGATAAGTCAAAATCAGTCAATGCAGTTAAAAAGTCAAACTGAGGTCAACTGTTGTCAAACCAAAGTCAAACTTCATGATTTTTTGCCAACATCAAGTATATGAAGTAAAATTCATCATTTGATCAAGGGTTGATCATGATTCCTCAAGGAGATTTCAGATCATCAAGAATCAGGAGTTTCTAAATTAGGGTTTCCTTAGTAAAAGTCAACTGAACTTTGACCAGCCATAACTTTCACATGCTTCATCACCAAGTCTCCATCCAAAGCTCATTTTGAAGGAAATTTAATTCTCTACAACTTTGTGTCTCACAAACCAAGCCCAAAAATGCTTCATTTGGAAGGTATGAGCTAAGACATTATAGGTCCTTTTGAAAGTCAACAAAAAGTCAACAACTTCAAAAGGGCATAACTTGAGATTGGTAAATGATATGGACATGAAACCAGTGGGGTTGTTTAGAGGACTCTTCAAGCTTTCCAAAATGTCCAAGAACACCCTCATAGCATTAAAATTGAAGGATATGTGCCCTTGCAAAGTTGGGAAATTTTGGGTTGGTTCATGAAGAAAAAGGAGGTCTAAAACCAATTTTTTCCAAATGGGCTTGCCAAATAATGACCCAATCCACTTCAAAACCTCTTGCACGAAATTAAATTAATTTATTCATAATTTTATTTATTTTGTTTGTATTTATTATGATTTTTATATTAAAAAGTCATTTTAAATTCAAATAAAATATAAAATAATGAAAATTAATTTTAATTTTGCTTCTAGAAAGTTTTAAATCACATTTAAGCTTGATTGATACAAGAGTTATGAAAATCCTCCCAAAATAGCAAGAGTTTATGCAAGATATTTGATTTTTTAAAGGCCATCTTTTTGAATCTTTTTAGATCAAAATTTCCACACAAGTGATCAATTTTTTGACCTAAATTCATTCTCCTATAAGTACTTAACTCATTGCAATCACAAGCCACGGATTTTCTGCCTCCCAAGAGTAAGTTCCATAAGTCAAAAAACCTCTCCACAACTCACATTCGGTTTTGAATTTCCAGGACATTTGAAGGTATTTGAAGCACATAGCCATGATCCCTGAACACCATTGAGTGAAAACCAATATTCATATGCATCCCAAACACTCCATAATGCATAAACCGAATCTTGTTTGTTCTTGAATAATTTTTTTTCGATTACACTAATTCAATGCATTCTAACGAATTTTGTTTGTTCAATCATGTTTGTAATGTTGTATAGAGTGTTTCTGGACAATTAAATCAAAGCTTCATGGCTTGAATCGCAATCGGCCATTGTTAGGGTTAGAACTTCAAAATTGGGGATTCATGGAATACCTAATATAAATAGATAATGAACTCATATTTGGACTGTAATCGTTGCATAGATCATGTTTGCAGGTTCAATTTGATGAAATTTTACTCGTATGATGATGTACATGATTCGCAGGTCTAAAACGCAGAAAAATTCGTAGGAATTTTCCCAAGAAAATTCGCAGGAAATCCTATGAATTTGAGGTTGAAGATGAAGATGTTCTGGCGCGAATTTCCAATTTGAATTTCTATTTTAAAATATTATGAATTAATCCTGTTTGTATTTCACAAGCACGCGCTTGTCCCAGTGGAAAGTCAGGCATGCGTATTATGAGAAGGCAGGGGATCGAATCCTGGCTGTGACAATATTTTTGCGTTTTTCTCCTTTATTCACTGAATATAATATATTATCAAATGTTGTTGGTTTGTTATCAAATTCGCTCACCTAGCTGGGATGGTAATGTGCATATGCGTTTGCTTAAGAGGTCCTGGGTTCGATTCTCCCCCAGGCCTTTTGCTTCTTGTCATTTTTCTTGATTTTTCAGGATATAGCATAAAACCAAAAGGGACTCATCCTTCTTGCATCATGTGCAGTGCAGCCCAGTGGTTAGGCTTCTCATCATCCAGGTAAAGGACCTGGGTTCAAATCCCAGGTCCTGTTTTTTTTTTTATTTCTTATTTTCTTTTCTTTTGTTATATTTTTCTATTATTTTAGATATTATATTAAAATGATTTCTAAATTATAAAATGAATATATTATATTTTCTAAATTCTAAAAATTATTTTCTAAATTCAAAAATTAGTTTTTATTATTATGTATTTAAATTATAAAATGTATATATGTATTATTTAGTTAAATAAATTATTATTGTAAATCAAACCCTAATTTTACAAACCCTAGTTTATTTTTTTCTAAACAATTAAAAAACCTAATTTTATCTTGTGACTTAAATTTCTAATTTTTGTAAATATAATTATTATGTACATATTTTATTTAATATAATTAATCTTTGTAAATACAATGATAATCAATTTTTTTTTTTTATATATGTAATTATTTTTATAATTTGTTTATAATCTAAATTTTATAATTTTAAATATGTGTTTAGAAATATATGAATCTATGCTAATTTAATCTTGTAATATGTTTAAAAATAATTTAATAATTTGTATATAATTCAAAATGTTATAATTACTTAATTGTTCATATTTTCTTTTATAATTGTCCATATAAAAATCTAATCTTTTAATTATTATTCTTTTTGCTTATTATTTTTTAATTATGCTTATTATTATTATTTCACTAACCCCATTTATTTTTTAATTATTACTAACCCAATTAAATTGCTTAATTATTTTACTTATTATGTTTTGCTTATTTATTTATTTATTTTGCTATCTATTTTAATTGTTTATTATCATTGTTGTAATTGCTCCTTGGTGTAATTTTTTGTAATACTTAAATTATTTAATTTTTATGCCATGGTTAGTAAAATAGGGAGTGTAAACATGTATTATATTTAAAAATTGAATTTAGGTCATTTAAATTATAAGATAAATACAAAATTAAACACTCACACACGTAAGTCGATCTTTGATCGCCATCTCACTTTCTAGGGTTGCCTCTCTATGTTGCCTAATTAAAAGGTCAAGTGGGGTGTATAAAGCAAAGTCCCTTAAAAGAAAAGTCATCTAGTCCCTTCATAATCAAAGATCAAGTCCCTTAATGGTTGCCTTTCATAATGATCTTGTCCCTTTCGAATAATGATGACAGTCCCTCCAAAATGCTTAATACACCCTACAGTTGCCTTCATTAAACAGATGACCCTTACTTGTCCCACACATCCAAGGTAATGACTACCTATTCCTTAATAACAGGGATAGTCTTACCATTTCAAGGATAAAGAACAGAAAGACTTAAACTTTAGGGTAGGTTCCTCATAGTTACTTGCTCACTATTCAAATTTCTCAAACACTTCACAATTTTAAACAATTTTCAAACACAAGTTTTTTACGCATCCGTACATGGATCATTATCAAACTCTTATGAAAATTTCTATTCACACACTTCACATTTTCAAAAACAATTTATAGTGAGCTAAGTAACTAAGAGCCCATGGATAACCATGGATGTAAAGGGTGCTAACACCTTCCCTTTACATAACCTACCCCCCGGACCCAAAAATCTTTTAAAAGGTCTTTCCTGTTCTTTTATGCCTTTCCTTTGGATAAAATAAAAGTCGGTGGCGACTCTTGCTATCCGCAACATAACTAAAGTCAGTTCTCCCACCGTGTTACAGCTGCGACTGCTCAGTGGGATTCAGTTTGTGCTATCTTAGCCTTGTCCATCTATGGGATAATGATGTTTGCTGACATGGATAAATTTGTGGATATGAATGCCATCCATTTGTTTGTGCTGAAGAATCTTGTGCCCTCCCTCCTGGGTGACTTGTATTATTCAGTGTATTACAAAAATGAGAAGAAACGGGGTGGTCTAGTCCGGTGTGTGTGCTCCTCTATTCTACAATTGGTTCATGAGACATCTACCCACTACCGAAGTCTTCACCGATCCCGATGTAATCTGGGCCCAGAAACTGAGCATGTTGTCTGCTAAAGACATCATATGGAGTGGATGGGGGCATCAGTTACAACCCCATTCTCATGAGAAGACAGTTGGGATATGCACTCAAAGATGTTCCCGAAGAATCAGAGTTATTCCAAACCTTCTACTTCCCGGTGAAATATAACCTTCCTTTGGTCAGGAAAGCTGCAGGTTCCTGGGAGCTAATCAGAAGGAAATGAGTAGCATGTTTAGGAAGAAGCAACAATCAGATGTTCCCTGAATATGAAGTTTGGATCAAGGGGAAAGTCCAAGTGGCCTTAATCCCCTTTTCTGCACCAGCTCCGTCTCTTGCTACTGTGCCCTTGGAAGATTATCAGAAGTTGGAAGCCTTGGTCCAACAACTTAGAGCTGAAAATTTGGAGGCCAACAATACTTGTCAAAAGCTGATGATCCGCAACAAGAAGTTAGAGGAAAAAGCTCATAAAGATGAAGAGATAGTTCGACTCAAGCCAAAGGACTTCTAAGAAAGGGAGCTCGACTTCAAGAAGAAGATGTTGGATGAAACCCACAAGGCATATCAGCGTCAGAAGGACAATAAGTCCTTAGATGAAGCCAACAAATTTGTGACCCTTTGGCAAGAAAGATAGGATGATAATCTGAAAAAGAAAAAGGAGGTAGAGGCTGAGTACCAGCTGAAGATCGAAAGCCTTCAAGAGCTCCTGGACGAACATGGATAGATACTTTAGAAAGCCCACGAGCAGCATAAAGATTAACTTCAGAGGATAGCAAAAGGTCAATAAGCAGTGTACGATATCCAGAAAGAGGTAGAAGAGCTGAAACTCCGGGCCGATGTCAAGAAAGTCAAGACTGAGCCAAGTCCTAGCAAAGAGAATGAAGAGGTGTTCCTGCAACAGATTAATGAATTTCATGTTTCTTTTGATCAGAGGGATCTCCTTATTCAGAAGCTCATCCAGGAGCTAGGTCATCCATACATAGCTCAGCTATTCCAGGTTGTCAAGCGTCTCCACTGGAGGCTGAAGGACATGGAGCTTCCTAGAGCCTAGTTTCATTTTCTTGTATCAGGACTACCCATATGCCTGTTGTGGGATTCCTCTTTACTTTGTGCTTTGCTATTTTCTCTTGTTCTATGAATTGGCACCCTTCGGGGAATTTGTTATCTTCAGATTTCAGTTTATGATATTTGACTTGGCTGGAATCTCTAGTTGTTATCCTTGCCCTGACACGGGGTTCTAAACACCAGTTTTCCATAATTATTTGATTTGAGCTTCATGCGGGGTCTTCTTCCCTAAAATCTGAATGTTCAAAGGATATTTGAATTCTCTAAATACCGGAACGGGATTGTAGAAAACCTTGAGAAAGAAAAGAACACAACATTTCATGCATTCATATCATTTGCATTTTTCTTTTATAGGTTGTCCGGATTTCTTAACTTATCTGTTTATTCAGGAAAGATTGCAAGAGCCGCAAAAACCCGTCTCCTTCGACACGACACTCCTCTGCACCGGTACGCTACTCACCGCAACCAGAGAAATATCATGGATACATTACAAATTAAGCTGAATGAGTTCCGCACTAGGATGGTGGAGTTTATGACTATGATGCAGGGCATAGCCAAGGGGAAGCAGGAGCTAAGAGTTGTTGTTCTCAGACTTGATCCACCATAGATGGACCCTTCAGTTGTCACTTTAGACGCTCTAGGTAACCCTGTTCCAGCCAGAGTTAACATGCCTCCCACTCCAGAGGGTGGTGGCCCTATTCCTGTTCATGTAGAAGACCGTCAAGAAGATCAGTTCACTTTGGTCAATGAAGATATGGGATTTGGTACCGGAGCTAATAATCAAGACTTTCAGATGCTGGCTGAGAAAGTTAGAGCTTTGGAATGCAGGGATACTCTAGGCATCGATGTTTCTGACATGGGCCTGGTCCAAGGGGTGATCATTCCTCCAAAGTTTAAGCATCCAAGCTTCGACAAATACAACGGAAATTCTTGCCCAAAAACTCATATGCAAGCTTTTTACCGCAATAATGAAATTGTAGAGGACCGTTGTTCGCAATTGGAAAGAGCTCGGGGAGGCTTTCCTTAAGCAATACCAATATAATATTGACATGGCTCCAAGTCGGACCCAACTGTAAAGTTTGTCTCAAAAGAACTCTGAAAGCTTCGAGGAATATGCGTAAAGGTGGCGCGAGGTTGCAGCTAAAGTTCAACCCCCACTGCTAGAGAGAGAAATGGTTGATCTCTTCATGGATACCCTCCCCGGGAACTTCATGGAAAGATTAACAGGTTGTTCGTCTAGCAGATTTTCTGATATCATCCTAACTGGCGAAAGAATTGAAAGTTGGATGAAGCAAGGGAAAATTCAGAATAGAAGAGCGTCGACTTCTAGAGTCAAGAAACCTTTCAGGAAGAGAAGAGAAGGTGAAGTCGGGGCCGTGTACACCCAAAGGAAGATGGGGAATTAGAACTCTTATCATCAGGAAGCTCCTGTTACCATTTCTGCTCCCACAAATAAACAGCCTCGGCAACAGCAAATAGGGTCCCGACAGGGATACCAACCGAGGGAAAAGATGGTTAATAGACACTTTGAAGCTCCACCAATGTCCTATTCCCAGCTTTTGCAAAATCTTCTTCAACTTCAAATGATCCAGTTGAGAATCCTACAGCCTCCGAGGCGGGGGCAGATCCCTGAGGGCTATGATGCTAATGCTCGTTGCGAGTTCCACTCTGGAGCTCCATGCCACATTACTGAAAATTGCAAAGCCCTTAAACACAAGGTGCAGGACCTGATCACATGCCTTGTCTTGTGGAAATTCGTTGGACCCTTGTACCTTAAGTTGTTGTAATAATATTGTGTGTTTAAGATAATTTTCGAAGGACATGTTGTTAAAAGATAAGTAAAGTTGTAGTTGTGTTGAGTATAATTGGGAAGTAGTTGTCGTTGTAATTATGTCGAACGTTCAAAGTTGTTGCCTTATGAATTTAAGTTGGAAGTATTCGGTACTACAAGAGTTAGAGTACCTGTTGGAACGAAATTCCAAAGAATTAAGTCGGAGGCTTTGTTGATATGTTGATTTTGGTGATTGTAAGTTGGAGTTAGACTCGGTAAACTTGGTATTTTGCAAGTAATCAGAGTGTGCAGTGAACGCGTGGTGTAGTGCAGTTGTTTGTATGTGAATAACAAAGATGTTGATAGTTGATTGAGTTGATGTAGTGTTAAGTTGTATGGTCTTGTGTTGATGTGTTCTAAGTTCTTCGGTTGGTTACTTGTTGTGTTGTGTTGATAGATGTCAAGTGCATCGCTTGTGGGTTGTTCGTGTTGTCGTTTCCATGCGAATTGTTGTTTGTATTATGCGTGGGTTTCCTTTGGAAATGAGAATTGATTAGTCGGATGAAGTAATTAGTTGGAGTAGTTGAATCGGATAAATTTTCGAGGACGAAAATATTCTAAGTGGGGGAGAGTTGTAACGCCCGTTATTTAATTAATTATTTAATTAAATATAATTGTGGTATGTTGTGTTAAGTCGCTTTGATTTAAGTTGATTTCCAAAATATCGGAATATTATGTTGATAATTATAAGTTGATTTAAGTCGAATTTAATTAACTAAGTTGATATAAGTTGTGGAATACGATACAAAATAATCTCCGGGTATTGTTGGATATGTTGTTAGAATTGTTTGGACCATTTGGTTGATAATTGGAAGTTAAGTCGATCAAGTCGGAATATTAGTCGGAAAGTCGAGGAAATAATATTATAATTAATATTATTGATTATCAGAGCATGTTGGTTAATGGGCTTGGATTCCGTCGGAATTAGCAATTAAAGGGGGTTTAAGAATTAGGATCATTAGTTGATTGTTATTATTAATTGGATTATTTTTATTTTTAATAAAAATAAGGAAAAGAAGAATTACTCAAGAAAGGAATTAGTCAGAAGAAAAAGAGGAAGTTTCAGTAAGAAGAAAAAAAATTATGAAAAATTGGAGAACGAGGAAAAGTGGAGAAAATGGTTACGAGAAGTCGTCGTCGGAAAATCAAACTGGAAAGTCGATCGGAGATTCGAAACGGCCACCGATTAAGGTAAGGGTGGGTTTGATTCTTATAATCGGAAATGAAATTCAATACTATGATTGGGTTTGATTTGGGTAGTTTAGGTTTGTTGAATTTGTATTGTTATGAATAATATGTTAATTGTTGTTGTTGTGAATGCTCCTTTGAAAATCGATTGTCTGATTAATGAATTTTTGCTGATTATAATATGTTTTAATTATGTTGGTTTGTTGCTGGAAAAATTACGTTGAAAATATTTCTGGAAAAGTTGCGAATTTGGGGACGAAGACAGACCGATAGTGTGGGGGTGGGACACCCATTGGCCAAAGGGTCAAGTGGTGGGTGCCACTTTCATGAGTGGCGGGTGCCACTTTTCATATAGGGGAGAGGGATCTTCATGTGGCGCAAGCCACATAGCAAGGTGGCAGGAGCCACTTTATTTCTTTTAATCACTTAATTTACTAAATCAATGATCATTAATCATGGATTAAAATAGTCAGACAAAGGAATTAATTATATGGGGGGAAGTCTTGCAAAATGGCGAAAGTCACTTCCCCATGTTGCAGGAGCCACTCCCTTAATGACACTTTTCTTAATCTTTGCCTTAATCCTTAAACATTTTTTGCCTAAATTCTTAACCATGCCTTGCCTTTAATTAATTAGATGAATTTAGTTAATTGGATGAGTTTAATTAGGGAGAGGAAAGTTGAAGTGGCGCAAGCCACATATAGAAGTGGCAGGAGCCACTTTGTTATTTTGATGGAATATTTTTATATGTCTTGAAATAAATTAATCTAAATTATGTTAATTCAATTATGTTAATTTAATTTAGAAAACTTAAAGAAATTAATATGATTTCGGGATTTTAATTGTAACAGAAAAACAAAAATACTGATGTAATAGAACTGGTAGCAGGTGAGTAAACTGAATATTTTCATTGTGACAGAATTTAGAATTTTGAAAGTAACTGATAAAACTATAGCAGAACCATTAGCAGGTGGATATCTATGATAGAAAACAATTAGCGAAACACATAATTTCGATGATTGTAATAAATCTGTGATAAGTCGCAGAAAGTTAGAAACAATGTCGGTTTAGCCGAATTAGGCGAAAAACGAAGTTGCCCGGAATTTAACGAAATTAATCGGGGTAGGTCGGGTAAATTAACAGTTCGTTTTTATTATGTTGTTTTGTCGAAAATGTGTTGTATAGTCGATTTGCAGGTACATTTAAGTTGTTGTACGTTCTGGTTTACGAAATGATTCTAAAGTCGTTATGTAGGAGGCTTTTATGCCAAAGTTGAATATAAGATGATTATGTTGTAAAAAGTTGTTGAGTTGCTCATGATGTCCACGTTGTTTCGTGTTACCGAAGTTGTTGTGTTTTTCAAATTGGAGGCTTATTAGCCAACGTTGATTTAAGTTGCTCATGTCGTATATGTTGTTTATGCTGCTGATGTTGATGATGTTGTGTTGTTTATGTTTTTGAGTTGTACATGTCACATAGGATATGTGCATTTCAAAGTCGGAGCCGTTGCTCACACCATGTTGGCCTGGATTGGAAATTAAGTTGAAAGTTGAGGGCTTATGCCTTAATGCCTCGGTAAATTGGCAACATTATTAAGTTGAAGGCTTATGCCTTGCAGATACCTCGATAACCTGGTATATTTTAAGTTGGGAGTTTTACTCCAATGGTACCACATGCATATGCATAGTTGAGTCGCATTGTGTTACATTGTTGATGTTGGTTATGTGTTTATGTTGTTCAAGGTGATAAGTTGTATATGTCGTTCAAGTTGATAAAGTTGTTATGTTGTTTCAAGTTGATTAATGAATTGTGTTGATTAAACTGATTAATTAGTTCTTGCTGAATATATAACTATGTGGTTTATGTAGAAAATATTGATGGTTATAATAGTAATAAAATAAGTGGATAAAAGGTGGATGACTATTAAGTCATTGTTTGTTGTTGATGTTGTGAAGTGGTGAACTATGTGAAATCCCTTTTCTGTGTATTATGTTTCATATACTGCTTATAATTATCGTAACTCCCCCTTTCTGTTTGAATGTTACCCTTATGTTGGTAACGTGTAGGTAGCTTGCAGGAAGATGGTTATCTCCATTAGTTCGACTCGGTGTCGGTGCTCTGATACGTAACACTCGGGGAATGGACGCCTAGTTGTTTTAATCGTTGTTTTTAAGTTGTTTCAGTATGATTATGTTGTTGCTAAGCTGTTTTAAGTTGAATAACATGCTATACCATGTTTAGTTGAATACTTGAAAATCCACTGCGATGTTGTAAAAGATGTTTTGGTTTAAATAATAAATAAAGTTGTTATTTTTCTCCCGATGTTTAAGTGTTATGTATCCATGTTGAATATGCGATAAATGTTTAATTGTTTTTTTTTAAAGTTGAAAATGTGACATCCTATTTTAAGAGGTGATTTTTGAAACTCTGATTTATGAATTTTCGTCGGATAGAAACAAAAAGGAGAATTAAATAAAAGATTAAAACAAAAATGAAAACAAAAACAAAATCGTGGGTTGCCTCCCATGCAGCGATTCATTTTATGTCGGGCCTCGACATAGCTTTTAGGGAGATTCAGTTTAAGGTCACTAAAGGCAATTCTTCCAATTTTAGACCCGTTGAAAATTCTTTATCTTCTACACAATGATAATGTTTTAGACGTTGCCCATTTACTACAAATAGTGCATTAGATCTACCCTTAATTTCAATTGCACTACTTACTAAAACTTTTGTTACTTCGAAAGGGCCGAATCATCTAGATCATAGTTTTCCAGGAAATAAACTAAGCCTCGAATTGAATAAGAGTACAATGTCTCCGAAACTAAATTCTTTTCTAGATATACGTTTATCATGCTATCTTTTTGTTCTTCCTTGTATATGTTGGCATTTTCATAAGCGTCTAATCTCAGCTCTTCTAATTCGTGCAAGTCTAAGATACATTTTTCACATGCGTCAGTATAGTTAAAGTTAAGAGTTTTAATTGCCCAATAGGCTTTGTGCTCTATTTCTGCCGGCAGGTGGCAAGATTTTCCATAGACTAATTTGAATGTCGTGGTTCTGATGGGTGTCTTAATAGCTGTTCTATAAGCCCATAAAGCTTCATGTAACTTGGTTTACCAATCTTTCCTAGATGTAGCGACGGTCTTTTCTAAGATTTGTTTTATCTCTCTATTCGAAACTTCGACTTGTCCACTAGTTTGTGGATGATAAGGCGTTGCAACACGGTGTCTTACTCCATATTTTAATAAGAGTTTTTCGAATATTTTAGATATGAAGTGGGAGCCTCTGTCACTTATGACGAGTCTTGGAACACCAAATATAGGGAAGATAATATTCTTGAAGAGCTTTATGACTACTCGTGTGTCATTTGTCAGAGAAGTTATAACTTTAATCCATTTTGAAACATAATCGACAGCAATGAGTATGTACTTATTTCCAAAAGAAGACGAGAATGATCCCAAGAAGTCTATCCCCCAAACATCGAAGGCTTCTACTTCCAAAATGCCTTTTTAGGGCATCTCATCGCGCCTCGAGATGTTTCCATTATGTTGGCACCGGTCACATTTTAATATAGAGACGTGAACATCTTTCCAAATAGTGGGTCAAAAAAGGCCAGATTGAAGAATCTTTGCACAAGTCTTCGAGGTGTTGTCGTGTCCACCATATGGAGCAGAGTGACAATGGGATATGATGTTTTCTATTTCTTCTTCTGGGACACATCGATGAAAAATATTGTCGGCTCCTCGCTTAAAAAGAAAAGGTTCATCCCAATAGTACTCTCGCAACTAAATAGATGAATATGTTGGCGTACAATGGCAGAGTAGTTTGTGTATAAATATCTTCCACTGTTTCGTCTTGATTTTGTTCGTCTAGAGTCAAGGAGGATATTTCACTTTCTATTTGGGCTATAAGACGTTCATCAAGGAAATCTTCATTGATAGGCATTTGATCTGGTTTAATGCCTTCCATTCGTGATAAGCGATATTCTACTACGTTGTCAGTTCCTTTCTTATCTTTAATCTCTAAATCGAATTCTTGTAGTAACAAGATCCATCTAAGTAATCTAGGTTTCACATTTTTTTTCTTAAAAAATACCTAATAGCGGTGTGATCGGTATAAATGATTACTTTAGCTCCTACCATGTAGGAACGGAACTTGTCAAGTGCAGACACAATAGCTAAGAGTTCTTTTTCTTTAGTGGCGTAGTTCATTTTAGCACGGTCCAAAGTTCTACTAGCATAGTAAATTGCGTGAAGCTTCTTATCCTTTCTTTTTCCTAGGATTGCGCCTACAACGAAATCACTTGCATCGCACATAATCTCAAACGGTAGTGTGCAATCTGGTGGTTGCATGATGGGTGCGATGATTAAGGTTGTTTTGAGTTTTTCGAATGCTTTTAGTCAGTCTTCATCGAAGATAAACTCAACATCTTTCATTAGTAGATCGGTCAATGCCTTAATGATTTTTGAAAAGTCCTTAATGAATCGTCGGTAAAACCCGACGTGTTCTAAGAAACTTCTTATTTCTTTACGGTCTTTGGTGGTTGAAGATCCTTTATTACTTCTATTTTTGCTTTTTCTACCTCAATCCCTTTATTGGATATCACATGTCCTAGCACGATTCCTAGTCTGGCCATGGAATGGAATTTTCCCCCAATTAAGTACGAGGTTCACTTTAACACGTCTCTCTAGCACCATCTTTAGGATCGACAAACATCCTTTGAATCTTTGTCTGCAAACGGAAAAGTCGTCCATAAAGACTTCCACGATGTCGTTTATAAAGTCAGCAAAGATTTCCATCATACACCATTGAAATGTCGTGGGAGCGTTACAGAAGCCAAACGACATTCGTCGGTAGGCAAATGTTTCATAGGGGCATATGAATATGGTCTTTTCTTGGTCATCTGGATGAATATGAATTTGGAAGAATTCGTAATAGCCGTCTAGGTAACAAAAATAAGAGTGTTTTGCTAATCTTTCCAACATTTGATCGATGAAGGGTAAAGGGAAATGATCTTCCTGGGTAGCTTTGTTCAACTTTCGGTAATTGATGCACATTCTACTTCTGGTTACTACTCTATGTGTTCTAGACTCACCTTTTAAGTTCTAAATAATTGTAATGCCTCCCTTCTTCGGTACGACATGCACTGGGCTAACCCATTGATTGTCGGAGATTGGATATATGATTCTGACATCTAGTAACTTCGTTACTTCATCCTTGACTATAGTACTTAGAATCAGGTTGATTATTCTCTGGTGTTCTCTAGAGGTTTTACAGTCTTCCTCTAACATAATGTGATGCATACAAATTTAATGACTTATTCCTTTTAAGTCAGATATGTTATAGCCTAACGCAGTTGGATATTTTCTTAAGACGTCTAATAATTTTTCGATTTCGAGTTGTCCTAAGTCTGCATTGACTATAATTGGTCTTTTAAGTTTTGAGTCTAGGAATTCATATCTTAAGTTATGGGGTAGTACTTTGAGTTCCAGGGCTGGCTTCTTTGGGCACGACATATGGTCTGGTGTAAGAGCTAAGCATTCATTTAAACTTTCATCCTGATAAGGTTCTCGCCAATTGTCGTCTTCTAATATCTGAGGGGTTTTTATTTTCATTGTATCAGAGTAGGTGGTTTGTTCCATCTCCATTTCTCTTCGACATTTGTCAATGATGTCTATCAAATAACAGGTTTTGTCTATGGCCGGTGCTTGTAGAATTGGGTTAAGATGAATTCAACTTTTTCTTCCCCTACTTCGAAAGTCAGCTTGCCTTTCTTCACATCGATTATAGCTCCGGCGGTAGCTAAGAATATTCTTCCAAGTATGATATGGGTCGTAGCATCTTCTTTGGTGTCCATGATTATGAAATCAGTTGGGATGTAGAATTGGCATATTCGTACAAGGACATTCTCTAAAATACCAACAGGAAATTTGACTGAGCAGTCGGCTAATTGAACTGACATCTTGGTCGGTCTTAGTTGTCCCATATCGAGCTTTTTGCACATTTATAAGGTCATTACACTTATACTAGATCCTAAATCGCATAGAGCTTTGTCTATGACGAACTTTCCGATGACACAGGGAATATATAAACTTCCTGGATCCTTCAGCTTATGAGGCATATTGTTTTGGATTATAGTGCTACACTCAGCAATAAGTGTAACTGTTTCATTCTCCTCGATCTTCTACTTATTGGATAAGATTTATTTTAGAAATTTTGCATACGAGGGCATCTAGGTGATGGCTTTTGTGAAGGGTATCGTAATATTTAACTGCTTCAGAAGCTCTACAAATTTCTTGAATTGTCTCTTAGTTTTAGAGTTGGTTAATGTTGGGGGTACGAAATGGGTGGTTTATACGGTGGAAGAGGCACATAAGGCTTTTCCTTTTCCCCGGCCTCTTGCTTATTGGTTTCCTTTTCCTGTGGTTGATATTTCTTCTCAATTGGTTTATCAGATTTCTGGTACATGGTTGGATTTTCGGTTCTAGAATCGGTAGGTCTATCCAACTCTTTTCATATTCTTAGTATAATTGTGTTTGCATGTCCTTTAGGATTTGGTTACGGTTGTTCAGGAAATGAGCCAGCTGGGGCAACATTAGATGCTTGTTGTTGTGCTACTTGAGAAATATGTGTTTCTAACATTTTGTTGTGGGTGGCTAGAGCATCTACCTTGGTTACTAACTGCTTGATCTGCTCACTAGTGTGGTTGTTATGGTTTATGATTTCTTTGTTTGTTTGATTATGTGTGACAATGAAGTTTTACATCATCAATTCAAGGTTAGATTTCCTAGAAGCGTTTGGATCAGGTGCAATAGCTTTTTTGATATCTCGGTGGTACAGCAGATGTCTGGTTAGGCGCATACAAGGCATTATTGTTCTTGTAGGAAAAATTACGACAATTCTTCCAACCCGGGTTGTAAGTGTTTGAATACGGAGATCATTGAGCATAATTCATCTGGGTTGTGGTTAATCCAGCTAAAAGTTGGCATTTGGGGGTGCGTGTCCTGGGATTCCACATATTTTGTAGTTGGAGTGACAGCAGCCACGGTGGCTGGAGGTGTTATGGTCAAGCTATCTATCTTTTGGGCGAGGGCATCCATCTTAGCGGTGATATGATCTAAGCTAATCACTTTGTACATTCCTCCTTTTGTTTGGGTCTTCTCTACATGAGTTCTTTCACCTGTAGGTATCTTTGTACGGTTTGTCCATGAGAATGCCGCCCGCGACAGCGTCTACCGTGCGTCTGGTGTTGTATAGAATCCCATTGTAGAAGCTAATGACGGTCACCCAGTTTTCAAACCCGTAGTGCGGACATAGCCTCATCAGATCATTGTATCTCTCCCATGCTTCGTAAAGTGATTCAGCATCTTTTTGTCGATTTCCGTTGATTTGTGCTCTCTGTATAGCTGTTTAGCTTGGTGGGAATAACGTGATAGGAAAATGTTCTTCAGTTCTGCCCATGTTGTAATAGAGTTGGCTGGTAAGGATTGTAACCATACCCAAGCTCTATCTCTAAGAGATAAAGGAAAAATTTGTAGTCTTATCACATCTTGGGTTATACCATTTGCCTTCACTGTGTCTGTGTATTACACGAATTTGGTTAGATGTTCATTAGGGTCGTCCGTAGGATTTCCAGAAAACTGATTTTGTTGTACGTCTGATAGCAGTGAGGGCTTCAACTCAAAATCGTTTCAGGTAATGGTAGGGGCTGCAATACTGTTATGTAGTTATTGTTTAGTTGGAGTCGCATATGACTTGAATGGATGATTCTGTGGTCCTCCATTTTCGGCCATGATTGGTTCTTCAACTGGTTCAGGTATAATTATTTTAGGTAGAGGAATATCAGAAATTTTGGTTCGGGGTCTCAAACTTAAGAAACGCTAAACTTCGTCGATTTGTGGTTCTAAGTATTCACCTCGAGAGGGAGTACTGGACATACAATCGACAAAAAGGGGATTTTTGTTTTTGCTTAGTGTTGTACCCCAAAATTTGCCCCCCCCACAATCAAGAAAACCTCTCTCAAGACTTCTAAATTATCACAAGATCCTCAAGACTCCCAATTGGTCAAGAAGTATGGAAGTTTCCTCAGACAATGCCTCCTCCTAAGCCAAGTGTCCAAAACTAGGGTTTTGTGTTTCTTCAGGTTAAAATGAGTTTCAAGGCCTCAAGTGAGCTTCATAATATCCCAAATGTATTCAAGAATCCCCATGTCAATTTTCAAGGCTTTCCCAAAGAGCTTGCCCAGTCAGATGATCAGATATACAAAAATCAGTCAAAGTAGTTAAAAAGTCAAACTTAGGTCAATTGTGGTCAAAATAAAGTCAAACTTCAATATTTTTTGCCAACATCAATATTATGAAGTAAAATTCATCATTTGATCAAGGTTTTATCATGATTCATCAAGGAAGTTTCAGATCATCAAGAATCAGGAGTTTCTAAGTTAGGGTTTTCTTAAGGAAAGTCAACTGAACTTTGACCAGCCATAACTTTCACATGCTTTATCAAAAAATTCCCATCCAAATCTCATTTTGAAGGAAATTGAATTCTCTACAACTTTGTGTCTCACAAGACAAGCCTAAAAATGCTTCATTTAGAAGGTATGAGCTAAAACATTATAGGTCATTTCAAAAGTCAACAAAAAGTCAACATCTTCCAAAGGGCATAATTTGAAAATGGTAAAAGATATGGACATGAGACCAAAGAGGTTGGTTATAAGACTCTTTAAGCTTTCCAAAATGTCCAAGAACACATTCATAGCTTTAAAATTGAGGGATTTATGTCTTTGCAAAGTTGGGAAATTTTTTAGGGGTATATTGAACAAATGAGGTCTTAAAACCAAATATTTCCAAATGGGCTTGCAATTTTGTAATCCAATCCTTACAATGACATCATGCACGACCCAATGATTATTTTTTCAGATTTTTATAGTTTATTTTATATTTATTTGTATTTTATTCATTAAAATTCAATTTAAATATTTATAAAATATGAAAAGTCAAATGAAGCATGAAATCTTTGATTGAAAA
Source organism: Lathyrus aphaca (assembly GCA_963966055.1). Classification (NCBI taxonomy): domain Eukaryota; kingdom Viridiplantae; phylum Streptophyta; class Magnoliopsida; order Fabales; family Fabaceae; genus Lathyrus; species Lathyrus aphaca. The sequence goes on from OZ014519.1 coordinate 627,108,487, forward strand.
TCATTTGAATTATATTTAGAATGATTGGAAATCAACTAAAGTCAGATTGGACCAAAAATAGAAAGGTTAGATGATATTTTTTGAATATTTGAAAGTGAGGAAACTTCATGATCAAGCAATCTTAACAAGCCCACAAATCCACAAGTTTTTGACCTAAATTGGATCACTACATATACACAAACATAAGCATACACTAGGAGACGGATTTGCTGCCTCCAAGAACAAAGAACAAAGTCAAAAAAATTCAACAAAAAGTGAGATTTGGTTTTGGAGCTAGAGAGGATTTTAGGTCATTCTAAAGGTTGCAGATCACTTATGGATAATCACTGAATGAATTTGCATCATTCAAACCATCAGAATCATGGCCATATGCATAAACCGAACCTCAATTTTCTTCTTTTTTCAATTTTTTCGATTCCTTTTATTTATGTATTATTAACAAATTTTAACCTCATATTATTGTTTGTGATGATGTTTAGATTGTTCCTGCACAATTTCTTGAAGTTTTGTGGCCGTAATCGTATATCACCATTCTTAGGGTTTTAAAAGCTTGAAATTGGGAATCATGGATAGAGGCGATTTCACGTGAAATTAAGGATCCAATTAGACTCATATGACTACCCTTGACTGATTTGAATAAATATATTGAATTTATTTTGTGTGCTGTGCGTTTTTCAATTTGCAGGACATGTAGTGACAGGTAAAAACCGTCACTACAAGCTTTAGTGACGAATGATTGTCACTATAACCTAACTGGACAGCTAGAGGAAGAAGATGAAGTCTGGCGCGAAATTTGATTTTTGAAACTTTGTTTATTTTATTAGGTTTTGTTTGTATTTATATTTCAGAAGTGTTGTTTGGCTCAATTGGTTGGTTGTACGCGTATTGAGGCAGGAGGACTGAGTTCGATCCCTAGTTCCAGCATTTTTTCACTTTTTTTTTTGTCTGCAGGTTGAATATATAATGATGAGATCTCATAGAAATATCACCAGTGCATGCTGGCCTGGTTGGTTTTGTGTTGCGTTATTGAGGTAAAGGACCTGGGTTCAAATCCCATGTCCTATCTTTTTAGCTATTTTCTCACTTTTTTTTTTCTTCATATTTTCCTTTTTTTTCTATTTTCTTTATTTTGTTTAATTAATTAATTAAATCTAAAACCAATAATATTTTTATATCTTATATTTTAAAAAACTCATAGTTACTTCTTAATATTTATTAATTGTATTTTTTTTAATAATATATTTTGTAAATAAAAACTTATTTATTTTAATTCTAATTAATTATATTAAAAAAACCTAATTATTTTCTAAACCCTAATTTTTTCACTAACCTTAAAAATTTAACCTAATTTTTCCTAACCCTAAATATTTCTTGTATAATAAACTTTTTTTTTATTTTGTAAATATATTATCCTTTTATTATTATTATTATTATTAAATCCTTAAAAAAAAATTTTCTTATAAACCCTAAAATTCTAACTTATTTAATTTCTTTAAAAATTTCTAATTTCTATTTTATTTCTCATTATTATTTACTTTATTTTCTTTTTTTCTAATATTTATTTATTGCTTTATTATTATTATTGCTCTATTTATTTGCTTTATTATTATTATTTATTATTATCCAATTATATTGTAACTATCCTAAAGCCATGTAATAATTCTAGATTTATTTTCCGTCTTTATTTTATTATAAATATTTTATTGTGTGGTTAGTAAATAGGGTGTGGAAACTTATTTGTATTTAATTTAATTTAGATAATTAATTTAAAAAGATAAATACTTGAAAATAAACACTCACACACGTAAGTCGATCTTTGATCGCCATCTTGCACTTCCTAGGGTATTCCTCTTGGTTGCCTTTAATATGGTCAAGTCCCTCGAATATAGGGATGTCTTAAGCAAAGTCCCTTCAAGTATAAATCATCATAGTCCGTACAGTTTAAAAGATCAAGTCCCTTCGAGGTTGCCTACGGAATAATGATCTTGTCCCTTCGAACAAATGATGATAGTCCCTACGAATTGCTAAAGACATCCCTTAAGTTGCTTTCTATGACCATACGATGACCCTACGTTTGTCCCTATCCAAGGTAATGACTATCTATTCCTTAATAATAGGGATAGTCTTACCATTGAAAGAACATACGAGAACATGAAAGACTTAATCTAGGGTAGGTACCTCTTAGTTGCTTGCTCACATTGCAAAATACCTTTTACACCTCACTTTCTTAAACATTTTTCAAAACAAGGCTTTGTATACATCCATACGAGGATCATTAAAAAGTACTTAGAAAAATTTCTAATCACACACTACACTCTTCAAAAACAATTAAAGTGAGCTAAGTAACTAAGAGCCCATGGATAACCATGGATATAAAGGGTGCTAACACCTTCCCTTTGTATAACCTACCCCCCGAACTCAAGTCTTTTAAAATAGGTCTTTCCTGTTCTTTTATGTTCTTTCCATTTGGATAAAATAAAAGTCGGTGGCGACTCTTGCTATTCGCAACATGACTAAAAGTCAGTTCTCCCACCGTGTTACACTTAGTCTATACGACGCAACAAATGAATTGCACTATTGACTAAATCACAGTCCCCGACAACGGTGCCAAAAACTTAATCGCGACTTTCTGAGTCTTAAGGTACTAACTGCAAGTATACAGCCTAATCGTGTAGTAATAAAAGATATTGATCCCACAAGGACTAGATAATCAAACTAATACTTTCAGGTGTTAATATGTTTAGCTAAGGCGGATGATGTTTTAGTTAAAACAGAACGGGGAATTAAGGATTTAATTAAATTAGAATTACGATAGAATATCGGTACGTAAATTAATATGCCTTCACGAATTCAATAAATTATCGGCTTATAAAGATTAGTCAAATTATCTTTCTGTATAAAATATCGGCTCAAAAGTTGTCAACTCACACTCTCGTGGTCTTGCCTATAACTATACTCCTAAGTCAGATTGAGCGCTCTCTGTGTGTCAAATTGAGTTAAAAGCACTTTTTGAAAACCTACATATTCTAATTAACTTTAAAGCATTTTCGCTGTATTTAAAACTAATGTTAAATTTCAGATATCCGGTTAAAACCTCACACTCTCGTAGTCTTAATCTTAACCTTGTTACATTTTTACTTTCGTAATCAAAGCTAATTTTGAATTAAGAAATCAAAACCAAAAAATAGTTTTGTTTATGAATTTAGCTTAGATCTATTGAATTCATTCTGGTTAATCAATTTCATACCGATTTAAGCGTTTTAGCCAGACATATTAATTAAAACAATCGATAATAAATAAGAATAGTAAACAATATAAACCATGGTGAATGGAAAATAAAAGCAATTCTATTAAATTGGAAAATAAACCTGGACCGAGGTACAGGACAACAGTAAAATCTTGGCGTAATAAATTCTTGCGGAAAAATAAATATAGAAACGGTAGTGGCTTGAGACAATATAAATTGCAATAGCTTCCCGATGTAGGAAGCTATTACTGGTTTGGTAAGGTAATGGTAGTGGAAGCTAAATGCAGAAAAATAAAAGAATAAAGTTTTGAACAGTGAAATTAAATTGGGCTCTGAAAGTAGAATGACAGAAATTAGGATTAGGTCGAAGCTCCATTTGGAAACTGAATTGGCTTCAATTTATACTGATGATATAGACTGAGTTCTTAAGGAAATGTAGGAGAAATTCTTTATGGGCTTTGAATATGATGCTTGACTGGTACTAGATTGAGTCTCAGGAAATAATGCAGCAACGACTCTCTGTTTTGACTAAGGCGCGTTTATAAAATTCTCTATTTTTGACCTGTGACAGTCGTCTCAAATCCATGACCCTCGTCCCACATATGCAATGTGTGACGGATGTCATAATTGTGTTACGATCGTTTGGGCTTCAGAATGCAGAATCCTTGTTTTATGTTATCTGTCTCATTTCTTCTGCTGTAAGCTTCAATTCTTCTTCATTTTAACTCCTTTTCTTCTACAAGTCATATAAATCAGAATACCTGCAAAAACATACAAATACCTCGCATAATATCGTTCAAATTACGAAAAAAAATAACTTAATTAATCAAAAACCAAGCTTAATAATCGATATAAAATTGTTTTATCAGAGAGTTACACATTGAAGACTCTACAACAGTAAAAGGTCAAAAGACTTCCCTTATATAACCTCTCTTAATGCAAACTTGGAGGACAAATATAAAAGGGCCTCCCTCCAGAGGGATAAGCAAGACACATTCATCTTGAGACTTACTTCTTCAATACTACTATCGAATCCCCAAATGTATTGCTCAATACAGACGACGTAGCTCTCCTTGCCTAGAAAGAGGGGAGTTATCACCTTTGATGGTCTAACCATTTTTTTCTAGAACATTTGGCGCCCACCATGCGGCTTAGGTAAACAAAATTCCCATGCCACACCTTCTTACTATCAACATGTCTAATGATGGTGACTCCCTTTCAAGCATGGTATAACTTTTGTCTGTACTGGAGGATATACGTCAATGGAATAAAACCCTGCAGCAATGAATTCCAATCAAGGAGACAAAAGAGGAGGTATTCAAATATCAACCTTTGTTTTGGGATATTGGGAATGAACACATCCCAGATAACATCAAAATATTGTCATTAGTATCCTACGAGGGAAAAATGGATCCCCAGAAGCTGGCGAGGATCGTCCAATGCTCGTTGAATACCATAGCCGAAGGATTTGCTGGCGGAGGAGAAACAAACTCTTTCAAGAAAAGATATGCAAGTATGGTCATTCAGATTGACCAGGCACTTCCATGAAAGATAGGTTTTGACTCTTATGCAGTGATGTTTTCCAAACAGGACGCCCTATGTGTATTAGCTCATGAAAATGACCCTATGGTCATAAAAGTGCTAATAGGAGATTAGAGCGTAAAACGGGTGCTGATAGACCCCGACAGTTCTACAGACGTACTATAATAGGATGCCTTCCTCGGGATGGGGCTTGATCCCGTCGAGTTGTTACCTTTCAAGGGTAGCCTAGTAGGGTTCTTAGTAGAGCAGGTGCAGGTACTCGGACATCTTGCATTGCCAACCACCTTCGGTAACCCGACTAATGCAAGACGGTTTCGGTAAGATATATCATCATTAATGATATATCACCCTACAACATCATCATAGGAAGACCCTCATTGAACGCCTTGGAGGCTTGCTATCAACCTTGCACCTTACCATGAAGTTTCCACTTGGTGAGGGCCACGTTGGTATTATTAAACGCGACCAAGGGCTGGCGAGGAAGTGCTACAAAGACAACTTGAAACTAAAAAGAAAAGAGCCATCCGAAAAAGCATATCCCAAAGCAGATCTCAGAGTTCACACGGTCAGCATTGACCCGCGCGATGATTTGGTGAAATAAAGCATAGTTCCTAATGAGGAGACAAAAAAAGTCCATATTGGACAATTTCCATCTCAAATCACGCACATCGATGTTAACTTGTCCCCTGGAAAAGAAGAGGAGATTGTCCGAACACTAAAAGATAATGTGGATCTATTTGCTTGGAAGCCTTCCGACATGCCCAGGATAGACCCCAACTTCATGTGTCATCATCTGGAAACTGATCCAGATGTTAAGCCTAATTTCCCAAAGAAAAAGAAAGGCAGGATATGAGAAGAGGAAGGCAATCATTGATGAGGTGGAAAAATTATTGCAAGTCGAGTTCATTAAAGAAATCAAATATCCGACCTGGTTTCCAAACGTCGTAATGGTAAAAAGGAATTTTGGAAAGTGGAGGATGTGTGTGGATTTCATGGATATTAACAAGGCATGTCCCAAGGATCCATATCCACTACCCAACATTGACTGACTTATTGATGCAACCTTTAGATTCAGATTACTGAACTTCATGGATGCATACTATGGGTATAACCAAATCCGTATGAATCCTATAAATGCACCAAAGACCGCTTTCATGACTCACCAATGCAACTATTATTACAAAGTCATATTGTTCGACCACAAAAATTTAGGAGCTACTTATCAAAGGCTGATGGATAAGGTATTCACTACCCAGATTAGGTGAAATCTAGAGGTATATGTAGATGACATGGTGATCAAGATGGGTGTTGATTGGTCACATGTGAAAGATCTAAATGAAACCTTTACATCCATTAGAAAATATAATATAAGGTTAAACCTGGATAAGTGTACTTTTAGAGTCCAGGCCGGGAAGTTCCTCGGGTTTATGCTCATAAACCGAGGAATAGAAGCAAACCCGGACAAGTGTCAAGACGTGATAAATATTAGGAGCCCAACCACAAAGAAATAGGTCCAACAACTGACATGGATACTAGCAGCATTGTCTCGCTTCCTATCATGCATGGGAGACAAATCAATACCTTTCTTCGCAGCCGTAAGGAAATCCAATGACTTCAAATGGAATGCACCATGTGAGGAAGCTTTCTAAGCAGTCAAACATGTTATATTTACACCTCATGTCCTGATAAGACCCGGGGAGAATGCACCCTTAATTTTATACTTATCAGTCACGGATAAGGCACTTAGTTCAGTCCTGGTACAAGACGGTGACAGCGGAGAGAGACCGGTGTATATTGTAAGCAAAGTCCTAAAGGGAGCAGAGCTTAAGTACCATAAGATAGATAGGATAACCTTAGCAATTGTTGTAACCTCTTGGAAGTTATGACATTACTTCCAGGGGCATCCTATCATCGTCAGAACCAACTATCTGATCAAACAGATCTTAAAGAAGCTGGACTTGGCAGGTCAAATGGTCAAGTGGGCTATAGAACTCTATGAATACAACATTGACTTTGCGTTTAGAACCCACATTAACTCCCTAATTTTAGTTGATTTCATGGTGGAGTCGGACGCGTCGACTCATCAAAACCATCGGTAATCACTCGAATTAACTTCATTCTACTTCACCGTACACACCACTTAAGCTGGCAAGACACGTCTATTCCATCCAACACAATTCCGTCTACTATTAACAAGGGATTAAAGGTGATTAGTTCCTCAATTTGTCAATAGATAGCTGACAATCATGATGGGGCATAAACCATGTCCACCAAACTCTAAGAGCGTTCTTGGAAACTTGTGCACTCAATTACCTCTTGCATAATTCCTTAGTTGACTCAAGCCTTATCTCTGCATTCCCTCCTGTAACACGGTGGGAGAACTGACTTTTTATAAATGTTAGAGATAGCACGAGTCGCCACCGACTTTTATTTTATCCAAGTGGAAAGGACATAAAAGAACAGGAAATACCTATTTTTAAAAGACTTGGGTTCGGGGGGTAGGTTATATAAAGGGATGATATTAACACCCTTTATATTCATGGTTATCCATGGGCTCTTAGTTACTTAGCTCACTTAAATTGTTTTTGAAGAGTGTAGTGTGTGATTAGAAATTTTTCTAAGTACTTTGTAATGATCCTCGTATGGATGTATACAAAGCCTTGTTTTGAAAAATGTTTAAGAAAGTGAGGTGTAAAAAGTATTTTGAAATGTGAGCAAGCAACTAAGAGGTACCTGTAACACCCCAAAATTTTCCCTCCTATTTATTACCCTCTAACCAGCTTTTGCTTCACATTCACAATCATGCATATCATTTCGCACTATGAATATGGGATCAAGGTTACCTTTCAAGCCTCAGTAAGTGGAAGATATTTATTTCGTCTGTATCATACTCCCATGTGGGTCCTACCTTGATCATTTCTCATGCTAATTGGTGGGATGTTATATTATTATTCTCTAAATTGGTCTTTGGGTCCTTGGTTATAGTTTATAATACTTTAAGCCATGGGAAAATTTGCTTGATGTTCTGTTTATGATTATAAGCTCCTGCAAGTATGTGAAGTTTAAAGAGAGATGGATTCTCAGTTTGAGAATTAAGATTTGAATTTTTGCTTTCAATCCAAATTGTTTTGGTTTCAAGATTAATGGAAGCTCGTGGTATAATCAATTCATAATCAAAGGCACCCTAAAATCCAAGCCATATGATTGGTTAAATTGATAAGTTAAGTTGTGCTCGGAAGTTGTTGTATTTATGGATTTATAATGGATTGTCGCAAATGATATGCAAGACGAAAATACTTGGTTGATCTTTAAGTCACGAGCTGAATTAGTTTTAATCCCAAGATGACTTTGGGCCAATGTCTTAAGGAAAATCTATAGTATTACTTCAAGAGGGCTTAGGAATATTGTCTCAGGTAATGTGGAAGCATTTTTTTAAGATTGGATTTTGGCCATGAGTCTCCAAAGATTTAGGTCACGGAGTTCCTATGTGTTGCCTTTGCAATTAGTGGCTTTGGAGAGTGTGTTAAGTTTATAACGAAATAAGGGGGAGAGTTACCTTCATGGTTAATTGGTTGATGGATGATAAAAGGATTCAAATCATTTAATTACATTTTAATTACATTTGTTTCAAACTTTGGTCTCAACTATTTTCACTTCAAACTTCCAAAATGCATTCAAATGGTCGTTGGTTAAGGGATTTGTTATTTTTTCAAGAAGGCCCATGTTCATAGTTAGAGATGTACATACAAAATTCAGATGTTAAAATCTGGAAATTCCAAAATCCCTTGTTTTGTATCACTATTCTACTCTTCAACTCAAATTCTCATCAAATTTCAACACTAGATTAAATTCACAAAAAAATACAAAACTCCATAAAATGAATATAAAGTTAGTTACAAATTCTAACTGAAAAACAAATTCTCAACAGAAAATCAGTTATAAAAACTGATATGAACAAGAAAAAGAGAGGGATACAGGTTGAGAGAGGGATCAATTGAACACTCTGGAATCTCCCTAGACTCTTCCCTAATCCCTTCAATCATTTATGCTTCTTCTTCTCATTCACTTCACTTCATCAATCTTCTTCACCAATTATTCTGACTTCTTCTTCATAATTAACCTGCATCTTTTTCTTCACGATTCCTCTCATCTTCATCAAGCCCTTCTCATTCCAACACCTTCACCACCTTCTGCATTCTTCTTTCTCATTCACTCATCAAATTCCTACTCCACTCATTTCGTTCTTTCCGGTGCTCTGAAAACTCTTCATTTTGATCCATGCCAAACTCTCTTATCTTCATACATCTCCCTCCAAACCTGCGGCCTCCTTCATCACACAGGAATCAACGCTAACCTGCAAATTCATTTCAGAGTACAATGATCAAACGGCGGAACGCGTCGCACCAATCACAACAATAGAAGCATAGAGGAATCGAAATCAAGAGTGCATACCTAATTGTTGTGTTTCTGGATTGAGCAAAAAAGGCGATTCCGCTTCAAGCTTCAACCTGTTTCAATTCAAAATACAACAAGAATCCTGCAAATTCAAACCAAGAATACATCAATGAAAATCGCAGATTCGTAAAGAAGAAGTGGGTTACATGAACTCAATATCACCACGAATTCGAGAATTCGGAAAAGACATATTCAAGACCAGAATTGCTTCAGCATAGAAGAGAGAGAAACGTAAAGAAACTCACTGAGATTGTCATGTCTATGACTTGCAGATCCATCGCTCAAATTGTATTGCCTTTCGGTTCGTCGTCGTCATCATAAAGCGAACTTCATCGTCGCTAACTGCATCAAGCTCGCCATTTCATCAAAACGAACCTGCAAGAAACGAAGATCCACATCAACAATGATGGCCACATGTAACAAGTAAAATCTGCAACGATTCCGCATCGTAGCGACAACGAATTCAAGCTGTGAAGAGAAAGGTCAATCCGAGTACATCATCACCAATCCCACAACAAAGAATCACCAACAAACTATCTTCATCATCAATTCGTCAGTACCTGTAGAATATGAAGAGCATCAACACACAATCAAAAATTCGCAACCACAAATCTTGTAGGAATATCGTAACAACTCACTGGAAATATCGAAAGAGCGTCGGAGCCAAGCCGCGGATTGCCGAACCCGATTCTTGTGATTGATCGAAACTCTCTCCGTGTAAACGATCTTCAAGATAGTATTTCAATCGAAGGTGAGGGTTAGGAGATGTTATCAGTGGTGGGGAAGCCATTGTCGCCGCCGCTAGGGTTCTATGAGATGAAGATGAAGGAGAACGAGATTGGTGTTGAGACTGAGAATAAGAGAGACTGACGTAGGCGTAAACGCGGCGACCAAAGAACATCATCGGCGGGGATTGTGAGCTGGAGACGGAAGGATGTTGATGATGATGACAGGGAGCAGCGGCGAGGGAAAGAGGAAAGCAAGGTTAGGGTTTTTATGTTTGTCTTATAACTTGTTTCTGAAATTTTATAATTTTGCTGTTGTTTTGATTTTAAGATTTTAATAATGATATTAATAGGAATTAAGTACCATTAATAGTATTATTAATAAGAATTAACAACCATAACATCATCCAAATCCACCGATTATGATTCTCCTTTAGGGGTCCATTCCGGCGGTGACACTTGTCACCGTCCGGTTGGACCACCCCTTCACAATTCCTGCACCTTTCATTGATAGACCCTGGATGAGGAGACTTGATTAGTCAATAGATCGTGTGGACCAAGGCTAGTCAACAAAAGTTGACTGAGGACCCACCATATGCTCCAAGACTCCTGCGTTTTGGGCCCACGCGAATTGTTATTAACACCCTTGTTTTTCAGCCCATGTGATTTTTAACTAGAAATATTTCTTACTTTACCCCCATTTCTATATTTCTATTTATTTTAATTTCTGTCTTCACACCCTTTCAAATTAATTCATAAAAAATACTAAAATGCATAAGAAAAATCCCCAAAAATTATAGTAGGATATTAATTCAATTTAGAGCCTTTCCCAATTTTTACTTTCTGAATTTAATCATTTTCCAATTTAATTTCGATTATTTAATTAATTGATTTTATATTGAATTCTCACATGGACACATAAATTTGTACATTTTATTTCTACCACTTCCTATAACATTTTTGGTCCATTATTTTTGCTATGATTAGAGGATAAATAAAGGTACCTAGAATATTTTTGGTGAATTTTTTAGGCCATTTTATCCACTGTTTTGATAGTGTGATTTGTGCAAAATTATGATGGAACCTTAGATAGATTTTAGGTGGCAATTTGACATAGTTAAACTTTGAATTTTTAGGATATTTTTTAACTCAATGTTATAATCAGGTTAGAGACCCTAAGGAATTAATTTCATATTTTTCCCATGACTTTTGATATTTTTGTCATTTAATTCATTTCAATCATATTGTTGCATATACATATTCATGTCATTTACTAACAATTTGTTTTTTGTGCAAGGTATTTTCTGAGGATTCGCGTATGGACTTGGATTGTGTTTTATTATGCCTCGATTATATTTTGTGTACTTTGTGCTGTAACGCTTGTATAGTTTCTATAACTAGGATAGAAAAGATAAAACAAATCGATAGAAAACCAAAATCTCAAAAAATAAATAAAGACTCGATCCAACGTCGAGTAAATTTTCAAATAAATAAATAAAGTTTCATGTGACTTTAGGATTCCTCGATTACCATCGTTTCACTCCATTACACCCAAAAGCAATCTTTGTATGTTGCACACCATATGTCGTGTGTCTCAGCACCACGCAATCGACCCACCCGATCCATTGTTTCATCCCATTTACATTTCATACACGTTTTTACCCACCATGACTTAGGAGGACCATATTGTTCACTATTACCTTTTATACTCGCATTTCTAGTCTTATATCTCTTAAGTAGATTTAATCTTTCAAACCTCACTAACCATAGGTTATCTTCAAACTCAACTAGTTTAGGGTAAGTCTAGTTTCCCTTAGAGTTTTCCTTTTGCAACTTGAGTCTCACTTCTTATCTTTAATAAAAATCAAAACACTTAATAAAGGAAAATATGTACAATGCGCCACGAGCCTTAAGCTATACGGGAAATGATTAGTGGAGGTCTCCTTCACTCTTCTAGGATGTTTTACAAACGTTTCATTGGGGGCGATCTTGGAAAGTATTCGCTCATGTGTCATAGTCTTTAGTGTTGTACATACAATAAACACAAACTCAAAACACTTCTTCTAAAAGACAACAAACCAAGACAACACGTCTTCTCATCTCATCTTATACTCTTTGCGGACGAACATGACTTGTCTCGACAGTTCAAACAGAGATATGGTAAACACCCTCGAGTCAGAGCCGGTAACACCTGAGCTAGAACTATGGCAATGTCATCTTAAAAATCACAAACAAGTTTCAGCCTTAGTTAGACGAACTACGACATCTATGATCCTCATTTATCTCGATGAGGTATATAGGCAGTGGGGTAGGGCCCATTCGAGCACAATCTTTATTTTCCCTACATTTTTCCCCTTTATTCCCACTTTTCAATTCCATTTCTTTTCTCATTTATATTTCATTCCAGATAGCCATTCTTTCATTCAATCAACATATTATTTCTCACCCTTTAAAAACAGACTTATAAGCGTGGATCCCGTCGGGTACGGCGGACGGATTGGGGTGCTAATACCTTCCCTATTCGTAATCGACTTCCGTACCCAGATCTTTGGTTCGCAATGCCTCGTCCTTTTCCTTCTTCCTTAGGTTTGTGCAACATTACCTTTCCCATTCCTTCGGGATAAAAATGTCTGGCTGGCGACTCTAACTTTTCCGCGCCACTTTCGCGTTTGTACTAGGATGAAAATCCCGGGAGCGACAGCTGGCGACTCTGCTGGGGACTTTTAGAAATTCTGATTTCCCCTTTGAGAGTCAATCCTAGCGCTTGTCTGTTTCTGTTTTCTTTGGGTGTTTATTCGTTTGTTGTTATGCTTTAGTTTAGCTTTACTGTTTTGTTTACAGTTTATCGCTTTCCTTTACGACTTTATTTATAGCTTTCTGCACTTTACTTTACTGTCGCATATACTGGCATGTACTGTACTGGTTGTTCTGGTTTTCCTTGGCGGGATGGGATTATTGTGAGATAAGCCAAATACCCGGCTTGAGTATACACATAGGATTTTGAGTGGGCAGTCGTGTGGCTTGCGTGGTTTTGAGCACGTGTAGTTTTCACGAGTCCCACACCCAGATCAGGCTCTCTTGAGATATGTTCTATACTACCTAGGCAGACCATAGAATGTTCCCACCTGAGCTGCTAACACTGGGAACCGATCATCGAGGACCTTAGTGGAAACAGCCCTCTCCAGTGGTGACAATGGCAGACCACATTTCGTGGCAAACCCATTCGCACCCGAGGGCCCACTAGGAAATCGCATAGGATGACCTTGTTCTCTCATAGGAACCTAGTTAAAGTAACTGGTCGTATGACGGTAGTATTGTACCCTTCAGGATGAATGTACTATTGTTTCTCGACTTCAGTGCTTGAAGCCGGGAACTTATGAGGGATGCTTGTTTTTCCGGAATTCAGCTGAGGCCTCCCTGGGTAGTACATAATGCCAAAGCGATTCCCTGATTTGGTCATGAGCCATTTCTCGGAAATGGTGAACGTATTATTGCTATTCGGCTTCGAGAGTCTGTGATGTTGACCCGTAGTAGCATACCCGTGAGATTGGGAGGGGTTTACAGGTTTGCAGGAACCCTAAACTTCCAACATACCCGCTTTTGCCAATAGTACTTCATGATATGATCCGGTCCTATATGATACTTGGTTGAGAATTCTGGAATTTCTGCACAGAGATACTGATATTATGACTCTTCACCAACACTTGGTTATCTGATCCACACCAGCGTCGGACCGCTGATCACATGCCAGTTGCATACATGACATCATAGCATTTTAGCATACATGTTCAGTTACTACCAAGGATCCCATATCTGAATTATGTCGAATTTTTTCTGCATTAAAACTTGGATCAAAACAGACAGATTCCTTGGAAATAACCGAACATGGAATTTGCATACATCCTTGCATTTTTTACAGGTATTCATGGACAACTTCTTATCCTGACTTGGTTTCTCTCCAGAATGGCCAGTTTGAATCACGATTGTCAAGGTATATACAGGGAACAACTCCGAGTGGAGGTGACTGAGATGAAGGCCCAACTGGGGCATTTTATAGTGGACATTCGAGCGTTGTCCCAGGATCAGAAATTGTTGAGAAGAATTCAACTTGATGAAGGCTCAGATAAAGCTGCTTACAGGAATCATGAATGCTATGTCGAAAAAGGAAAATGGTTGTGTGTCTGCTTTTCAAACAGAAGGTCATGTTTCTCCCATCTCTTTGGGATGTCCACTAAATCAAGGCTCGTTAGGTGGGTTTCCTCTACAGTTTGAGTATCTTCACCAGCAATCGCCACTTGGCAGTCAGGAAGAGCATCAGATAGGAACTAACTCCACAGGTGAGCTAAATGATCCTACACCAATCGTTACCAAAGAAGTGAGCACTTTCTTTCCTTATCAAGGATCCTCCTCAGCTGTCACGCCTTGGTTACCGGGAGAAATACTTCCACAGATTTTGTCTATAGCTCTTCCATGGTCAGCAACCCGTCATCAACAGGAGCAAGAAAGGGTTATTGATTCGATACCCATGTCTTATGCTGAATTATGCCCACAGTTGCTCAGAATGGGGTTGATTGAGTGTCACGAGCTAACTCCTCCTTCCGATAAACTTCACCAAAGTTGGAATCCCACGCCTACTGTGTTTTTCATTCTGGAGCTCCTGGACATGATGTTAATGACTGCAAGGCGTTTAAACATCAAGTGCAAGACTTAATTGACAAAGGCGTAATCACTTTTGGACTGACCGGGCCGGAAGTGCCGCAAGATAAAGCATGCAGGAATACAAAAGAGGTGGTCAATTTTCCTTCTTCTAGAATCATTGTTCAGGCCATGTCTTCAAAGGGGCTACATCAACATTCTTCATTCGCTCCTCGGCCGAGTATGAGTAAGAGAGTACATGGACATGTCAGGCGTCCAACGCAATGTCAACAACGAAATGTTCAATCACAATCTCAGGGTCAGCAACAACAGGCACATAAATCATTTTAGGAAAGAACAAGAGCGAGGAACCGCAGACTTGATCCTATCCCATGTCCATATGTCGTATTGCTTCCAGAGCTGCTGAAGTTGAACCTGGTTGAGCTCCGTACCATGAGGGCTCCTTCTGCTGTTAATCTACCACCAAATTTTGATTCAAATGCCAGGTGCGAGTTCCATTCAGGTGCCCAGGGGCACAGTATTGAGAAATGTTGGGCTTTTCAGAACAAGGTACAAGACCTAATTGAGTCCAAGGCAATAAATTTTTCTCCTCATCCAGATGCACTCCAGAATCCAATGCCTAGTCACAATGGAATCGGCGTCACGGTTGTTCTACCAGATGGTTCACGTTAAGCTGAAGTCTTCAAGTTAATCACCCAGGACGCCAGGGTATTCATGAAGCGAATAAAGCCAGCAGTAGTTAAATACTCTCAGTGATGTCATTTATGAGTTTGCCTTTCTTCGTTGTTCATTTTCATCCCTATTAAGGGGAACTACGTCGCTCTGATTCTTCATTGGTCATCAGTTAATGGAGATACGTAGGCAGAAGATCGTCGGGTCTTTCCGAGCAACCTTATGGGGCAACTTTACTCCCCAGCTTCACTTTTTCCTTCAGACATCTCGTGTCGGAATCAGAATAACTAGAAGAAGAAGTATGATTGCCATGTTTTGGGCATACAACTGCAAATTGAAGATTACAAGTCTGTGAAAGAACTATTGATCGTTGAAAGTATCCAAGACTGACAGGTCCAGACGAAGCCAAGCCTCCTCAACTACGGCAATATTCAGTTTCTTTACTGCATTTCCATTTGTAGTTTCTTTTATATGCTAAACATTTGTCTACATGTATGAAATTTGTTTGCTTTTGAATGTTATCAATAATAAAGCTCACATGTTTTTCTTGAAGTAATTCATTTGCATTCCCCTATAATGTTGCATATGTACATCGCAATACCAATTGTCGTGCTTAAATTCTATGAAGGAGAATGACGAAAAAAAACACAGGAATCTCTAATTGTGTGCTCTTGAATAAGACCCTGTTGACGATGTACATGCTTTGTTTCAAATCCCTAAACACTGGAGATATAAGGAAGATAGACCCTCGCTAACCCCTTTGAGCCTTGAAGTAGGAGTTTCTTTTCGTATAAAATAACCCTCACATGTAACCCAGGGGCAGGGTAGATGTCAGCTAGTCGGACCAAGCGTTCAGGCTTTCATAAAGGAGTGTATTTGAGGATCCATTACATTCCATCATGCTAATCAAGAGGTCCAAAGACCAGAAACCACAATGGTTATCCAAGTCAAAAGGTCCAAAGATTGAAAACCACAATGGTTATCTTTCGTCGACCCAAAGAATGAGGCAGTCACAACCCTCGCGAAGCAATCAAGACAAATAGTGTCACACGACTCGTTCAAAAATAAGAAATGAAAAAAGCCCTCTAAGTCGAAACCTGAAAACAAGCGACTTAAGCAAAAGTTAGGGCATCCCGCTGGACTTCACAATCAAAGATTCACAAGAATCAGTCCAAGCAAAAGTTAGGGATAAGCAAAATAACGCAAAAGCGAAAGACGAAAAGGATTACACAAGAAAGATCCTCAAATGAGAACAAAGTTGTGTGGCACAGACACGAAAGATAGAGGAGTGACTGACTCTCAACAATAACCTGATTGGTGCTTGAACCGATAGCAACAATGGTTCCTCAATCAACACGAAAACCTTATGAAAGGTGGATGCTTGTGAAAACTAGCTGAACATAGGAATGGAGAACATCACGAAGAGTGGGTGGGCACAAATAAACTTCGAGCCTATATCCTTTGTTTCTGTAACCGTGAACCAGGCCACGATACAACCCTCAAAAGTCCTAACTAAAATAGGGTTAATTTGAGAGCGTACTACTACGAGACCACGTTCCTGACTCCTATGAGTTATGCTAAAAGACATTTGTTGATATTGCATGTACATGCTTTCATTTAAAACGTAATGTCGTATCTTAACCAATGATTCGCTCACAAAGGTTTGCGATACCCTTTTCAATAAAAAATTCAAGTTTAGCATGTGTGTTGCATTAGAATCTTCATTCTAAGAATAAATTTTTTTTGCTTGCATACATTTGTTTAGCATCATAAATGGTTCACATGCGAAAAATTCAATCCAGAAGCTTAAGCTTGCCAAGTTGAGAAGTCCAAAACTTCTGAAAGACAGTCACATTGAGGTGCACTTTTCCGAGAAAAGCTCCATTGAGTAAGGACTTTCCCGACTAGTCATGATAAGAGCTAGCCAATCCGGGGCAGTTACGTCGAGAAATCTCTTCAAAATTAAAGGAGCTAACCCGTCCGGGGCAGTTACGTCGAGTAATTTCTTCAAAATTCAGCCAAACTGGGGAAATCACTTCGAGATTCAAATCTCTCCAAGAGCGAAGATTAGTCAGTCAAGTGCAAAACTATTCAAGTATTCGTACAGGGGCAGGCCACCCCAATAGTACGAGAGTTCATTCTGTCCCGAAGACAGACAATCGGAAGCATTTACCCGGAGTTCAGAATATCGTGGTCACTCGTCAAGCCAATTATCTCGTTCAGTACTTTTGACAGCTCCAAACTCATCTGCATTGGCAATGGTTACATCCCCAGCAAGGTTGTTACACTGATTCATGCAGTCGTTATGATATCTAAGAGTTTAAAGACACCAAGTCTTTTGTAAAATCCTCTTGAGGTAAAATCCATACAGAAGCAACTGATCCCCAGCACGAG
The DNA here is from genome assembly GCA_963966055.1 of Lathyrus aphaca. Taxonomy (NCBI): domain Eukaryota; kingdom Viridiplantae; phylum Streptophyta; class Magnoliopsida; order Fabales; family Fabaceae; genus Lathyrus; species Lathyrus aphaca. Next base: position 627,126,178 of record OZ014519.1, read on the forward strand.
ATAACTTGAAATCTTTCCTCCTTAGCAGGACGTGTCTCGGTTTTGGTTATCCCCAACAGACGAATGGAAGTTATCCCCAGTAAGGTCACCGAGCTTTTTCCTTCAGATGGTTTCCTTGATCTCGGTTCCTCAACAGATCTAAGGAAATTCCTATTCCCCTAGGAGATTTCACATAAATCATTCTCCTCCCCAGCAGATCCATAAGAGTGGGTAATCCCCAATAGTCGAGATATCCCCCGGCACGGTCCTCAAATTTAAAGTCCAATTTATTTTTGGCAAAGATGGTAATTTGGGACAAATGAATTATTCACGCTCTTCTCCAACAAAGATGTTATCCCCACATGACTTCTTGGGATCGAATACGCGATCATTGTGTTTCCCCACAGAGTTAGCAGGGACTTATTGCTTCCGCGTCAGGAATTTGTTTTACATTCATACCAGTTCATTACGATACTCAAAACCTACCATCCCCAGTGTCATGGGGCAACATGCCATGCAATTCAACATATGCAAAGCCCAGCCACAGACTGGCCAAAGTCCATCTTCAGGTGGCAGATTTCAAAGCCCAGCCACAGACTGGCCAAAATCCATCTTCGGGTGGCAGATTTCAAAGCCCAGCCACAGACTGGCCAAAGTCCATCTTCGGGTGGCAGATTTCAAAGTCCAGCCACAGACTGGCCAAAGTCCATCTTCGGGTGGCAAGTTTCAAAAGTCTCCCACAGTGAGCAAAATTCCAGCCACAGACTGGCCAAAGTCCATCTTCGGGTGGCAAGTTTCAAAAGTCCCCCAAAATGGGCAAAAGTCCCCCACAGTGGGCAAAAGTCTCCCACAGTGAGCAAAAGTCCAGCCACAGACTGGCCAAAGTCCATCTTCGGATGGTAAGTTTCAAAAGTCTCCCACAGTGAGCAAAAGTCCAGCCACAGACTGGCCAAAGTCCATCTTCGGGTGGCAAGTTGCAAAAGTCCCCCACAGTGGGCAAAAGTCTCCCACAGTGAGCAAATGTCCAGCCACAGACTGGCCAAAGTCCATCTTCGGGTGGCAAGTTTCAAAAGTCTCCCGCAGTGAGCAGAAGTCCACCCACAGTGTGGCAAGTTTCTAAAGTCCCCTGCAGTGGGCAAAAGCCTCCCGCGGTGAGCAGAAGTCCACCCGCAGTGTGGCAAATTCTTAAAGTCCACCCGCAGTGTGGCAAATTATCCAGCAATCCACCCGCCGTGTGGTAAAGTATCTGAAGCCCAACCGCAGATTGGCAAAAGTCCATCCCCAGGGTGGCGAAGTATCTTAAAATTCGATCGTAAATCGTTGAAAGCCCACCCGTAGCGTGGCAAGTCGTTATTCGCCTAACTTCATCCGATAATACACCAGTAATGCATTATTGCATCCTATCAAAGTCCACCCGCAGTGTGGCAAGTCAATAGCCATCTGACATCACTCAAAAGGCATCTCCCGTTTACTTTTCTTCACATTATAATTATATCCAAGCAGAGTTCATTCGGTTGAGTTTATTTCCCTGTTCTTCTGCCGCAGAGTGCAAATTTTCTGGTTGTTTCTAGTATTCAATCCCTGCATACTTCAAACTTATGAAAGCAACTGCTATCATCCATTCAAGTCTACAGTGATTGAATAGGGGAAGCTGTAACACCCCAAAATTTTCCATCCTATTTATTACCCTCTAACCAGCTTTTGCTTCACATTCACAATCATGCATATCATTTTCGCACTATGAATATGGGATCAAGGTTACCTTTCAAGGCTCAGTAAGTGGAAGATATTTATTTCGTCTATATCATACTCCCACGTGGGTCCTACCTTGATCATTTCTCATGCTAATTGGTGGAATGTTTGATTATTATTCTCTAAATTGGTCTTTGGGTCCTTGGTTATAGTTTATAATACTTTAAGCCATGGGAAATTTTGCTTGATGTTCTGTTTATGATTATAAGCTCCTGCAAGTATGTGAAGTTTAAAGAGAGATGGATTCTCAATTTGAGAATTAAGATTTGAATTTTTGCTTTCAATCCAAATTGTTTTGGTTTCAAGATTAATGGAAGCTCATGGTATAATCAATTCATAATCAAAGGCACCCTCAAATCCAAGCCATATGATTGGTTAAATTGATAAGTTAAGTTGTGCTCGGAAATTGTTGTATTTATGGATTTATAATGGATTGTCGCAAATGATATGCAAGACGAAAATACTTGGTTGATCTTTAAGTCACGAGCTGAATTAGTTTTAATCCCAAGATGACTTTGGGCCAATGTCTTAAGGAAAATCTATAGTATTACTTCAAGAGGGCTTAGGAATATTGTCTCAGGTAATGTGGAAGCATTTTTTTAAGATTGGATTTTGGCCATGAGTCTCCAAAGATTTAGGTCACGGAGTTCCTATGTGTTGTCTTTGCAATTAGTGGCTTTGGAGAGTGTGTTAAGTTCATAACGAAATAAGGGGGAGAGTTACCTTCATGGTTAATTGGTTGATGGATGATAAAAGGATTCAAATCATTTAATTACATTTGTTTCAAACTTTGGTCTCAACTATTTTCACTTCAAACTTCCAAAATGCATTCAAATGGTCGTTGGTTAAGGGATTTGTTATTTTTTCAAGAAGGCCCATGTTCATAGTTAGAGATGTACATACAAAATTCAGATGTTAAAATCTGGAAATTCCAAAATCCCTTGTTTTGTATCACTATTCTACTCTTAAACTCAAATCCTCATCAAATTTCAACACTAGAATAAATTCAAAAAAAAATACAAAACTCCATAAAATGAATATAAAGTTAGTTACAAATTCTAACTGAAAAACAAATTCTCAACAGAAAATCAGTTATAAAAACTGATATGAACAGGAAAAAGAGAGGGATACAGGTTGAGAGAGGGATCAATTGAACACTCTGGAATCTCCCTAGACTCTTCCCTAATCCCTTCAATCATTTCTGCTTCTTCTTCTCATTCACTTCACTTCATCAATCTTTTTCACCAATTATTCTGACTTCTTCTTCACAATTAACCTGCATCTTTTTCTTCACGATTCCTCACATCTTCATCAAGCCCTTCTCATTCCAACACATTCACCACCTTCTGCATTCTTCTTTCTCATTCACTCATCAAATTCCTACTCCACTCATCTCGTTCTTTCCGATGCTCTGAAAACTCTTCATTTTGATCCATGCCAAACTCTCTTATCTTCATACATCTCCCTCCAAACCTGCGGCCTCCTTCATCACACAGGAATCAACGCTAACCTGCAAATTCATTTCAGAGTACAATGATCAAACGGCGGAACGCGTCGCACCAATCACAACAACAGAAGCATAGAGGAATCGAAATCAAGAGTGCAAGTGAGTCAAAGAGTGCATACCTAATTGTTGTGTTTCTGGATTGAGCGAAAAAGGCGATTCCGCTTCAAGCTTCGACCTGTTTCAATTCAAAATACAGCAAGAATCCTGCAAATTCAAACCAAGAATACATCAATGAAAATCGCAGATTCGTAAAGAAGAAGTGGGTTACATGAACTCAATCTCACCGCGAATTCGAGAATTCGACAAAGACATATTCATGACCAGAATTGCTTCAGCATAAAAGAGAGAGAAACGTAAAGAAACTCACTGAGATTGTCATGTCTATGACTTGCAGATCCATCGCTCAAATTGTATTGACTTTCGGTTCGTCGTCGTCATCATAAAGTGACCTTCATCTTCGCTAACTGCATCAAGCTCGCCATTTCATCAAAACGAACCTGCAAGAAACGAAGATCCATATCAACAATGATGGCCACAAGTAACAAGTAAAATCTACAACGATTCCGCATCGTAGCGACAACGAATTCAAGCTGTGAAGAGAAAGGTCAATCCAAGTACATCATCACCAATCCCGCAACAAAGAATCACCAACAAACTATCTTCATCATCAATTCGTCAGTACCTGTAGAATACGAAGAGCATCAACACACAATCAGAAATTCGCAACCACAAATCTTGTAGGAATAACGTAACAACTCACTGGAAATATCGAAAGAGCGTCGGAGCCAAGCCGCGGATTGCCGAACCCGATTCTTGTGATCGATCGAAACTCTCTCCGTGTAAACGATCTTCAAGATAGTATTTCAATCGAAGGTGAGGGTTAGGAGATGTTATCAGTGGTGGGGAAGCCATTGTCGCCGCCGCTAGGGTTCTATGAGATGAAGATGAAGGAGAACGAGATTGGTGTTGAGACTGAGAGTGAGAGAGACTGACGGAGGCGTAAACGCGGCGACCAAAGAACATCATCGACGGGGATTGTGAGCTGGAGACGGAAGGATGTTGATGATGATGACAGGGAGCAGCGGCGAGGGAAGGAGGAAAGCAAGGTTAGGGTTTTTATGTTTGTCTTATAACTTGTTTCTGAAATTTTATAATTTTGCTATTGTTTTGATTTTAAGATTTTAATAATGATATTAATAGGAATTAAGTACGATTAATAGTATTATTAATAAGAATTAACAACCATAACATCATCCAAATCCCCCGATTATGATTCTCTTTTAGGGGTCCATTCCGGCGGTGACACTTGTCACCGTCCGGTTGGACCACCCCTTCACAATTCCTGCGCGTGTATCCCCACCATAATAACCATGCACCTTTCATTGATAGACCCTGGATGAGGAGACTTGATCAGTCATTAGATCGTGTGGACCAAGGCTAGTCAACAAAAGTTGACTGAGGACCCACCATATGCTCCAAGACTCCTGCGTTTTGGGCCCACGCGAATTGTTATTAACACCCTTGTTTTTCAGCCCATGTGATTTTTAACTAGAAATATTTCTTACTGCACCCCCATTTCTATATTTCTATTTATTTTAATTTCTGTCTTCACACCCTTTCAAATTAATTCATAAAAAATACTAAAATGCATAAGAAAAATCCCCAAAAATTATAGTAGGATATTAATTCAATTTAGAGCCTTTCCCAATTTTTACTTTCTGAATTTAATCATTTTCCAATTTAATTTTGATTTTTTAATTAATTGATTTTAAATTGAATTCTCACATGGACACATAAATTTGTACATTTTATTTCTACCACTTCCTATAACAGTTTTGGTCCATTCTTTTTGCTATGATTATAGGACAAATAAAGGTACCTAGAATATTTTTGGTGCATTTTTTAGGCCATTTTATCAACTGTTTTGATAGTGTGATTTGTGCACAATTATGATGGAACCTTAGATAGATTTTAGGTGGCAATTTGACATAGTTAAACTTTGAATTTTTAGGATATTTTTTAACTCAATGTTATAATCAGGTTAGAGACCCTAGGGAATTAATTTCATATTTTTCCCATGACTTTTGATATTTTTGTTATTTTAATTCATTTCCATCATATTGTTGCATATACATATTCATGTCATTTACTAACAATTTGTTTTTTGTGCAAGGTATTTTCCGAGGATTCGCGTATGGACTTAGACTGTGTTTTATTATGCCTCGATTATATTTTGTGTACGTATAGTTTCTATAACTAGGATAGAAAAGATAAAACGAATCGATAGAAAACCAAAATCTCAAAAAATAAATAAAGACTCGATCCAACGTCGAGTAAATTTTCAAATAAATAAATAAAATTTTAGGTGACTTTAGGATTCCTCGATTACCATCGTTTCACTCCATTACACCCAAAAGCAAGCCTTGTATGTTGCACACCATAAGTCGTGTGTCTCAGCACCACGCAATCGACCCACCCGATTCATTGTTTCATCCCATTTACATTTCATACACGTTTTTACCCACCATGACTTAGGAGGACCATATTATTCACTATTACCTTTTATACTCACATTTCTAGTCTTATATCTCTTAGGTAGATTTAATCTTTCAAACCTCACTAACCATAGGTTATCTTCAAACTCAACTAATTTAGGGTAAGTCTAGTTTCCCTTAGAGTTTTCCTTTTGCAACTTGAGTCTCACTTCTCATCTTTAATAAAAATCAAAACACTTAATAAAGGAAAATGTGTACAATGCGCCACGAGCCTTAAGTTATACGGGAAATGATTAGTGGAGGTCTCCTTCACTCTTCTAGGATGCTTTACAAATGTTCCATTGGGGGCGATCTTGGAAAAGTATTCGCTCCTGTGTCATAGTCTTTAGTGTTGTACATACATTAAACACAAACTCAAAACACTTCTTCTAAAAGACAACAAACCAAGACAACACGTCTTCTCATCTCATCTTATACTCTTTGCGGACGAACATGACTTGTCTCGACAGTTCAAACAGCGATATGGTAAACACCCTCGAGTCAGAGCCGGTAACACCTGAGCTAGAACTATGGCAATGTCGTCTTAAAAATCACAAACAAGTTTCAGCCTTAGTTAGACGAACTACGGCGTCTCTGATCCTCATTTATCCTGATGAGGTACGTAGGCAGTGGGGTAGGGCTCATTCGAGCACAATCTTTATTTTCCCTACATTGTTCCCCTTTATTCCCACTTTTCAATTCCATTTCTTTTCTCATTTCCATTTCATTCCAGATAGCCATTCTTTCATTCAATTAGCATATTATTTCTCACCCTTTGAAAACAGACTTATAAGCGTGGATCCCGTCGGGTACGGCGGATGGATTGGGGTGCTAATACCTTCCTTATTCGTAATCGACTTCCGAACCCAGATCTTTGGTTCGCAAGGCCTCGTCCTTTTCCTTCTTCCTTAGGTTTGTGCAACATTACCTTTCCCATTCCTTCGGGATAAAAATGTCTAGTTGGCGACTCTAACTTTTCCGCGCCACTTTCGCGTTTGTACTAGGATGAAAATCCTGGGAGCGACAATACCTACCCTAGACTAGTCTTTCATGTTCTTGTATGTTCTTTCAAGGGTAAGACTGTCCCTATTATTAAGGAATGGGTAGTCATTACCTTGGATATGTTTAAGGGACATGCGTAGGGTCATCGTATGGTAAATGAAGGCAACTTAAAGGGTGTCTTTAGAAATTCGTAGGGACTATCATCATTTATTCGAAGGGAGAAGATCATTATTTCGTAGGCAACCTCGAGGGGACTTGATCTTTAAAAATATTTAAAAGGGACAATGATGATTTTTTAAGGGACTTTGCTTAAGACATCCCTATTTTCGAGGGACTTGACCAATAAAGAAAGCAACCAAGATGGATACCCTAGGAAGTGCAGACGGCGATCTTAGATCGACTTATATGTGTGAATGTACATTTTTAAATATTTTTATCTTTTTAAATTAATTATCTAAGTTATTTTAAACACAAATAGGTTTTCACACCCTATTTACTAACCACGCAGTTAAATATTTACAAAGAAAATAAAGACGGAAAAATAAATCTACAAATTATTACAAGGCTTTGACAGATACAATATAATCGAATGAAAATAAATTACGATAAGAATAATAAAGCAAATATAATAATAAAGCAAGAATAGTAAATGTAAATAAGTAATAATAAATAAATAACGCAATGATAATAAAGATTAGAATTAAAAAGAAAATAATTTAGGTTAATTATAATTTTTAGAAATTAATTTAGTAATAAAAGAAAAATATGTTAAAGTTTTATTAATGTGCAAATTATAAAAAAAGTTATTATAAAAAAAAAGTTAATATTTATTTAGGGTTTTGAAAGAATTAGGGTTTAGAAATATTTAGGGCTAAAGTTTGAAAAAAATAGGATTAAAGAAAACAATTAGGGCTAAAAAAAAATTAGAGACAAAATTTTTAGGGTTTATATTTACAAAAGATGATTGATTAAAATTGAATTAAATCCTAACTATAATAACTAATTAACCTAAAATAATATAAAATAGTATTAATAATATTAATAATAACAAAACATTATAAGAAAAGGTTTTTTTAGAAAAAAGTTTTATTTAAAAGAAATATTAAGGAAAAAAAGAATTTATATATATATATATATATATATATATATATATATATATATATATATATATATATATATATATATATATATATATGTATATGTATGTATATAATTTAAAATACTAAATATAAAAAAAAAATTAAAAATTCCAAAATGTTGAGGGTCAGGGTTTGAACCCTTGACCCCTTACTCTCAGCTTCAGTCTCTATCCACTCGGCCACGCAGCCTTTTGGGTTATAGTATGATTAACACACAATATATACTAAACCTGGAAAAAAATGAAAATAAAAGGTTAGCAAAATAAAGAACCTGGGAATCGAACCCAGGTTCTACAACATACAAGAAGCCTTCTCCTACCAACTGAACCAAACGCGCCATCTGATAATAATATAACATAAATAAATTATAAAACAAATTAAAATTTGAAATCCTGATGAGCGCGCGCAAACTTCATCTTCCTCCTTCTGACCTACGATTTTATCTGCGAATTTTTCTACAAGTTTTCTTGCAAATTTTCTTGCGTGCGAACTTAACAGAAGAACCTATGTTTTTTTGAAACCTTAGAAACACGTAAAATCAGAGCAAATTGGCAATAGAAAACGATTTCCCAAAGCTCATACAATTCAAACACAATCTTAAAAAACATTTAAATGGTCTAAAGGGGAAAATCCTAATTCGAAGGTCCAAACCCTAGCAATGGTGATATACGGATATGGCCATGAAACCTCAATAAAATCGTCCAGAAATCACCTATATAACCTCACAAATAATAAACCAGAGTCAAATTACATTAATAATGCATGAATAATCGAAATCAAAAAATCAAATTTTCAAGAACAAGAACAATTTGGTTTGAGATATTTAGCATGATTTTGATGTTAATGATGAATGAGACATGTTTAAGAGACCTCAAGGAACGGTTCTACACCTTTAATCCTCTTGTTAATTCCCTAAATCAATGAAACCGAATTTCACTTTTCCTTCACTTTTTGAAACTTGAACTCTCTTACCCTGTCTCTGAAAATCGTCCCCTAATGTTGTCAATGCTTCATGTATATGTAGGGAATAAATTAGGTCAGAAAAAACCATGGGCCTTGTGCAAAATTGGATTGCTTGATCGTGAAAAAATCTCTATTTTAAATATTCAAAAATCTCATAAAACCTTTCCAATTTTGATCAAATCTGACTTTGGTTGATTTTCAATCATTCTAAATATAATTCCAATCATCTCCAATCAAGGATTTTGTGATTTATTTGGCTTTTCATATTTTATTTATATTTAAATTGAATTTTAATGAATAAAATCCAAATAAATATAAAATAAAATACAAAAATCAGAATAAATGGGTATTGGGTCGTGCATGATCTCATTATTAAGATTGGATTGCAAATTCATAGACCCATTTGGAAAATTTTGGTTTTTAGGCCCTTTTTGTTCAATACACCCCTTGAAAATTTCCCAACTTTGACAAGGCACAAATCCTTCAATTTTAAGGCTATGAAGGTGTTCTTGGACATTTTGGAAAGCTTAAAGAGTCCTTTAACCAACCTCTTTAATCTCATGTCGATTACCATTTTCAAATTATGCCCTTTGGAAGATGTTGACTTTTTGTTGACTTTTGAAATGACCTGTAATGTTTTAGCTCATACCTTCCAAATGAAACATTTTTAGGCTTGTGTTGTGAGACACAAAGTTGTAAAGAATTAAATTTCCTTCAAAATGAGCTTTGTATGGAAAAATTTTGATGAAGCATGTGAAAGTTATGGTTGGTCAAAGTTCAGTTACTTTTCTTAAGAAAACCCTAATTTAGAAACTCCTGATTCTTGATGATCTGAAACTTCCTTGATGAATCATGATCAACCCTTGATCAAATGATGAATTTTACTTCATAAACTTGATGTTGGAAAAATATCTTGAAGTTTGACTTTGATTTGACCACGGTTGACCTCAGTTTGACCTTTTAACTACTTTGACTGATTTTTGCATATCTGATCATTTGACTGGGCAAGCTCTTTGGGAAAGCTTTGAAACTTGACATAGGGATTCTTGAAGTCATATGGGATGCCATGTAGCTCACTTTAAGCCTTAAAAGTAATTTTAACCTGAGGAAACTCCAAACCCTAGGTTTGAACACTTTGCTTACGAGGAGGCATTGTCTGGGGAAACTTTCACACTTCTTGATCAATTGAGAGTCTTGAGGACTTTATGATCATTTAGAATTCTTGAGAGACATTGTCTTGATTATGGGAGGGCAAAGTTTGGGATACATCAGCTGCCCCTGTTCAATTTTCTGAAATTTGAGGAGTTAGATTGGCATGTACGCCATTCGTGACTCGAAGGTTGAAGAGGATTGAACACAAAAGCCCAAACGTTTGCACTCGCCGGTGCGCAGAATGATATTGTTGGTTGGTTGTGATGCTTAAATGGGCTTAAAGATGCCATTCGGAGAAAAATTCTTCAGATATGTTTCTTTGAGAGGGAAGCAATCCCAAATATGAAGATAGCTTTTTGGGAAGAATAAACAACGACCCAAAAATGAAATAACCTTCGGGAAGAATAAACGACGGCCCAAGGTAATGAGATAACCTTTGGGAAGAATAAACAACGGTCCAAGGTATCAATATGGCTTTTAGAAAGAATAAACGACGGCCCAAAATGAGATAACCTTCGGGAAGAATAAACGACGGCCCGAGGTAACAAGATAACCTTTGGGAAGAATAAACGACGACCCAAGGTATCAATATGGCTTTTGGGAAGAATAAACGACGATCCAAAAATGAGATAACCTTCGGGAAGAATAAACGACGGCCCGAGGTAACAAGATAACCTTTGGGAAGAATAAACGACGGCCCAAGGTATCAATATGGCTTTTGGGAAGAATAAACGACGACCCAAAATGAGATAACCTTCTGGAAGAATAAACGACGGCCCGAGGTAACAAGATAACTTTTGGGAAGAATAAACGACGACCCAAGGTATCAATATGGATTTTGGGAAGAATAAACGACGACCCAAAATGAGATAACCTTCGGGAAGAATAAATGACGGACCGAGGTAACAAGATAACCTTTGGGAAGAATAAACGACGGCCCAAGGTATCAATATGCCTTTTGGGAAGAATAAACGACGGCCCAAAATGAGATAACCTTCGGGAAGAATAAACGACGGCCCGAGGTAACAAGATAACCTTTGGGAAGAATAAACGACGGCCCAAGGTATCAAGATAACCTTTGGGAAGAATAAACGACGGCTCAAGGTATCAGTATGGCTTTTGGGAAGAATAAACGACGGCCCAAAATGAGATAACCTCCGGGAAGAATAAACGACGGCCCGAGGTAACAAGATAACCTTTGGGAAGAATAAACGACGGCCCGAGGTATCAATATGGTTTTTTGGAAGAATAATCGACGGCCCAAAATGATATAACCTTCGGGAAGAATAAACGACAGCCCAAAATGAGATAACCTTCGGGAAGAATAAACGACGGCCCGAGGTAACAAGATAACCTTTGGGAAGAATAAACGTCGACCCAAGGTATCAGTATGGCTTTTAGTAAGAATAAACGATGGCCCAAAATGAGATAACCTTCGGGAAGAATAAAACAACGGCCAGAGGTAACAAGATAACCTTTGGGAAGAATAAATGACGGCCCAAGGTAAGTTGTTGATGAAGTTTACCTGCTGGAGAATTAACCTGAAAAACAAGGTTAGTTCGGTGCAAATATAATGATATATATAACATTTTGCAAGATAATATTTTATGAGAATGCGTATAATATGACATGATATGATATGATGAATGTATGAATGAACTATGTAGCTGAAGCATATAAGTAGCTTCGTAGAATAACTGCCGACTGGGGAAAATAAATCATGATTCGTTGTTGAGGAGTATGGAGACTTCGTTCCCCTCTTGATTAAGAATATCGTACTTAGGAATTCCCGTTTTTGTTCGTCGTACTTTTCACTGAAGGATTGAGTTCCTGAATATCCTAACTGAGGATGAAAGAGATGGACATAGATCCAGGAGACCTATGTAGTTAAGTATCAATTCCTCAGAGGATATGGAACCCCTTGAAGACTTCGTAAAGCTGGAAGTGTAAGATATTACTTGAGGTATTCCGTAAGGATATCCGTAAAGATTACTCTGTGGGGATGAACCGGCGAAGCTTCGTTGAATTCCTACCTCCGTTCATTCTTAATAAATGCTATTATTGTATTTTATGCATTTCTGGTAAACATCAATCATATTCAAAGGCATATATACATTCAAACATAATCAATGGACGTTTTTCACTTTAGTAAAGAGGGAAAAGTAAAGCTGAATAAAGAGGGAAAAGTAAAGTTGAATAAAGAGGGAAAAGCAAAGCTGAATACGAAAAATGGAATTTTATTCATTTTAGAAATAGGCCTATAAACATGCAGGTTTTAACACGAAGACGAAAATCCTAGTAAGATGAATTCGTCAATGAAATTTTTACAAGGAAAATAGCTATGTGTAAATAATCCTATTGAGTTTCAACTTTGCTATTGCCATTAACTTCAATTATCTCATCTTCAGCTATCGGAGAAGAAACGATTGGACTGATCGATATCTGTTGAACTTGACATAGATAACACAACTATTAGAGGTTACAATAGTGATCCAACGAGACATAGTCATACGCCTTAATCCCTAACTTTTGCCTGGATTGCCCTTTCAGGTTTTCAATCCACCGGGATACCCTTTTTTGCCCAAGCCGCCTTTTCAGGTTTTCGACTTGCCGGGTGTACACATTTTTTTAATATATATCTCTAATTTTTGCTCGAACCTTTTTGGTTCGCCGGGATGCCCTTATTTTTGCATAGGCCAGTCAACCTAGCGGGTCTCTTTTCATGCGTAGTATTTTTTAACTATGTCTGCGTTCACAAGCTGCGGGAAATCTTCACCATCCATAGTAGTAAGCATCATGGCACCTCCAGAAAATACCCTCTTAACAACAAATGGCACTTCATAGGTGGGGGTCCATTTGCCCCTGGGATCACCCTGTGGTAATATAATACGCTTGATTACCAAATCACCAGTATGATACACTTGCTGCTTAACTTTATTATTGAAGGCTTTGATCATACGTTTCTGATACATCTGACCATGACAAACAGCTGCTAGTCTTTTCTCATCAATCAAGTTTATCTAGTCAAGTCGAGTCTTAATCCATTCATCTTCATCCAAGCCTGCATCCTTCATAATTCTCAAAGAAGGAATCTGAACTTCAATGGGTAAAACTGCTTCCATACCATAGACAATGGAAAATGGGGTTGACCCTGTGGAAGTACGTATGGTGGTACGATAACCATGAAGAGAAAATGGCAACATCTCATGTCAATCCTTATATGTAACTTTCATCTTTTGTAAGATCTTCTTAATATTCTTGTTGGCAGCTTCCACTGTGCCATTCATCTTTGGACGATATGGAGAAGAATTGTGATGTTTAATCTTGAACTGCGTGCAGAGATCAGTAATCATAGTGTTTTTCAGATTAGTACCATTATCTGTGATAATCCTTTCAAGGATGCCATATCTGCATATAAGATTATACTTGATGAATCGAGCCACAACATTCTTGGTAACAGAAGCAAATGAAGCTGCCTCTACCCATTTTGTGAAGTAATCAATAGCCACAAGGATGAAACGATGTCCATTGGAGGCAGTAGGTTTGAGCTCACCAATCATATCAATGCCCTACATGGAAAAAGGCCATGGAGCAGTTAGAACATTCAACGGAACTGGAGGCACATGAACCTTATCAGCATAAATCTGGCATTTGTGACAAGTTTTGGAATGTTGATAGCAATCAGCTTCCATGGTAGACCAATAATAACCTGCTCTTAGAATCTTCTTAGCCATAGTATACCCACTAGAATGAGTACCAAAGATCCCATCATGCATGTCTTCCATAATCTCTACTGCTTCTTTCTTATCCACACAGTGAAGCAAAGTTGAATCGTGGTTGCGTTTGTACAGAATTCCATTACTCAGGGAGAATTTAGCAGAAAACCTCCTCAGAAACTTCTTATCATTGACAGATGCCCCTTCAGGGAACTCCTGAGCTTCAAGATACCTCTTCACTTCATGGAACCAAGGATTTTCTTCTACTCCTTCAGTATCCACTTCATTGCAGTATGCAGGTTTATCAAATTGATCAATAGTAATTCTCGGAGCTTCATCATCCCAACTGATTTCAAACATAGATGTCATGGTAGCTAATGCATCTGCCAATTGATTCTCTTCTAGTGGAATATGTCCAAAGGTAATCTCTTCAAAGTACGGGATCAAAGACAACACATGTTCTCTGTAAGGGATGAAATTAGGATGCATGTGTCCCAATCTCCTTTAACTTGACTAACTACCAGGGCTGAATCTCCATATACATTCAAAAACTGGATCTTCATCTCAATAGCAACCTTGATACCATGATGCACGCTTCATATTCAGCCATATTATTGGTACATTTAAAACAAAGCTTTGCAGTAACTGGTGTATAACAACCTTTAGGAGAGATAATCACAATACCAACACCATTACCAAGCGTATTAGAAGCTCCATCAAAGACCATAGTCCATCAAGATCCTTGTCCAGGTCCTTCATATTGTCTAGGTTCTTTAGTAACAATCATAATATCCTCATCTGGAAATTCAAAATTCATAGATTGATAATCATCCATTGCTTGATGAGCCAAATGATCAGCTACTACACTTCCTTTGATTGCTTTCTGAGTAGTATATTGTATGTCATATTCTGTCAAGATCATTTTCCATCTTGCTATTCGTCCGGAGATAGCAGGTTTCTCAAATATATACTTGATTGGATCCATTTTTGAAATCAATAAGATGGTATGAGTCAACATATACTATCTTAGTGGCGAGCAGCCCATGCCAAAGCGCATCAAGTTTTCTCGAGCAGTGAGTATCTTGTTTCACAGTCGATAAATTTTTTGCTAAGGTAGTATATCACCTACTCTTTTCGACCAGACTCGTCATGTTGCCCCAACACACACCCCATTGAGTTATCCAATACTGTCAAGTACATAATCAAGGGTCTTCCTTCAACTGGTGGCATCAATATAGGAGGTTCCTGTAGGTACCTTTTGATATCATCAAAAGCTACCTGGCATTAGTCATTCCATTCTAATACTTGATCTTTCTTCAACAACTTGAAAATTGGTTCACAAGTAGCAGTCAACTGGAAAATAAATCTTGCAATATAATTCAGTCGTCCCAGGAAACCTCTAACTTCTTTCTCAGTACGAGGAATATGCATCTCTTGTATAGCTTTTACTTTTGTAGAATCCACTTCAATACCTTCACCACTGACGATAAAACCCATAAGTTTACCAGCTCTAACTCCGAAAGTAGACTTGTTTGAATTTAACCTCAACTTGTATTTCTTCAACCTCTCAAACAACTTATGTAGGTGATCAAGATGCTCTTCTTCATTCTGAGATCTGGCTATCATATCATCCACATATACCTCTATCTCATGGTGAATCATATCATGGAACAAAGCTACCATAGCACGCTGATATGTTGCCCCAACATTCTTCAAACCAAATGGCATCACCTTATAACAGAAAGTGTCCCATTGTTTAACAAATGTAGTCTTCTCCATATCTTCGGGTGCCATCTTAATCTGATTATACCCAGAGAAACCATCCATAAAAGAGAATACCTTATGTTGAGCAGTATTGTCTACCAGAACATCAATATGTGGAAGTGGAAAATCATCTTTGGGGCTGGCTCTGTTCAAATCCCTGTAATCTACACACATGCGTACTTTACCATCTTTCTTAGGCACCGACACCACGTTTGCAACCCACTGAGGTTAAGAAGTAACAGCTAAAAACCATGCATTGAATTGTTTCATCACCTCTGCCTTAATCTTTTCTGACATATCAGGACGCATACGACGAACTTTCTGTTTTATTGGATGACAATCCTCTTTCACTGGTAGACGGTGAACCACAATATTTGTATCCAGCCCCGACATATCTTCATAAGACCAAGCAAAAACATCCACATAGTCATGTAACATCTGAATCAACATGTTCTTGACACCATCTTCCAGCTCAGCACCTATCTTGATCTCTTTCCTGTTTTCCTCGGTTCCCAAGTTCACAACTTCGATTGGTTCCTCATGTGGTTGTATAGTTTTCTCTTTTTGTTGTAGTAATCTAGCCAACTCTATGGGTACTTCACAATCTTCCTACTTTCCATCCTCGGCTTGATAGATCGGATTCTCGAATTCATAATTGGCAATAGCAGAATTGTTATCAATATGATCTAGAATGGATGAAGATCTCCATTTAAGTGACGTGGGTGTGTGTAAGAACATGTAGCTTTTTTATGATAAAAGGAAAAGGTAAAAGAAAGACAAAGAGCGCAATATTTACGAAAGCGAGAAACGTCCATTGATTTTATTGAATGAAAATATGCAAATGAAATGACAACCCTAACAAGCATACCATTGTGCCCCGGGAAAGGCACAAGGCTTAAAAGTATTTAATTGTTCAAAATTACAAAAAATAAATTTAGAAAAATGAAATAGCATTTACTCCTAACTAAAGGAGATGTGAATAACATCTTCAGCTTTCCAATTGTTGAGTCCATCACCCATGGTAGGAAAGATCCAATTATCCAGGTTGTAACCTTCATCACAATCTTCTACAGCATTGACTTGGTCCTTTATGATTCCTTTATGAGTGATACGAGCAGCACGAGCACGACGAACAATCTTCTGAGATTCTGCAGTAAAACCCAAACCAAACTTGTCAGACTTGTAAGGAATGTCGGGAAGCTGACCCCAAATAGTACAACCACCTTCTTCAACCACAACTCTAGCATCTTTGAGGGAGGCCATTATAGGAGGCACTCTGGTAATCACAGGAACTCTTTTAACAGTAGGGAGAACTTCAGTAGCAGGAACGACTTGAGGAACCACTTCAAATATCTAGCAAGGAGTCTCAAAAAATTCACCTTCCATCTCAACATATTTAAAGGTATTCACATGACTGACCATGTATTCTTCTTCACCATAAACAGTGACAATCTTTCCTTTTACTGGATATTTCAACTTCTGATGTAAATTGGAAGTCACAGCACCTGCCCCATGGATCCAGGGGCGCCCAAGCAAACAAGAGTACACAGGACGAATATCCATCACATAAAAAGTGGAATCAAAGACTTGAGAGCCTACTTTGATTGGAAGATCCACCTCTCCATGCACCATTCTTCTTGAACCATCAAAGGCCCTCACCACCACATTACTTGGTCTTAACACTACATCCTTCAAGTTGAGTTTGTCTAGAACCTCCTTGGGTAATACATTCAACGAAGAACCATTACCCACCAATACATGAGACAAACTAGTGCCCCTACACTCAATGGAGACGTGCAGAGTTCTATTATGGTTTCTTTTAGCAAGAGTCAGATCAGCATCAGTAAAACCCAGACCATTATCACTAGTTAGATGAGCAACACAATTTTCAAACTGGTTCACAGAGATTTCATGTGGCACGTGAGCAGTCTTCAGGAATTTGATTAAAGACTTGGCATGGGCTTCAGAACACAATAACAGAGATAACATGGAGATTTTGGAGGGAGTATGCCCCGACTGGTCAACAACATCATAATCACTCTTGCGGATAATCTTCAATACTTCTTCCATATGTTTAGAGAGATCTTCACTAACTGATGCCTCAGCTTGAATAGGTTCAATCGCTGGTCCTTTGCCCCGAGCCTCAGTACTTGGCCCAGACTTAGAGATATGAACTGGAATAGCAACAGTCTTTGAGGTGTCTTCGGGAGAGAAAATTATTCCACATCAATATTAACATCAGTAACAGGTGCATCAGTCAAAGGCTCTTGTTTGACACCATGGATATAAACATCAGAACCATAATTCCAATGTATATCCTTGTCAGAAGTGTATGGGATAGGACCAGGAGTAGTAATAATCATTGGAGTCACCTTTGGCTCAACAGTAATCTTCACAGGACCCTTAGAAGTGATCCTCACTGGACCATTGGAAGTAATCTTCACAGGAATCTTGTTAACCATAGCCACATCTTCAACTTTCAAGTCTTGAGCCAAACCTCCACACAGACTCTCTATAGAAGGGATCCTCTCAAATAGTATAACATAGTTATCTATCAGGCGTTGAATACCTGACCTCAACCTCCAACAACTATCAGGTTTAAGGGCACAGTAAAAACAATCTTCCCTGCAACCCGGAAATAAATCGGCTTGCACAAGTTTCTTCTTGACAATAGTTAAAGGAGTAGTTATTTCTAGCACAGTACGAACATAAACAACCTCATCAAAAACATTAACAGTCTTCTCATGATTAGGCATAGGAGCAGTAATCACATTAGGAGTTTTCGGAGGGTCAAACTCAATTTCTCCATTCTCAATCATATCCTGAATTTTGTTCTTCACGGACCAACAACTGTTAGTATCATGGCCAGGGCTATTATAATGGTATGCACACCTTGCATTGGGATTGTAACGAGAAGAGGAAGTATTGATATTCTGTGGTGGATCCTTCAAAGTAATCAATTCTCCTTTCAACATATGTTGCAAAGCCTGAGCCAACGACATATTGAGCTTGGTAAATTGCTTCCTGGGCTTGGGATGACTATTCTGTTGATGCTCTTGTGGTGGAGGTGTAGGATTAGAAATCAAAACAGCTCCCACAGATTGGTTACAATCATTACGGCCATGTTGGCCATACATAGCATTGGATTCCTTTTTCCCATGAGGGGGCTTCTTGGTGATACTTGAAGAAGCCACTATCTGAATCTTTCCACTTCGTATCCCACTTTCCACATGTTCTCCAGTCATTATCAGCTCAGTGAAGCCAGATGATGAGCTTCCAATGAGATGACTATAGAAAGGACCAATCAACGTACTCATGAACATGTCAACCAATTCCCTGTCAGTCAAAGGGGGTTGAACTCTACTTGCCAGATCTCTCCATTTCTGAGCATACTCCTTGAAACTTTCTTTGGCATCCATGGACATGCTTTGGAGCTGCATGCGAATTGGTGCTAAATCAGAATTGTATTGGTACTGCTTATAGAAAGCCTCAGCAAGATCATTCCAGTTGCGAATGTTGGTACTCTCCAGTTGATAATACCATTCCAATTGGGATCCAGACAAACTCTCTTGAAAGAAATGTATCCATAACTTTTTTATCAGGGGTATGGGGTTGAAT
Source organism: Lathyrus aphaca (assembly GCA_963966055.1). Taxonomy (NCBI): domain Eukaryota; kingdom Viridiplantae; phylum Streptophyta; class Magnoliopsida; order Fabales; family Fabaceae; genus Lathyrus; species Lathyrus aphaca. The sequence continues at coordinate 627,145,304 of OZ014519.1, forward strand.
TCTTCTGACATAAGACCTCAAATGCAATTTTGGGCAAGACACGCCATCATACACCACAAAAGTGGGAACCTTGAAGCCCATAGGGATGGAGACTCCAGAAATCAAACTCAAATCTTCAAAGTCTAACCCATAATTCTTCTGTAGTTCTATAGCATTCATTCTGTCCACCATCATCTTATACTTATCTTCACTAGTAGGATCAATATAATAGTTCTCCTCAGAATCAGAATCTTCCACAGTATCATGGAGACTGCCTCCTTCTCTCTCAGAATTTTCAGACTCAAGATTCTCAACCTCTTCATCTGTCTTGACGGGACCTCTGAATCTTCTACCCAGGTTGATGAAGCCCACTGATTTTCTGGTCTTCTTCTTTTTCTTGGTCAAAAATGCCTTCAGCTCATCCTGTCCCCTGGACAAATTCAGAATCATTTCTTGAAATTGTGCATTCTGAGTCTGGAGATCCTTAACAGTTTGTTTGAGAGTCATTTCTGCTGAAATAAACAGCGAGAAGATAAGATACATGTTTATAAGAAATCTGTGATGTAATGATATGGTATGTATATGTTTATGCAATGTTTTCAAGGACCGCATGATTTAAATTTGTTTAAAGAAAACAAAAACAAAATTTTATTGGTAAATACTTAATATACGTTTTGCCCCTTGGGGCTAACAAAGAAATAACAATAAAGTACACAGGATAAATATATGGGGTTTTAAGTCTCCCATGGACGATTCATCTTTGTGTGGAGGTACTTGTTAAGGTTTTGCTCCTCGTGAAGTTGCTTTGTCAGCTCCAGAATTCTTTCTTGACCAGCTCTGAAATGAGTTTCAAAAGTATCCCTTTGCTCCTTCAACTGAATCCATGACTTCTGCAATTCTTCCAAATCAGTAGGCATGTCTGGATGAAGGATGGTATAAGGAACATCTCCTTCAGCGACAAGCTCCATAGTGACTGGTAGAACAGTAGGATATGGCATCATAAGAGTCTGAGCACGAGATCGAACCCATCTGAGATAAGGCTCCATAGGAATAGAATACTTTGGCTCCAAAGTGTTGCTGTCAATCCTGTTCACCTTGTTCCAAGCTCGTATAAACCTTTGACGGTAACCCAGAAGATCGTTGTCGTAGTCGAAGATAATACCCTGAATAAGCATGTCTTGAGGAACATTACTCCGAGCATAACCAAACTGACGTAGTGCTAAAGAAGGGTTGTAGGTAATGCCCCCTCTTATGCCAAGAAGTGTCACATTAGGGAATTCCCCACAACGGTCAATGATAGTAACATTTTCCATAGATCGAGAGAACCAATGAATGTTTGAATGAGAAAGTGACATAATCCTCTTAGACCACCTTAACCCTTGTTCATTCTTCATTACTGATCGAGGAAGGTGAGAAATAAACCACCTAGACAATAAAGGTATGCAGCACATCAGAGTTCCTCTCGCCTTCGTAGTACGAGCGTGAAGATAATGTAAGATATCTCCAAGTAATGTAGGCACTGGATTGCGAGTCAAAAATATGTTGATGGCGTGTACGTCTATGAACTGGTCTGGATTAGGGAACAACACTAAGCCATAGATCAATAGGGCTAAGATCTCCTCAAAAGCATCATAACTCATAGCCTTCAAGAACACTTGAGCTTTCTCCATCAATACTTTAGCAAGAATACCCTTAACTCCGCTTCTCGTTTCTAGGACAATGTTTTTTTTCTTCAGATGTAGGGCTGCATCAATGACTTCAGGTTTAGGTGCCTTCTCTAAGCCTGTGAAGAGTTTTTGATCAAGGAAAGGTATACCCAGTAGTTTGGAGAACTCCTCCATTGTAGGAACCAGCTGATAGTCGGGGAATGTGAAGCAATGATGTTTAGGATCAAAGAACTGAAATAGGATATTCATCATGTCTTCATTGAACCCTGAAGTGACTAGATCCAGTAGGTGACCATGCCTCTTGATGAATTGGGAGTTTTCAGAAACTTGAGAGACCAATTCTTTAAGCTTAGAAGGTATCCCTACAAAGTTGATCCGGATTGTATTCCTACAAGCAGAAGCCATGACCTGCAACAAAGAACAAAGATAAATCCTTTGGTCCTTGAAATGGTTAGTGAAAATGTTATGCTTATGATGTCTTGATGTCATAATGTTATGCTCAATCACAAACATATGGCACACACAAACAAGTCACACAATAGCCCTAGGTTTGAAGGCTTGCATAAGGTTTAGAGGTAAGTACCCTCCCCTGAAGTTTAGTTGGTTCATCCTGTCCTACAAAAGTAACCAGGTTCTAAGGGATCTCAATATCACTGATCCTTCCCAAGGGTGGTTGTTCAGTAGGCAACTTACTTGCCAACCAAAACCCTCCAAGTTTAGGATCTCAATGAGCGTAGTATCGAGTATCAACCAACTTCAGTCTTCACCAAAGTCGACTATCTCACTACTTTCTAAAGGCCAAGATGGGATAACTAGGGTTCTAAAAGTCAGTTAGTGTATTGATAACATATGGCAGCCCCATATTATCCTTAACTTACTTAAGGAACATAAGCACCAACCAAGAAGTCACACTAACTATGGCCACCAGATCAACCATATCGGTATACGCCGTACAGTTTCCTTGGTTTATTGCCATTTACCTAGGGTACACTAGATCCGGGTTAGGATCTTTCACACAAAAAGCCCAACAGAAAAGTAAAGCAAACAAAGCAAACAATTTAAGTGATCTAATTCCTAAGGGTACCCCTCTTTTACTTAGTAACTCCCCAGCAGAGTCGCCAGTTCTGTAACACGGTGGGAGAACTGACTTTCTATAAATGTTGCGGATAGCAAGAGTCGCCACCGACTTTTATTTTATCCAAGTGGAAAGGACATAAAAGAACAGGAAAGACCTATTTTTAAAAGACTTGGGTTCGGGGGGTAGGTTATATAAAGGGAAGGTATTAGCACCCTTTATATCCATGGTTATCCATGGGCTCTTAGTTACTTAACTCACTTAAATTGTTTTTTAAGAGTGTAGTGTATGATTAGAAATTTTTCTAAGTACTTTGTAATGATCCTCGTTTGGATGTATACAAAGCCTTGTTTTGAAAAATGTTTAAGAAAGTGAGGTGTAAGAAGTATTTTGAAATGTGAGCAAGAAATTAAGAGGTACCTACCCTATACTAGTCTTTCATGTTCTTGTATGTTCTTTCAAGGGTAATATTGTCCCTATTATTAAGGAATAGGTAGTCATTACCTTGGATGTGTTTAAGGGACAGGCGTAGGGTCATCGTATGGTCAATGAAGGCAACTTAAAGGGTGTCTTTAGCAATTCGCAGGGACTATCATCATTTATTCGAAGGGACAAGATCATTATTCCGTAGGCAACCTCGAGGGGACTTGATCTTTAAAAATCTTTAAAAGGGACAATGATGATTTTTGAAGGGACTTTGCTTAAGACATCCCTATTTTCGAGGGACTTGACCAATAAAGAAGGCAACCAAGAGGGATACCCTAGGAAGTGCATACAACGATCTTAGATCGACTTACATGTGTGAGTGTACATTTTTAAATATTTATCTTTTTAAATTAATTATCTAAGTTATTTTAAACACAAATAGGTTTTCACACCCTATTTACTAACCACGCAGTTAAATATTTACAAAGAAAATAAAGACGGAAAAATAAATCTACAAATTATTACAAGGCTTTGACAGATACAATATAATCGAATGAAAATAAATTACGATAAGAATAATAAATCAAATATAATAATAAAGCAAGAATAGTAAATGTAAATAAGTAATAATAATAAATAAAGCAATGATAATAAAGATTAGAATTAAAAAGAAAATAATTTAGGTTAATTATAATTTTTAGAAATTAATTTAGTAATAAAAGAAAAATATGTTAAAGTTTTATTAATGTGCAAATTATAAAAAAAGTTATTATAAAAAAAGTTAATATTTATTTAGGGTTTTGAAAGAATTAGGGTTTAGAAATATTTAGGGCTAAAGTTTGAAAAAAATAGGATTAAAGAAAACAATTAGGGCTATAAAAAAATAGAGACAAAATTTTTAGGGTTTATTATTTACAAAATATGATTGATTAAAATTGAATTAAATCCTAACTATAATAACTAATTAACCTAAAATAAGATAAAATAGTATTAATAATATTAATAATAACAAAACATTATAAGAAAAGGTTTTTTTAGAAAAAAGTTTTATTTAAAAGAAATATTAAGGAAAATATATATATATATATATATATATATATATATATATATATATATATATATATATATATAAAATTAAAAATACTAAATATAAAAAAAATTAAAAATACCAAAATATTGAGGGTCAGGGTTTGAACCCTTGACCCCTCACTCCCAGCTTCAGTCTCTATCCACTAGGGCACACAAGCTTTTGGGATATAGTATGAGCAACACACAATATATACTAAACTTAAAAAAATGAAAATAAAAGGTTAGCAAAAATAAAGAACCTGGGAATCGAACCCAGACTCTACAGCATACAAGAAGTCTTCTCCTACCAACTGAACCAAATGCGCCATCTGATAATAATATAACATAAATAAATTATAAAACAAATTAAAATTTGAAATCCTGATGAGCGCGCAGAAACTTCATCTTCCTCCTTCTGACCTGCGATTTTACCTGCGAATTTTTCTACAAGTTTTCTTGCGAATTTTCCTGCGTGTGAACTTAACAGAAGAACCTATGTTTTTTTGAAACCTTAGAAACACGTAAAATCAGAGCAAATTGGCAATAGAAACGATTTCCCATAGCTCATACAATTCAAACACAGTCTTAAAAATATTTAAATGGTCTAAATGGGAAGATACTAATTCGAAGGTCCAAACCTTAACAATGGTGATATACGGATATGGCCATGAAACCTCAATAAAATCGTCCAGAAATCACCTATATAACCTCACAAACAATAAACCAGAGTCAAATTACATTAATAATGCATGAATAATCGAAATAAAAAAAATCAAATTTTCAAGAACAAGAACAATTCGGTTTGAGATATTTAGCATGATTTTGATGTTAATGATGAATGAGACATGTTTAGGAGACCTCAAGGAACGATTTTACACCTTTAATCCTCTTGTTAATGCCCTAAATCAATGAAACCGAATTTCACTTTTCCTTCACTTTTTTGAAACTTGACCTCTCTTACCCTGTCTCTGAAAATCGTTCCCTAATGTTGTCAATGCTTCATGTATATGTATGGAATAAATTAGGTCAGAAAAAACCATGGGCATTGTGCAAAATTGGATTGCTTGATCATGAAGAAATCTCTATTTTAAATATTCAAAAATCTCATAAAACCTTTCCAATTTTGATCAAATCTGACTTTGGTTGATTTTCAATCATTCTAAATATAATTCCAATCATCTTCAATCAAAGATTTTTTGATTTATTTGGCTTTTCATATTTTATTTATATTTAAATTGAATTTTAATGAATAAAATCCAAATAAATATAAAATAAATTACAAAAATCAGAATAAATGGGCATTGGGTCGTGCGTGATCTCATTATTAAGATTGGATTGCAAATTCATAGGCCCGTTTGAAAAAATTTGGTTTTTAGGCCCTTTTTGTTCAATCCACCCCTTGAAAATTTCCCAACTTTGATAAGGCACAAATCCTTCAATTTTAAGGCTATAAAGGTGTTCTTAGACATTTTGGAAAGCTTAAAGAGTCCTTTAACCAACCTCTTTGGTCTCATGTCCATATCTTTTACCATTTTCAAATTATGCCCTTTGGAAGATGTTGACTTTTTGTTGACTTTTGAAATGACCTGTAATGTTTTAGCCCATACCTTCCAAATGAAGCATTTTTAGGCTTGGCTTGTGAGACACAAAGTTGTATAGAATTCAATTTCCTTCAAAATGAGCTTTTGATGGGAAATATTTGATGAAGCATGTCAAAGTTATGGCTGGTCAAAGTTCAGTTGACTTTTCTTAAGAAAATCCTAATTTAGAAACTCATGATTCTTGATGATCTGAAACTTCCTTGATGAATCATGATCAACCCTTGATTAAATGATGAATTTTACTTCATAACCTTGATGTTGGCAAAAAATCTTGAATTTTGACTTTGATTTGACCGCGATTGACCTTAGTTTGACTTTTTAACTGCTTTGATTGATTTTTGCATATCTGATCATTTGACTGGGCAAGCTCTTTGGGAAATCTTTGAAACATGACATATGGATTCTTGAAGTCATATGGGATGCCATGAAGCTCACTTGAAGCCTTGAAAGTCATTTTAACCTGAGGAAACTCCAAACCCTAGTTTTGGACACTTTGCTTAGGAGGAGGCATTGTCTGGGGAAACTTTCACACTTCTTGATCAATTGAGAGTCTTGAGGACTTTACGATCATTTAGAATTCTTGAGAGACATTTTATTTATTATGGGAGGGCAAAGTTTGGGGTACAACACCTCCAGAATCAAGAAAACATCATCCTAACAACATTTGCAACCTTGCAATCCAATACACTCCGAGCCAACACTCCACAGCCAAAGTAACTCAGAGAAGAAATATCTTCTCCCCCAATAGCTTCAAACCAACACATGGAGACAACAAGTTAGAAAATAAGCAAGTACCGACAGTGTTTCACACATTTTTCTCATACCAAGGAACAAACATCATTAGACAACCTGGCCGGATGAACCGACCTGCTCTGATACCACTAATGTAACACCCTTCTAAACCCACAGAATAAAACACTACAATCACTTAAATAAATCAGAGTAAAACTCATAAAGGTGCCACATTTTCTTCATAAAACATCTTAACATCATCATTACTCTGTCATACGGGTTTTTCAAAACATTTAGAATATTCATTTTTTTTCATAAATCAATTATTAACTAAACTCTGCAGCGGAATTATAACTTCATAAAACTTCATTTATTTCATCAAAATAACAAGACCTTAGGTTATTGCCAACTATCATCAATAAATACAAACTAGCATCTAGTAACTCAAGAAAATCATCATAACAGACAACATATTGTTCACTCAAGCGTGACCCACCCGATGTTACATCTATCAGAGCAAGACATCATATCACTAAATAAGAGATGCATAAACAATACATCCAGCTACTTCCATGCACCGAGCTATTATTGAGAATTTGTAAGATGACATAATAGACCATCCCCAAAGGCAAGCAGGGTGAGTAATCACAAATCAATATAATTGACATAAAGTAAAGATAATCATACAGAAGTTCTTCATATCGAAAAACAACAAAATTCTCATTCATCAACACATCATCAAACTCATCAAACATATAGGCAACAAATATGCATCTTGTTATATGATGGGAAAATAGCAAGTGTACTATTTTTGCCCACTGTAGTAATAATAGGGAAATTCCCCAAATATCGATCTCGAGGACTGCGTAGCGGATTAAGTTTTTAAACTGTTTCAATTGAACAAAAGTTCTTGGGGGTTGGTTTCACAAACTCTAAATATTGTAAAATAGCTTACGAACATAAATTTATAGGAAAAATAACACGTATGACAAATATGAGAATTACACTAGGGAAGGTGTATGAGAATCCTTATAATGACAAATACTTTATTCGTTGAAACAACACTGCAACTAAAACATTACCGCCTTTCAAGTTTAGTTTTTAAAATATTCCTCTGAGAAAAACCCTTTGGTATTCCTTCTATACCCCAATTCCTTGGTTGTATATAAATAATACCAAGCTTCGTTGGATCGTCAATTGCTTCCGCTTTTGATTGATCCTTCTTCTCCCACAATCTCTCATTCTTTTCCAAGCGTAAAATTTCAAAGTCAAAATGTAAGTGTTTTTCAGACCTACAATCCTAATATAAGATCACCACTTTTCGTTACAAATTTTCCAAACTGCCCTCCGAGATAGCATAAACAAACAAAGCAAAATTTCACTTTCAGTGGTCCTGACACGGGCTGTGTCAGGCGACACGAGTGGCCGTGTCAGGCCACTTATCCTCTTTTCCATGCTCTCATCCTACAGGGGCCCTGACACAGGCCGTGTCTTGTGACACGGGCACCCATGTCAGGCTTTTGGATGAGCTTCCCATGCTTATAAATTCTCCCCTTTTTTGGGCTTCCTGACACAGGCCGTGTCAGGTGACATGGGCACCCGTGTCAGGCTTCTGCTATCACTCTTTTTCAACCTTTTCTTGCACTTGGGACGTCTTCGCAATGGTGTCTAATTTCCAACTTGCTTTGAGCCTGAAAACACATTATCAAAATAGCCAAATCAAAGGCACCAATGATAAATATAATAAAAACATAGAAATACATCTTGCTTGACAAAATAAACCAACAACGATGAAAACATAAATAAAAGACTCGAAAACGCACGAAAACATAGGAAACAAATGACTCGAACAACTTAAAATGTACAACCAAAAACCACCGATAAAACTCCCCTGAACTTGAAATTTTGCTTGTCCTCAAGCAAAAAGCTTGCATAAACGCAATCGTCAACCATTCATTGCTAAACCTTGCGAGACGAAATGATAATACTTGTACGTGATTTTTCGTTCCAAGTCATCGGACGGGTACTTTTTAGTACTTCTCTCTCAATAAAAGTATCGCACAAACACCTAACCGCGACAACACCATGGACCTCAATCTTCTTTTTGGTAACCTCTCTGACTATGCTTTGGGCTTTGGTCTTCATATCAATTTCCCCCCTTTTTCATTCGGACAATCGCTTTAAGGTTTTTTGTGATTTTTCACTATATGCACAAGATTTATCAACAAAGAAATGTTTTTTTTGAGGCACCGTTATTGCCTTGTCCCTTAAGGATGACTTTTAGGTTCAACCGCCGTTAGGTTGAATAACCGGGTGAAGGTTACCCAACTTAGAGGGATCGATTGTCTAATTGTCTTTTTTTCGGTGTCTTTTCTCTTCTTCTTTTTTCGATCAACCTTGCACAAATAATTAGTATGGATGAAGCCTGACTGTCATGATAAAATACTAAGGGGGTACTTCTCATATCAAAGTACCATGGCACAAATCTACATGTAGGACTCGTTACTTACTCGGAAGATTCAATGTGTTTTCGTTCTACCTCCACATCAACATTTTTCTAATTTCCTCACCCAGTTCCTTTTCACTCAACTCAATATACTTTCTCCTCAATTCACTCACAAAACAAAACCTTACTAGCACAATTTTTAAAACTCAAGTCGGAGTGTTTTCACAAAAGGCTTCGATCATACTTTCAAGCGGTTAATCACAAGGACTATGGACTCACAATAGACTTAGCAACAGAAACATAAACAAACAAAACAAAACAAAACACTTAAATAAACCCTCCCACACTTGAACTTAACAATGTCCCCACTGTTGAAGAACTAGTGTAGAAGGGGACTCACAGAGCTCTACTGGGGAGGAGTTTGGTCACGCATATGCATTTTCCGAATCCACTCGTGCATCTCATCGACCAGTTTCCCTTGCCTAGCCTGCTTTCCCTTAATTCCTCCGATTTCAGCGTGTAACCATGTCCAGTGTTCATTCGTCATATAGAACAGATCAACACCCGAACTCGAACCACTAGGATGAGGGGGAACCGTCTGATGAGGCCCCGGATCATCTCTAAAACTGTCATGATCATGATCACCTGCATCAAACATATCATCCTCTTGCTCGTCCACGATATCAAGGACGGAACCTCCATAACACCAGTTATTCACACCATCAATCCCGCAATGGTGGGGGTTAGGAAAAATCATAATATGCTTATGAGAACACATGAGTGCATAAGAATCATCATGAATAACAATCATACCTTGCTGGATCAATGCACTCATATCCAACTGTGATTTACCTGCTATTTTGGGCTCATCCATCAGTGTCTGGTCATATCCCAAATGTTCAGCAATTTGGGTAATCATGCCCCCAACCGAGATGCCACCAGATGTGGCTCTGCCAACTCGACCCAGATAATCCGCTGCGAATGCTGATACACTTACTAGAGTGCGATGCACCATCGCGTGAAGAAAGAATAATTCTTTTTGAGTCGCCACTCCAGTATTATCGCCTCTACCAAATAAAGTGTAGGCCAGACACTTCTGAGCGTATTTGAAACAAGGATTCTGAATCCCTAAAGCTTTAGCTCCTTTGGCTACATACTCTGTGTGGCCAGTGATAGCCATCCATAAGGAGCGTGCATCAAACGCTTCCGATACAAAGATCGGGCCAGTAATCGGGAGCTTCAGAATGCTTCTGAGATCCTCTACAGTTAGCTCGTGGTCATTATCGTACAACCTGAAACTCATTATCCCAAAAAATAGTTAATAGTACCGGTCCATGTTTTCTTTAATTTAAATTCCACAGTGCTCAAAAATTCTAAAGTAATACGCTCATAATTGGGCGCCTCGTACTGTAAAAATTCTAGCATACCTATGATATGGAACATGCGGCCTACTTCAACAAATAATCCTAACTGGGAAAAAGTTTCAGGACAAAGATACCTAGTGGGAGTTATTTTTTGTTTGACATGATACCCGTACCTCTTCTCATGTTCCTCTGTGTCGAACAGGATCCCATGAGTATTAGGCCTCCTAATGGTGCATTTTCGCGGCCGCGAAGTCTCAGCCGCTGCTTGCTTTCCTCTATCCGCTCGCTTTGGGAGCATTTTTATACCTACAAAATTCACAAAAAATGAAACGAAGGTTATCAAAAATTTGAAACAATAGAAGTGTAGAGGATGACAATGTGGAAAATATTCGTGAAGGATGAGTGATGTTTTAGTGGGTGGGTGATGGAGTTTTTGAAGATTTGTGTGGTTTAGGTTATGGAGTTTGAAGATTTTGTGGGCCCATGCTGAAAATAAAACAACTTTTTTCTCTTTTTTTTTAGAAAAAGAACAAAGAATTGCAAAACTAAAAAAAAAATCAATTTTTTCGTGACCCTGACACGGGCCGTGTCCCGTGACACGGGCGGCCGTGTCAATGCACTGTATCCAAAATTCCAACTTTGAAAAAATAAAAACAAAAATAATCTTACCTACAAAGGTCCTAACACGGGCCGTGTCAGGCGACACGGGCGGCCGTGTCAAGCCTTTGTAAACCTCAATCTCTTCAGTAAATTTTTGTATCTCCACACAACCCTGACACGGGTCGTGTCCCGTGATACGGGCGGCCGTGTCAGGGCACTGCAAACCTCCAAAAATCATTTTCGTGCTTCCCGTTTCGCAAGGACTTCACTCCCCGACTGACTCTGCTCACTGAACGAATCGAAAACTGCAAAAGCAGAAATAAAACATACATTAGGAATCAAAACTCGTGGGTTGCCTCCCACGTAGAGCTTCGTTTAACGTCGCATGGCTCGACGGTCAATCGTCCTACGGAGTAAGACGAGCCACATCAACTTTTCCTTTAGGTTTTCCTTGGAAATAGGGCTTCAACCTTTGCCCATTCACTTTGAACACATATCCATTAGACTGGTTTTTTATTTCAACCGCTCCATGCGGGAAGATGCGATGCACCACAAAGGGTCCCAACCACTTAGATTTCAATTTTCTGGGAAACAATTTCAACCTTGAGATATACAGTAGGACAATTTATCCTTCCCAAAGGTCTTTCCTTTGAATTCTCATGTCATGCCATTTTTTTGTTTGATCTTTGTACACCTTGACATTCTCATACACCCGGTTCCGGAATTCCTCTAACTCGTGAAGTTGAAGAATCCAAGAACTTCTGGCCTTAGATAGGTCCATATTCAAATACTTAGAAGCCCAAAACTCCTTGTATTCTAGTTCCAACGACAAATGACACGCCTTTCCGTAAACCAATTGATATGCTGACATACCGATCGGTGTTTTGAAAGTCGTTCGGTATGCCCCTAGAGCGTCATCCAACTTAATAGACCAATCCTTCTGAGATGAATTTACCGTCTTCTCCAAAATTTGTTTGATTTGTCTATTTGATACCTCTACTTGGCCACTTATTTGCAGATGGTAAGGAATGGATACCCGATGTTTCACATTATACTTTTGCAGAAGCCTCTCCATGAGGTGATTTAGAAAGTGAGTTCCTCCATCACTTATCAGTGCTCTAGGCACACCAAACCTTGCGAATATATTATCTTTCAAGAACCTAATAACCACTTTCGCATCGTTGGTAGGCAATGCTACAGCTTCCACCCATTTTGATATGTAATCCACAACAACCAAAATGTAGGTCTTTCTGAATGACTGTGGAAACGGTCCCATGAAGTCTATTCCCCACACATCAAATAACTCAACTTCTAGCATATAGTTCTGGGGCATCTGATTTCGTTTTGATATATTCCTAGTCCTCTGACATCGGTCACACTCCTTCACCAACTTTTGAGCATCTTTGAATAATGTAGGCCAGTATAACCCTGATTGAAGGACTTTAGCTGTTGTCCTATCACCACTGAAGTGCCCTCCATACTCGGAATCATGACACGCTCTCAGCACATCTTTCTGTTCTTCTTCTGGTACACACTTTCTGATCAAACCATCCACTCCTCATTTGTAAAGAAACGGGTTATCCCATAAGTAAAACCTGCAATCATGAACAAACTTTTTTCTTCTGTTAGAGTCAAAATCGTCAGGTATAATTCCACCCACCAGATAGTTTGCATAATCCGTAAACCATGGAACACTAGTCATAGCTAGGATGTGTTCATCAGTGAACTCATCCTTTATAGGACGCTTGTCCTCATTTTCTTCAATCGGTGACATTCGCGAAAGGTGATCTGCTACAGTGTTCTCACAACCTTTCTTATCACGAATCTCCACATCAAATTCCTGGAGAAGTAAAATCCACCTCAGGAGCCTTGGCTTCGAATCCTACTTAGCAAAAAGATACTTCAAAGAAGCATGGTCAGTATAAACAATCACTTTTGAACCCAATAGATATTGCCTGAATTTATCAAAGGCATACACCACAACTAACAACTCCTTATTGGTAGTTGAATAATTCATCTGTGTAGGGTTCAAACTGTGACTAGCATAATAAATAACATACAAAAGCTTATCCTTTCGTTGCCCCAAAACAGCCCCAATAGCAATATCGCTAGCATCGCACATGATCTCAAAAGGTAGAGACCAGTAGGGGGCGATCACAATGGGCGCCGACACTAATCTATTTTTCAGTGTCTCAAAAGCATTGACGCACTCTTTATCTAACACAAATGCTTTTTCTTTAACCAATAGATTAGTTAAAGGTTTGTCTATCTTGGAGAAGTCCCTTATGAACCTGCGGTAGAAACCTGCATGTCCCAAGAAGCTTTTTATACCTTTCTCATTAACAGGTGGTGGCAACTTTGAGATCACTTCCACTTTGGCTTGATCGAATTCGATCCCCTTGTGTGAGATTTTGTGGCCTATAACAATGCCTTCTCGTACCATAAAATGTCACTTTTCCCAGTTAATGATAAGATTACTTTCCTGACATCGTTGCAAAACAAGTGAAAGGTTAGCTAAACAGTTATCAAATGAAAAACCGAACACAGAGAAATCATCCATGAAGACTTCCATGTGCTTCTCAAGCATATTAGCAAAAATGGAGGTCATGCATCTTTGGAATGTCGCAGGGGCGTTACACAGCCCGAATGGCATCCTCCTATAGGAAAAAACACCATACAGGCATGTAAACTCCGTCTTCTCTTGATATTCCGGTGCAACCGCGATTTGGTTGTACCCAGAGTATCCATCCAGAAAACAATAATAATCATGCCCAGCCAATCTTTACAATATTTGATCAATGAACGACAACGGAAAGTGATCTTTTCTTGTAGCCAATTTTAACCTCCTGTAATCAATGCACACTCTCCAACCAGTAACCGTTCTAGTAGGAATCAACTCATTCTTTTTATTGGTTATTACAGTTGTTCCTCCCTTCTTGGGCACCACATGGACCGGTCTAACCCACACACTATCTGATATAGGATATATAAATCCTGCATCTAACAGCTTAACAACTTCCTTTCTCACCACCTCCTTCATAACAAGATTCAATCTCCTTTGGGGTTGCACAACCGGTTTGTGACCTTCTTCCATAAGTATTTTGTGCATGCACACAGTAGGACTTATACCCTTGAGGTCTTCAATTTTCCAACCAATAGCTCCCTTGAAATTTTTTAGAACTCCAATCAACATGTCCTCTTGCACACTTTTCAAACTAGAACTAATAATAGCGGGGCATTTTTCCTCAGATTCGAGGAAAACATATTTGAGATTTTTTGGGAGTTTTTTCAACTCTGTGCTCTTCGGTTTGTCTTCATTACCATCTACCACTATAGGTTGCCTTAGCTCTTCCCACCAAATGGTTCGGGATCCTTTTAGGATGGGTTGAGTTTCAAACATTGCAACCACTTCCATATCACTACCATCAACTTCCTTATCATCCTCAAAAATAGACATGCTCAAAACCCTCTCTAATGTCAATTGGGACACACTCTCTAAATGTTCACTCGCTTCCACTTGTTCTAGCACTTGTATGTTACTACTAGTTCCAACATCATCTTTATACTTCAAAGTGTTCCTCACATCAATTTTCAACTCTTCATCGTACACTTTCAAAGTAAGTGTTCCCCCTTCCATATCTATCATGACTCTCCCGGTTTCCAAGAATGGTCGGCCCAAAATTAATGGAATTTATTCATCTTCTGGCATTTCAAGAATCACAAAATCAACCGGAAACACAAACTTGTCCATTTTTACAAGGACATCATGGACTACTCCGTAAGGTCGTCTAACAGAATGATCCGTAAACTGAAGAGTCATCCGGGTGTCTTGAACAACACCAATACCCAACTTTTTGTAGATGGATAGAGGCATTAGACTAATATTTGCTCCCAGATCAATTAGAGCTCTCTTTAAAGATCGGTCACCAATAGTGCACGGAATGGTGACAGCTCCTCTGTCCTTCTTCTTCACCGGGATCTTTAGTCCCTACAAAATAACACTACAAGTTTCGGTTAGAATAATAAGTTCAGCTTCAATGGTTCTCTTCTTAGCAATGATATCCTTCATGAATTTGGCATATGTGGGCATTTGCTCAAGTGCTTCAAGTAATGGAATATTCAGCTCCAACTTCTTGAACAACTCAAGGAACTTCTCAAAATTCTTCTCTTGTTGTCCTTTCTTTTTATTCCCCGATGGATAAGGAAGCTTGATCACCGGTTTTGGCTCCACCATTTTTTCTTTGGTTACCGGTGTTGGTATTACCACTTCTTCTTCAACAACTTCATTCTCTTTTATTTCTAGTTCCACTTCAATCATTTGATCCTCACTTTCATACTTATCCTTAACCTCCTCATTAGATTTCCCTCTCTGCATCGTGACTGCATTGACTTTATGGTTGTCTTTGGGATTAGTCACAATTGCACTTGGGAGAGCTCCTGGAGTTTGAGGAATTGCAAGATGTTGCGCAATTTGACTCATTTGCACTTCAAGGTTTTTGATTGAGGCTCTGGTATTTCTTAAGTTACTTCTTGTTTCTTCTTGGAATTGGGAACTCTGAACGGCCATCTTTTCAATGGTAATTTCCCAATCCGCCTTTCTTGGAACCTGTGGTTGGTATGATTGTTGTTGCGGATGATATTGTTGTTGCTGGGGCTGGTATGGTTGTTGGCCTTGAACCGGTTTCTGAACGTTCTCTTGCTGATCTTTCCATGAGAAATTCGGGTGATTTTTCTAACCCGGATTATACGTGACTGCATTGACTTTATGGTTGTCTTTAGGTTAATGATCTTAATCCTACATCAGGGTAATTAAGTGTGAGATGCTGACTTCACACTTAAGGTATTCTCATTACCCCTAATCAGAGGGAGGATGTGATGAGTTTACTAACCCATTGGTTTAGGCTTAAGCTCATTTCCCTATGCCAGACTTCAAAAAGCAATAAAAGACTGAAAACACAAAAACAAACAATAATCGTCTCCTCCGGGATTCTTTTCTCACCTCATTCATTCACAAACGAGAACTTGCTTCTTCCGTCTAATGTAAGACAGTTTGCACCTGAGCTAGACAGGTCATACACTTGAGCATAGGCAAGTAAGCAGTTCACAAGTCAATTTATCTTTCAGTCTCTTTGAGTCGAACTACGGTGTTCTGACTTCCTCATTGCACGAGAGGATACGTAGGCATAACTTAACAGTTATCGAACAAAAGTCTCTGTATATTCCCCCCTCTTTCAGCTTTATTCTTTTAGCCTCGTGGTCTTGAGCATTTCATTCTTGTTCTTACATTGACACTTTATATACTTCACTTCACATTTATTTTACACTGACACTTGCATTCTTTCCAGCCTTGATACACAAATTGCACTGACACTACCCCCTTAAAACAAAAATCTTTTAAGCGTGGATCCCGTCGAGTACGGCGGACAATCTGGGTGCTAACACCTTCCCAGGTTGTAACCAACCCCCTTTCTCAGTCTCTCTGGTTCGCAACCGTCTTATCCATATCCTTCTAGGTTTATGCAGCATTACCTTTCCTTCGGGATAAAAAAATGCCTAGCTGGCGACTCTATTCATTCCCTCCTCTTTCGCCGACCGTTCGCGTATGTACCCCATTTGACCTAGCCTCATTTGGTGGGAGCGACAGCTTGGCGACTCTGCTGGGGACCCTTATACTGTAACCAGGGCTTCTGGTTCTTTTTGTGGGTTCCTCCTAGCGCTTGTTTGATTTGTGTTTACTGGGGTGTTATGTGCTAATTGTGTTTATATATTTGCTTTATTTACTGCTTTATGTACAGTTATTTATTGCTTTCTTTACAGCTTTATACATCATACTGTCATATTGTCATCTGGCTGGATCTGGTTTTTGTTTTGGTGGGTGGGGTTCTACTGAGAGTTTAAGGTCCTATACCTGGGACCTGAGTGACACCTAGGCTAGAGTGGTTCATGTTCTTTCCCATTCCATTTCGGTCTGGTGCGGGAATATGAAACACGGTTCAGATGTGGGTTTCTTCTTGAGAACTCTGTGCTACAGATTTCCTGTAGTGCTAGGGCTATCTGGGAAGCCTGCTAAGTCTGGATGACCTTTATTTTGACCTTCAGAAACTGAGGTGAGTTAGAGGAGGATTTTTTATGGTTATTGTAAACACTGTACCTCCGGGTTAGAAGTGTTTACACTTCTCATAACTAATCCAAGTCTGAGGATCCTTGTTTTAGAACATCACCTGTGAGGGGGTTGGGTTGTTTACAGGTTTGCAGGTACCATTGGCCACATCATACCCTGTTACTTGTTTGATTAAGAGTAATCCACTTTGGAGAGTTCTTGTGATTGAACCCTGGACATGTGACTCTTTATTTGGGTCCCCCACCTTGGTTACTGGACTTCTGAACCTCCATCTGGACTTCTTGAACCTACATGGATTTCATACCAAGGCAGTAATCAGATCCAGCTTGATCACAAACCCTTGCATATCATTTTGCATACTCATCATTTGCATCATTTAACATTTGTTTATTTGTTTTTCAGGGTATCCACATTATATCTGGCTTGGTTTTGACCCCTTCATCTGCATAGACCTCTGTTTCATCAACTATCTGTTTCAGCTATCTTCATCAGTTGCCTGCTTCAGCTACCTCCATCATCATCCTCAGCCTATCAGTGGCTCATCTCCAGTATCATTCTTCATCATCAGCATTTGTTTTCAGCTCTTCATCAGCAGTCATGGCACCCAAGAAGAGCAACATTTCATACCATTTCTTTGAGCCTGTGCTGACTGGCATCAGGCAGGTCCAGGCACTTATCACTCCAGACCACATCCCATTATTCAGAGAGCATTATGGAGGCATCCTTGATATGGTTATGGACTTGGACCCTTCTCAGAGGAGTTTGATCCACACTTGCCTACAGTTTTATGACCCTCCTTTGAGATGCTTCACTTTCCAGAACTTTCAGCTAGGACCTCTGCTGGAAGAGTTTTCATCATTGATTGGAATACCTGTCAGGGGTGGTATCCCCTTCAACCCAGAGATGGCTTCTCCCAGCAATGAAGAAGTGGCAAAAGCACTGTACCTGGAGCCTATTCTGATTGAGCAGAACATGACAACAAAGGCTGGGATCCCTGGCCTACACTTAGACTTTTTGACTTCTCAGGCCATCCTGAAGGCCTCTTTGGGAGAATGGAGGGCAGTTTGTGCATTGTTGGCCCTCAGTATATATGGAGTGATATTATTTGCAGATGAGCCCAAGTTTATCAGCAAGAATGCCATTCATCTTTTCCTTCTGAGGAACCCAGTGCCCACCTTGCTGGGAGATTTCTATTATTCTGTTCACCAAAGGAATGAGCGTTTGCCCCTCCATAGTCTCCTAACAGCCTCTCTACAGGAGGTTGATTTCCTTCCAGGTTACCAAGTTCCTGATTTATCTCTCTGTCAGAGTCAGAGTCACTGTGCTCGGAATGCACAGACACTTCGTATTCCGTTTCTCGATTCAGAACACAGGGACCTACACTAGCAGCTGCCAAACTTTCAATTCTTGCCTTGCAATGTCTCTCGTGTAAAGCTCTCTTTGGTTCTGTGTCAAAGGAAAATTTAGCTGAGGTCAGACCTCGCATAAACAGTTAGACAAAAGTTAGAACAAATAAAAAAATTTAAATAACACTAAAATAACATAAAAATAAAATTTTAGTCACAGAGCAACAAAATTTCAATTGAAATAGGAAAATAAACTTAATCTTTGGCAGTCCCTGGAAACGACGCCAAAAACTTGATGGGAAAATAGAAAGTGTACTATTTTTTCCCACTGTAGTAATAATAGGGAAATTCCCCGAATATCGATCTCGAGGACTGCGTAGCGGATTAAGTTTTTAAACTATTTCAATTGAACAAAAGTTCTTGGGGGTTGGTTTCACAAACTCTAAATATTGTAAAATAACTTACGAACATAAAGTTATAGGAAAAATAACACGTATGACAAATATGAGAATTACACTAGGGAAGGTGTATGAGAATCCTTATAATGACCAATACTTTATTCGTTGAAACAACACTGCAACTAAAACATTACTGCCTTTCAAGTTTAGTTTTTAAAAGATTCCTCTGAGAAAAACCCTTTGGTATTCCTTCTATACCCCAATTCCTTGGTTGTATAGAAAGAATACCAAGCTTTGGAATATCAAAAGTTCTTATGGTTAAAATATGGTATCACAATTCCTTGGTGATATCCTATAAAAAGTTTTGATTGAAAAGCGTTAACAATGGTATTCCTACCTACGGTTAACCTAAGATCAAAAACCCTATTTTCCAATATTGGTTTTTACAATAAGAACGGATCAATCAACACAATAAAATTAGAACGCAGCGAAATTCATATAATAAGGATCAATGTCATTACAAGAAAAATCAGGGACACCCCTAGCATTGAGGGGTTTAGCCACTCATATTCAAAACAATGAAAATAACATAAACAAGGAAAAGAGACATTACAATATTCTAGGGATTTGTTGGATCGTCAATTGCTTACGCTTTTGATCGATCCTTCTTCTCCCACAATCTCTCGTTCTTTTCCAAGCGTAAAATTTCAAAGTCAAAACGTAAGTGTTTTTCAGACCTACAATCCTAATATCAGATCACCATTTTTCGTTACAAAATGTCCAAACTGCCCTCCTAGATAGCATAAACAAACAAAGCGAATTTTAACTTTCGGTGGTCCTGACACGGGCCGTGTCAGGCTACTTATCCTCTTTTTTGGGCTTCCTGACACAGGCTGTGTCAGTTGACACGGGCACCCGTGTCAGGCTTTTGCTATCACTCTTTTTCAACCTTTTCTTGCACTCGGGACGTCTACACAATGGTGTCTAATTGCCAACTTGATTTGAGCCTGAAAACGCATTATCAAAACAGCCAAATCAAATGCACCAATGATAAAAATAATAAAAACATAGAAATAAAACTTGCTTGACAAAATAAACCAACAACAATGAAAACATAAATAAAAGACTCGAAAACGCAAGAAAACATAGGAAACAAATGACTCGAACAACTTGAAATGTACAACCGAAAACCACTGATCATTATGCCACCAAGAATGAAATGCAATCCTCATGATATGCATGTGGTACTGATTCATCATCATGGATAGACATTAGGCCATCAACCTTCCACAATGGAGCACAACATAAACAACAACATATCACTTCAATCCGCACAATGGGATTGAAGCTATCAACGGACCGAAGCCCCATCATAATTATGCCATGAATGCAACTATGCAACAACTTCAACATAATCAACATAATTGACATTTGTATCAGCATTCGTGTAAAATTCATCATATTACTCAACATGCATCTTACTTCAATTCATTATACTATAGCATCACAACTTCATTTCAATACCAAATCATCATAATTCATTTATCATCATGTTCGTCATATAGCATGTATAAACATCAAAACATCCACCTCAAATATTTATTTCATCATAGCATCATTAAGCAACATCACTAATACATTTCACAGTCCTCATAATATCATCATGAACATGACCATCAATACATAAGAAATCAACGCATAATCATTATACAAGTTTCAACATGTAATTAACATCATAACACAACAACACCTTATTGTTATCCTCTAGATTAACATAAGTATTATATCATATTCAACACATAACAACCTCTTTACAACAATAATACCGCACAACATTTGACTACATCATAAATAACCACTATTGCATTTACCAGTTAATTCATAACCCATCATACCTTAACCAATCACAGTTGCATGGTATGCCATGACAACTTGACAACGACATCGTACAACATCATAATTTATAATCATAACACGCATTCATACAACCGATGTCCACATTTTACAATTCACCGTATATGGATCTACACGGAAACATATATGGCACTTATAATAGTTTGAAATCTATCATTGAAAATAATTTTAACACAAAGTACATGAAACTATCTTTCCAATGATTTGAACGACGACCCAAATAGACTTACGAGTCAAAAGTTATGAATTTTTGAAGTTTTCAAAATTTGTTGTCCGAAGGGCCCTCGCTAAGTGAGCGGGAGCTAGCTAAGCGAGCCTTGCGAATTTTCCAAAAATTATTGTGATGACAACACTTCTCCAATGCGATTCTACACCCTTAAATTGCCTTTTCAACCCCCAATAACCCCAGTTTAAGTCATTAAAACCCTATCTAACACATATACATCAATCATAACAAACATCACAAAACAAATCATCAAAATTCATCAATTCTACATCTTTAATCATAGGTGTTCTCTAAAACCCCAATTTTCCCCATTACCAAAACTCTATGTCAAAATATATTGAAATGCAATACTCCCCATGCCTTAAAGTGAAGCTTTTCCATGGTCTTCATCAAAAATCTTCGGAAACCTCTTTAAACCTTCGCTTCTCATCATCGTTTTTCATACCTCTTCTCTCCTCCTCTCCCAAAAGTGATCGTAAAATTGATCGTATTCCTAACCTCAATTTCCTTTTCTCAAAATTACCCCTAGGACCCCTAATACTCTTTTCCAACTTTTCTCTCAACTTCGTCTCCATAATTTACCAACATATCCTCAAGACCTCTACTTCTTTTATTTTAATTAAATAATAATAATTTGAATAATCTAAAATAATTATCCTTAATATTATTATTCACTAAAATAATTCAAATAATCTCATCCTTAACACAAAAACGGTCGTCCAACACCAAATAATCGACAACAACAAGCTACACAATTAAATCAAAAAATCGGGGTGTTACATGTGTAACACCCTAATTTTTTCCGTAAGATTTCTTCGCATTTCATCTGCATCTTGCATGCAAACAAGATTGCACTGATTTCTCGGTTCTTCTTAGGTGTAGGCCTGCCTCACAGGGGATCACCATTGCTTTTATTTTCTTTTATTTGTGTATGTTTACTAATCATTAATTAAAATCCAAAAAAAAATTGCTTTCTTTTATTAACATTTTCAAGGGAAAGATAGGTCAAAAATATCAAAAAAAGATGTCTCATAGCTCGAATGAATTTCACAGATAAAAGTCGAAGTTGACCCGTAAACAATTCAAATTTACTTGATCAAAATTCAAGAAATTACAAGGTTCATGTGCTTATTTCCATTCCTTCTTCGATGCGCAAAAAGAATCGAGCTCAGAGCTAATACAATTCAGTCACAAGGCAAATTTTCAAAATTTTGTACTTGCACCATGTTTTTTTGCCCAGAAATTGAAAATTTGCACTGTGCAATCGATTGCACCAATGTAAAAATCGATTGCATCATGTTGTTTTTGCCTAGAAAGTGCAATTTTTAGCAGTGCAATTGATTGCACCAATGCGCAAATCGATTGCACGAGTGTGAATTTGGCCAAAATCAACATTTTTCAAGTTTTAAAGCATTTGACACCAATTTTATCATTTGAAAAAATTCTAGATTCCTTCACTTTTAATTCCCTACATCATTTTGATCATTTTTCTACCATAAACCCTCACTAATCACCACTTTTTTTTATAATTCCCTCCAAATTTGAATTTCCAATCCTAATTTTGAATTTCCAAAGCAAGATCCATTCCACCAAATCTCATGCCTAAACTCTTTAAATAGACGCTTCATTTCATTCATTTTTCAAGCTTTTAACATCCAAAAAATCCCTTGCAAAATATCTTCCCAAATCACAAATTCACCAAAGTTCTTCTTCTTTTGAAAGTTATCAAGAATTCACATTGGATTCTTGATTAACTTTGAGATAAACCTTCATCCTTTTCATTTTTCTTCTTCAAATCTAGTAGATCAAGTTTTCTAGTGGAGTAATTTGAAGTTTATTCTTGGTAATTCATCTTCCTCCATCATTACCCATTCATCATCATCAGCAAAAATGTAGATCTTGATTGATTATTGTTGCTTGATCTTTGGATCTTGAAATTGTGTTCTTATTGATGGTATTTTTTGTTGATTTAGTGGAAAATTCGTGCTCAAGTGATTTCATGGTCATAAGGTGTTTGAAGGATTGATTGAACATGGATTTTTCCATTTAAATGCTGATTTTTGAAAACTGAACAATGTGCAATCGATTTGCATCTTGTGCAAATCGATTTGCACTACCTTTTTAAAACATTTTTTGGCTGATTTTTGCATGTGCAATCGATTTGCACACTGGTGCAATCGATTTGCATAGGTCTGGAATTGATTTTTTCACGTGTTTTGGGTCTCTTTTGCCTTCTCTTCCCTCCTCTTCCCCTCTCTACTTATTTTTACCTTGAGAGACATTTTTTAGACTGATTCCTCTTTAAATTCAATGGACTTTGGGTGTATATTAGAGTGGTTAATATTCATTAGTCCAAATCTACCTCTAAGTGAATTATTTAATTTACTTTAGGTACTTTATATTAGTGAGATATTTTCATACTCGAATCCACCAAAATGAGTGATTGAACTTAAAGATGAAAGAATACCATAAGTGAAACTCAATTTGGTATTCATCTTTATTTTCGTGCGACATTGCGTTCGAATGACGATTTACATATCGTTTATCTTGCATGTATTAACACAAATATCGTTCACCTTAATTGGTGTTGACCGACCTTATTTGTAGGGTAATTACTCTGTAAATTACTCGGAGATTTCTTAACATAGACCTAAATGTGTCCCGAATTCGAAATAAAAATCCAATTGGATACTTGCACTTTCGTGGGCCTGATCTCGTGTTGGTCGCGTAATCCCAAAGTGATTGATCTTTTTGCGTTAAGATCCAAGACTTGTGAAGTTTAATGTGTAGTTGCTTTGGGTCTCCCAATTTTCTTTCAAACTTCATTAAATTTGGTTCTAATCGTCTTGATTAATCACTATAGTGTAAGATACTAAGCGGAATCGGTTGCCTTTTTTATTTTTGGTACTAAGTATCTTGGTTACTCTTTTGGTTGTGGATGATTAAGTTCACCATACCACTATTATGTATATTATTATTAATATTACTTGTAAACACCCCAAATTTGCCCTCACCCATTCACACCATGGCTTGTGATCATTTCATATGCATAAGCTCAAATCATACCATCTCATACCTCATTTTTGATTCACTGCATTGGTTCTAAGTCGTCTGCATCTAGGGTTTGTGATCTGAGCAATCTAAGAGCTTCTTGAGCCACTCCAAAGGTCATAAATCACTTCAAAGGGGTCCATGTATGTTCAAGCATCATATTGTATCCTCACAAAGTCAAGGAAATCAAAGAATCACAAGAACTGAGAATGGCATGGAAGCAGAGCCAGGTTTAACTGCACAGATGACCTAGAATTAGGGTTTTGGTTTCAAAAGCCATAACTCCAAATTTTTTGTTCATTCTTATTTCTATTGGTCTCTATATGTTATAAGGATCATGCATATCAAGTTTCATGAATAAATTCCATGGGGAAGGCATTTAACCAAGAGTTGACTTCTTGAGCAAGTCAGTGTAAAATCAGGGCATCTGAGGCCCCCAATGACCCAACCAAAGGGTGTTCTTCATCATTTTGATTGTGTATGATCTTTATTTGATCATAGAAGATGTTGGAAGTTCACAAAATTGGAGCATTTCAAGCCATTTGCAAAGTTGACTTTTTGGGAAAATGACTTGTAATGGAAACTTGCCATTTTGGGAAACTTTTTCAACCCTTGCTTTTTGATTAAAAAATGCTTCAAATGAGAATACTTTGGTCATGAAAGTTGTAGAATGGATCATTCCCTTTTCAAAAAGTACAAGAACTTGTCCTAATTCATTTTGGATCAAAAGTTATGGCTTGTCAAAGTTGGGAAAAATCACATAAATTCAAGTTTTGTACCAAAGAGGCATTTTGCAAAATGGTATGATCAAGCATTCTAAAGACTTCAAATGTGCACAAACTCTTCACAATATGATCATGTGACTTCTAAAAGTCAGAATTGGCCCAAGAATATTGCATTTTGGTGCCTTGAACTTCATGAATTTCCAAAGGGGGCAAACATGTACCAACTTGCAAAAACTCATGAAGCCATGCCTCTACTTGTTACAGCTCATAGAATCTGATCCATATGAACTCCATGATCTCTGCTGAACTCAACCATGCCCCTATCACAACCTCACACTTGCCCATACCTCAAGTACACCTAGACTTGACTTTTTGCAAAAAACCCCATACCAATCTCACAGTGACACAACAACTATTCTGACCAACCAAAACTTTACAAACACACCAAAAGCAAGCCATTTGAGATGATCTTAGAGCCTGAATACACACACAAGCCAGCATTCCCAAAAACCTCCCCTTATGCATTTTGCTTCGAATCACACAGCACAAGCATCAAACACAAAAAACAAACTTCACAAAACATCTCAGCATGTCTCACTGATCATTTCCCTACCCTCACTCATCCCTGAAACCTCACATAAACCAAATACGATTTCTTCCCCTCTTTGAACAGAACTCAAGCAATCTCTCAAACTAGCCCAAATAAACTCCAGATAAGCTTTGCAAACACTTGAGGGAGGTCAGTGGAGTTGATTGGAAGCAAGGAACTGGTCCAGAAGCTCTTGGGTTGAAAGCTTCGATTCAGGTAGCCATGGAAATTCATTTTTCCAGAACTCTTATTTCTTGTTTCTAAAATGATCTACATGCTTCCCTGAATGCAATGAGCTTTGAATATTTGAAAATGATGCAAAAATGAGGATGTATTGTTTGTCTGAAACTTTACCCGTAAATTTGATTTCTGTTTGTTCTTCATGATTCATGAAAAAGAAATTAATTTTGTTGCTGGATTGTTGTTTAGGATGTTTAGTTGAGTTGATCTGGAGGTTTTGGCATGATTTAGTGAGGTTTTGAGAGAGTTAGGTTGGAGGTCTCGCCGGAGAAGACGACCGGAAGTCTTCTCCGGCCACCTGAAACTCATTAAGCCCTAATTACATCATTAATGAGAGTTTGAATGTGGAGCGTAGATTGGTTTGACTTTGGTTGACTCGCGCGTGAATGTGTGGCCAGGATGCATCATTAGAAACCCTAACCTTGATTAACTAATTAAAATTCAGTTTAATTAATTCATAAACCATTTTAGCCAGATTTGAATCTGGGCCCTTGGATCTGGCGCGCAGTCAACCAGTCCAAGCCCAGATCAAATCCTGGCCATCCCTTGCGCATACTTTCATTTTCTTTTATTTATTATTTCATTTAATTTGTTTTATCTTTCACATTTAATTTAAAATAGCTAAAGTCATTAAAAAATTCTGAATTTTTTTGTCAAGGTTTTCATTATTTTTCAGAACACAAAAATATTTTTATTTTTATTTTTTGCATTAAAAAATTATTTTTAAATCATTTAAATGTTTATTTTTAATTAATTAATGGAAATTAATTAATTAAAAATGCATTTAGGTATTTAAAAATCACCAAAAAATTCATGTAACATTTAAAAACATTTAGAAACATTGTCCAACTCTCAAACCAAATTTCTTTTTTGTTCTTGATGCCTTTTGATTATTTTCTTTGGATTTAATTCCATTTCAAGGCAATATTTGGTTTCAAACTTCAAAAATTCATTTCTGCCTAACCATTAAGAGTTGGATGATGATTCTTTTGGCATTGTATCTTGCATAGCATGTAGTTTATAGGTTAAAATTGGTTTGATTTGATCTTGCATTTTCAATTTGTTTTGCATTTTTCTTGAGGAGGTACCTTAAAACCCTAGCAATCTTAGGAAATTCATATCTTTCAATAGGATTAGAGTTGGATCCCCTCCTTTGGGCAGTGAGTTTGTGTAGGTTTAGGGTATCTTTGATTGCATTTTCAAATTTTTATCATGTCATATGCTTCTGATTTTGAATTTTGTTTTGTGTATTGATCATAAACCCTAATTTGTGCCTTCCTTTGCATCCCTTTCTCACTTGATTGCATTCATTGACTTGCCATGACATTTTGTGCATTCATTTGATTCATAAAACATCTTAGGACATATTAGAATCATGTTTGATCATTGCATCTTTCATTTGCCATGTTGTATGTCATTTGCACTTTATAACTTCTCATGAACTTTCATGGTCCACTACATGCCTCATTTGCATCCTTATGCTTGTATGATCATTCTCATGCCTTGCCTCATGTTTGTATCATCTCTTAGAATCATTAACATCATGTATTTGCTTCTGACTTTGTCTTGCATCATGCCATTTCATCTCATTTGCATTGCATTTCATTTCTTTCACTAACTTTTCAGGTGGTAAGTTACTTTGAGAAGTGAATTTGCCTTCACTTCTCATGTTCTCTTTTCATCTCTTTCATACTTCCCTTGCTGCACTTTGTATGTGTTTGGGTTTGAGCTTGCTCATTCTTGTTCATCTTACTTTCTTTCTTTAAGCAACTTGCCTTCTTAAGTGAAGCAAGTTGTTTTGCTTCTCTCTGCTCCTTCCTCCTTTCATCTGTTTCTCTCCTTGGTGGCTCTTTGAAGATTTCTTTCTTAAACCCCACTAACCCTAGGAATGACCAAGAATGACAATAATTAGGGTTTTGATTAGTCCCCCATTTAGTTTTACCTTTGTGTCATCTTTTGAGTCTTCTCTTCTCACCTCATAATCAAGGACTAAACCCTAAAGGCTTTAAGGCTTTGTGATTAAGCTTATGCCTGCATCCTTCTATTAGGATGGAGTGTATAACTTTAATCCTAAGTGTTAAACCCTTAATGTGTTTAAATCCTTCAACAAATCCACTTAATAATCATCAAGACATCAAGCTTGTAACTTGGGCCTTGCATTAGGGTTCTAATTCTTCCTTAACTGGTTAAGAAGGACTAACCCTAGTGTTAATGGACAAGTCCCCCTCAAGTTGTCTTACAAACCCTAAAAATCACTTCTTCATCTTACCCTTAACTAAAATCCATTTAATAAAGGCTTTGTTTTGTCATGAGGTTAATCCCTAATCATGGATTAAGTTGAGGAGTCATTCTCAGCTTAAATATTCTCATCTATTATCCTTCTATTAGGATGGTGTAATGAGTCTGTTTAATCCTTGATTATGGCTTAAACTCATTACTTAACACTAAACAAAAACACCAAAAACATCTAATTAATCACAAGTAGGTTAATGATCTTAATCCTACATCAGGGTAATTAAGTGTGAGATGCTGACTTCACACTTAAGGTATTCTCATTACCCCTAATCAGAGGGAGGATGTGATGAGTTTACTAACCCATTGGTTTAGGCTTAAGCTCATTTCCCAATGCCAGACTTCAAAAAGCAATAAAAGACTGAAAACACAAAAACAAACAATAATCGTCTCCTCCGGGATTCTTTTCTCACCTCATTCATTCACAAACGAGAACTTGCTTCTTCCGTCTAATGCAAGACAGTTTGCACCTGAGCCAGACAGGTCATACACTTGAGCATAGGCAAGTAAGCAGTTCACAAGTCAATTTATCTTTCAGTCTCTTTGAGTCGAACTACGGTGTTCTGACTTCCTCATTGCACAAGAGGATACGTAGGCATAACTTAACAGTTATCGAACAAAAGTCTATGTATATTCTCCCCTCTTTCAGCTTTATTCTTTTAGCCTCATGGTCTTGAGCATTTCATTCTTGTTCTTACATTGACACTTTATATACTTCACTTCACATTTATTTTACACTGACACTTGCATTCTTTCCAGCCTTGATACACAAATTGCACTGACACTACCCCCTTAAAACACAAATCTTTTAAGCGTGGATCCCGTCGAGTACGGCGGACAATCTGGGTGCTAACACCTTCCCAGGTTGTAACCAACCCCCTTTCTCAGTCTCTCTGGTTCGCAACCGTCTTATCCATATCCTTCTAGGTTTATGCAGCATTACCTTTCCTTCGGGATAAAAAATGCCTAGCTGGAGACTCTATTCATTCCCTCCTCTTTCGCCGACCGTTAGCGTCTGTACCCCATTTGACCTAGCCTCATTTGGTGGGAGCGACAGCTTGGCGACTCTGCTGGGGACCCTTATACTGTAACCAGGGCTTCTGGTTCTTTTTGTGGGTTCCTCCTAGCGCTTGTTTGATTTGTGTTTACTGGGGTGTTATGTGCTAATTGTGTTTATATATTTGCTTTATTTACTGCTTTATGTACAGTTATTTATTGCTTTCTTTACAGCTTTATACATCATACTGTCATATTGTCATCTGGCTGGATCTGGTTTTTGTTTTGGTGGGTGGGGTTCTACTGAGAGTTTAAGGTCCTATACCTGGGACCTGAGTACTAGGCTAGAGTGGTTCATGTTCTTTCCCATTCCATTTCGGTCTGGTGCGGGAATATGAAACACGGTTCAGATGTGGGTTTCTTCTTGAGAACTCTGTGCTACAGATTTCCTGTAGTGCTAGGGCTATCTGGGAAGCCTGCTAAGTCTGGATGACCTTTATTTTGACCTTCAGAAACTGAGGTGAGTTAGAGAAGGATTTTTTATGGTTATTGTAAACACTGTACCTCCGGGTTAGAAGTGTTTACACTTCTCATAACTAACCCAAGTCTGAGGATCCTTGTTTTAGAACATCACCTGTGAGGGGGTTGGGCTGTTTACAGGTTTGCAGGTACCATTGGCCACATCATACCCTGTTACTTGTTTGATTAAGAGTACTCCACTTTGGACAGTTCTTGTGATTGAACCCTGGACATGTGACTCTTTATTTGGGTCCCCCACCTTGGTTACTGGACTTCTGAACCTCCATCTGGACTTCTTGAACCTACATGGATTTCATACCAAGGCAGTAATCAAATCCAGCTTGATCACAAACCCTTGCATATCATTTTGCATACTCATTATTTGCATCATTTAACATTTGTTTATTTGTTTTTCAGGGTATCCACATTATATCTGGCTTGGTTTTGACCTCTTCATCTGCATAGACCTCTGTTTCATCAGCTATCTGTTTCAGCTATCTTCATTAGTTTCCTGCTTCAGCTACCTCCATCATCATCCTCAGCCTATCAGTGGCTCATCTCCAGTATCAGTCTTCATCATCAGCATTTGTTTTCAGCTCTTCATCAGCAGTCATGGCACCCAAGAAGAGCAACATTTCATACCATTTCTTTGAGCCTGTGCTGACTGGCATCAGGCAGGTCCAGGCACTTATCACTCCAGACCACATCCCATTATTCAGAGAGCATTATGGAGGCATCCTTGATATGGTTATGGACTTGGACCCTTCTCAGAGGAGTTTGATCCACACTTGCCTACAGTTTTATGACCCTCCTTTGAGATGCTTCACTTTCCAGAACTTTCAGCTAGGACCTCTGCTGGAAGAGTTTTCATCGTTGATTGGAATACCTGTCAGGGGTGGTATCCCCTTCAACCCAGAGATGGCTTCTCCCAACAATGAAGAAGTGGCAAAAGCACTGTACCTGGAGCCTATTCTGATTGAGCAGAACATGACAACAAAGGCTGGGATCCCTGGCCTAGACTTAGACTTTTTGACTTCTCAGGCCATCCTGAAGGCCTCTTTGGGAGAATGGAGGCAGTTTGTGCATTGTTGGCCCTCAGTATATATGGAGTGATATTATTTGCAGATGAGCCCAAGTTTATCAGCAAGAATGCCATTCATCTTTTCCTTCTGAGGAACCCAGTGCCCACCTTGCTGGGAGATTTCTATTATTCTGTTCACCAAAGGAATGAGAAGCAAAGAGGAAGGTTGGTGAGATGTTGTGCTCCCCTGTTCCATACCTGGCTGCTCAAACACTTACCTAGGACTGATGCCTTCCTGAATCCTCACCAACAGAAGAATTGGGCTAGGAGACTTATTGCTTTGACTTCAGATGACATCAGGTGGTGCACCCAGAGCACCAAAGGCAGGGACATAATTACTAGTTGTGGACAGTTCCCCAATGTACCTCTGATGGGAGTGAAGGGTTGCATCAACTACAACCCTTTGCTGTTTAAGAGACAGTTGGGCTATGCTTTGGTTCACCCTCCTAGAGTGCAAGACTTGGCTGAAACCCTGTATTGTGAGATAAAACCTAATCTAGCTGTTGTCAGACAAGCATCCTGGGCTTGGGACAACATCCAGACTAAAGGGATGGCCATTCTTGGGAGGTGCAATAATGTGGCTTCAGCTCAGTACTATGAATGGTCTCATGCTAGGGCTCAGATTTCTGGGATGCCTTTCACCATTGAGGATACACCTGGACCATCCACAGCACCACCTCCAGCCACTGTCAGCCTGGAAGAATTTGAGAAACTGAAGGAGAGGAATGAGAATCTGTCTCAAGCTTTAAAGAGAACCCTCTGGGAGAGGAGTGATGGTCGTTTAGACATTGAGAGGTTGGAAAAGCTTAAGGTGGAGCATCTAGCCAAGATTGAGAAAGCAGAGGACTACATCAAGAAATCAAGAGCTGGGGAACAAATTTTGAAGAATGCCTGTAAAGAGGCCCAGTTTCAGAAGGCTAGGACTGATCTCTATCTGAAAGAAAGTTAAGCTAGGTGGGTCAGAATCACTGAAGCTCGCACTCAAGAAGATAAGAGAACTCGAGACAGGATTGAGCAATTGGAGGCCAATGAAAAGAAACAACAGGAGGCTCTGCTAGCAGCCCAGAAGGAGATTTCAGAATTGAAGATTAGGGCTGGTGTAAGGAGGGCAAAGGACCAAGATAGGCACAAGAAGCTGACCACTGCCATTGCCACCAGAAACCTTCTTATCAGAAACATTACAGAGCATCCGGCTGGTCCTGTAACTGAAGCACTTTTGAAGGAGGTTAAGGAGGATGAGTTTGGCTTAGATGTTTGACTATTTTGCTTATTGTTATTTCCATTTCATGTACTTTTCTTTTGTTGTATTTTGACCCCTCAGGGGCATGTGTTGTAAAAAAGCAAACTATGTATGATCCACCATTTGTAATGTATCTGTCAATTTGTTTCATTTGAGTTTCTTTTCTCAAGCAACATCAAAGCATCTTCCTCAGGGTCTGGAAAGGTCAAAACCAAGAACCAAGCCGGATACCTTGGAAAATAAATAAGCATACTGCATTGCATGCTAACTCTTGTTTTGTTTTGTAGGTTTTTATTTTGTTTGTTACTAACTCTGTTGTGGTTCAGGAATTATTGCTCGCCGTCGGGTGTTTCCTCTCAACCGTCCGCACAGGTATCCTACTCGCAACAATCTTCCTGGTATACAGATGGACCAAGTACAGCAAGATCTGACAGAGGTCAGAACTCAGATGGCTAATGAAAGGCTGGAGATGAGAAACCAAATGACCCAGTTCATGGAAGTAATGAATGGCTTGGCCCAAAGTCAAGAAAGGTTGAGGGCATTGGTAGAAAGACAAACCCCGGAAGAGCCCCATCTGGGAACTGGAGGAACAAGTAACAATGAGAGGGGTCAGCCTCATGTTAATCCACCAGTATATGGGCCTCATCTGCATCCGGAAGTCAACATCCCGGGTAATGTGCAAGGAAATACTACTGCAGGCAGGATCTTGCAAGAAGATCCTCAAGAGGAGCAATTCACTGTCATGGGAGCTGGGGATGAAGTTTATGATAGAAGGTTTGATGAAATTGCTGAGAAGTTGAGATCTTTGGAGTCCCAAAATTCCCTGGGTTTTGATGTCATGGATATGGGGTTAGTAGATGGGGTAAGAATTCCCCATAAGTTTAAACCTCCTTGCTTCGAGAAGTACAATGGAACTTCCTGTCCACGAACTCACCTACAGTCTTTTCTGGGGAGACTTAAGGCATACACTATGGATGAAAAACTGTGGATGTTTTATTTTGAAGACAGTTTGACTGGGGCTTCAAGGGAATGGTACTCACACTTAACTAAAGCTACTATCAGGTGTTGGAAGGACCTAGCTGAGGCCTTCATCAGGCAGTACCAATACAACTTGGACATGGCTCCTAATAGGACCCTTTTGATGGGAATGTCTCAGTCCTCCAGAGAAAGCTTCAGGGAATATGCCCAGAGGTGGAGACAGCTTGCTGCTGCTGTCCAGCCACCCATGTCGGAAAGAGAAATGGCCGACATGTTTATGAATACTCTGCAAGGAACATATATTGATAGGCTAGCTGCCTTCTCTTCTACCAGCTTCGCTGACGTAGTTATAGCTGGAGAAAGAATTGAAAGCCTTCTGAAGATGGGTAAGATTTCTGATAATGGTGCAAGTTCGTCTAGTAACCCCAGGAAGCCTTTTGTGGGACCTAGAAGAACTGGTGAGACAAATGTCATTCATGCTAGCAGGGCCAGACCTCAGTATGTCCACAGATCAGTAGCAGCTGTCACCATTCCAGCTCCGATTCCTCAGCAACCAGCATATCAACCACCACAACAACCTCATTATCAACAGCAAGTTCAGTACCCACCACAGAGGACCTACAACAACAATCAACAACAAAGACCCTTTCAGCAAAGACCATCACAGGCAAATAGGGTGATTGACCCTATCCCTATGCCTTATGCCGCTTTATTGCCACAACTCCTGAAACTCAACTTGGTTGAATTAAGGACACTGGCACCACCAGACCCCTCTAATCTTCCAAGAAATTATGATGTCAACGCCAGATGTGCTTTCCATTCCAATGCACCTGGCCACAATACGGAGAAGTGCAGGGCCTTGCAAATGAAAGTCCAAGACCTGGTGGATTCTAAAGCCCTCAACTTTGCACCCCCTCCAAGTGTCACCAAGAATCCCATGCCCAATCATGGAGGACCAAGAATTAATGCCATTGAGGAGGATAAGCCATCTTTCTTAATCACCAGTGTTGGACAGATTCGGACACCTCTAGTCGAAATTAAAGCTCAGCTTCTAGAGTGCCAGATGTTCCCCGGGTGTGAGCTCGGTTGTGGTTATTGTAACATTTCGGTCAACGGGTGTGATAATTTGAGAAGCGGCATAGACGGTTTTATCAAAAGCGGTATACTTCAGATCACAACAACGGCGCCTACAAATCCAGCAATCCCTTTGGCAACAATTCCTGACTCTTCTACAACTGCAACAACAATCATTCCGACCAATTCATCAATATCATCAACAATGGCTCCGTCCATCACTTCAACAAATCAAATGTCAACAACCATTTCTTCTACAACATCAGCATCCCTTTATTCAGCAGAATCTTCTACAACACCAACAGCAATTAATCAAGATATCTCAGCAGTCACCATTTACTATGATCCATCAGATGTTCCTCCAAACAACAATTTTCAGCAACAAGCAGTGGCACTTCCTGCCAGGTCACCAGTCACCATTTACTACGATCCGCACACCATTTCAGTACCCTTCTCTGCAGCAGTCAGTCCAGTTACCATCACGGTGCCTGGACCAGTTCCATATGAAAGCAGTAATGCCATACCTTGGCATTATGGCTCTGACCTCTACTGCAACGGGGAGAAAATCACTTTTGATTCTTCAACCTCTTCTCCACAGATTGATAATGTTGGGGGAGGCGGAGGCTTCACCAGAAGCGGACGCCTTTTTGCCTCACAATTGCAAAGACCTAATGCCGAAGCAGAAGCAGCTGCCAAAGCAAAGGGAAAGAGTGTGATATCTGAAGAACCAATTATCAAGGAAACTCAGAAGACATCTTTTGAACAAGATGTAGACGAGTTCATGAGGGTTATAAAGAGAAGTGATTACAAAGTGGTGGATCAGCTTCACCAAACTCCCTCAAAGATCTCCATATTATCCCTGCTGATGTGTTCTGAAGCTCACAGGAATGCATTACTAAAAGTCCTGCACGCAGCATATGTGCCCGAGGAGATCACTGTTAATCAGCTGGAAACTGTGGTGGCAAATGTCAACACCAATCATGGACTGGGCTTTACCAATGCTGACTTAACAACTGAGGGACGTAACCACAACAAGGCTTTACATATCACCTTGGAATGCAAGGGTGCTGTTCTATCCCATGTACTGGTGGACACTGGGTCTTCACTCAATGTTCTGCCAAAGAAAGCCTTAGTGAAGCTTGAGTATGATGGCTTGGCGCTGCGTCCAAGTAATTTGGTGGTGAGAGCATTTGATGGCTCTAAAAGATCAGTGCTTGGGGAGATTGATCTGCCCGTGATGATTGGTCCGCAGACTTTTAAAATTACCTTCTATGTGATGGACATTCAGCCAGCCTACAGCTGTTTGTTGGGTAGACCTTGGATCCATGCCGCTAGCGCTGTTACGTCTACCCTTCACCAGAAGCTGAAATTCGAGTGGGAAGGCCAGATCATCACCATCTGTGGTGAAGAAGATATCTTTGTTAGCCATCTGGCTACGTATAAGTATATTGAGATGGATGGAGAAATCCATGAAACTATGAGCCAGGGGTTTGAGGCCCTGAACATAAATGAAGCATCTGCTGTACTGGGAACCTCCATGACATCTTATCAGCAAGCCAGGAAGGTTGTTGAAGAGGGGACTGCCCAAGGCTGGGGCAAGCTGCTGCCCGTAGAGAAGAAGGAGGACAAATTTGGGTTGGGTTACAAACCAACTCAACAAGATCAATCAGAGGCTGCCAAGAAGCCCAGTTTTGTTAGCAGGGGAATGCTCACCCCAGATGCAGTGAACAACTTGGAAGACGAGGATGAAAGCGACCGCAACCTGGAGAGCTGGATATGTCCAAGGACCCCGGGGAGCCAAGTCCTTAGCTGGTCTTCCCAGGAAATTATAAGGGTTACTCCTGCAGAGTAATTATTATTTCCTGTATTTTTAAGCATGCATCAAGTCTTGCATCTTGCCCAAGATGACAAGACTCATTTTGTAATCGGGCCATCTTGTAATTTTGTGCAAACAGATCAATCAATGAATATCGGACATCTTTTGCAAATGAGTCTTCTTCTTTTCCGCTCACTGTTTTTCATTTTTCTTTTTGTACAAAAATAAAATGGCAATGTTTTCAAAATGATAAACTTCATTTCACTTTTTTCTAAACAAGATTAAAATCGATCATTAAAATGAACAATCTAAACCCTTGCAGAGAGTGCCTTTCAGACTGCACCGACAACAACACCGCTATGGCTTCGTATGACTTTGACAATCCAATCAATCAAGCTGATGAAGGGGTTGAAGAAGATTATGAGCTTCCTGAAGAGCTAGCCAGGTTGTTAAGGCAAGAGGAGAAGGTTATCACTCCTCATCAGGAGGAGGTCGAAACGGTTAATCTTGGTACGGAAGAAGATGTGAAAGAAGTTAAGATCGGGGCCTGCCTACAAGACTCAGTGAAAGAACAACTGATTGATATGCTTCGGGAGTATGTGGATGTCTTAGCTTGGTCTTATCAGGATATGCCAGGGTTGGACACCGATATTGTCATGCACAAGCTACCTTTGAAAGAGGATTGCCCACCAGTAAAACAGAAATTGCGCCGTACTCGCCCAGATATGGCAATGAAGATAAAAGAAGAGGTACAAAAACAGTGGGACGTCGGGTTCCTTGCTGTAACTAGCTATCCGCCG
Source organism: Lathyrus aphaca (assembly GCA_963966055.1). Lineage (NCBI taxonomy): Eukaryota > Viridiplantae > Streptophyta > Magnoliopsida > Fabales > Fabaceae > Lathyrus > Lathyrus aphaca. The sequence continues at coordinate 627,181,668 of OZ014519.1, forward strand.
TGGGTTGCTAATATTGTACATGTGTCTAAGAAAGACGGCAAAGTGAGAATGTGTGTGGACTACCGGGATCTGAACAGAGCCAGCCCGAAAGATGATTTCCCTTTACCTCACATTGATGTATTGGTTGATAATACGGCTCAGTTCTCGGTGTTCTCCTTCATGGACGGATTTTCAGGATACAATCAGATCAAGATGTCACCTGAAGACATGGAGAAAACTACTTTCATCACACCCTGGGGCACGTTCTGTTACAAGGTGATGCCATTCGGACTGAAGAATGCTGGTGCAACTTATCAACGGGCTATGGTAACATTATTCCATGACATGATCCATAAAGAAATTGAATGTTATGTGGATGACATGATTGCCAAGTCCCTCACAGAAGAAGACCACCTGGTGAATCTGTTGAAGCTATTCAAGCGTCTGAGGAAATACCAACTAAAGTTAAACCCCAACAAATGCACATTCGGGGTGCGATCTGGTAAGCTGCTGGGATTTATTGTGAGCGAGAAAGGGATTGAAGTAGACCCTGATAAAGTTAAAGCCATTCAAGAAATGCCTGCACCGAAGACTGAGAAAGAAGTTCGAGGTTTCTTAGGTAGATTGAACTACATTTCACGGTTCATATCTCACCTTACAGCAACCTGTGAACTCTTGTTGAAGCTGTTAAGAAAGGAACAAACGGTCAGGTGGAACGAAGACTGCCAAAGGGCCTTTGACAAAATCAAGGAATACTTGCAAGAGCCTCCAATCCTTATGCCTCCAGTTGAAGGAAGACCTCTAATAATGTACTTGACAGTATTAGAAGAGTCAATGGGGTGTGTGCTGGGCCAGCATGACGAGTCTGGTCGAAAAGAGTATGCAATATACTACCTAAGCAAAAAGTTTACCGACTGTGAACAACGTTATTCACTGCTCGAGAAAACTTGCTGTGCTTTAGCGTGAGCTGCTCGCCGACTGAGACAGTATATGTTGACCCACACTACTTTATTGATATCAAAGATGGACCCATTTAAGTACATTTTTGAGAAGCCAGCACTCACCGGACGGGTTGCAAGATGGCAAATGATCCTCACAGAGTATGACATCTAGTACACATCCCAGAAAGCCATTAAAGGCAGTGTACTGTCCGATTATCTTGCTGAGCAACCTATTGATGATTACCAGCCTATGAGATTTGACTTCCCTGATGAAGACATCATGTTCATAAAAGCAAAAGATCACGAAGAGCCTATTCACACTGAAGGGCCTGACCCGGAAGAAGAATGGACGATGATGTTTGATGGGACTGTTAACATGAATGGCCGTGGTGTTGGTGCAGTACTCATTACACCTAAGGGAGTTCACATGCCTTTCTCGGCAAAACTCACCTTCAACTGCACTAACAACGAAGCTGAATACGAAGCTTGTATTATGGGTCTTGAGGAAGCCATTGACCTCAGGATCAAGACTTTGACTGTGTTCGGGGATTCAGCTCTGGTAGTCAATCAAACCAACGGCAAATGGTACACCCACCAGGATCATCTGATACCTTATAGGGACTATACAAGAAGGTTATTGACCTTCTTCACAACGGTCAAGCTTGAGTATATCCCTCGGGACGAGAATTAGTTTGCAGATGCTCTGGCTACCATTTCATCCATGATCAAAGTTCAAGCTGCCAACTTTGTACCTCGGATCTCAGTATCCAGACTTGACAGACCAGCATATGTATTCTCAGCAGATGTTATCAAAGACTATAAGCCTTGGTTCCATGACATTAAATGCTTCTTGGAGGATCAGACATACCCACCTGGGGCATCTTCCAATGATAAGAAGACTTTAAGGAGGCTTGCTGGTAGTTTCTTTCTGAATACTGACGGTTCCCTGTACAAGAGAAACTTTGATATGGTACTCCTCAGATGTGTTGATAGAACAGAAGCAGACTTGTTGATGCACGAAGTGCACGAAGGATCCTTTGGTACCCATGCAGGAGGGCATGCCATGGCCAAAAAGTTGCTAAGATCAGGCTATTACTGGATCAAAATGGATGCCGACTGTTGTGCCTATGCCAGAAAATGCCATAAATGCCAGATCTACGCGGATAAGGTGCATGTGCCTCCCAATCCTCTGAATGTGATGTCTTCACCCTGGCCCTTTGCTATGTGGGGCATTGATATGATTGGCAAGATTGAACCGACCGCTTCAAATGGCCACAGATTCATCTTGGTCGCAATTGACTATTTTACCAAGTGGGTTGAAGCAGCTTCATATGCAAATGTTACAAGACAAGTGGTAGCCCGATTCCTGAAGAGAGACATCATCTGTCGATATGGAGTTCCCGAGCGAATCATTACTGATAATGGTTCCAACTTAAACAACAAAATGATGGCAGAACTATGCCGGGACTTCAAGATCCAACACCACAATTCTTCTCCTTACAGGCCAAAGATGAATGGCGTTGTTGAGGCAGCTAACAAGAATATCAAGAAGATTGTGCAGAAGATGGTAGTTACCTACAAAGACTGGCATGAAATGCTACCGTTTGCCTTGCATGGGTACCGTACGTCAATCAGAACGTCCACTGGGGCAACACCGTATCAGCTTGTGTATGGTATGGAGGCAGTCCTGCCTGTTGAAGTTGAATTACCCTCCCTACGGGTACTGATGGATGTTAAGCTGAATGAAGCAGAGTGGGTCCGATCCCGATACGAACAACTGAGTTTGATTGAAGAGAAGAGGTTGGCTGCGATTTGCCATGGGCAGCTATATCAGAAAAGAATGAAGAAAGCCTTCGATCAGAAAGTCAGGCTCCGAGAGTACCAAGTAGGAGATCTTGTGCTGAAGAGACTCCCCCCTCCGCATACAGACCACAGGGGCAAGTGGACTCCGAACTATGAAGGGTCATTTGTGGTAAAGAAATTTTTCTCAGGTGGAGCACTGATGCTCAGCACTATGGATGGTGAAGACTTCCCGTCCCCTGTGAATTCAGATGCAGTTAAAAAATACTTCGCATAAAATGACCCGCTGGACATAAAAACAGAATGTAAGTCCAGGCAAAAATAGGGCATCCCGGTGAGTCAAAGACAGAATAAAAGACTCGGGCAAAAACAAGGGAAAATAAACAAAAATGTACACCCGCTGAGTTGAAAAGCCGCATTGGACAACTCAGGCAAAAATGGGTATCTCGATGGATTGAAAACCCGAAAGGGCGATCCATGCAAAATAAGGGAATAAGCGAACAACTGCATTCTGAATTTGTCTGTATCACTTACAACTTGGTAAACTTCGAAAGGATCAAGTTTCTGTCAGAATCAGCCTTCTTCAGAAAGCAAGACGAGAAGAATGTCAAATGTCATACGAGTCATAGCAAAAGGGAAGCTCCTTGAAGTGTCATCAACATTGCCAACATCTTTTGTTTCTCAATTTGTAACAATCTCCTCATTTTAGGGGATTTGTTCCTTTGACTGTATCTTGCCAATTCAGGGCACACGAATTAATAAAATCAGATTTTTCAGTCATGTTTCGCCTCGTACATTTTATTTTCATTTGCAAAAATGTCCGATGTCTCTAAGATACTGACTGCATAAATATAGATGCTTCTCTTCTAAAAAATACGTGCTTGCAGGAAATATACTTACTCCCGGGAGTGTCTAAACTCTTAGGATAGAATCCGGTAAGGAATACCCCGGGATTACTTGTGTGTTTCTCTGTCTCTTCAGGATTGCAGGTATTCGAAGCACAACATGGGGCATGAAAGCTTCACCCCAGCAAGCTGGTAAATCATTGTCTACTCAGTCTTAGCACCGGAGGTGTTTTCTCCCCGGCTGATTTGCCATTCATTATTCCTCCTCAGCCAAGTACAAAAGCCAGGGAACCATCTCCCCATATGGTGTCAACTTCTACCCAGAAGAGCAACGCGCGAAGGAATCACAACAGAGTGAAGAAAGCTTCTACAAACCCCAGCTGGGTCCCTCATTAATGGGATAGGTTTATCATTGACCTATTCCCCAAGCAAAGTCATACATGACAGACCTACCAGTGATCTCATTCCCAGATGGGATGTCCACTTCAAGTAGATCAACCAGAGATCTTCGCAGCAGCGGGATCCGAATCCCGGATCGGTATCTTTGCATAATCATAGCATTCGCATCATATTCTCCCCATAGAGCGTAGCATTCCGTCTAATACAGAGCATTACGACAAAAATCAAACATATTGCATAATCATAAGCCATGATCTGAATCAAACACTTGTGAAAACTGACAATCCATCAACAATATACAGAAAATTCCCCAAAGTTCCCCGGTAGAAAGCCCAAACATTTCTCTTACAAATACAGATACTTCCTGACACCCGTCCGTGTCATATCCCCAGTAGAAAGCCAAAGCGTCCCCTTTGCACACACAGATACATATATATGCAATTCCTTGACACCCGTTCGTGTCACGCTCCCCAGCAAGTTAAACACTCATCCGTACACCACTCATACTTATTGCTCTTGTTCCACTCGTACAGGTACTCGTCCGTATCTTGTACACATCACTTATATCCTCTCAGATTCGACACTCGTCCGTGTTCTTTGTTAACCAGTTGATACTCGTCCGTATCGCAGCCTTAAGGATGCTCGTCCGCATCTTTAATCTATATACAATGTCTAAACACTTATACCTTTCATTTCTTGGATGTAGACGCTCGTCCGTGTTTACTTTTCCCCAGCGAAGTCCCCAACAAAGCTTGTTGAACTATTTCCTTTTATCTGGCATTCGTCCTATGTCATGATACCTTTTCGGCAGCCGTACCCTGCCAGGTGATCGTCCTTCACCTTCGGATGACCGTCCCTCATCCTTTCCCCAGCGGAGTCTCTATTCATTAGACCCCTTCTCTATCCGACATTCGTCCTATGTCGCGATACTCTCAGCAGCCGTCCCCTGCTGGGTGATCGTTCTTCACCTCTTGATGATCGTCCTTCATCACTTTATCCGATGGTCGTCCCCATCGTTGATCTTGTTATCCGACATTCGTCCTATGTCATGATAAACCCCGAGAGTAGTCGTCCCCTGCTAGGTGATCGTCCTTCACCTCTTGATGATCGTCCTTCATCACTTTATCCGATGGCCGTCCCCATCGTTGATCTTGTTATCTGACATTCGTCCTATGTAATGATAAACCCCGAGAGCAGCCATACCCTGCTAGGTGATCGTCCTTCACCTCCTGATGATCGTCCTTCATCATGTTTATCTGATGGCCGTCCCCATCGTCAACCTTTTTATCCGACATTCGTCTTATGTCGTGATACCTTTTGGGCAACCGTACCTTGCCAGGTGATCGTCCTTCACCTTAGATGACCGTCCCTCATCTTATCCCCAACAGAGCAGCCGTCCTTCACCCTTTGATGACCGTACCTCATCATTTATTTCTACCTCTAAATTTCATGGCTCTACTTGATGGCCGTCCCCATCATAATCTCTTATATCCCCAGCATGTCGGTCGTCCCCGTCATTGCTCTTTCCCCAGCAGTCGTCCTCTGCTCGACGGTCGTCCTCCGTCGCCCGCACTTTATAATTATACTTTATTTTATTTTTACAATCTATATCCCTTTTCTTCTTCATTCTGTGAGTGCATATTTTGGACTGTCTTTGGTATTCAACCACAAGTTATCTTGTTTGCCTGTTAAACCGTTGCTTACATCCTGCGCAGCTAACTCATGTTTGAATAGGGGCAGCTGTAAACACCCAAAATTTGCCCTCACCCATTCACACCATGGCTTGTGATAATTTCATATGCATAAGCTCAAATCATACCATCTCATACCTCATTTTTGATTCACTGCATTGGTTCTAAGTCATCTGCATCTAGGGTTTGTGATCTGAGCAATCTAAGAGCTTCTTGAGCCACTCCAAAGGTCATCAATCACTTCAAAGGGGTCCATGTATGTTCAGGAATCATATTGTATCCTCACAAAGTCAAGGAAATCAAAGAATCACAAGAACTGAGAATGGCATGGAAGCAGAGCCAGGTTTAACTGCACAGATGACCTAGAATTAGGGTTTTGGTTTCAAAAGCCATAACTCCAAATTTTTTGGTCATTCTTGTTTCTATTGGTCTCTATATGTTATAAGGATCATGCATATCAAGTTTCATGAAGAAATTCCATGGGGAAGGCATCTAACCAAGAGTTGACTTCTTGAGCAAGTCAGTGTAAAATCAGGGCATCTGAGGCCCCCAATGACCCAAACAAAGGGTGTTATTCATCATTTTGATTGTGTATGATCTTTATTTGATCATAGAAGATGTTGGAAGTTCACAAAATTGGAGCATTTCAAGCCATTTGCAAAGTTGACTTTTGGGGAAAATGACTTGTAATGGAAACTTGCCATTTTGGGAAACTTTTTCAACCCTTGCTTTTTGATTCAAAATGCTTCAAATGAGAAAACTTTGGTCATGAAAGTTGTAGAATGGATCATTCCCTTTTCAAAAAGTACAAGAACTTGTCCTAATTCATTTTGGATCAAAAGTTATGGCTTGTCAAAGTTGGGAAAAATCACATAAATTCAAGTTTTGTACCAAAGAGGCATTTTGCAAAATGGTATGATCAAGCATTCTAAAGACTTCAAATGTGCACAAACTCTTCACAATATGATCATGTGACTTCTAAAAGTCAGAATTGGCCCAAGAATATTGCATTTTGGTGCCTTGAACTTCATGAATTTCCAAAGGGGGCAAACATGTACCAACTTGCAAAAACTCATGAAGCCATGCCTCTACTTGTTACAGCTCATAGAATCTGATCCATATGAACTCCATGATCTATGCTGAACTCAACCATGCCCCTATCACAACCTCACACTTGCCCATACCTCAAGTACACCTAGACTTTACTTTTTGCAAAAAACCCCATACCAATCCCACAGTGACACAACAACTATTCTGACCAACCAAAACTTTACAAACACACCAAAAGCAAGCCATTTGAGATGATCTTAGAGCCTGAATACACACACAAGCCAGCATTCCCAAAAACCTCCCCTTATGCATTTTGCTTCGAATCACACAGCACAAGCATCAAACACAAAAAACAAACTTCACAAAACATCTCAGCATGTCTCACTGATCATTTCCCTGCCCTCACTCATCCCTGAAACCTCACATAAACCAAATACGATTTCTTCCCCTCTTTGAACAGAACTCAAGCAATCTCTCAAACTAGCCCAAATAAACTCCAGATAAGCTTTGCAAACACTTGAGGGAGGTCAGTGGAGTTGATTGGAAGCAAGGAACTGGTCCAAAAGCTCTTGGGTTGAAAGCTTCGATTCAGGTAGCCATGGAAATTCATTTTTCCAGAACTCTTATTTCTTGTTTCTAAAATGATCTACATGCTTCCCTGAATGCAATGAGCTTTGAATTTTTGAAAATGATGCAAAAATGAGGATGTATTGTTTGTCTGAAACTTTACCCGTAAATTTGATTTCTGTTTGTTCTTCATGATTCATGAAAAAGAAATTAATTTTGTTGCTGGATTGTTGTTTAGGATGTTTAGTTGAGTTGATCTGGAGGTTTTGGCATGATTTAGTGAGGTTTTGAGAGAGTTAGGTTGGAGGTCTCGCCGGAGAAGACGACCGGAAGTCTTCTCTGGCCACCTGAAACTCATTAAGCCCTAATTACATCATTAATGAGAGTTTGAATGTGGAGCGTAGATTGGTTTGACTTTGGTTGACTCGCGCGTGAATGTGTGGCCAGGATGCATCATTAGAAACCCTAACCTTGATTAACTAATTAAAATTCAGTTTAATTAATTCATAAACCATTTTAGCCAGATTTGAATCTGGGCCCTTGGATCTGGCGCGCAGTCAACCAGTCCAAGCCCAGATCAAATCCTGGCCATCCCTTGCGCATACTTTCATTTTCTTTTATTTATTATTTCATTTAATTTGTTTTATCTTTCACATTTAATTTAAAATAGCTAAAGTCATTAAAAAATTCTGAATTTTTTTGTCAAGGTTTTCATTATTTTTCAGAACACAAAAATATTTTTATTTTTATTTTTTGCATTAAAAAATTATTTTTAAATCATTTAAATGTTTATTTTTAATTAATTAATGGAAATTAATTAATTAAAAATGCATTTAGGTATTTAAAAATCACCAAAAAAATTCATGTAACATTTAAAAACATTTAGAAACATTGTCCAACTCTCAAACCAAATTTCTTTTTTGTTCTTGATTCGTTTTGATTATTTTCTTTGGATTTAATTCCATTTCAAGGCAATATTTGGTTTCAAACTTCAAAAATTCATTTCTGCCTAACCATTAAGAGTTGGATGATGATTCTTTTGGCATTGTATCTTGCATAGCATGTAGTTTATAGGTTAAAATTGGTTTGATTTGATCTTGCATTTTCAATTTGTTTTGCATTTTTCTTGAGGAGGTACCTTAAAACCCTAGCAATCTTAGGAAATTCATATCTTTCAATAGGATTAGAGTTGGATCCCCTCCTTTGGGCAGTGAGTTTGTGTAGGTTTAGGGTATCTTTGATTGCATTTTCAAATTTTTATCATGTCATATGCTTCTGATTTTGAATTTTGTTTTGTGTATTGATCATAAACCCTAATTTGTGCCTTCCTTTGCATCCCTTTCTCACTTGCTTGCATTCATTGACTTGCCATGAAATTTTGTGCATTCATTTGATTCATAAAACATCTTAGGACATATTAGAATCATGTTTGATCATTGCATCTTTCATTTGCCATGTTGTATGTCATTTGCACTTTATAACTTCTCATGAACTTTCATGGTCCACTACATGCCTCATTTGCATCCTTATGCTTGTATGATCATTCTCATGCCTTGCCTCATGTTTGTATCATCTCTTAGCATCATTAACATCATGTATTTTCTTCTGACTTTGTCTTGCATCATGCCATTTCATCTCATTTGCATTGCATTTCATTTCTTTCACTAACTTTTCAGGTGGTAAGTTACTTTGAGAAGTGAATTTGCCTTCACTTCTCATGTTCTCTTTTCATCTCTTTCATACTTCCCTTGCTGCACTTTGTATGTGTTTGGGTTTGAGCTTGCTCATTCTTGTTCATCTTACTTTCTTTCTTTAAGCAACTTGCCTTCTTAAGTGAAGCAAGTTGTTTTGCTTCTCTCTGCTCCTTCCTCCTTTCATCTGTTTCTCTCCTTGGTGGCTCTTTAAAGATTTCTTTCTTAAACCCCACTAACCCTAGGAATGACCAAGCATGACAATAATTAGGGTTTTGATTAGTCCCCCATTTAGTTTTACCTTTGTGTCATCTTTTGAGTCTTCTCTTCTCACCTCATAATCAAGGACTAAACCCTAAAGGCTTTAAGGCTTTGTGATTAAGCTTATGCCTGCATCCTTCTATTAGGATGGAGTGTATAACTTTAATCCTAAGTGTTAAACCCTTAATGTGTTTAAATCCTTCAACAAATCCACTTAATAATCATCAAGACATCAAGCTTGTAACTTGGGCCTTGCATTAGGGTTCTAATTCTTCCTTAACTGGTTAAGAAGGACTAACCCTAGTGTTAATGGACAAGTCCCCCTCAAGTTGTCTTACAAACCCTAAAAATCACTTCTTCATCTTACCCTTAACTAAAATCCATTTAATAAAGGCTTTGTTTTGTCATGAGGTTAATCCCTAATCATGGATTAAGTTGAGGAGTCATTCTCAGCTTAAATATTCTCATCTATTATCCTTCTATTAGGATGGTGTAATGAGTCTGTTTAATCCTTGATTATGGCTTAAACTCATTACTTAACACTAAACAAAAACACCAAAAACATCTAATTAATCACAAGTAGGTTAATGATCTTAATCCTACATCAGGGTAATTAAGTGTGAGATGCTGACTTCACACTTAAGGTATTCTCATTACCCCTAATCAGAGGGAGGATGTGATGAGTTTACTAACCCATTGGTTTAGGCTTAAGCTCATTTCCCAATGCCAGACTTCAAAAAGCAATAAAAGACTGAAAACACAAAAACAAACAATAATCGTCTCCTCCGGGATTCTTTTCTCACCTCATTCATTCACAAACGAGAACTTGCTTCTTCCGTCTAATGCAAGACAGTTTGCACCTGAGCCAGACAGGTCATACACTTGAGCATAGGCAAGTAAGCAGTTCACAAGTCAATTTATCTTTCAGTCTCTTTGAGTCGAACTACGGTGTTCTGACTTCCTCATTGCACAAGAGGATACGTAGGCATAACTTAACAGTTATCGAACAAAAGTCTATGTATATTCTCCCCTCTTTCAGCTTTATTCTTTTAGCCTCATGGTCTTGAGCATTTCATTCTTGTTCTTACATTGACACTTTATATACTTCACTTCACATTTATTTTACACTGACACTTGCATTCTTTCCAGCCTTGATACACAAATTGCACTGACACTACCCCCTTAAAACACAAATCTTTTAAGCGTGGATCCCGTCGAGTACGGCGGACTATCTGGGTGCTAACACCTTCCCAGGTTGTAACCAACCCCCTTTCTCAGTCTCTCTGGTTCGCAACTGTCTTATCCATATCCTTCTAGGTTTATGCAACATTACCTTTCCTTCGGGATAAAAAATGCCTAGCTGGCGACTCTATTCATTCCCTCCTCTTTCACCGACCGTTCGCGTCTGTACCTGTTGCACCCCAAAATTTGCCCTCACAATACAAGACTTTGTGTGCTAAGAAGGTTCACAAGTTTCCCAATGTTTACAAGACCTTTCATGAGGTTCATGAAGTCTACAAGTCACTTTATGAAGGTTCACAAGGTTCACAAGTTTCCCAATGCTTTCAAGACCTTTCATGAGGTTCATGAAGTCTACAAGTTACTTTATGAAGGTTCACAAGGTTCACAAGATTCACAATGCTTACAAAACCTTTCATGAGGTTCATGAAGTCTACAAGTCACTTTATGAGGTTCACAAGGTTCACAATACCTCCCATGAGGTTCACAATACATTTTATGATGGTTCACAAGGTTCACAAAATTCACAATTGGTCAGAAGAGTTAAAAATTCCCTCAGACAATGCACCTCCTAAGCAGTGCATCCAAAACTAGGGTTTTGACTTTAATCAGGCTAAATGGACTTCCAAGACTTCAAGTGAGCTTCATAACATCCTATATGTGTGTAAGAACCCCCATGACAAGTTTCAAGACTTTTCCCAAAGGTTTGCTCAATCAGATGATCAGATAGGTCAAAATCAGTCAAAGCAGTTAAAAAGTCAAACTGAGGTCAACTGTGGTCAAACCAAAGTCAAACTTCATGATTTTTTGCCAACATCAAGTATATGAAGTAAAATTCATCATTTGATCAAGGGTTGATCATGATTCATCAAGGATATTTCAGATCATCAAGAATCAGGAGTTTCTAAATTAGGGTTTCCTTAGTAAAAGTCAACTGAACTTTGACCAGCCATAACTTTCACATGCTTCATCACCAAGTATCCATCCAAAGCTCATTTTGAAGGAAATTGAATTCTCTACAACTTTGTGTCTCACAAGCCAAGCCCAAAAATGCTTCATTTGGAAGGTATGAGCTAAGACATTATAGGTCCTTTTGAAAGTCAACAAAAAGTCAACAACTTCAAATGGGCATAACTTGAGAATGGTAAATGATATGGACATGAAACCAGTGGGGTTGGTTAGAGGACTCTTCAAGCTTTCCAAAATGTCCAAGAACACCCTCATAGCATTAAAATTGAAGGATATGTGCCCTTGCAAAGTTGGGAAATTTTTGAGTGGTGTATGAGGAAAATAGGGTCTTAAAACCATAATTCTTCAAATGGGCTGAACTTTTTGTGACCCAAGGTGTTCCATGACATCATGCACGAAATTTATTTAATATTTTCATAATTTTAGTTATTTTATTTATTATGATTTTTTATATTAAAAATCATTCTAAATTCAAATAAAATATAAAACATGAAGATTTAAAATATATTTTGATTCTAGAAGGTCATGAAAGTTAATTGGATCAAATTGATATGAGAATTATGGTGATTGTCTTAAAATAGTAAGGTTACATTCAAAAATATTTGAATTTTAAGACATGATCTTTTTCAATCTTCAATGATCAAAAAGTCCAAACAACCCAACAATTTTTTGACCTAATTTCATCTACTATAAATACATAAACACATCACAAGCATTGAAAATTTTTTTGGCTGCCTCAAGAGTAAGTTTCAAATCTTCAAAAATTCATCAAAAATTCACAATTCAGATTCTTCCTTAGAGACTCTCTCTCAAGGCATTCTAAAGGTTGCAAAACACTCCTTGGACATCACTGAACCTATTCCAATCATCCTCATCATCTTCTTGCCAAATTCATATTCTTGCCTTTCTTTTGATTTTTTTGAATTTCAATGATTTACGTATGATTAATTGATTTTGATTACATAATATGTTTGTTTGGTTGTGTAGATGGTTTTTGGATAGTTGGATTTAAGTTTCGATGCATGAATCATAGGGCACCATGGAGAACTAAACTATTGGTTAATCTGCTGTAATCTATTTTCGTCGATACATCGAAGGCTGCAGTAGTGATAAACATTACAGGCTGACAGGTAAGTCAGGTAAGTACTACTGTTTCGATTTGCTCCGAATTTTTTCCAGAAATTCAGAAAAAAATCGACAAACAATACTCTTTTAGAATAGAATTCTAAAAGATTTCGACCCTCAAAATCGCAAATTCCTCTTTTTTCTATTTTATTTGATTTATTTTCTATTTTCATATTCTCAAAAAAATCTAAAAAAAATTGTGCGTTCTTTATTTGATTTTATTAGATTTTTAGCATCGTTTTAATATTTTTTAAATTTTATTTTAATCGCTTTTCTTATTTTTCATTATTTTAAAATCTGCAGCAATTTTATTTGATCCTGTTTATTTCTTTTTTTATTCTTCCAACAGTATATACCAAAAATAGGCAGGTGGGAGGAAAAAGATGGTGTGTGGCATGCGCTGATTGCCCTAGTGACAAAGACCTAAGACCCACAACCTAGTGGCAAGGAACTGAGGTTTGGAGCATTTTGATGAAGAAACGTGGGTGTCCTAGTGGCAAAGAACTCAATGAAGCAAAAAGGGCAAACCCCCAATATTTTTGGTATCTCTAACTTTATTTTTCCCTTTTTCATCAAATTATGTATTTTCTTTGAATTTCCTTATTATTATTATTAAACTAATTTCTAAAAGATAAAACAAAATCCTTTTTTTTTTTAAAACTTATATTTTTTTCATAAACCTTAATTTTTTCCCTAAACCTTAATTTTAAACCTAAATCTTAATTTTTTTCATAAACTTTAAACCCTGAAAATTTAGCCCTAATCTTTATCTTAAAACCCAAATTTCGCCATAATTTTTACCCTAAAATTTTTCCTAAACCTTAAATTTTTTTTAATCTTAAATTTTTTTTCTCAAATATTAACCCTAATTTTTCTTCTTACCCTAAAAATTAACTTATTTTTCTAAACCCTAATTATTAATCCTTGTTTTTATTAATATGTAAATGACTTTAATATTTTGTTTATTATTATTATATTTATTATATTTTCTTAATTAACTACTAAAAAATATTTCAATATTTATTTAACCTAAAAATAATTTTTCTTTTTAAATTCTTATTTTCTTTATTATTCTAACCATTATTATTGTTAATATTTTATTATTACTAATATTTGATTTTTGTGGTTTATTTATTATTCTTATTATATTTATTATTATTATTTTATTTTGATTATTATGTATCTGCTAAAGCCATGTAATAGTCGTAGGTTTATTCTTGTTTATATTTTATGTTTATAGATATTTTCATTGCGTGGTTAGTAACTATAGGGTGTGCATAACATGTTTGTGATTAAAATTAATTTAGAAAATTAATTAAATAAGATAAATACTTGAACATGAACACTCACACATGTAAGTCGATCTTTGATCGCCATCCTACACTTTCTAAGGTTACCTCTCATGTTGCCTATTTTTAAGGTCAAGTAAGGTGTCTAAAAGCAAGGTCCCTTCTTCTAAAATATCATCAAGTCCCTTTACGATTATAAGATCAAGTCCCTTCGATGTTGCCTTCGTAAATGATCTTGTCCCTTTCGAATAAAAGATGATAAGTCCCTACGAATTGCTAAAGACACCTTACAGTTGCCTAAACACAGATGACCCTTCACATGTCCCATACATCCAGGGTAATGACTACCTATTCCTTAATAATAGGGATAGTCTTACCATTTAAAGGATAAAGAACAGAAAGACTTAAACTTTAGGGTAGGTTCCTCATAATTACTTGCTCACTATTCAAAAACTTTTCAAACACTTCACACATTTCAAACAATTTTCAAAACAAAGGTTTATACGCATCCGTACATGGATCATTATAAACATTTAAGAAAATTTCTATTCACACACTACACATTTCAAAAACATTTTAAAGTGAGCTAAGTAACTAAGAGCCCATGGATAACCATGGATGTAAAGGGTGCTAACACCTTCCCTTTACATAACCTACCCCCCGGACCCAAAAATCTTTTAAAAGGTCTTTCCTGTTCTTTTATGCCTTTCCTTTGGATAAAATAAAAGTCGGTGGCGACTCTTGCTATCCGCAACATAACTAAAGTCAGTTCTCCCACCGTGTTACAGAACTGGCGACTCTGCTGGGGATTTAAATTTAAGAAGGGTATCCTTAGGAATTAGATCACTTAAATTGTTTGCCTTGTTTGCTTTACTTTACTTGTTGGGCTCTTATGTGTGAAAGGTCCTAACCCGGATCTAGTGTACCTTAGGTAAATGGCAATAGACCAAGGAAACTGTACGACGTATATCGATACGGTTGATCTGGTGGCCATAGTTAGTGTGACTTCTTGGTTGGTGCTTATGTTCCTTAAGTCAAGTTGAGGATAATATGAGGCTGCCATATGTTGTCAATGCACTAACTAACTCTTAGAACCCTAGTTAACTCATCTTGGCCTTTAGAAAGTAGTGAGGTAACCGGCTTTGGTGCAGACTGATGTTGGTTGACACTCGATACTACACTCATTGAGATCTTAAACTTGGAGGGTTTTGGTTGGCAAGTAAGTTGCCTACTGAACAACCACCCTTGTGAAGGATCAATGATATTGAGATCCCTTAGAACCTGGTTACTTTATAGGACAGGATGAACCATCTAACTTCAGGGGAGGGTACTTACCTTTGAACCTCATGCAAGTCTTTAAACCTAGGGCTATGGTGTGACTTGCTTGTGTGTGCCACATGTTTGTGATTGAGCATAACATCATGACATCATCATGCATCATAAGCATAGCATTCTCACTAACCATTTCAAGGACCAAAGGATTTATCTTTGTTCTTTGTTGCAGGTCATGGCTTCTGCTCGTAGAAACACCATCAGGATCAACTTTGTGGGAATACCTCCCAAGCTTAAAGAGTTAGTTTCTCAAGTGTCTGATCATTCCCATTTCATCAAGAGACATGGCCACCTATTGGATCTAGTCACTTCAGGGTTCAATGAAGACATGATGAGTGTCCTGTTTCAGTTCTTTGACCCTAAGCACCACTGCTTTACATTCCCCGACTATCAGCTGGTTCCAACCATGGAGGAGTTCTCTAAACTTCTGGGCATACCTGTTCTTGATCAAAGACCCTTCACAGGCTTGGAAAGAGAGCCTAAACCAGAGGTTATTGCTGCAGCCTTACATCTGAAGAAGTATGACATTGTTCTAGAAACGAGAAGCGGAGTTAAGGGTATTCTTGCTAAGGTATTAATGGATAAAGCTCAAATGTTCCTGAAGGCCACGAGCTATGATGCTTTTGAGGAGATCTTAGCCTTGCTGATTTATGGCTTAGTATTGTTCCCCAATCCAGATCAGTTCATAGATGTTCATGCCATCAACATTTTCCTGAGTCACAATCCAGTGCCTACATTGCTTGGAGACATCCTACATTCTCTTCATACTCGTACTACAAAAGCAAGAGGAACTCTGATGTGCTGCACACCTTTGCTTTCTAGGTGGTTTATTTCTCACCTTCCTCGCTCAGTGATGAAGAATGAACAAGGGTCTAGGTGGTCCAAGAGGATTATGTCTCCCTCTCATTCAGATATCCATTGGTGCTCCAGATCTATGGAGAATATCACTATCATTGACCGTTGTGGGGAGTTTCCTAATGTGCCACTTCTAGGCATAAGAGGAGGCATTACCTACAACCCCTCTCTAGCTCTACGACAGTTTGGTTACGCTCGGAGCGATGGTCCACATGACATGTTGATTCAGGGCATTGTGTTTGATTACGACAACGATCTTCAAGGTTGCCGTCGGAGATTCATACGAGCTTGGGGAAAGGTAAACAGGGTTGACAGCAAGACACTGGAGCCTAAGTACACTATTCCTATGGAAGCTTATCTCAGATGGGTGCGATCTCGTGCTCAGACTCTCATGATGCCATATCCTGCTATCCTGTCAGTTACCATGGAACCTGTTGCTGAAGGAGACACTGCTTATACCATCCTTCACCCAGACATGCCTACTGACATGGAAGATTTACAGAGATCCTGGATCCAGCTGAAGGAGCAAAGGGATACTTTTGAGGCTCATTACAAAGAAAGCCAAGAAAGAATCCTGGAACTAACAAAACAACTTCACGAAGAACGGAATCTCAACTCATACCTCAACACAAAGAGGAAACGTCCATGGGAGACTTAAAACCCCCATCTCTTGTATTTATTTCATTTCATTTTCTGTAAGCTCAAGAGGCAAAACAAATTTATTACTAATAAAAGTTTACCTTTTTGTTTGTTTAAGCAAATTTAAATCCTGCGGTCCTTGAAAACATTGCATACGCATTTACATTCCATATCATTGCATCACAGGTTTATAATTGTGCACAGGTTTCTCATCTTCTCGCTGTTTATTTTAGCAATGGCTCTTGAACAAACAGTTAAGGATCTCCAGGCACAAAATGCACAGTTCCAAGAGCTGATCCTGAACCTGACCAAGGGGCAGGATGAATTGAAGACACTACTGGCTAAGAAGAAGAATCCTGAGGACAACAAGGATGATCAGCTGAAACAACTACAAGCTGAGATGACAGGAATGAGGATCCAGATGAATGGCCAGGTGGCTCTTATTCAAAGATTAGCTCAGGGGCAAGAAGAGCTAAGAACCTTTGTCCACAAACTTCAAAGTAATGGAGTCAGGAATCTAATTGTTAGTCAACCTCCATTAAAACAAGCTGATTTGGTTGGAAAAAAGATGAGGATAAAAGAAGGTAAGAAACCGGTTGCCATTGATTGTTCTTCAGTTGAAGAAGAAAGACCTGATAAGGTTAATCTACCCCAACACAAGGAATGTAAAAGGAAGTTCATCAAGTTCAGCACACCAATGCCACAAGTTTTGCAATGCCTGTTGGAGATGAAGCTAATTTCCTTGGAAAATGCTCCTAAAAATCCAAACACCTCTTCTCCTCGCTATAATCCCAAGGCAAAGTGTAAGTATCACTCCAACAGTCCTGGACACGATACTAATAACTGTTGGGCATTGAATAAGAAGGTTCAAGATCTGATTGACGAAGGAATCCTAGAGGTTACTCCAGAAGGTCAAGTTGAATTTTACCATCGTCCATCAAACACCGAAGCTGCAAGACAAGTAGCCCAAAATAACAAGAAAGGAAGAATACCTATGCCTGTTGAGATATGGGGCACCTTGGGGCATCCAAGTGGAAAATTTGATTTCATGGTGAAGTATACTGCTCCTCAAAGTTCACAGATTGCAATTGAAGACATTCAGCCAACTGGATGGGACAACATTTGAATTTTTTATTTGTAATTTCTTTTATTTGTTTGAACACTTACTATTATGTTAAACTTTTGTTTTCTTTAATGCATTGCATATGTTTGTCTTGAATTAATCCATTCGTTCCACTATATTTTGAATTATGCTTCTTATTTCTATCTTGTGATATTTAACTCCTGATAAAGCTATAAGCCTGTAGAGGGAGGATGACGAAAACAATACCGTAATATTAGGCAGTATGCTTTTGAACAGACTATGCTGACGATGTACAGGCATTATTTCAATTCCTAAACAGTGGAGATATAAGGAAGTTAATCCCTAGTCAACCCTTTTGAGCCTATGAAGTAGGAGTTTTTATTCTCGTACAAATTAAAACCCTTATTCATAACCTGGGGCAGGGTAGTTACTCAGTTAACTCAAATATGCCAATTGCTTGTGTTGTACACAACTAATGATGGTTCTCTGTAATCATTAAACCTGATAGTCAATATCCAGCAAAAGAAAAGCTTACTAAGTCAAAACCTATGAAGGAGACTTAGTAAAACATTAAGACATCCCACTGACTGTAACCTTGAAATAAACAGTTCAGGCAAAAGGAAGGGATAATAAAGCCAAAAAAAAAAAAGGGAGGTCACTATGAATCCTCGACAAAGAAAGATGACTGAATGTTCAAATAAATGTTGGGTTTCTGAACCATCACAAATGTCAGTGTTACAATTCCAAACTGCTATGGAACCTCAATGCATGAGTTAACTGAGCATAGGACTGAAGAACATCATGGAGATTGGGTTGGGTAAAAATAAAATTTGAGCCTTTATCCTTTGTTTCTTAAACCGTGAACCAGGCCACGTTATAACCCTCTAAAAGTCCTAACTGAAGCATAGTTAGTTCGAAAGCGTACTTCTACAAAAAGGTATCCTGACTCCTTTAGGGCTTATTATAAAACTTGAGTTAATATCACAGTTTTCACAAAAAAAAAAAAAAAAAACAGTTTTTCTAAAATAACTTGTTTCAAAACTTCAAGACAGACATAAGCATTGCATTTTTGAATATATTTGTTTGCATATACCTGAGCGTTTGACAAATGGAGAAGCTTACAGGATGAATGTTCAATGAACCAAAGTCCTTCCGATAAACAAAGTTGCTTCCTGGATCAAAGTCCATGTATACAAAGGGGCATAGTCATTATCTCCCAATCAAGGGGGCAGGCCATGATACTTCCTAACTCATTTGGGGCAATCAGGACAAGATTCAACTATGTTTAAGCAGCCAGAGGCAGATCTCCTCATCTATCTGAAGTGCCAAGGGTAACATTACAAAGTTCATAATGCCAAGGGCATAGTCACTGTTTCCCAGTCAAGAGGCATACCAAGTTACTGTTCAATTCAGTTGGGGCAATTAAGTCCAGACTCAGCTGTGCTTAATAGCCAGGGGCATTTTTCCTCGTACAGTTGAATTACCAAAGGTGACATTACAGAGTTCACAATGCCGGGGGCATATGCTTATGGGGCATTCTGCTTGTTTCTCTTGAGGTAGCTCATTGCAGATACTTCCATTATGGGACAATTCATCCTCAACCAAGGGGCAATGCTTTCTCTTCAAATCTAATACCTAGAGCGTATATGGTCCATTACAGTTTGAAGACACATTCCTCTCATTGTATTACCTTGATTCTCAGCTGAAACCATGATGGAAATTAATTGTCTATGCCAGTAGTATCAGATGGTGTCAGTATCATGTCTTCAGATCCAGCTATGAGGATTCCTGGGAAGGTATTCAGGAAAGTTAAAAATTTCAGGAGCTCCAAATCCAATTGGCTATACACTCTCGAAGTTGAAACAATTATGTTTTCAAGTTCAGCTTTACTTTTCCCTCTGAATCCAGATCTACTTTTACCCTAAGCGAAACGTCCATTAGTTGTGTTTAAATGTATGTATGCTTAATATGATTGATGTTTACCAGAAATGCATGAAAACGCAGTAATAGTATTTACCAAGGACGAACGAGGGAAGGATTTCAACGAAGCTTCACTGGTTCATCTTTACAAAACAGCTACAAACCCTCAGTAGGACAAATCCATCTTCATAAAGTCACATCTCCCCTGGAATTTTTATCCATCTCTTTTATCCTCATACGGATATACGGGAATTTACTTTCCAAAAGAGTACGACGAACGAAGACGGGAGGTTATATCTACCCTACTATCAAACGAAGACAAAGGTTATGTATACTTTACCATCCCTAGCAGACGGGAGGTTATCTATACCTTGCTATCCCCAGCATACGGGAGGTTATGTATAATATATTATCAAACAAGATGGGAATAAGTTCCTCATATCCTTCAACAACGAATCGGGATTTATTTTCCCTGGCCAGCAGTTGTTATACGAAGATATCCAGACGCTTCAGGCAGCATCATTTCATACATACATCATTTATATCATACCATAACATACATATCCATAAATACATAATACATTTACTTAGGTGCATCATACTATGCATGCATACATATAACATAAACTAACATTCTCCTTGCAGGAAGGTTATATGCAGATAAAGTTATATCAACAATTCACAACAGATCAGAAATGATCCATACACTACTCAAGATGTCCTCGAATAGCAGGCAAACGGTCCATAAAAAGATCCATTCCCTGGTTCAAGACATCTTTCAGAAGAACAAATCCTGACGTTCTTTTGACCCTTAAGAGCAAATCCTGACGCTCTTTTAGCCCCTTGTCCAAGACTTTTTCAGAAGAACAAATCCTGACGTTCTTTTGACCCTTAAGAGCAAATCCTGACGCTCTTTTGGCCCCTTGTCCAAGACTTTTTCAGAAGAACAAATCCTGACGTTCTTTTGACCCTTAAGAGCAAATCCTGACGCTCTTTTGACCCCTTGTTCAAGACTTTTTCAGAAGAACAAATCCTGACGTTCTTTTGACCCTTAAGAGCAAATCCTGACGCTCTTTTGGCCCCTTGTCCAAGACTTTTTCAGAAGAACAAATCCTGACGTTCTTTTGACCCTTAAGAGCAAATCCTGACGCTCTTTTGACCCCTTGTTCAAGACTTTTTCAGAAGAACAAATCCTGACGTTCTTTTGACCCTTAAGAGCAAATCCTGACGCTCTTTTGGCCCCTTGTCCAAGACTTTTTCAGAAGAACAAATCCTGACGTTCTTTTGACCCTTAAGAGCAAATCCTGACGCTCTTTTGACCCCTTGTTCAAGACTTTTTCAGAAGAACAAATCCTGACGTTCTTTTGACCCTTAAGAGCAAATCCTGACGCTCTTTTGACCCCTTGTTCAAGACTTTTTCAGAAGAACAAATCCTGACGTTCTTTTGACTCTTAAGAACAAATCCTGACGTTCTTTTGACCTTGGAGAGTAGGCAAACGGTCTGTACAAAGGTCCGCTCCCTAGTCCAAGATATTTCCAGAAGAGATAATCGCCACGAAGATTTATTTCTACTGGTCCATTCAACAATTCAAATCATGTTGCATAAATGATTCAGAGACGGCCTATACAAAGACCTAGTACTGAGATCCAGTATCAACACAAAGCTATCATCATATCTAGTTCTTTAGATGGCATCTCTAAGCCCATCTCCAGTTCTTCCAAGTGGCATCTTTAAGCCCACTCAAGTATATTCAACTAGCCATCTGTATTACTCTACGCGCTGGTGAGTGCAAATTTTTGGGCTTTTGTGTTCAATCCCCTTCAACCTTCCAGGTCACGACTGGCAAATATACCAATCTAACCCCTCAGGTTTCAGAAAATTGAATAGGGGCAGCTGTTGCACCCCAAAATTTGCCCTCACAATACAAGACTTTGTGTGCTAAGAAGGTTCACAAGGTTCACAAGTTTCCCAATGTTTACAAGACCTTTCATGAGGTTCATGAAGTCTACAAGTCACTTTATGAAGGTTCACAAGGTTCACAAGTTTCCCAATGCTTTCAAGACCTTTCATGAGGTTCATGAAGTCTACAAGTTACTTTATGAAGGTTCACAAGGTTCACAAGATTCACAATGCTTACAAAACCTTTCACGAGGTTCATGAAGTCTACAAGTCACTTTATGAGGTTCACAAGGTTCACAAGGTTCACAATACCTCCCATGAGGTTCACAATACATTTTATGATGGTTCACAAGGTTCATAAAATTCACAATTGGTCAGAAGAGTTAAAAATTCCCTCAGACAATGCACCTCCTAAGCAGTGCATCCAAAACTAGGGTTTTGACTTTAATCAGGCTAAATGGACTTCCAAGACTTCAAGTGAGCTTCATAACATCCTATATGTGTGTAAGAACCCCCATGACAAGTTTCAAGACTTTTCCCAAAGGTTTGCTCAGTCAGATGATCAGATAGGTCAAAATCAGTCAAAGCAGTTAAAAAGTCAAACTGAGGTCAACTGTGGTCAAACCAAAGTCAAACTTCATGATTTTTTGCCAACATCAAGTATATGAAGTAAAATTCATCATTTGATCAAGGGTTGATCATGATTCATCAAGGATATTTCAGATCATCAAGAATCAGGAGTTTCTAAATTAGGGTTTCCTTAGTAAAAGTCAACTGAACTTTGACCAGCCATAACTTTCACATGCTTCATCACCAAGTATCCATCCAAAGCTCATTTTGAAGGAAATTGAATTCTCTACAACTTTGTGTCTCACAAGCCAAGCCCAAAAATGCTTCATTTGGAAGGTATGAGCTAAGACATTATAGGTCCTTTTGAAAGTCAACAAAAAGTCAACAACTTCAAATGGGCATAACTTGAGAATGGTAAATGATATGGACATGAAACCAGTGGGGTTGGTTAGAGGACTCTTCAAGCTTTCCAAAATGTCCAAGAACACCCTCATAGCATTAAAATTGAAGGATATGTGCCCTTGCAAAGTTGGGAAATTTTTGAGTGGTGTATGAGGAAAATAGGGTCTTAAAACCATAATTCTTCAAATGGGCTGAACTTTTTGTGACCCAAGGTGTTCCATGACATCATGCACGAAATTTATTTAATATTTTCATAATTTTAGTTATTTTATTTATTATGATTTTTTATATTAAAAATCATTCTAAATTCAAATAAAATATAAAACATGAAGATTTAAAATATATTTTGATTCTAGAAGGTCATGAAAGTTAATTGGATCAAATTGATATGAGAATTATGGTGATTGTCTTAAAATAGTAAGGTTACATTCAAAAATATTTGAATTTTAAGACATGATCTTTTTCAATCTTCAATGATCAAAAAGTCCAAACAACCCAACAATTTTTTGACCTAATTTCATCTACTATAAATACATAAACACATCACAAGCATTGAAAATTTTTTTGGCTGCCTCAAGAGTAAGTTTCAAATCTTCAAAAATTCATCAAAAATTCACAATTCAGATTCTTCCTTAGAGACTCTCTCTCAAGGCATTCTAAAGGTTGCAAAACACTCCTTGGACATCACTGAACCTATTCCAATCATCCTCATCATCTTCTTGCCAAATTCATATTCTTGCCTTTCTTTTGATTTTTTTGAATTTCAATGATTTACGTATGATTAATTGATTTTGATTACATAATATGTTTGTTTGGTTGTGTAGATGGTTTTTGGATAGTTGGATTTAAGTTTCGATGCATGAATCATAGGGCACCATGGAGAACTAAACTATTGGTTAATCTGCTGTAATCTATTTTCGTCGATACATCGAAGGCTGCAGTAGTGATAAACATTACAGGCTGACAGGTAAGTCAGGTAAGTACTACTGTTTCGATTTGCTCCGAATTTTTTCCAGAAATTCAGAAAAAAATCGACAAACAATACTCTTTTAGAATAGAATTCTAAAAGATTTCGACCCTCAAAATCGCAAATTCCTCTTTTTTCTATTTTATTTGATTTATTTTCTATTTTCATATTCTCAAAAAAATCTAAAAAAAATTGTGCGTTCTTTATTTGATTTTATTAGATTTTTAGCATCGTTTTAATATTTTTTAAATTTTATTTTAATCGCTTTTCTTATTTTTCATTATTTTAAAATCTGCAGCAATTTTATTTGATCCTGTTTATTTCTTTTTTTATTCTTCCAACAGTATATACCAAAAATAGGCAGGTGGGAGGAAAAAGATGGTGTGTGGCATGCGCTGATTGCCCTAGTGACAAAGACCTAAGGCCCACAACCTAGTGGCAAGGAACTGAGGTTTGGAGCATTTTGATGAAGAAACGTGGGTGTCCTAGTGGCAAAGAACTCAATGAAGCAAAAAGGGCAAACCCCCAATATTTTTGGTATCTCTAACTTTATTTTTCCCTTTTTCATCAAATTATGTATTTTCTTTGAATTTCCTTATTATTATTATTAAACTAATTTCTAAAAGATAAAACAAAATCCTTTTTTTTTTTAAAACTTATATTTTTTTCATAAACCTTAATTTTTTCCCTAAACCTTAATTTTAAACCTAAATCTTAATTTTTTTCATAAACTTTAAACCCTGAAAATTTAGCCCTAATCTTTATCTTAAAACCCAAATTTCGCCATAATTTTTACCCTAAAATTTTTCCTAAACCTTAAATTTTTTTTAATCTTAAATTTTTTTTCTCAAATATTAACCCTAATTTTTCTTCTTACCCTAAAAATTAACTTATTTTTCTAAACCCTAATTATTAATCCTTGTTTTTATTAATATGTAAATGACTTTAATATTTTGTTTATTATTATTAAATTTATTATATTTTCTTAATTAACTACTAAAAAATATTTCAATATTTATTTAACCTAAAAATAATTTTTCTTTTTAAATTCTTATTTTCTTTATTATTCTAACCATTATTATTGTTAATATTTTATTATTACTAATATTTGATTTTTGTGGTTTATTTATTATTCTTATTATATTTATTATTATTATTTTATTTTGATTATTATGTATCTGCTAAAGCCATGTAATAGTCGTAGGTTTATTCTTGTTTATATTTTATGTTTATAGATATTTTCATTGCGTGGTTAGTAACTATAGGGTGTGCATAACATGTTTGTGATTAAAATTAATTTAGAAAATTAATTAAATAAGATAAATACTTGAACATGAACACTCACACACGTAAGTCGATCTTTGATCGCCATCCTACACTTTCTAAGGTTACCTCTCATGTTGCCTATTTTTAAGGTCAAGTAAGGTGTCTAAAAGCAAGGTCCCTTCTTCTAAAATATCATCAAGTCCCTTTACGATTATAAGATCAAGTCCCTTCGATGTTGCCTTCGTAAATGATCTTGTCCCTTTCGAATAAAAGATGATAAGTCCCTACGAATTGCTAAAGACACCTTACAGTTGCCTAAACACAGATGACCCTTCACATGTCCCATACATCCAGGGTAATGACTACCTATTCCTTAATAATAGGGATAGTCTTACCATTTAAAGGATAAAGAACAGAAAGACTTAAACTTTAGGGTAGGTTCCTCATAATTACTTGCTCACTATTCAAAAACTTTTCAAACACTTCACACATTTCAAGAAATCAAGAGCTGGGGAGCATCTAGCCAAGATTGAGAAAGCAGAGGTGGAGCATCTAGCCAAGATTGAGAAAGCAGAGGACTACATCAAGAAATCAAGAGCTGGGGAGCAAATTTTGAAGAATGCCTGTAAAGAGGCCCAGTTTCAGAAGGCTAGGACTGATCTCTATCTGAAAGAAAGTCAAGCTAGGTGGGTCAGAATCACTGAAGCTCGCACTCAAGAAGATAAGAGAACTCAAGACAGGATTGAGCAATTGGAAGCCAATGAAAAGAAACAACAGGAGGCTCTGCTAGCAGCCCAGAAGGAGATTTCAGAATTGAAGATTAGGGCTGGTGTAAAGAGGGCAAAGGACCAAGACAGGCACAAGAAGCTGACCACTGCCATTGCCACCAGAAACCTTCTTATCAGAAACATTATAGAGCATCCGACTGGTCCTATAACTGAAGCACTTTTGAAGGAGGTTAAGGAGGATGAGTTTGGCTTAGATGTTTGACTATTTTGCTTATTGTTATTTCCATTTCATGTACTTTTCTTTTGTTGTATTTTGACCCCTCAGGGGCATGTGTTGTAAAAAAGCAAACTATGTATGATCCACCATTTGTAATGTATCTGTCAGTTTGTTTCATTTGAGTTTCTTTTCTCAAGCAACATCAAAGCATCTTCCTCAGGGTCTGGAAAGGTCAAAACCAAGAACCAAGCCGGATACCTTGGAAAATAAATAAGCATAATGCATTGCATGCTAACTCTTGTTTTGTTTTGTAGGTTTTTATTTTGTTTGTTACTAACTCTGTTGTGGTTCAGGAATTATTGCTCGCCGTCGGGTGTTTCCTCTCAACCGTCCGCACAGGTATCCTACTCGCAACAATATTCCTGGTATACAGATGGACCAAGTACAGCAAGATCTGACAGAGGTCAGAACTCAGATGGCTAATGAAAGGCTGGAGATGAGAAACCAAATGACCCAGTTCATGGAAGTAATGAATGGCTTGGCCCAAAGTCAAGAAAGGTTGAGGGCATTGGTAGAAAGACAGACCCCGGAAGAGCCCCATCTGGGAACTGGAGGAACAAGTAACAATGAGAGGGGTCAGCCTCATGTTAATCCACCAGTATATGGGCCTCATCTGCATCCGGAAGTCAACATCCCGGGTAATGTGCAAGGAAATACTACTGCAGGCAGGATCTTGCAAGAAGATCCTCAAGAGGAGCAATTCACTGTCATGGGAGCTAGGGATGAAGTTTATGATAGAAGGTTTGATGAAATTGCTGAGAAGTTGAGATCTTTGGAGTCCCAAAATTCCCTGGGTTTTGATGTCATGGATATGGGGTTAGTAGATGGGGTAAGAATTCCCCATAAGTTTAAACCTCCTTGCTTCGAGAAGTACAATGGAACTTCCTGTCCACGAACTCACCTACAGTCTTTTCTGGGGAGACTTAAGGCATACACTATGGATGAAAAACTGTGGATGTTTTATTTTGAAGACAGTTTGACTGGGGCTTCAAGGGAATGGTACTCACACTTAACTAAAGCTACATCAGGTGTTGGAAGGACCTAGCTGAGGCCTTCATCAGGCAGTACCAATACAACTTGGACATGGCTCCTAACAGGACCCTTTTGATGGGAATGTCTCAGTCCTCCAGAGAAAGCTTCAGGGAATATGCCCAGAGGTGGAGACAGCTTGCTGCTGCTGTCCAGCCACCCATGTCGGAAAGAGAAATGGCCGACATGTTTATGAATACTCTGCAAGGAACATATATTGATAGGCTAGCTGCCTTCTCTTCTACCAGCTTCGCTGACGTAGTTATAGCTGGAGAAAGAATTGAAAGCCTTCTGAAGATGGGTAAGATTTCTGATAATGGTGCAAGTTCGTCTAGTAACCCCAGGAAGCCTTTTGTGGGACCTAGAAGAACTGGTGAGACAAATGTCATTCATGCTAGCAGGGCCAGACCTCAGTATGTCCACAGATCAGTAGCAGCTGTCACCATTCCAGCTCCGATTCCTCAGCAACCAGCATATCAACCACCACAACAACCTCATTATCAACAGCAAGTTCAGTACCCACCACAGAGGACCTACAACAACAATCAACAACAAAGACCCTTTCAGCAAAGACCATCATAGGCAAATAGGGTGATTGACCCTATCCCTATGCCTTATGCCGCTTTATTGCCACAACTCCTGAAACTCAACTTGGTTGAATTAAGGACACTGGCACCACCAGACCCCTCTAATCTTCCAAGAAATTATGATGTCAACGCCAGATGTGCTTTCCATTCCAATGCACCTGGCCACAATACGGAGAAGTGCAGGGCCTTGCAAATGAAAGTCCAAGACCTGGTGGATTCTAAAGCCCTCAACTTTGCACCCCCTCCAAGTGTCACCAAGAATCCCATGCCCAATCATGGAGGACCACGAATTAATGCCATTGAGGAGGATAAGCCATCTTTCTTAATCACCAGTGTTGGACAGATTCGGACACCTCTAGTCGAAATTAAACCTCAGCTTCTAGAGTGCCAGATGTTCCCCGGGTGTGAGCTCGGTTGTGGTTATTGTAACATTTCGGTCAACGGGTGTGATAATTTGAGAAGCGGCATAGACGGTCTTATCAAAAGCGGTATACTTCAGATCACAACAACGGCGCCTACAAATCCAGCAATCCCTTTGGCAACAATTCCTGACTCTTCTACAACTGCAACAACAATCATTCCGACCAATTCATCAATATCATCAACAATGGCTCCGTCCATCACTTCAACAAATCAAATGTCAACAACCATTTCTTCTACAACATCAGCATCCCTTTATTCAGCAGAATCTTCTACAACACCAACAACAATTAATCAAGATATCTCAGCAGTCACCATTTACTATGATCCATCAGATGTTCCTCCAAACAACAATTTTCAGCAACAAGCAGTGGCACTTCCTGCCAGGTCACCAGTCACCATTTACTACGATCCGCACACCATTTCAGTACCCTTCTCTGCAGCAGTCAGTCCAGTTACCATCACGGTGCCTGGACCAGTTCCATATGAAAGCAGTAATGCCATACCTTGGCATTATGGCTCTGACCTCTACTGCAACGGGGAGAAAATCACTTTTGATTCTTCAACCTCTTCTCCACAGATTGATAATGTTGGGGGAGGCGGAGGCTTCACCAGAAGCGGACGCCTTTTTGCCTCACAAT
Organism: Lathyrus aphaca; assembly: GCA_963966055.1. Taxonomy (NCBI): domain Eukaryota; kingdom Viridiplantae; phylum Streptophyta; class Magnoliopsida; order Fabales; family Fabaceae; genus Lathyrus; species Lathyrus aphaca. The sequence goes on from OZ014519.1 coordinate 627,210,131, forward strand.
TGCAAAGACCTAATGCCGAAGCAGAAGCAGCTGCCAAAGCAAAGGGAAAGAGTGTGATATCTGAAGAACCAATTATCAAGGAAACTCAGAAGACATCTTTTGAACAAGATGTAGACGAGTTCATGAGGGTTATAAAGAGAAGTGATTACAAAGTGGTGGATCAGCTTCACCAAACTCCCTCAAAGATCTCCATATTATCCCTGCTGATGTGTTCTGAAGCTCATAGGAATGCATTACTAAAAGTCCTGCACGCAGCATATGTGCCCGAGGAGATCACTGTTAATCAGCTGGAAACTGTGGTGGCAAATGTCAACACCAATCATGGACTGGGCTTTACCAATGCTGACTTAACAACTGAGGGACGTAACCACAACAAGGCTTTACATATCACCTTGGAATGCAAGGGTGCTGTTCTATCCCATGTACTGGTGGACACTGGGTCTTCACTCAATGTTCTGCCAAAGAAAGCCTTAGTGAAGCTTGAGTATGATGGCTTGGCGCTGCGTCCAAGTAATTTGGTGGTGAGAGCATTTGATGGCTCTAAAAGATCAGTGCTTGGGGAGATTGATCTGCCCGTGATGATTGGCCCGCAGACTTTTAAAATTACCTTCTATGTGATGGACATTCAGCCAGCCTACAGCTGTTTGTTGGGTAGACCTTGGATCCATGCCGCTGGCGCTGTTACGTCTACCCTTCACCAGAAGCTGAAATTCGAGTGGGAAGGCCAGATCATCACCATCTGTGGTGAAGAAGATATCTTTGTTAGCCATCTGGCTACGTATAAGTATATTGAGATGGATGGAGAAATCCATGAAACTATGAGCCAGGGGTTTGAGGCCCTGAACATAAATGAAGCATCTGCTGTACTGGGAACCTCCATGACATCTTATCAGCAAGCCAGGAAGGTTGTTGAAGAGGGGACTGCCCAAGGCTGGGGCAAGCTGCTGCCCGTAGAGAAGAAGGAGGACAGATTTGGGTTGGATTACAAACCAACTCAACAAGATCAATCAGAGGCTGCCAAGAAGCCCAGTTTTGTTAGCGGGGGAATGCTCACCCCAGATGCAGTGAACAACTTGGAAGACGAGGATGAAAGCGACCGCAACCTGGAGAGCTGGATACGTCCAAGGACCCCGGGGAGCCAAGTCCTTAGCTGGTCTTCCCAGGAAATTATAAGGGTTACTCCTGCAGAGTAATTATTATTTCCTGTATTTTTAAGCATGCATCAAGTCTTGCATCTTGCCCAAGATGACAAGACTCATTTTGTAATCGGGCCATCTTGTAATTTTGTGCAAACAGATCAATCAATGAATATCGGACATCTTTTGCAAATGAGTCTTCTTCTTTTCCGCTCACTGTTTTTCATTTTTCTTTTTGTACAAAAATAAAATGGCAATGTTTTCAAAATGATAAACTTCATTTCACTTTTTTCTAAACAAGATTAAAATCGATCATTAAAATGAACAATCTAAACCCTTGCAGAGAGTGCCTTTCAGACTGCACCGACAACAACACCGCTATGGCTTCGTATGACTTTGACAATCCAATCAATCAAGCTGATGAAGGGGTTGAAGAAGATTATGAGCTTCCTGAAGAGCTAGCCAGGTTGTTAAGGCAAGAGGAGAAGGTTATCACTCCTCATCAGGAGGAGGTCGAAACGGTTAATCTTGGTACGGAAGAAGATGTGAAAGAAGTTAAGATCAGGGCCTGCCTACAAGACTCAGTGAAAGAACAACTGATTGATATGCTTCGGGAGTATGTGGATGTCTTAGCTTGGTCTTATCAGGATATGCCAGGGTTGGACACCGATATTGTCATGCACAAGCTACCTTTGAAAGAGGATTGCCCACCAGTAAAACAGAAACTGCGCCGTACTCGCCCAGATATGGCAATGAAGATAAAAGAAGAGGTACAAAAACAGTGGGACGCCGGGTTCCTTGCTGTAACTAGCTATCCGCCGTGGGTTGCTAATATTTTACATGTGTCTAAGAAAGACGGCAAAGTGAGAATGTGTGTGGACTACCGGGATCTGAACAGAGCCAGCCCGAAAGATGATTTCCCTTTACCTCACATTGATGTATTGGTTGATAATACGGCTCAGTTCTCGGTGTTCTCCTTCATGGACGGATTTTCAGGATACAATCAGATCAAGATGTCACCTGAAGACATGGAGAAGACTACTTTCATCACACCCTGGGGCACGTTCTGTTACAAGGTGATGCCATTCGGACTGAAGAATGTTGGTGCAACTTATCAACGGGCTATGGTAACATTATTCCATGACATGATCCATAAAGAAATTGAATGTTATGTGGATGACATGATTGCCAAGTCCCTCACAGAAGAAGACCACCTGGTGAATCTGTTGAAGCTATTCAAGCGTCTGAGGAAATACCAACTAAAGTTAAACCCCAACAAATGCACATTCGGGGTGCGATCTGGTAAGCTGCTGGGATTTATTGTGAGCGAGAAAGGGATTGAAGTAGACCCTGATAAAGTTAAAGCCATTCAAGAAATGCCTGCACCGAAGACTGAGAAAGAAGTTCGAGGTTTCTTAGGTAGATTGAACTACATTTCACGGTTCATATCTCACCTTACAGCAACCTGTGAACCCTTGTTCAAGCTGTTAAGAAAGGAACAAACGGTCAGGTGGAACGAAGACTGCCAAAGGGCCTTTGACAAAATCAAGGAATACTTGCAAGAGCCTCCAATCCTTATGCCTCCAGTTGAAGGAAGACCTCTAATAATGTACTTGACAGTATTAGAAGAGTCAATGGGGTGTGTGCTGGGCCAGCATGACGAGTCTGGTCGAAAAGAGTATGCAATATACTACCTAAGCAAAAAGTTTACCGACTGTGAACAACGTTATTCACTGCTCGAGAAAACTTGCTGTGCTTTAGCGTGAGCTGCTCGCCGACTGAGATAGTATATGTTGACCCACACTACTTTATTGATATCAAAGATGGACCCATTTAAGTACATTTTTGAGAAGCCAGCACTCACCGGACGGGTTGCAAGATGGCAAATGATCCTCACAGAGTATGACATCCAGTACACATCCCAGAAAGCCATTAAAGGCAGTGTACTGTCCGATTATCTTGCTGAGCAACCTATTGATGATTACCAGCCTATGAGATTTGACTTCCCTGATGAAGACATCATGTTCATAAAAGCAAAAGATCACGAAGAGCCTATTCACACTGAAGGGCCTGACCCGGAAGAAGAATGGACGATGATGTTTGATGGGGCTGTTAACATGAATGGCCGTGGTGTTGGTGCAGTACTCATTACACCTAAGGGAGTTCACATGCCTTTCTCGGCAAAACTCACCTTCAACTGCACTAACAACGAAGCTGAATACGAAGCTTGTATTATGGGTCTTGAGGAAGCCATTGACCTCAGGATCAAGACTTTGACTGTGTTCGGGGATTCAGCTCTGGTAGTCAATCAAACCAACGGCAAATGGTACACCCACCAGGATCATCTGATACCTTATAGGGACTATACAAGAAGGTTATTAACCTTCTTCACACCGGTCAAGCTTGAGTATATCCCTCGGGACGAGAATCAGTTTGCAGATGCTCTGGCTACCATTCCATCCATGATCAAAGTTCAAGCTGCCAACTTTGTACCTCGGATCTCAGTATCCAGACTTGACAGACCAGCATATGTATTCTCAGCAGATGTTATCAAAGATGATAAGCCTTGGTTCCATGACATTAAATGCTTCTTGGAGGATCAGACATACCCACCTGGGGCATCTTCCAATGATAAGAAGACTGTAAGGAGGCTTGCTGGTAGTTTCTTTCTGAATACTGACGGTTCCCTGTACAAGAGAAACTTTGATATGGTACTCCTCAGATGTGTTGATAGAACAGAAGCAGACTTGTTGATGCACGAAGTGCACGAAGGATCCTTTGGTACCCATGCAGGAGGGCATGCCATGGCCAAAAAGTTGCTAAGATCAGGCTATTACTGGATCACAATTGATGCCGACTGTTGTGCCTATGCCAGAAAATGCCATAAATGCCAGATCTACGCGGATAAGGTGCATGTGCCTCCCAATCCTCTGAATGTGATGTCTTCACCCTGGCCCTTTGCTATGTGGGGCATTTATATGATTGGCAAGATTGAACCGACCGCTTCAAATGGCCACAGATTCATCTTGGTCGCAATTGACTATTTTACCAAGTGGGTTGAAGCAGCTTCATATGCAAATGTTACAAGACAAGTGGTAGCCCGATTCCTGAAGAGAGACATCATCTGTCGATATGGAGTTCCCGAGCGAATCATTACTGATAATGGTTCCAACTTAAACAACAAAATGATGGCAGAACTATGTCGGGACTTCAAGATCCAACACCACAATTCTTCTCCTTACAGGCCAAAGATGAATGGCGATGTTGAGGCAGCTAACAAGAATATCAAGAAGATTGTGCAGAAGATGGTAGTTACCTACAAAGACTGGTATGAAATGCTACCGTTTGCCTTGCATGGGTACCGTACGTCAATCAGAACGTCCACTGGGGCAACACCGTATCAGCTTGTGTATGGTATGGAGGCAGTCCTGCCTGTTGAAGTTGAATTACCCTCCCTACGGGTACTGATGGATGTTAAGCTGAATGAAGCAGAATGGGTCCGATCCCGATACGAACAACTGAGTTTGATTGAAGAGAAGAGGTTGGCTGCGATTTGCCATGGGCAGCTATATCAGAAAAGAATGAAGAAAGCCTTCGATCAGAAAGTCAGGCTCCGAGAGTACCAAGTAGGAGATCTTGTGCTGAAGAGACTCCTCCCTCCGCATACAGACCACAGGGGCAAGTGGACTCCGAACTATGAAGGGCCATTCGTGGTAAAGAAAGTTTTCTCAGGTGGAGCACTGATGCTCAGCACTATGGATGGTGAAGACTTCCCGTCCCCTGTGAATTCAGATGCAGTTAAAAAATACTTCGCATAAAATGACCCGCTGGACATAAAAACAGAATGTAAGTCCAGGCAAAAATAGGGCATCCCGGCGAGTCAAAGACAGAATAAAAGACTCGGGCAAAAACAAGGGAAAATAAACAAAAATGTACACCCTCTGAGTTGAAAAGCCGCATTAGACAACTCAGGCAAAAATGGGTATCCCGATGGATTGAAAACCCGAAAGGGCGATCCATGCAAAATAAGGGAATAAGCGATCAACTGCATTCTGAATTCGTCTGTATCACTTACAACTTGGTAAACTTCGAAAGGATCAAGTTTCTGTCAGAATCAGCCTTCTTCAGAAAGCAAGATGAGAAGAATGTCAAATGTCATACGAGTCATAGCAAAAGGGAAGCTCCTTGAAGCGTCATCAACATTGCCAACATCTTTTGTTTCTCAATTTGTTACAATCTCCTCATTTTAGGGGATTTGTTCCTTTGACTGTATCTTGCCAATTCAGGGCACACGAATTAATAAAATCAGATTTTTCAGTCATGTTTCGCCTCGTACATTTTATTTTCATTTGCAAAAATGTCCGATGTCTCTAAGATACTGACTGCATAAATATAGATGCTTCTCTTCTAAAAAAATACGTGCTTGCGGGAAATATACTTACTCCTGGGAGTGTCTAAACTCTTAGGATAGAATCCGGTAAGGAATACCCCGGGATTACTTGTGCGTTTCTCTGTCTCTTCAGGATTGCAGGTATTCGAAGCACAACATGGGGCATGAAAGCTTCACCCCAGCAAGCTGGCAAATCATTGTCTACTCAGTCTTAGCACCGGAGGTGTTTTCTCCCCGGCTGATTTGCCATCCATTATTCCTCCTCAGCCAAGTACAAAAGCCAGGGAACCATCTCCCCACATGGTGTCAACTTCTACCCAGAAGAGCAACGCGCGAAGGAATCACAACAGAGTGAATAAAGCTTCTACAAACCCCAGCTGGGTCCCTCATTAATGGGATAGGTTTATCATTGACCTATTCCCCAAGCAAAGTCATACATGACAGACCTACCAGTGATCTCATTCCTAGCTAGGATGTCCACTTCAAGCAGATCAGCCAGAGATCTTCGCAGCAGCGGGATCCGAATCCCGGATCGGTATCTTTGCATAATCATAGCATTCGCATCATATTCTCCCCATAGAGCGTAGCATTCCGTCTAATACGGAGCATTACGGCAAAAATCAAACATATTGCATAATCATAAGCCATGATCTGAATCAAACACTTGTGAAAACTGACAATCCATCAACAATATACAGAAAATTCCCCAAAGTTCCCCGGTAGAAAGCCCAAACATTTCTCTTACAAATACAGATACTTCCTGACACCCGTCCGTGTCATATCCCTAGTAGAAAGCCAAAGCGTCCCTTTTGCACTCACAAATACATATATATATGCAATTCCTTGACACCCGTCCGTGTCACGCTCCCCAGCAAGTTAAACACTCATCCGTACACCACTCATACTTATTGCTCCTGTTCCACTCGTACAGGTACTCGTCCGTATCTTGTACACATCACTTATATCCTCTCAGATTCGACACTCGTCCGTGTTCTTTGTTAACCAGTTGATACTCGTCCGTATCGCAGCCTTAAGGATGCTCGTACGCATCTTTAATCTATATACAATGTCCAAACACTTATACCTTTCATTTCTTGGATGTAGACGCTCGTCCGTGTTTACTTTTCCCCAGCGAAGTCCCCAACAAAGCTTGTTGAACTATTTCCTTTTATCTGGCATTCGTCCTATGTCATGATACCTTTTCGGCAGCCGTACCCTGCCAGGTGATCGTCCTTCACCTTCGGATGACCGTCCCTCATCCTTTCCCCAGCGGAGTCTCTATTCATTAGACCCATTCTTTATCCGACATTCGTCCTATGTCGCGATACTCTCAGCAGCCGTCCCCTGCTGGGTGATCGTTCTTCACCTCTTGATGATCGTCCTTCATCACTTTATCCGATGGTCGTCCCCATCGTTGATCTTGTTATCTGACATTCGTCCTATGTCATGATAAACCCCGAGAGCAGCCGTCCCCTGCTAGGTGATCGTCCTTCACCTCTTGATGATCGTCCTTCATCACTTTATCCGATGGCCGTCCCCATCGTTGATCTTGTTATCTGACATTCGTCCTATGTCATGCTAAACCCCGAGAGCAGCCGTACCCTGCTAGGTGATCGTCCTTCACCTCCTGATGATCGTCCTTCATCATGCTTATCTGATGGCCGTCCCCATCATCAACCTTTTTATCCGACATTCGTCTTATGTCGTGATACCTTTTGGGCAACCGTACCTTGCCAGGTGATCGTCCTTCACCTTAGATGACCGTCCCTCATCTTATCCCCAACAGAGCAGCCGTCCTTCACCCTTTGATGACCGTACCTCATCATTTATTTCTACCTCTAAATTTCATGGCTCTACTTGATGGCCGTCCCCATCATAATCTCTTATATCCCCAGCATGTCGGTCGTCCCCGTCATTGCTCTTTCCCCAGCAGTCGTCCTCTGCTCGACGGTCGTCCTCCGTCGCCCGCACTTTATAATTATACTTTATTTTCTTTTTACAATCTATATCCCTTTTCTTCTTCATTCTGTGAGTGCAAATTTTGGACTGTCTTTGGTATTCAACCACAAGTTATCTTGTTTGCCTGTTAAGTCGTTGCTTACATCCTGCGCAGCTAACTCATGTTTGAATAGGGGCAGCTGTAAACACCCAAAATTTGCCCTATCCCATTCACACCATGTCTTGTGATCATTTCATATGCATAAGCTCAAATCATACCATCTCATACCTCATTTTTGATTCACTGCATTGGTTCTAAGTCATCTGCATCTAGGGTTTATGATCTGAGCAATCTAAGAGCTTCTTGAGCCACTCCAAAGGTCATCAATCACTTCAAAGGGGTCCATGTATGTTCAAGCATCATATTTTATCCTCACAAACTCAAGGAAATCAAAGAATCACAAGAACTGAGAGTGGCATGGAAGCAGAGCCAGGTTTAACTGCACAGATGACCTAGAATTAGGGTTTTGGTTTCAAAAGCCATAACTCCAAATTTTTTGGTCATTCTTGTTTCTATTGGTCTCTATATGTTATAAGGATCATGCATATCAAGTTTCATGAAGAAATTCCATGGGGAAGGCATCTAACCAAGAGTTGACTTCTTGAGCAAGTCAGTGTAAAATCAGGGCATCTGAGGCCCCCAATGACCCAACCAAAGGGTGTTCTTCATCATTTTTATTGTGTATGATCTTTATTTGATCATAGAAGATGTTGGAAGTTCACAAAATTGGAGCATTTCAAGCCATTTGCAAAGTTGACTTTTTGGGAAAATGACTTGTAATGGAAACTTGCCATTTTGGGAAACTTTTTCAACCCTTGCTTTTTGATTCAAAAATGCTTCAAATGAGAAAACTTTGGTCATGAAAGTTGTAGAATGGATCATTCCCTTTTCAAAAAGTACAAGAACTTGTCCTAATTCATTTTGGATCAAAAGTTATGGCTTGTCAAAGTTGGGAAAAATCACATAAATTCAAGTTTTGTACCAAAGAGGCATTTTGCAAAATGGTATGATCAAGCATTCTAAAGACTTCAAATGTGCACAAACTCTTCACAATATGATCATGTGACTTCTAAAAGTCAGAATTGGCCCAAGAATATTGCATTTTGGTGCCTTGAACTTCATGAATTTCCAAAGGGAGCAAACATGTACCAACTTGCAAAAACTCATGAAGCCATGCCTCTACTTGTTACAGCTCATAGAATCTGATCCATATGAACTCCATGATCTCTGCTGAACTCAACCATGCCCCTATCACAACCTCACACTTGCCCATACCTCAAGTACACCTAGACTTGACTTTTTGCAAAAACCCCCATACCAATCCCACAGTGACACAACAACTATTCTGACCAACCAAAACTTTACAAACACACCAAAAGCAAGCCATTTGAGATGATCTTAGAGCCTGAATACACACACAAGCCAGCATTCCCAAAAACCTCCCCTTATGCATTTTGCTTCGAATCACACAGCACAAGCATCAAACACAAAAAACAAACTTCACAAAACATCTCAGCATGTCTCACTGATCATTTCCCTGCCCTCACTCATCCCTGAAACCTCACATAAACCAAATACGATTTCTTCCCCTCTTTGAACAGAACTCAAGCAATCTCTCAAACTAGCCCAAATAAACTCCAGATAAGCTTTGCAAACACTTGAGGGAGGTCAGTGGAGTTGATTGGAAGCAAGGAACTGGTCCAGAAGCTCTTGGGTTGAAAGCTTCGATTCAGGTAGCCATGGAAATTCATTTTTCCAGAACTCTTATTTCTTGTTTCTAAAATGATCTACATGCTTCCCTGAATGCAATGAGCTTTAAATTTTTGAAAATGATGCAGAAATGAGGATGTATTGTTTGTCTGAAACTTTGCCCGTAAATTTGATTTTTGTTTGTTCTTCATGATTCATGAAAAAGAAATGAATTTTGTTGCTGGATTGTTGTTTAGGATGTTTAGTTGAGTTGATCTGGAGGTTTTGGCATGATTTAGTGAGGTTTTGAGAGAGTTAGGTTGGAGGTCTCGCCGGAGAAGACGACCGGAAGTCTTCTCCGGCCACCTGAAACTCATTAAGCCCTAATTACATCATTAATGAGAGTTTGAATGTGGAGCGTAGATTGGTTTGACTTTGGTTGACTCGCACGTGAATGTGTGGCCAGGATGCATCATTAGAAACCCTAACCTTGATTAACTAATTAAAATTCAGTTTAATTAATTCATAAACCATTTTAGCCAGATTTGAATCTGGGCCCTTGGATCTGGCGCGCAGTCAACCAGTCCAAGCCCAGATCAAATCCTGGCCATCCCTTGCGCATACTTTCATTTTCTTTTATTTATTATTTCATTTAATTTGTTTTATCTTTCACATTTAATTTAAAATAGCTAAAGTCATTAAAAAATTCTGAATTTTTTTGTCAAGGTTTTCATTATTTTTCTGAACACAAAAATATTTTTATTTTTATATTTTGCATTAAAAAATTATTTTTAAATCATTTAAATGTTTATTTTTAATTAATTAATGGAAATTAATTAATTAAAAATGCATTTAGGTATTTAAAAATCACCAAAAAAATTCATGTAACATTTAAAAACATTTAGAAACATTGTCCAACTCTCAAACCAAATTTCTTTTTTGTTCTTGATGCCTTTTGATTATTTTCTTTGGATTTAATTCCATTTCAAGGCAATATTTGGTTTCAAACTTCAAAAATTCATTTCTGCCTAACCATTAAGAGTTGGATGATGATTCTTTTGGCATTGTATCTTGCATAGCATGTAGTTTATAGGTTAAAATTAGTTTGATTTGATCTTGCATTTTCAATTTGTTTTGCATTTTTCTTGAGGAGGTACCTTAAAACCCTAGCAATCTTAGGAAATTCATATCTTTCAGTAGGATTAGAGTTGGATCCCCTCCTTTGGGCAGTGAGTTTGTGTAGGTTTAGGGTATCTTTGATTGCATTTTTAAATTTTTATCATGTCATATGCTTCTGATTTTGAATTTTGTTTTGTGTATTGATCATAAACCCTAATTTGTGCCTTCCTTTGCATCCCTTTCTCACTTGCTTGCATTCATTGACTTGCCATGACATTTTGTGCATTCATTTGATTCATAAAACATCTTAGGACATATTAGAATCATGTTTGATCATTGCATCTTTCATTTGCCATGTTGTATGTCATTTGCACTTTATAACTTCTCATGAACTTTCATGGTCCACTACATGCCTCATTTGCATCCTTATGCTTGTATGATCATTCTCATGCCTTGCCTCATGTTTGTATCATCTCTTAGCATCATTAACATCATGTATTTGCTTCTGACTTTGTCTTGCATCATGCCATTTCATCTCATTTGCATTGCATTTCATTTCTTTCACTAACTTTTCAGGTGGTAAGTTACTTTGAGAAGTGAATTTGCCTTCACTTCTCATGTTCTCTTTTCATCTCTTTCATACTTCCCTTGCTGCACTTTGTATGTGTTTGGGTTTGAGCTTGCTCATTCTTGTTCATCTTACTTTCTTTCTTTAAGCAACTTGCCTTCTTAAGTGAAGCAAGTTGTTTTGCTTCTCTCTGTTCCTTCCTCCTTTCATCTGTTTCTCTCCTTGGTGGCTCTTTGAAGATTTCTTTCTTAAACCCCACTAACCCTAGGAATGACCAAGCATGACAATAATTAGGGTTTTGATTAGTCCCCCATTTAGTTTTACCTTTGTGTCATCTTTTGAGTCTTCTCTTCTCACCTCATAATCAAGGACTAAACCCTAAAGGCTTTAAGGCTTTGTGATTAAGCTTATGCCTGCATCCTTCTATTAGGATGGAGTGTATAACTTTAATCCTAAGTGTTAAACCCTTAATGTGTTTAAATCCTTCAACAAATCCACTTAATAATCATCAAGACATCAAGCTTGTAACTTGGGCCTTGCATTAGGGTTCTAATTCTTCCTTAACTGGTTAAGAAGGACTAACCCTAGTGTTAATGGACAAGTCCCCCTCAAGTTGTCTTACAAACCCTAAAAATCACTTCTTCATCTTACCCTTAACTAAAATCCATTTAATAAAGGCTTTGTTTTGTCATGAGGTTAATCCCTAATCATGGATTAAGTTGAGGAGTCTTTCTCAGCTTAAATATTCTCATCTATTATCCTTCTATTAGGATGGTGTAATGAGTCTGTTTAATCCTTGATTATGGCTTAAACTCATTACTTAACACTAAACAAAAACACCAAAAACATCTAATTAATCACAAGTAGGTTAATGATCTTAATCCTACATCAGGGTAATTAAGTGTGAGATGCTGACTTCACACTTAAGGTATTCTCATTACCCCTAATCAGAGGGAGGATGTGATGAGTTTACTAACCAATTGGTTTAGGCTTAAGCTCATTTCCCTATGCCAGACTTCAAAAAGCAATAAAAGACTGAAAACACAAAAACAAACAATAATCGTCTCCTCCGGGATTCTTTTCTCACCTCATTCATTCACAAACGAGAACTTGCTTCTTCCGTCTAATGCAAGACAGTTTGCACCTGAGCCAGACAGGTCATACACTTGAGCATAGGCAAGTAAGCAGTTCACAAGTCAATTTATCTTTCAGTCTCTTTGAGTCGAACTACGGTGTTCTGACTTCCTCATTGCACGAGAGGATACGTAGGCATAACTTAACAGTTATCGAACAAAAGTCTCTGTATATTCCCCCCTCTTTCAGCTTTATTCTTTTAGCCTCATGGTCTTGAGCATTTCATTCTTGTTCTTACATTGACACTTTATATACTTCACTTCACATTTATTTTACACTGACACTTGCATTCTTTCCAGCCTTGATACACAAATTGCACTGACACTACCCCCTTAAAACACAAATCTTTTAAGCGTGGATCCCGTCGAGTACGGCGGACAATCTTGGTGCTAACACCTTCCCAGGTTGTAACCAACCCCCTTTCTCAGTCTCTCTGGTTCGCAACTGTCTTATCCATATCCTTCTAGGTTTATGCAGCATTACCTTTCCTTCGGGATAAAAAATGCCTAGCTGGAGACTCTATTCATTCCCTCCTCTTTCGTCGACCGTTCGCGTCTGTACCCCATTTGACCTAGCCTCATTTGGTGGGAGCGACAGCTTGGCGACTCTGCTGGGGACCCTTATACTGTAACCAGGGCTTCTGGTTCTTTTTGTGGGTTCCTCCTAGCGCTTGTTTGATTTGTGTTTACTGGGGTGTTATGTGCTAATTGTGTTTATATATTTTCTTTATTTACTGCTTTATGTACAGTTATTTATTGCTTTCTTTACAACTTTATACATCATACTGTCATATTGTCATCTGGCTGGATCTGGTTTTTGTTTTGGTGGGTGGGGTTCTACTGAGAGTTTAAGGTCCTATACCTGGGACCTGAGTGACACCTAGGCTAGAGTGGTTCATGTTCTTTCCCATTCCATTTCGGTCTGGTGCGGGAATATGAAACACGGTTCAGATGTGGGTTTCTTCTTGAGAACTCTGTGCTACAGATTTCCTGTAGTGCTAGGGCTATCTGGGAAGCCTGCTAAGTCTGGATGACCTTTATTTTGACCTTCAGAAACTGAGGTGAGTTAGAGGAGGATTTTTTATGGTTACTGTAAACACTGTACCTCCGGGTTAGAAGTGTTTACACTTCTCATAACTAATCCAAGTCTGAGGATCCTTGTTTTAGAACATCACCTGTGAGGGGGTTGGGCTGTTTACAGGTTTGCAGGTACCATTGGCCATATCATACCCTGTTACTTGTTTGATTAAGAGTACTCCACTTTGGACAGTTCTTGTGATTGAACCCTGGACATGTGACTCTTTATTTGGGTCCCCCACCTTGGTTACTGGACTTCTGAACCTCCATTTGGACTTCTTGAACCTACATGGATTTCATACCAAGGCAGTAATTAGATTCAGCTTGATCACAAACCCTTGCATATCATTTTGCATACTCATCATTTGCATCATTTAACATTTGTTTATTTGTTTTTCAGGGTATCCACATTATATCTGGCTTGGTTTTGACCCCTTCATCTGCATAGACCTCTGTTTCATCAGCTATCTGTTTCAACTATCTTCATCAGTTGCCTGCTTCAGCTACCTCCATCATCATCCTCAGCCTATCAGTGGCTCATCTCCAGTATCAGTCTTCATTATCAGCATTTGTTTTCAGCTCTTCATCAGCAGTCATGGCACCCAAGAAGAGCAACATTTCATACCATTTCTTTGAGCCTGTGCTGACTGGCATCAGGCAGGTCCAGGCACTTATCACTCCAGACCACATCCCATTATTCAGAGAGCATTATGGAGGCATCCTTGATATGGTTATGGACTTGGACCCTTATCAGAGGAGTTTGATCCACACTTGCCTACAGTTTTATGACCCTCCTTTGAGATGCTTCACTTTCCAGAACTTTCAGCTAGGACCTCTGCTGGAAGAGTTTTCATCATTGATTGGAATACCTGTCAGGGGTGGTATCCCCTTCAACCCAGAGATGGCTTCTCCCAGCAATGAAGAAGTGGCAAAAGCACTGTACCTGGAGCCTATTCTGATTGAGCAGAACATGACAACAAAGGCTGGGATCCCTGGCCTACACTTAGACTTTTTGACTTCTCAGGCCATCCTGAAGGCCTCTTTGGGAGAATGGAGGGCAGTTTGTGCATTGTTGGCCCTCAGTATATATGGAGTGATATTATTTGCAGATGAGCCCAAGTTTATCAGCAAGAATGCCATTCATCTTTTCCTTCTGAGGAACCCAGTGCCCACCTTGCTGGGAGATTTCTATTATTCTGTTCACCAAAGGAATGAGCGTTTGCCCCTCCATAGTCTCCTAACAGCCTCTCTACAGGAGGTTGATTTCCTTCCAGGTTACCAAGTTCCTGATTTATCTCTCTGTCAGAGTCAGAGTCACTGTGCTCGGAATGCACAGACACTTTGTATTCCGTTTCTCGATTCAGAACACAGGGACCTACACTAGCAGCTGCCAAACTTTCAATTCTTGCCTTGCAACGTCTCTCGTGTAAAGCTCTCTTTGGTTCTGTGTCAAAGGAAAATTTAGCTGAGGTCAGACCTCGCATAAACAGTTAGACAAAAGTTAGAACAAATAAAAAAATTTAAATAACACTAAAATAACATAAAAATAAAATTTTAGTCGCAAAGCAACAAAATTTCAATTGAAATAGGAAAATAAACTTAATCTTTGGCAGTCCCTGGAAACGACGCCAAAAACTTGATGGGAAAATAGAAAGTGTACTATTTTTTCCCACTGTAGTAATAATAGGGAAATTCCCCGAATATCGATCTCGAGGACTGCGTAGCGGATTAAGTTTTTAAACTATTTCAATTGAACAAAAGTTCTTGGGGGTTGGTTTCACAAACTCTAAATATTGTAAAATAACTTACGAACATAAAGTTATAGGAAAAATAACACGTATGACAAATATGAGAATTACACTAGGGAAGGTGTATGAGAATCCTTATAATGACCAATACTTTATTCGTTGAAACAACACTGCAACTAAAACATTACTGCCTTTCAAGTTTAGTTTTTAAAAGATTCCTCTGAGAAAAACCCTTTGGTATTCCTTCTATACCCCAATTCCTTGGTTGTATAGAAAGAATACCAAGCTTTGGAATATCAAAAGTTCTTATGGTTAAAATATGGTATCACAATTCCTTGGTGATATCCTATAAAAAGTTTTGATTGAAAAGCGTTAACAATGGTATTCCTACCTACGGTTAACCTAAGATCAAAAACCCTATTTTCCAATATTGGTTTTTACAATAAGAACGGATCAATCAACACAATAAAATTAGAACGCAGCGAAATTCATATAATAAGGACCAATGTCATTACAAGAAAAATCAGGGACACCCCTAGCATTGAGGGGTTTAGCCACTCATATTCAAAACAATGAAAATAACATAAACAAGGAAAAGAGACATTACAATATTCTAGGGATTTGTTGGATCGTCAATTGCTTACGCTTTTGATCGATCCTTCTTCTCCCACAATCTCTCGTTCTTTTCCAAGCGTAACATTTCAAAGTCAAAACGTAAGTGTTTTTCAGACCTACAATCCTAATATCAGATCACCATTTTTCGTTACAAAATGTCCAAACTGCCCTCCGAGATAGCATAAACAAACAAAGCGATTTTTAACTTTCAGTGGTCCTGACACGGGCCGTGTCAGTCTACTTATCCTCTTTTTTGGGCTTCCTGACACAGGCCGTGTCAGTTGACACGGGCACACGTGTCAGGCTTCTGCTATCACTCTTTTTCAACCTTTTCTTGCACTCGGGACGTCTACACAATGGTGTCTAATTGCCAACTTGATTTGAGCCTGAAAACTCATTATCAAAACAGCCAAATCAAATGCACCAATGATAAAAATAATAAAAACATAGAAATAAAACTTGCTTGACAAAATAAACCAACAACAATGAAAACATAAATAAAAGACTCGAAAACGCAAGAAAACATAGGAAACAAATGACTCGAACAACTTGAAATGTACAACCGAAAACCACCGATCATTATGCCACCAAGAATGAAATGCAATCCTCATGATATGCATGTGGTACCGATTCATCATCATGGATAGACATTAGGCCATCAACCCTCCACAATGGAGCACAACATAAACAACAACATATCACTTCAATCCGCACAATGGGATTGAAGCTATCAACGGACCGAAGCCCCATCATAATTATGCCATGAATGCAACTATGCAACAACTTCAACATAATCAACATAATCAACATAATTGACATTTGTATCAGCATTCGTGTAAAATTCATCATATTACTCAACATGCATCTTACTTCAATTCATTATACTATAGCATCACAACTTCATTTCAATACCAAATCATCATAATTCATTTATCATCATGTTCGTCATATAGCATGTATAAACATCAAAACATCCACCTCAAATATTTATTTCATCATAGCATCATTAAGCAACATCACTAATACATTTCACAGTCCTCATAATATCATCATGAACATGACCATCAATACATAAGAAATCAACGCATAATCATTATACAAGTTTCAACATGTAATTAACATCATAACACAACAACACCTTATTGTTATCCTCTAGATTAACATAAGTATCATATCATATTCAACACATAACAACCTCTTTACAACAACAATACCGCACAACATTTGACTACATCATAAATAACCACTATTGCATTTACCAGTTAATTCATAACCCATCATACCTTAACCAATCACAGTTGCATGGTATGCCATGACAACTTGACAACGACATCGTACAACATCATAATTTATAATCATAACACACATTCATACAACCGATGTCCACATTTTACAATTCACCGTATATGGATCTACACGAAAACATATATGGCACTTATAATAGTTTGAAATCTATCATTGAAAATAATTTTAACACAAAGTACATGAAACTATCTTTCCAATGATTTGAACGACGACCCAAATAGACTTACGAGTCAAAAGTTATGAATTTTTGAAGTTTTCAAAATTTGTTGTCCGAAGGGCCCTCGCTAAGTGAGCGGGAGCTAGCTAAGCGAGCCTTGCGAATTTTCCAAAAATTATTGTGATGACAACACTTCTCCAATGCGATTCTACACCCTTAAATTGCCTTTTCAACCCCCCAATAACCCCAGTTTAAGTCATTAAAACCCTATCTAACACATATACATCAATCATAACAAACATCACAAAACAAATCATCAAAATTCATCAATTCTACATCTTTAATCATAGGTGTTCTCTAAAACCCCAATTTTCCCCATTACCAAAACTCTATGTCAAAATATATTGAAATGCAATACTCCCCATGCCTTAGAGTGAAGCTTTTCCATGGTCTTCATCAAAAATCTTCGGAAACCTCTTTAAACCTTCGCTTCTCATCATCGTTTTTCATACCTCTTCTCTCCTCCTCTCCCAAAAGTGATCGTAAAATTGATCGTATTCCTAACCTCAATTTCCTTTTCTCAAAATTACCCCTAGGACCCCTAATACTCTTTTCCAACTTTTCTCTCAACTTCGTCTCCATAATTTACCAACATATCCTCAAGACCTCTACTTCTTTTATTTTAATTAAATAATAATAATTTGAATAATCTAAAATAATTATCCTTAATATTATTATTCACTAAAATAATTCAAATAATCTCATCCTTAACACAAAAACGGTCGTCCAACACCAAATAATCGACAACAACAAGCTACACAATTAAATCAAAAAATCGGGGTGTTACATGTGTAACACCCTAATTTTTTCCGTAAGATTTCTTCGCATTTCATCTGCATCTTGCATGCAAACAAGATTGCACTGATTTCTCGGTTCTTCTTAGGTGTAGGCCTGCCTCACAGGGGATCACCATTGCTTTTATTTTCTTTTATTTGTGTATGTTTACTAATCATTAATTAAAATCCAAAAAAAAATTGCTTTCTTTTATTAACATTTTCAAGGGAAAGATAGGTCAAAAATATCAAAAAAAGATGTCTCATAGCTCGAATGAATTTCACAGATAAAAGTCGAAGTTGACCCGTAAACAATTCAAATTTACTTGATCAAAATTCAAGAAATTACAAGGTTCATGTGCTTATTTCCATTCCTTCTTCGATGCGCAAAAAGAATCGAGCTCAGAGCTAATACAATTCAGTCACAAGGCAAATTTTCAAAATTTTGTACTTGCACCATGTTTTTTTGCCCAGAAATTGAAAATTTGCACTGTGCAATCGATTGCACCAATGTAAAAATCGATTGCATCATGTTGTTTTTGCCTAGAAAGTGCAATTTTTAGCAGTGCAATTGATTGCACCAATGCGCAAATCGATTGCACGAGTGTGAATTTGGCCAAAATCAACATTTTTCAAGTTTTAAAGCATTTGACACCAATTTTATCATTTGAAAAAATTCTAGATTCCTTCACTTTTAATTCCCTACATCATTTTGATCATTTTTCTACCATAAACCCTCACTAATCACCACTTTTTTTTTATAATTCCCTCCAAATTTGAATTTCCAATCCTAATTTTGAATTTCCAAAGCAAGCTCCATTCCACCAAATCTCATGCCTAAACTCTTTAAATAGACGCTTCATTTCATTCATTTTTCAAGCTTTTAACATCCAAAAAATCCCTTGCAAAATATCTTCCCAAATCACAAATTCACCAAAGTTCTTCTTCTTTTGAAAGTTATCAAGAATTCACATTGGATTCTTGATTAACTTTGAGATAAACCTTCATCCTTTTCATTTTTCTTCTTCAAATCTAGTAGATCAAGTTTTCTAGTGGAGTAATTTGAAGTTTATTCTTGGTAATTCATCTTCCTCCATCATTACCCATTCATCATCATCAGCAAAAATGTAGATCTTGATTGATTATTGTTGCTTGATCTTTGGATCTTGAAATTGTGTTCTTATTGATGGTATTTTTTGTTGATTTAGTGGAAAATTCGTGCTCAAGTGATTTCATGGTCATAAGGTGTTTGAAGGATTGATTGAACATGGAATTTTCCATTTAAATGCTGATTTTTGAAAACTGAACAATGTGCAATCGATTTGCATCTTGTGCAAATCG
Organism: Lathyrus aphaca; assembly: GCA_963966055.1. Lineage (NCBI taxonomy): Eukaryota > Viridiplantae > Streptophyta > Magnoliopsida > Fabales > Fabaceae > Lathyrus > Lathyrus aphaca. The sequence continues at coordinate 627,229,241 of OZ014519.1, forward strand.
ATTTGCACTACCTTTTTAAAACATTTTTTGGTTGATTTTTGCATGTGCAATCGATTTGCACACTGGTGCAATCGATTTGCATAGGTCTGGAATTGATTTTTTCACGTGTTTTGGGTCTCTTTTGCCTTCTCTTCCCTCCTCTTCCCCTCTCTACTTATTTTTACCTTGAGAGACATTTTTGAGACTGATTCCTCTTTAAATTCAATGGACTTTGGGTTTATATTAGAGTGGTTAATATTCATTAGTCCAAATCTACCTCTAAGTGAATTATTTAATTTACTTTAGGTACTTTATATTAGTGAGATATTTTCATACTCGAATCCACCAAAATGAGTGATTGAACTTAAAGATGAAAGAATACCATAAGTGAAACTCAATTTGGTATTCATCTTTATTTTCGTGCGACATTGCGTTCGAATGACGATTTACATATCGTTTATCTTGCATGTATTAACACAAATATCGTTCACCTTAATTGGTGTTGACCGACCTTATTTGTAGGGTAATTACTCTGTAAATTACTCGGAGATTTCTTAACATAGACCTAAATGTGTCCCGAATTCGAAATAAAAATCCAATTGGATACTTGCACTTTCGTGGGCCTGATCTCGTGTTGGTCGCGTAATCCCAAAGTGATTGATCTTTTTGCGTTAAGATCCAAGACTTGTGAAGTTTGATGTGTAGTTGCTTTGGGTCTCCCAATTTTCTTTCAAACTTCATTAAATTTGGTTCTATTCGCCTTGATTAATCACTATAGTGTAAGATACTAAGCGGAATCGGTTGCCTTTTTTATTTTTGGTACTAAGTATCTTGGTTACTCTTTTGGTTGTGGATGATTAAGTTCACCATACCACTATTATGTATATTATTATTACTATTACTATACTAACATTTTAAATTCCTTTTCGCACCTTTATCTCCTTTATTTTTTATTATGCTTTATATTGCTTTATCATCCATTGTCATGTTTATATTCTTGATATTATATTGTTGTGTTGATTTTTCTTTTGTCCACTTGGACATAAAAATATTAATAAAGGATTAAACCTCTAAAAAACTTAATTGTTCCCATCTTGGACTATTTTTTATTATCCTTTGCATTGGAATTTGAGTTTTGGACTTAGATTCTAGGACACCTTCCCTTTGCTTTGATCTTCATGGAGTTGGTATTTTTGCCTTTATTTGGCTATTTACTAGCTTATAAGGATGAAACTCTTGTGCTCATAATTGGAATTATCATCAAGTTTGGTTAGATATTTCCTCCTTTATCTCTTTTATTTTTTTAGGATAGCCTCTTCATCTCCTCCCCTTCTTAAATTTTCAAAAACTACTTCTTTTTCAAATGATTCTCTTTTTTCGAAACCATCACCTCTATAACAAATAAAATCTTGACTTTTGTCAAGTAGATTTTACTACTTTATTTTCTTTAAAAAAATCAATGAATTTAATCATCCTGACTTTAATTCAAAAATAAAAAGAACCAAACTCAATAAAGGTATTTTGTGCCTTTGTGCACCTTTTTTTATTTTCTTTAAAAATGTAGATTATGAGTCATTATTCTTTAGTCTGGTGCAAGTCTCTCAATCTCCATGGTTGTAGTTTGATGTAATTGAGTCTATTGTCATTCATAGGGGGATTAGTGGCATACTCATCGACTTTATCCGAGTTGGCGCCCTCCCTATAATGATGTATAAGTCCATACCCTCATTCTCATGGAAGATTTGTTAGGCTATCCACTCGAAAATGGAAAATTCTCTCCACTTAATAAAATCAATCACAACCAAACTTTTCATTATTTGTACCATGAACTACGTGGTTTTGATCTCGCATTGCACATGGTGGGTACGTAGGCCTGAGGTGGTAAGTCTCTCCAAACACAAAAACATTAAAAACTAATTCTTTTCTCATCTCTCCACTCTCATTTCCAAACCATTTTCAAACCAAAAACAATATTTTTTTCAAATGGCTCCCGTGGAGTACCACAGACATTTTGGGTGTGTAAAACCTTCCCATTTTGTAACCTATCCCCTTACCCGGTTCTTTGTTTGTTTCTTTAGCTTTTTGCTTTTAGATTTATTCGCTCTTTTTTCCCTTTCCACTTGGAATAAAATAAAAGTGTGGTGGCAACTCTGTTTACTTTGAGTTAAGTTAACTAATAGCTTATACTCGTGATTTTACCGCTACAAAAAAGTGGCGACTCTGCTGGGGATTAGTCTCTAAGTGGATTCGGCCTACTTTGATTTATTTATTGCTTTGGTTTGATTTGTTTGTTATTGTTTGTTCTGTTTCGGTTTTGGTGATCCTCTGTAAGTGAGATAGAGTATATACTCGTATCTGAGTGAACTTATGATAGGACGGCGATATTCGAAGTGATACGCGACGGAGTAGTCCAAAGAGATATCAATTCGATTATCTCCACTTAGTTATGCTCTCTCGGATTATTAATTTCATAACGAGTAGTCGTAATATAACATTATTTTCCGACCTTGAGTTGATCATACTGAGGACAGTAGAACCCTTAACCCATCCAAGCAAATTTAGTAACGTAATACGAAAACTATCCAGGTGTAGACCTGAGGTGGTTGTCATGCGATATTACACTCAGACAAGGTCTTTCTTAAGAATGTTATTGGTTGGGGAGTATTCCAACGTATCGATAATATTCTAAAGATGGCTGCTAATTCTGGGCACCTCTGTTAGCACCCTTTTTGTTTTCTGCAGGTACAATGAAGACAAAACCTTAGTGCATACCTGTGTGGGTTGGTGTTTTTATCCTTGACTTCATGCTCGTGACTCATAACCTAAAACCATGTGCTTTGTGTGATCTTATTTGTGGTTGTTGCATACATGCACTGATACATTCATGAGCATTGTTCTCAAGATTTCAAGGGACTTATAGACACTTTTGCAAATATTTCAGATATCCCTGGCTTTGAATATGAAATGAATTTTTTCAATACTTCAAAATGTCTTATCATTATTATAAATATTGCAATTTACCTTATAGTCCTTTGAAATCTTTGCATTTGCATTTGCATATCATGCACCATTCTTGCATCGTTCTTGCTTTCTGAGAGTTCAACAGGGGTATTATTGTGTTTCTTTTGGTCTTCATCCAGTGTGTTTGACAAGCTGACTCATTGTTACGATACTCGAGCTAATCAAAGAAGAAAGATGGAAACTTTGAAACAAGAGAATCACGAGCTCCACGAAGAAGTCACAACTCTGAAGGATAGTCTTGAGAGGTTAACTGCTATGATGGAAAGTCTGGTGGTTGCTCAGAATCAGACACCATCACCACCTTTTCCTCCAAAGATTTCTATGGTTTCGACTGTTCGTCCTGTGATGACTATATCACCGCCTGTAGGCCATGCTGATTCCCAAATGGAAGGGTTTGTTTTCAACACTGAGCCTAATAAAGATATTGGTATAAATGAAAGGCTCGATGACTTTCAAGGTTAGTTTACTAAGATAGAGAAGGAAGTGAAAGCTCTAAGGAGTAAGGAATTATTTGGGAAGGATGCTCATGCATTATGCTTAGTTCCTAATGTCAAAATTCCTTACAAATTTACAGTTCCTAATTTTGAGAAATACAAAGTAAATTCCTGTCCTCAAATTCACCTTGTCATGTATGCTAGAAAAATGTCAACCCAGGCGGATAATCACCAGTTGTTGATTCACTTTTTCCAAGATAGTTTAACCGGCGCTGCCTTGAAGTGGTACATGGGGCTTGATAGCACTCAAATTCGTACATTCACTGACTTAGGGGAGGCTTTTATGAAGCAATACAAGTATAACATCGATATGGAGCCAGATAGAGACCAGCTTCGTGTTATGTCTCAAAAGGACAAAGAAACCTTTAAGGAGTACGCGCAAAGGTGGCGCAAGGTTGCTGCTCAAGTCATTCCTCCGTTAGAAGAAAAAGAGATGATCAAGATCTTCTTTAAGACTTTGAGTTCGTTCTATTATGAGAAGATGATTTATAGTGCATCCACTGACTTTGTCGAGATGGTGAACATGGGAATGAAATTAGAGGAAGGTGTTCGTGAAGAACGGTTAACCAAAGAAGGAAGTTCTGGTGGAGTCTATAAAAAAAGAGGGTGAAGCCAGTGTCGTAGCCCAAGAAAAGCGTAAGAAAAGCAATCAACGTCATCAAGAGAAATATTTGGTTCAAACTAGGGATCCACCATTTATTCCAAAGAAACTTCCATGGTGGTATAAGCCTAATATTTGTTGTGCATTCCATCAAGAGGCACCCGGTCATGATATTGAACATTGTATTCCTTTGAAAGCTAAAGTGCAAAGGCCAGTTCAAAGTGGTGTTTTGTCTTTTGAGGACAATGGAGTTAATCTACAAGCCAAGATCTAAAACTGAGACAGTCTCTTCAGATCTTTAATTCATTAACTAGAACTTTATTTGTAATCTTTCATGATTGTTAATGTTTTGTTTGCATGCAAGAACTTGTTTATTTTGAATATCAATCATAATGCAACGGGTATGTTTATCTTGAAGTGATCCATTCGCTTTCGCTCATTTAATTTGTTTTCTGCATTGCAATACCAACTTCTTGTCTAAACTCTTGGAGGGAGGATGATGAAGTAAAAACGCAAAAATTATGGTTGTGTGTTTTTGAATACGACCATGCTGAAGATGTAAGGCATTGTTTCAAATTCCCAAACACATGAGATATAAGGAAGATAATCCCTTATTAACCCCTTTGAGCTTTAAAGTAGGAGTTTCTTTTCTAAATCGGAAAAAATCCTCACGTTTAACCTTGGGATAGGGTAGTCTTCAGTTAATTTGACCAAAGTGTCCAAATTTCAAAAGGAATGTGCATCTAAGAAAACCAAAACGGTTATCCCCCATCCATGAAGAAAGGATATAGTCATAACCTTTTTAAACAAGGTTAGGTAAGCCAATGTCACATGATTTGTTCAAAAAAAAGGATAGAAAAAAAAAAGTCTGCTAAGTCAAAAAAAATTGAAAATAAATTACTTAGGCAAAAATTGGGGCATCCCGCTAGACATAAAAAAAATTTCCAGGAAAAAGTTAGGGAAAATAAAAAGAATGAGAATCGCAAAAAGTGAAAAGAAAGGATTACAAAGAAAAATCTTCGCCAAAAGAACAAATTTGTGTGACTACCAAGTCAAAAGCTGACAGGGTGATTGTTATTCCCTAAAAATCCTCATTGGATCTTAAACTGTCAACCTCATGGGTTCTTAAAAAAGGTAGTTTAATCCTTTTAATAGATGAATCTTTGTGTTGAATTAGATGAATTTAGGACTGAAGGACATCACGAAGATTGAGTGTGTATAAATAAATTTGAGCCTAAAAATCCTTTTTTCTGAAAACCGTGAGCCAGGCCAAGTTATAACCCTCAAGGACCCTATTGAAGCAGGGTTTATTTTCAAAGTGTACTTCAATGAGATAGTGTTCCTGACTCCCATGAGTTGGGCTTAAAAGATCTTTGTTGGTATTGTATATGCATTCAAAAATCAATGTCGTATCCAAACTAGTGACTCGTTCACAAGGTTTTGCGACATATTTTCAATAAAAAACTTCAAGATAAACATATGTATTGCATTATAATTATCATTCTCAGAATTAACATTTTATGCTTGCATACATTTGTTTGACATCTGAAAGCTTACATATGAGCATCATTGATGAATTTAATCTTTTGAGGTCTGAAACATTGATGAGTGATTGGTAAGATATCTCAAGAATGATCATATCCAGGGGTATATTGCCTGAAGACTTTGTTGAGTATGAGCATGTTTGTTTTCCCAGTTGATAACACATGGGGAAAAGTTTGAAGAGTTTATTGATCAAAGTGTGTACCAAGTCCAGTTAATTTAGGGCATCTACGTCGAGATTCGACGAATCTCTGTAAGAATTTGAATACACTGAGGTAGTTTATGTCAAGTCCTTATGGTACACATTTTCCTCTTGGTGTAAAATCCTTTGTAGACCATGCATTCTGGGGGAAAAAACTATGAATGGTGAACTCAACACTCTCCCAAAGCAGGGTTTGATCTGATTGTTTCCAAACAGAATTCCTTAGCAGTTATGGCATGTTGATATTAATGATGTTTTGATCTTCAACAAAAAGTAGAAGTAGAGATGGTTTGTTGTATGAACATTCCCATTTGAGTTCCAATTTCTTCCCCAAAAGAGTTGTTAGAGGCGATATTCCTGTCACATGAGTGTTGCTCCCTAGATTTCCATCCTAATACAAATGCGAAAGTGGCATAGAAAAGGGTAGAGTCACCAGCCAGGCATTTTTATCCTGAAGGAACAGGAATGGTAATGTTGCACAAATTAGAGAAAAGAAAAGGAAGGACAAAGGTCCTGCGAACCAAAGAAACTGGGTTCGGGAGTCGGTTACGACCTGGGAAGGTATTAGCACCCCAGATCGTCCGCCGTACCTGACGGGATCCATGCTTGCAAAGAAATTGTTTTAAAGGGTGAAGAAATGAAAGTGGCTGCAAAAGAAATACTGAAACAGGACAAGAAAAGAAAATAAGGGGGAAATGTAGGGAAAATAAAAGAGGGCTCGAATGGGCCCTACCCCGCTGCCTACGTACCTCATCTGGACATGAGGATCAGAGTCGTCGTAGTTCCCCTAACTAGGGAGGAAAATGGCTTGTGTTTCGAAGCTTGAATTGCTTATGTCAATGCTTAGGTGTTGCGGGCTCGTCTGGCACGAGTGCGTCACCGTCTTGCAAAGTGACAAGTAGGAGCAAGTTCTTACGCAATGAGTGAATGTGGTGAGAAAAGAAGTCCCGAAGGAGAGACGATTATTCTTTGTCCAGTGTTTTTTATGAGTTTTTTTATGAGTGTGGAACAAGGAAGTGAACTCAAACTCTCTTCCATGGAATGTGTACTTGCTGCTACATTCCATGATGAAATAACAGAATAAGCACACCAAGTAAGGAGAATTTATCTAATACTTGGTTCCAAGGATTAGGGCCTAAGCTCACTAACTTGTTAAACTTATTAGATGTTTTTTTTGTTTTTTTTTTAATGAAGAAGTACCTTTTAAGGTTTTCTTTGTGAAAGTAGTCCCATGATTAGACATGTACATCATGCTAGATAAGTGTATTATTCCAAAATGGAATGGATACAAATTCCCCATGGAATAAGGCTATGCATCAAGGATTATTTCAACCATTATTAAGTGTTTTTTAGGTTTTTGTATGAAGATGAGAAAGAGAGAGCACCAAAAGGATCTCAAAGGTACAAAATCTAAGGGAGACTAACAAATCTAAAGTTGTCATTCAAAGGGATACCATGGGTTAGTGAGGCTTACTACCTAAAGGAAGGAAAGAAAGAAGGAGAAGAAGAAGAAGGAAGAAACAACTTACTTCTCTTATAGAAGATATGTTGTTCTCCAAAAGGGAAAATAGGGGAGAATGGTGGCCTAGGCACACCTCAACCACAATTAGGAAAACAAAATAAAGAGAAGAGAAAATATTTGAAATATGGATAACCTCCACATTTCACTTACCATTGCACCTACAAGAAAAGGTTAGAACATGAACAAATAAGCAAATAAGATCAAATGAGGTGCAAACAAACAAGAGACTATATCAAAACATCACAACCAGAAGTGGAACTTTACATTCTCATGCCAAGATCAATCAAACAACATCATGAAAGAATTAGGGCAAACAAAACATCACAGGGCATTACAAGTTACCATAAGGGAAACATGAAGCATACATGAGATGAATAAGATCAATCAAGCCAAATATCTTCAACAAACTTCAAAGTTAGAATCCTAGCATGGTTATGAAGTGCCTAAGCAAAGAGATCAAACCACAATGGAAATATATAGGCTCATACAAAGGCAAACAAGTGAGGCACATGGAAGTAAGAAGTGATGTGAGCAAGCATATAAATGTGAGACTTAAAGAATAAGTAACTCAAGACAACACAAAAAAAACCCATACAAAGACCAGGGATGTAACAACATGCTATAAGACCCCAAATTGACCCCTAGGAGTTGGCACAAGTGCCCTCCTAACCTAATGAGCAAGCATACATCAAGGAAACATTCAAATTAGGGCATGGTAAGCACAAAATTCACATAAAATGGAAACAAAGCTCAAAAATTCAAAACTTAAGCGCAAAGACTCCTTAAACATGTAGGATTATCATACCAAAAGAACAAGACCAAAATCAGAAGCAAAATAGGTCAAAGAATTGCATAAAGATCAATTAGGGTTTTAGAAACTTCAACACAAAGCAACATGGAAAAACCTAAGCATACAAACCCTAAAAATCATGAAATAAATCTCAAGTAACCCTCAACATGTTAGGAATAAGAAGCAAAAGAACTAAGTCCATGGTTATCACCAAATTCAAGATAGAAAATGAACAAGACAAGTCACGCATAAAAGAAATTAAAATAAAATAAATAAAACCAAAAATTAATTGTGACATGAATATTAATCAAAATTAAAAATTAAAAAGCGTGGAAAAATAAAGAAAATTAAAACAAATGTCCATGAATTTTTTGGTAATTTTTCATATTTTTAACTTTTTTTATGAATTAAAACAAAACAAACATAATAAAAAGAAAAGAAAATAAATAAAATAAATCCAGGTCAAAGAAGCCACCAAATCCAAAGGTTCAGATTGAAAGTTAAGAAAAGTATGAAGATCCAAGGGATACACGCGTACCAAAGAAGTCAGCAGTCAAAGTAATTGAAATTAACGCACATAATTCAAATAAAATACCCTCCAACTGATCCAAGGGCCACGTTTTAAAGTTATGTTGACTCAGAGGCATGTGACCAGCACATGTCTCATTAGTGTACTGGCACATTCCTGAACGTACGATTAGAACACATCCAACGACATAGACCTCATCTTATTCCTTGAACCACCTGCATGAACTTTCCGACCACAATTCCAGAATCCGGTGACCGGAGCCCTAGCTCCGTCACCGGAAAACACCAAACACACAAATCACACTATAACAAAGCATATAAATCTCCAGATCTGATAATCTAATCAATCTAAACAAGAATCCAACAATGAAATTCACAAACACTTCAAGAATAAGGAAAATTGAATCAAACAAAATTTGACATCACACTTTCAAATTCAAATATCTCTCTCAATAATCAACCAAATTCAAATCTAATTAGTTAAGTGTGATCAGGACAATGCATAGATCATTAAACACATCATAAAAACAAATTCTTGATCTGAAGATTTGAAGCTCACCTAAAGATTGTAGTGCTCAAAATAGGACCAAAATTCCATCCCAAAGCTGCAGATCCACTTGATTTGATCTCCTCTTACAAAATAAATGCAAGATGGAGCTTGAGAGAGGCTGAATTGATGAATTCGAAGGATCTTGCTCTGAACTGCACCTCACTATTCCTTCAGCTTTATCTTCAATCAATGGAAGAAAAGAACTCCTTGAAGATTGAGGATGAAGAATATGAAGAGAAATCAGAGGATTGAAGCTTGTGGAGAGAGATTCGAAAGTTTTTGCTCTTGTGCATGAAAGTTTGGATCTGAGAAATAAGAGTGTGTGTCCATGAATACAGTGCATGTTTAGCTTATATACCATTAGTGTTTACACCCTCTTAGGGTTTTTGAAGTAATAGAGGCAAGGTGTGTGTATAAGGGTGAATTTGCAAAAGTGCATGAAAGTTGTGATTACTTCATTCACTCATGCAATGCTTCTCCCATATGCACATGTTGACTCCATTTCACTCACTAATCACCCTTGGATTAATCTTGACCCTTAGATGTAAGTGAATCATGTATTTCTTATGATTTTGCAATTTTGCACTTTGAGAATTATCCTTCACACTTCTTAAGATTAATAAGATTCAAGACTAATCAAGTTTACTAAAGGTTGTAATCTCAAGTTTTCACATTCAAGACACCTTTCCAGACAACTTTCAAGACACCTTTCAATACCAAAAATATGTTGCAGTCTGCTTCTTCTTCTCCGTGTGTGCAAGTTTTCAAAGATAATGCAGGGTTTTCAATTCAGATGCAGTTGTTCAGTTATGATTCGATTCAGATGGACGTTTGACCTAATCTTGGTCAAACTATCAAAAGATTGTTTCAACTGCAAGAAGTTTGCGCTAGTGGTTATTTCTCAGACAGTGTGTATTCAAAAGTTCAAGTTGTGTTGTGTACGAAAGTCATCAGTTTATCAGGGAGTGTTTCGTGTAAAGTTGGGTTGAATCTTCAGGTTCATCAGTGGTTCATATGTGGATTTATTTTCCTCATTATGAATTCAAAATAATCAGGACAAATTTCAGAAGATTCAAATGGTCATGGCTTAAGTGGCAAGTTGTTAGTGGTTCAGGATTGACCGTGTCCATTATTATCAAGTGGCTTGTGCAAGAAAAATCAGGATTGATTTTGGGTTGAATAATCAATTCCATATCCATTCTCATCCATTTACAAAATATATCCATTATCCATTTTCGATTAAACCATTATTATTTTCCAATTTTCTATTATCCATTTTTATCCAATTTTAATTCAAATACATAAATCCATTCTTCTTCAAACTCATCATTCCAAAATAGATATATAAGCCCATTTACAATATAAATTTTTTTATTTATTTTATTCATTACCATTCCAAATATTGATATAAAACATATTATAAAAAAAAAAGATCCATTGGCCCATGAAGCATCACGCTGGCCCATCCATTCATCACATTATTTTCAGCTTCTTACTATACAAGTCTTCAGCTATTACTACCATCACGCCAGCTCATGAGGCCCCACAACTTTTCCCAGCTAAAGCTACTACACACTTCAAGCCAAGTAACACACAAGCGATTATCTTTCACATGTTATGTTATGCAGCCAAAAAAAACTCCAAAAGCCACACGAAGCAACAATTCAGACGCACATGCGCCTTTCACTCAAGCCATTCTCTCACACGTAACTCAGCCAACATCAAGTCGTACAGCAACACGCCCATGAAACGCTTTCAACACACCTTCTAAACAAAGTTAAAACACAGCGAATTAAAGCATAAAACGCAGGGGTGAAAATGCATCAAACACTCATCTACCAGAACACACACGTCATGTACACAGAAAACAACTACTTCTTCACGCCTCCAAGCCAATCTTCAGCTTCATTTGTAAGCCTACACGCTGCAAAAACCACAAACAACTGAAAACGCACTCCAAAACGCAAGTAAAATGCATCAACGCGGAATGAACAAAACGTAGGGATTAAATGTTAAATCGCAGGAAAAAAATCACAAAACTCAGCAAGGCAACCACGCTTCTCTCGTGACCACCAAAACATTTCAAAACACGCGAAAAACTCAAGAAAAACGCAGCAGTTCAAATCCTCAATCCCTCTATAAATTCAACCAATCTCTTATTCAATTCCAAGCTTGAATCAGCCGAAAAAACTCTGAAAAAAATCTCACCAAAAAGATAATTCATTTATTCTTTTCAATGAACCTTTATTTAACCTGCAAAAAGATAATTCACAAAAATCAATTCAATCTCCATTAAGCTTCAACAACATCGCGCAAATTCCACAAGGAGATTGCAAACCACATCTCAACGCAAGCTTCATACAAAAATCATCATCAACAAAATTCTGATTCAACATCAACAACAATAACAAAAAGATTGAGAATTGTCGCTCCCGGGATTTTCATCCTAGTACAAACGCGAAAGTGGCGCGGAAAAGGTAGAGTCGCCAGCCAGGCATTTTTATCCCGAATGAATGGGAAAGGTAATGCTGCACAAACCTGAGGAAGAAGGAAAGGACAAGGCCTTGCGAACCAAAGATCTGGGTTCGAGAGTCGGCTACAAATTGGGAAGGTATTAGCACCCCAATCTGTCCTCCGTACCCGATGGGATCCACGCTTGTTTGTTTGCTTCAAAGGGTGAGAAAATAAAGTTGATGCTGAACAAAAGAACTGCTGCTTGAACTGGAACTGAAATGAGAAATGGAACTGGAATGAAAAGAAAGAAGGAAATGTTGGGAAAATAAAGAGTGTGCTCGAACGGGCCCTACCCCACTGCCTACGTACCTCATCGGGATAATGAGGATCAGAGTTGACGTAGTTCGCCTAACTAAGGCGGGAACTATTTGTTTGTGTTTTTTATGCTGGAACTGTGTATGTCTATGCTCAGGTGTTGCAGGATCGTCTGGTACGAGTGCGTTTATCGTCTTGCATGCGAGACAAATCGTCGCAAGTTCACGTTATGAGTGAATGAGATGAGAAGAGAATTCCCGCAGGATAGTCGCTTATTATTTGTTTGTCTTTTATGAGAAGTGTTTTGAATTTGGCACGAGGAAGTGAATTCAAACTCTTTTCCATGGAATGTGTACTTGCTACTACATTCCAAGATGGAATAATAGAACAAGCACACCAAGCAAGGAGAATTTATCCAAGACTTGGTTCCAAGGATTAGGGTCTATGTTCACTAGCTTATTGAACTTATTACATGTTTTTGTAGCTTTTGTGAAGAAGTGTCTTTTAAATTTTCTTTGTGAAACAACCCCTTGATAAGACTTGTACATCATGCTAGACAAGCTTACACCATTTCAAGATGGAATGAATGTAAGTGCCCCATGGAATAAGGCTATACACAATGGATCCTTTCATGCATTTATTAAGTCTTTTTGGACTTTGTTTGAAGACGAGAAAGAAGACTCAAATCGGAAAAAGGGAAAAAAAACTAAGGGGGACTAAGACTCAATCCTAATTTTAGTTATTTATTCAAAAGTGGTCCTAATGGTTTATGTGGTTTTCTAAACCTAATGAAAAAAAAGAAACTAGAAACTACTAGAATTCAACTTACTTCCTAAGGAAGTTAAGTTGATTCTAAGAACAATGGGGAAGCCTATACAAGTGAGAAATTCAAATAATAAGGCAAAGCATTAAAATTGGAATAAGAAATAAATTCTAAAAAAAGTGCATTTTAAGGCATAAAACTAAAAGTAAGCCTAAACCCCACCTAAACTTATTTATTAGAAATTCTAAACCTAAGTCCTAAAACTAAGGGAATTTATCTAATATTATCATCCTAAAATCAGTAATTAAACTACACTAAGTCATTTTTATATCCTAAGACTAAGCCTAATTAAACTAATCCTTAATGGAACATAATATTCTAAGCTAAACTAGGCGGATTTATCATGTAAAAATGGCCCAGAGATTAATACACTAAAAATAGTAAAAGTCCTGGAAAATGGCCTAGGATTTTTTTCCAGGGCAAATATAATGGGCTAAAAAATATCCTAAGTCCTATTATAACAAAAATATGAAATTTGTTCATTTTATTTCTCCCACTTCCTCTAATCATAGCAAAAATAATGGGCTAAAAATCCTACAGGAAGTGGGAGAAATAAAATGAACAAAATTACGTGCAACTAAAGGAATTCAATAAAATGCTAATTACATGGAAAATCGAAATTAAATCAAAAATAGCCAAAATTCAGAAAGTAAAATTGTCACAAATTTCTAAATTGAATTATTAACCTACTGGAATTTTTGTGGAATTTTATGATGAATTTTACTATTTTTTAAGGATTTATTTCTAACCTATATTAAAACTAAAATTAAAAAAGAAAGAAATAGAAGGGGAGGTGCATTAAGCAAATTTTAGTTGTAAGATAATGGGCTTGGCCTGAGGGGGTGCGAAAAGCGAAAACACCAGCCCAAATGCACAGGCTATGAGGGAGTATAGCATGGATGTTCAGTCAATTTCGTTGACTTCATCATGGGCCGCTTGATCTAGGGTCAACCTATGGTATTCTGATCCAACAGATCTTAGGCACAAGGAGCATGATAGTTACGGCGTGTAGCGCACACGGGATTGCTGCGGGGAACACCTACCGGACGGTGACAAGTGTCACCGCCGGTATGGTGGGAATCAACAAATATCCAAACTCTTATCACTATGGAAAATCAAATAGATTAATGGATCTTTAATGTCATAACTCTTCATTAGCCTTATAAACAAACGAAACAACACACACAAAAACGAAACATGCATCTGGACAAAATCCTAACCCTAGATTCTTCCTCTTCCTCGCTGCCACCCTCTCATTCCTCATATAGTCGCGACCTTTCCATCCGGAAAGACGCCGATGAAAGCTTAATCTCTGGCAACACTTCATTCTTCTTCATATCCGAGCCTCACCTTCTCCCCCAAAACCCTAGCGCCGCCACCAATCGCCCTCTCTCACTCTTAAAGTAAAACACCACCGCGAAGCTGCTTCAAGAAACCAAAGCTTCAACCTCAACCACCTCCCTAAACCTTTCAACAACCTCACTTCTATATCAGTTCCACCACCGTGATACTCCGTCGGAGACTCTATCCCTACTCCGCCGCGAAATCCCGTCGCCGCTATCTAACCTAATTCAACTCGACACGAATCCTAAACAAAACTCAACCAAGGATCCGACAAGGCGAATTCTATACACGCGAGAAGAAGTTTGGGCTCGTACCTTGAATCGGAGCCTTTGCGATGAAGAGGCGGCTTGAGGATGGAGATTGCTCATATGTCTTTGGTATTAGTGCATACCAGATGCTGATTCTGACGTACGAACAAGGACGCGTGGAAGAGACTTTCTATTCTTCGACTCCGCCGCGATGTGGAATTCAATTCTGGTACGTTCGGTTACACTTCAACTTATTCTTTAAACTCTTTATGCGATTTCTTACTCTGAGATTAATGAGAATCTGTGATGTGTTCTTGGTTTGTTTCAACGTTGAAAATGGATTCATAAATTGTGGTGTTAATCCTTCATTCTTCTTTGCAGCTTGTTGTTGTAGCGATCATGACGAAAACCTCATTGATGATGGTGGTGGTTCGTGGATGGGATGAGAAGTTAGGGAAGAAGCTTGCAGAAGATTTTAAAAGGAGTCGGAGGTGTGAGGTTCAGGGGAAAATCGTGAAGAAGGATGGAAGAAAAATGGTTGAGGGAAATCGTGAAGGGATTGGAAATTGTGAAGGATAGGTGAAGAATGAGGAGGAATCCGAAAATGGTGAAGAGGAATAAGAATGAGGTTGTAGAAGAAGATAAGGGATGAATAATTGGAGAAGTTGTGAGAGGGATGAATGAATTGAAGAAATTGTGAAGAAGATTGAAGTAGAAGAAGTTCTGATTTATATAGGATTTCAGATGAAACTTCCAGAAGAAAAATCGGTTAAGCAAGTTAGTTATTTTTCAGTTATTCATTTTTTATTTTTTTGTTTTGACAGTTGATGCTAATTGACATTGTTAGCTTCAATTCGAATTTCCTTTGCTGGTCTTATTTCTTTGTGATTGTAGGATGAACCGAGTTAATTGAGATGTGAGAAAAGCCGTTAAAAAGTTTATTACAACTCAAAAATTTGATGGATTATGGTGATGAAAATGAAGAAAGGGGATGGTTTGAAGATGATTAGTGGCAATGGTAATTCTGTTTTCTCAGTTTTGATAAGTTAGTCAAGAAAATCGGTTATGGTTGTAGTAACTGATTCTCCTCCCTTTTCTGAATTCTTCTGCAAAACTTTTTTCTGATTTTTTGCTATGGAATAAATAATGAATTCTTGTTGTGTTGGTGAATACTAGATTTGCAGGTTTTTTGATGATAATTGTTGTTGATGATGATGATGCGAGGTCTCTGTTAGAAGTTTGTTGAAGATTTGATGAAGCTTGAAGGGAGAATTCAAGGAAATGATGATTGAATCTGCGGAAGATTGTTGAGAGAAGAAATGAAGACTTGAAACTGAGGGAGATTGGAGACTGATAATGGTGAAGTTGAAGACTTTGTTCCATGAAAATTGTTGATTGGAGGATTTTTTTATTGAGTTTTTGAAGAGTTTTTTTTCTAATTTTCTGTTATGTGAATTTCTGATATCTGAGTTTTTGGTATCTGTTTTATAATTATCATCCGAACGTTGTTTCTAAAAAAATTTAGAATGAATTTCGCAATCGCAAACTAGCTCGAACCATTCTTATCCTTCAGCGAAATAATTGCGGTGGCCCTTTGAAAGGAAATTGAAACTGAATTATTGACTAAAAGAAAAGACTGTAATAGTGGAAATGGAAATATCTTTGTGTGTTTTCTCATTTAATCCATAACAGCCTTTATTGTGTACACTAAAGGAAAATATATTGACCAACAATCAATGGAAATAATCCTTGCAATTTCTTTTATGTCAATGCCTTGTAATGAATTGTATTTGACTGGTTTACTGAATGGGTTATGAATGGACAAGTAAAAATGAATTTGACTAAAAATGGATTTGGATAATTAAATGGACATAGTTATTTAATTGTAATGAAAATGAATTTGGTTTGAGATATGGCTATGTACATATGAGGAAATGGGTTTGGCAAAAATGAATGTTAAGAAACAGCTTTGGAATTGGATAATAATAGTATTAAAATGGACTTGAAGTTACGAAATGAGAATTTGGTTGGTTAGACATTGGGCTTAAAGGATGGGTACAAAAAATATGTAGTAGGCCTTAAGAAGAGAAACACACGAAATTGAGGTTTTAAAATTGGTATGAAGGAAATGACCATGGATAATTTGTGATTTCAGACTGGAATTAAGATGGATGACTTGAGCCCCAAGAACCGCTAACACATCCTCCATCCTCGTCTTGAACTAAATCCTTACACCCAATAAATTCCTGAGGACTTGATACCGTGATAAATCCCCAAAATCAATACCTTGAACCATGCTCCTTGACAAAAAGGATATCCATGATGATATGACTTCAAATATTATCCATCTTTATGACTAATGATCCCACCACAGGACCAAATTCCTAAGAAAACAATGAAGATGATAAACTGGTCATGGAGTGTATGGAGAAAAGTGATCACCCTGAAATCTTTAACATGAAAACCCTAATCTCCTTGAAACGTAACTTGAATGAGGAAATGGTTTGGATTGCTGAAAAAACCAAACCATGGCCTAGTTTCATTCTCAGTTGAAATCTTATTGCTTTAACTTGCATGGCAGAAACCCCAAACCAAACACGAAGCCCTGATTCAAATAACTCCTTGATCATATGCCTTAAAAAACCAATGCAATGCATGATTGTGAATGTTACGACCTAATGATAAATGCCGATGAATGCGAAGCATAAGCCAGTAAAGGGAATAAATAATGAGGGAAAATTTTGAGGTATTACAAGAATTGGGAAGAAGAATCGTCCATTCACCTGAGATTTCAAGGTAGTTCAAGTTTCACCGTCGTTTCCGTGATGACTTCGTTGTTGAATGATTGTTAAAATTGATTGCATATTCGGATTGAGTTTGGAATCCCGATCACAACCGTGTGACTTTGGAGCTCTGCCGCTCCGATTTGGCGGAGCTCCATGGTGGTGGCGTCTTCGTGTAGAGTGAACCGACATTTTCCGCGTGAGAAGAGGAAGAAGACCTGAACGTTTTGTTTTCATTTTTTACTTTTTGGCTAATTCTTTATGAACATGTGTTTTGGGCCTTAATACATTTGATATATGCTTACTATCTTACACCACTTATTCTTACGCCTCCCTCCCTCATTATTTCTTCAATTTTTTTTTTCATTTTGTCTCATGATTTTGCTTTTTTTTAGAAAATAAATTGGTTTATAATTTGTCCATTTCAAACATGAACTCATTTAAAAGAAAATTTAGAATAATATTCTAATTGTTTTTTTATGGATTTTTTTTTAAGATCCATATTTCTTCTTCATCCTATTTTTCTTTTGGTCGATGAGATCCCCGATTCGTAGATTATTGATTTTTGAAGATGCTTAATCTTCATTATTTCAAATCTATGGATGAATGATTATTTGGATCATTCTCCATACTTTGGAATCGTGATAGGTTGCCTTCGATAATTCAATATGAAATCTCGATTAAGATTAGACCGTTACCACTTTTTCTTTTCGTGCGACATGTTTTCGGAGAATGATCCATCATATCATTTCTCTAACATGTATTAGCACAAATATTTTCCACCTTAATTGGTGGTGGCTGATGGGCTAAAGACGTACTCTAATATGTGTCTAGCGGTATCTTAACTGCAAGCGCACAGCCTATCGAAGTAATATTTAAGATTATCGATCCCACAGGGACTTTAAGATTACTTAGTGCTAGAGGGTTTACTAGTTTAGCTAAGGTGAATGGTTGTCACGATTTTTTGGTTGTTTTTAAGGATTAAAGACAGGAATTAAATTTTAGTTTAATAAAATAATAATGAGGCGGTCGGTATGTAATTATGTTAACTTAGGCGGGTCAATCTAACCTAGGCTTATAAGGATGGTTCACTTAATCTATTCTGTAGAGGTTATCAGTTTAAATATCTTTAACTCACACTCTCGTGGTCTTATCTCAGATCTTACCCCTAAAGCCCTATGCCTGCTCTCGCTAGCCCATAAGTGTTTAGAAATAATTTTTGGAAACTTAATAAGTCTAATTCATTTTAAAGCGCTCTCGATGTGTTTAAATTAAATGCCTAACTTTAGCTATCTGGTTAAAATCTCACACTCTCGTGGTCTCGACCTAACCTATTACACTTTCCTTACTCTCGTAACAAAAAGATTGATTTTATAATAAAAAGTCACAGCCAGAATTTTAAGTTCTTAATTATTTTTAGCCTAGAATTGATTTTACCGATTTAGTGTATTTTAATTACATACCGCCCTAAGGTGTTTAGCTACTCATAATTGTTGTACCAGACAGATGCAGAAACAGAGGAATACAAAATAAAATATGCATTATAAAGAAATAAAAATAAATTCTTAACATTAATATAAATGCGAATTAATTAAAAACCTGAATAACAAATATAATATTAGACTCCTTCTTCCACAATCTGGCAAGCTCGGAGTGCAGACCGGAATCGGAAATAAAATTACAAAAAGAAATGCTGAAGGATTTGAAAGAAATTAAATAATAACAATTTCCTAATGTTGGAAATTGTTATTTGAATTGGTTGGGATATAGAAAATTAAAGCAGGAACAAAACAAATGTTGGAAAAATAAATGAAATAGGGTGCAATGGAAAATACGGCAGAGCTTCCGCAAGAAAAATTAAAATAAAACTCTGTAATTTGTTCTTTGAAACTAAGCTATTTATAGAGATTGTACTTTGGGCTTGGCAATTGAAATAATGCCTTGGGCTTCGTAGTTGCTGAGAGAATCCAGGGAGAAGTTGAGTTACCGGGTCTGCGGAAGAATAGGAAAATATTGACTTCACGTAGCACGTACATGACCAATTTTTACCAAGTTAACCTATTTTCCCCTTGTCACGTTCGTGACAAGGGTGTCACGTTCGTTATCCTTGTATTACGCGCGTCACGGTCGTGAAGGACTGGTGACGATCGTGACTGCTCCTTTTAGCGTGTCACGGTCGTGACTATATGGTGACGGTCGTGACAACTGCAAATTATGCAGATTATGCAGAATTCCTCTTTTCTTCTTCTTTTCATGCTTCTTTTTGCTCATTTCACTTTTGACTTGTGATTTGGCTCTATAATTGATATACCTGCAAAATGACAAAGAAAACTCGAAGAATCGGGTGTTAAAACAGTACAAGGGCGATAAAAACGGCATTGAAACATAGTAATAAAACGATACTTTTTCTCGTTATCAAACTTCCCCAAACTTAAACCTTTGCTTGTCCTCAAGCAAATAGTCGGTTGAAAAATGATCGGACAGGTTTCCATCGACGCACACACATAACAAACCATACGAGGAATCGTTTTGTCAGATAAACCGGTACTAGAATAAAACACTAACGATACACTAATGACACAAGCAACAAGCTAAGTCGTCGACTTCCCGTTAAACGAAACATTCGGTGATTGCGTTACGATTCCACCTAGAGTCTTTCGATCTTATTTCACCCGGTTTCATTCTAGCGCAATCACATTAAGCTCTTTGCCTTAGCACCCACGTAGTGGAGTAGCCGGTTAGTGACTTTGATCCTTTATAAGCACGGGGTCTGGTACACGAATGTGGCAACCCTACGTATATTATCCTATTTGGAGGTTGTGGGGGATCGAGCCGTAGCACGCCCTACCAAGTTCAGAACCAGGTACCTCTGAACCAACCCGCAATGGACTCCTTCTCATACTTCTCGTTTCTTTTATGCGACCGTGTACTTTGGTGCAATTTCTTTTCATTGGCATCGAGATATGAAGGATCATTATAGATTAGGCATCAAACACTTATATTCATCGGCTCCCCACGTGGTTTGTGTTCAGACGGTGCTGACTGCTAATATAAACTACTAGGGGTTACTTTTGAACTGAAACTTAAGGTGTAGTCGTGACAATTATCGGAACGGAATGCTTAAGTAGGAAGTCTAAGGTGTCAAGACTGTATTGATCTTGTTGAATCGTTCTCAGCTTTCTAGCTATGATTTCATAGGTAAGTCGGGTAATGCGAAGATAAAATTAAATTTTTTTTTCCGGTATGGCTAAATAAACGGGGAGAATTCGAAACTAAAGAAATAGCACAAGTATTACTTTGTTTCATTAAAATACGAAAAGGAAATACAACGAAATGGAAAGTGCGGAATGGGAAATGCGGAAAAAGGAAAGGTATCTCTCCCACACTATATCAGACATTGTCCTCAATGTTGTGATATAATAGCGGGTAAAATACACTACAAACAACGGAAATGGAAAAACAAAAACATAAACATAAACTAAGGCTGCTGATGACCACGGCCTCGGCTTCTGGTGCGGGAGCGTCTGGTCGGAGTCGCTTCAGGATCAGAACCGGTACCGGTGAGAGCAGTGATATCAATTCGCAAAGCCTCTAGCTCTCTAAAGATCTCTCCGAGCTTCTCATCAGTCGTCCTCTGGTTAGCGGCAACAGCTGAAAGTAGTGCATCATGTTGCTCTTTTTGCCTTCGCTCAAGTGCGGAATTCATCTGGTTTTGCTGATGAATCGCACGGAGGACGTCTTCAAGTGTGAATTCTTGCGCAGGTGGCTGTAGGGTGGAGGACTCAGGAATGTCCTGTACAGGCTCAGCTGCATCCATGGTATCGTGCATCTCGTCCACTGGTGGGTCGGCCTACTCATCAATAATGGGGGCGTGGCCGGCAGCATCCGGTAAAGCAAATAGCCAGTTGGCTCGGTTGGACGGATCGATGCGGTCACGGCATGGCAAAGTGATGTGGTGATAAACGGTGCCTTGGATAACAGGACTGAACCTGCCATCCTCTCTCTAAGATATCAAGTGGGCGGACCTGCAGTAGTTCTTTGTAAGAAAATCTGCGGCTCTGCGAGGCAATTGGATAATCAGGTCACCAAGCTCCAGCTGAATGGCGAGGGTGGTGACAATCCCGCCTATATAGAAGGGGGTTGCGCCTCGTTGCGCTACAGACTGGATATGGGACAACAGGAATGGGGCAGCATTGATGCGCTCGTCATTTAAGGCGCAGTGCAAGAACAAGAACTCCTTGGAGTTCAGCTTGTGATTGCTCTCTCTTGCAAAAATAGTGTTGCAGATGATGCGATGGAAGTATCGGATCGCCGGGTTATGGATGTGGGTAGCATTTAGACTCTGAAAGGCAGTAGCACGGGTGTTGGTGATGTCGTGCCATAAGGTGAAAGCGGTTTCGCTGAAGTTGTCCGGCACACGGAGATGAGCATCGTCGCCGTGATCGAAACCTAACAGTTCGGCGATCCTTGTTTGTGTAATTTCGAACTCTCGGCCGAGCATTCTGAACTTAGCAATGCCGGTGAGTTGACTTTGTGAACCGGGAGGTGTAATATATTGAAACGAACTCAGAAATTCCAATGTGAGGAGTTCGAATGTCGGCTGTGGTTGACTGCACAAGTCCCATAAACCAACATGCCTAAGCAGGAGCTTTACGCCGTTGAGCAGTCCCAACTCCCTCAAGCAGTCAATGTCGACATACCGAGTGGGTTGGACGCCACGGTTCTGAAACCTGATGAACTTTTGTCTTTGAGTTTCTCCACGTTCACTATCTCTAAATTGAATTTCTTCCATTGCATGCAAGTACGGGAATGAGAGATGAGAGGTTTTTGAGTTTTGTGAGAAAAATGAAAAATGTGAAGAAATTGGTTCTGATTATAGTGAAAGAAGTGAATGTGAGAGGATTGGAATAAATGGGGAGGTTAATGGAATTTATTTAGGGTAATGGGAGGTTACGGGATTGTGAGGAGATAATGGTGGGTTTCTAATTTTTGTGGAAGTGGAAAAGAGGTTGCTGCGAAGAAGAACGGTTCTGTTTCTCAGAATTCGTATAACAGGGGTCGTCACGGTCGTTATGGGTGAGAGACGGTCGTGAAGCGCTAATTAGCTTGTCACGATCGTGAGAGATGGACGACGATCGTGAGGGATTAAAACTTATAATATTGTCTTCACAGAATGCATTATCTCACACGTTCAATGCAATTTGTTTTCCTTTTTATCACTTCTCATTTAATCCAACACAAACAATATATATATATATATTATTAGATCAACATATATTAGCAAAATTCATCACACGAGAAATAAAAATATTAATCAATTTAAATATAACAGTAACTAATGGAAATCATAGAAATTGATTTAATTGGAAAATGGGAAAACTAGAAGTGCTTTGCTTTTGATATAATTGAAGGAAAATTACATTAATAAAAATAAGGTACGAAAATGTTTGCGAAATGTTAAAAACTATCTAGAAACAAAAACAAGAAGTAAAATAAGTTAAATCACTACAACATTTTTCAAAAGTGCTTCTTCAAATCTTCGATTGCGGAGTTCAGGTGGTAGAATTGCTCACACGTTATGTCAGTTAAACCTATAACGTCCAATCGCATGCTTTTAATCTCATCTTTAACAGTATTAATATCGGCTTGGTAAACTTCAAGAGTATTCATAATTTTCTTCAAGTTGTCAGCATATTCTACTTGATTCACTTCAGGGGTTTCAATCACTTCATCAGTGTGTGCAATGTCATGGTAACCAGGAGGTGTCTCAGGGTCACTTTCTACATCGGTCATTATATCATCCCTTATCTTGTAAGATTGAGGTGTTTCGGGAGTGGATGGATAGTCAGGAGGGGTAAGCTCATAAAGCCAATTATCTTTATTATGAACACTGACTCTAGCATGGTTTGGTAGTGTGAACAGGGTTACTACTTCATTCCTGATTAGGTACTCGTAAGGTGGTTGTCCTAAATTTCTTATGATATGGCGGTTAAAGCAAAAGTTAAGATTCATAGGACGGATGGTACCTAAGCGGTTACATCTGTGTAATTGGTATCTAAGTCCTAAGGCATCAACAATCATGGTGACAAGACCTCCTACCAATATGGGTAGATCAGGTTCTTCTTGGATTCGGGTGAAGGTTTGCATCATGAAAGGCACACCATTAACTGGCTGTCCATTAGTCAGACATGACATAATGAATATCTCATCTTTAGATACTCCAGTAAGGTTTTCTTCTTTTCCAAAGAAGGTGTGGGCAAGGATCTTATGGAAATAGCGGATAGCAGGGTTATGTATCTCATCATTGTTCATGTTATTTGGCTCAGGATGGTAGTTTCCGGTTAAGGTTCCCCAAAAGAAGTCCAACTCAATGTCCATCAATTCTACCTGTGTGGTAGTAAAAGTGAAGGGTCCACTAGGGAATCCTAATAAGTCAGCTAGTTCTCTATGGTTAAAGTCATATTCTATTCCGAATAGGCGGAAACTGATAAATCCTTTCCTGAATCCAAAACCGCGCTCGGGTAAGTAAATTAAGGAGCTTAGGAACTCAAGGGTGAGCTCGCGGTAAGTCACAAACTTTTGTTTTATCAGTGCATTCTCCCATCCAAGTTGGTTAAACAAGTATAGGATGCTATCATGTATACCTGAGGTTTCCATAGTCAGATCATCCGGGTACAGAGTCAAATCCATTGGTCTCTGTGATAACTCTTAAAATTTCATTCTTTGGTTCCTACCTCTAAATTTGGTTTCCATAATGTTTCTCGGTTGGTTAGCCATAGTTAGTGTATATATGGAGGAAACAAATCAGGGGGAGAAGGAAAGTGGAAAAGACTTTAGAAAATCTGTAAAAGTGATTTAAAAATTAAAATAAGGAAAATAAGAAAATAAATGCATAAATAAAATGATAAAACAATAAAACAATAAAATGATAAAACAATAGAACGATAAATGATAAAATGATAAATGACAAAATGACAAAATGATTAAATGGGTTGCCTCCCACTAAGCGTTGTTTTTATCGTCAAAAGCCTGACGTAATGCTTAGGTGTAGATTAATCAGGGAAATTAGTGGACAACTCTAAAAGCCTTAGACTATTTGCATAATCTCTATTTTCAACTTTATGGTAATGTTTAACTCGTTGTCCGTTTACTGTGAACGGTTCACTATTCCTACCCTTAATTTCTATCGCTCCGCTTGGGAACACTCTAGTTATTTCAAAGGGTCCTGACCATCTAGATTTTAGTTTTCCAGGAAAGAGCCTAAGTCTTGAATTAAAGAGGAGTACAACGTCTCCCACACTAAATTCTTTCCTAGATAGGCGTTTATCATGCCATCGCTTAGTTCTTTCTTTATATATCTTAGCATTCTCATAAGCATCTAAGCTTAACTCTTCTAATTCGTTAATATCGAGGATTCGCTTTTCTCCTGCAGCATTATAGTTTATATTGAGAGTTTTGATCGCCCAATATGCTTTGTGTTCTAGTTCTACCGGGAGATGACAAGACTTTCCATATACTAATTTGAAAGGTGTAGTTCATATGGGTGTCTTGTAAGCTGTCCTATAAGCCCATAAAGCTTCATTAAGTTTAGATGACCAATCTTTCCAAGATATGGCGACAGTCTTTTCTAAGATTTGTTTAATTTCTCTGTTCGAGACTTCGACCTGTCCACTTGTTTGTGGGTGATATGGTGTTGCTATACGGTGTCTGACTCCATACTTAGATAGTAATTTGTCAAATATTTTTGAAATGAAGTGCGAGCCACCGTCACTTATGACGAGTCTAGGCACACCAAATCTTGGAAAGATTATATTCTTGAAAAGCTTGATTACTACTCGTGTGTCATTTGTAGGAGAAACTATAGCCTCAATCCATTTTGAAACGTAATCAACAGCTACGAGTATGTATTTATTACCAAAAGATAATGGGAATGGTCCCATGAAATCTATTCCCCAGACGTCAAAGACTTCTACTTCTAATATTCCTTTTTGAGGCATTTCATCTCTTCTTGAAATATTACCGGTGCGTTGACACCGATCGCAATTTATAACAGCGATGTGGACATCTTTCCATAAATTAGGCCAGAATAGGCCGGCTTGTAAGATTTTTGCACAAGTATTGGAAGTGCTTGCATGCCCACCATAAGGAGATGAATGGCAATGAGCAATGACATCTTCTATTTCTTCTTCGGGAATACATCGACGAAAGATTCCGTCGGGTCCTCTTTTGAACAATAATGGTTCATCCCAATAGTAATGTTTGAGATTGTGAAAGAATTTCTTTTTTTGCTGATAGGTTAAGTCAGGTGGAAGAGCTCATGCAGCTAGGTAGTTGACAATGTCAGCGTACCATGGCAGTCCTAAGGTTGTTTGGATTGTTCCCACGGGTTCTGGTTCATCTATGTCTAACTGAACTGGGTCGCTTCCTATTTATGCTATCAGATGTTCATACGGAAAATCATCGTTAATCGGCACTTGTTCGGGTTTAATACCTTCTATTATAGATAAATGGTCCGCTACGAAGTTTTCAGTACCTTTCTTATCTTTTATTTCAAGATCAAACTCTTGTAAGAGTAAAATCCATCTCAAGAGTCTTGGTTTAGCATCTTTCTTAGTTAATAGATATCTGATAGCAGCGTGGTCTGTGTAAACGATTATTTTCGCTCCCACTAGGTAAGAACGAAATTTGTCAAGCGCAAAGACAACTGCTAACAATTCTTTTTCGGTAGTGGCGTAGTTCATCTGAGCAGAATCTAAGGTTCTACTGGCATAGTAAATCGCGTGAAGTTTCTTGTCCTTCCTCTGTCCTAGAACTGCGCCTACAGCATAGTCACTCGCATCGCACATGATTTCGAAAGGTAATCTCCAGTCAGGGGGTTGCATGATTGGTGCGGTGATGAGGGCTGTTTTTAGAGTTTCGAATGCTTTGAGACAATCTTCATTGAATATGAACTCAGCGTCTTTAATTAATAAACCGGTAAGAGGTTTAGTGATTTTCGAGAAATCTTTGATGAATCGTCGGTAGAAACCGGCGTGTCCTAAAAAGCTTCGTATTTCTCGAACGGTCTTAGGGGGTTGAAGATCTTTTATGACTTCTATCTTAGCTTTATCAACTTCAATTCCCTTGTCAGATATAACGTGTCCTAGTACGATTCCTTCTCTGACCATAAAATGACATTTCTCCCAGTTAAGCACGAGATTTACTTTTACACATCTTTCTAACACCATTTCTAAATTTGATAGACATCCTTCAAAACTTTGCCCGCATACAGAGAAGTCGTCCATGAACACTTCCATGATGTTGTCTATGAAATCTGCGAAGATTGACATCATACATCTTTGAAAGGTCGCAGGAGCGTTGCATAATCCAAAGGGCATTCGTCTATAAGCGAACGTTCCATAAGGGCATGTGAATGTAGTCTTTTCTTGATCATTTGGGTGGATAGGGATATGGAAAAATCCTGAGTAACCATCAAGATAACAGAAATATGAATGCTTCGCTAATCGTTCTAACATTTGATCTATAAAAGGTAGCGGGAAATGATCTTTTCGAGTGGCTTTGTTTAGTTTACGATAATCGATGCACACTCTATGTCCTGTCACTACTCTTTGTGATATCGATTCGCCTTTAGCGTTTTTCACAACAGTGATACCTCCTTTCTTTGGTACTACATGTACTGGACTAACCCATTTACTATCAGAGATTGGATATATTATTCCAGCATCTAGTAGTTTCTTAACTTCTTCCTTTACTACAGTGCTAAGGATTGGGTTAATTCTTCTTTGAGATTCTCTGGAGGTTTTGCAATCTTCTTCTAGCAGAATACGATGCATACAGATTGAAGGGCATATTCCTCTGAGATCAGATATGTTATATCCTAATGCAGTTGGATATTTCTTTAAGACATCTAAAAGTTTCTTTGTTTCAATTGTTCCTAAACTGGAATTGATTATAACTGGTCTTGTACATTCAGTGTCTAAGAATTCGTATCTTAGGTTCCTAGGTAAAGTTTTTAACCCTAATGTAGGTTTATTCTTACTTGGCATGGGATCCGGTGTAAGTGCTAAACTTTCTCTTAGACTATCATCCTGATATGGTTCACGCCAATTGTCATCTTCGAAAATTGGAGGGATTTGAATTTTCATAATTTCAGAATAGGTAGTTTCTTTCATTTCCATTTCTCTTACACATTCGTCAATTACGTCCAATAGATAGCATGTATCCTCTATAGCTGGCGATTGTAAGAATTGTGTTAAAATAAATTCAACTTTCTCTTCACCTACTTCAAAGGTTAGCTTTCCTTTCTTTACGTCTATTATAGCTCCGGCGGTAGCTAAGAATGGTCTTTCTAGTATGATAGGTGTAGTGGAATCTTCAGAGATGACCATGATTATGAAATCAGTAGGAATATAGAATTGTCCTATACGTACTGGGACGTTTTCTAGTATGCCTACAGGATATTTAATAGAGCGATCGGCTAGTTGAACAGACATTTTAGTTGGTCTTAGGTCTCCCATGTCTAGCCTTTTGCAAATCGTTAAGGGCATAACACTGATACTGGCTCCTAAATCGCATAGAGCTTTGTCAATGACGAATTTTCCTATTACACAGGGTATAGAGAAACTTCCTGGATCTTTTAGCTTAGGAGGCATATTATTCTGAATTATTGCGCTACACTCAGCAGTAAGTGTAACGGTTCCGTTATCCTCTATCTTTTTCTTATTGGATAAGATTTCTTTTAAAAACATAGCATACGAGGGCATTTGAGTGATAGCTTCTGTAAATGGAATATTAATATTCAACTGTTTCAGAAGTTCAACAAATTTTTTAAACTGACCCATCGTCTTGGAATTGGTTAATCTCTGAGGGTACGGAATTGGTGGTTTATAGGGTGGTGGAGGCACATAAGGCTTTTCTTTCTCCACTGCCTCTTGATTATTATCTTCCTTTTCTTCTGGTTCATTCACCATTTCAATCGGTTTATCCGGTTTTTGGTACATGGCTAGATTGTCAAGTCTTAGATCGGTAGGTCCGTCAAGTTCCTTGCCACTTCTTAATATCACAGCATTGGCCTGTCCTTTCGGATTAGGTTGAGGTTGTCCAGGAAATACTCCAGCTGGTGCAGCGGTAGGTGCTTGTTGTTGAGCTACTTGTGAAATTTGAGTTTCAAGCATTTTGTTATGTGTAGCTAATGCATATACCTTGCTCACTAATTGCTTAATCTGCTCACTAGTGTGTATGTTTTGGTTCAAGAAGTCCTTGTTTGTTTGAGATTGGTTAGCTATGAAGTTCTCCATCATCAACTCAAGGTTCGATTTTCTAGGGACATTAGGAGCAGTCTTTTGATATCCTAGTGGTGTAGCTGGTGCTTGACCTGGTGCGTATAAAGCATTGTTGTTCTTATAGGAGAAGTTCAGATGATTCTTCCAACCTGGGTTGTATGTGTTTGAGTACGGGTTTCCTTGAGCATAATTCACTTGATCTGTGGGAATTCCTGCTAATAGTTGACAATCAGGGACATCATGTCCTGGAACTCCACATAACTCACAGTTAGGTATTACCGCAGCCACGGTGGTTGTTGGTGTTATGGCCAAGTTGTCGATCTTTTGGTTTAGTTGGTCAAACTTTGCATTGACTTGGTCCATACTACTTACTTCGTACATACCTCCTTTTGTTGGTTTCTCAGTTGAGACTCTCTCGCTTCCCCATTGATAATGGTTTTGAGCCATACTCTCGATAAGCGCATAAGCATCATTATATTATTTGTCCATTAGTGCACCGCCTGCGGCAGCGTCAATTGTCATTCTTGTATTGTACAAGAGTCCATTGTAGAAGGTATGGATGACCATCCATTCTACTAATCTGTGATGTGGACAAAGTCTTAGCATATCTTTATAGCGTTCCCAAGCTTCGAAAAGTGATTCGTTTTCCTTTTGCTTAAATCCGTTGATTTGAGCTCTTAGCATAGCTGTCTTGCTAGGTGGGAAATATCTTGTCAAGAAGACTCTCTTTAGTTCCTCCCACGTAGTTACTGAATTCGAGGGTAGAGATTGAAGCCAGGCTCTCGCTCTGTCTCGAAGTGAAAAAGGAAAAAGACGTAGTCTAATAGCTTCTTAGGTAACTCCATTGGCTTTTACGGTATCTGCGTACTGCACAAATATCGAAAGATGAAGGTTTGGATCCTCGGTAGGATTTCCGGCGAATTGATTTTGTTGCACGGCTGATATCAGCGAAGGTTTCAGCTCGAAATCGTTTCGGTTGATAGCCGGTGCGGCAATGCTGGAATGCGGTTCAGCTTGCGAAGGACTAGCGTAATATTTGAGTGGATGATTCGGTTCTTCAGCCATCTCTATGTCCTTTGATGTTCCGACTGGTTTAGGTGGATCTATTTGGAGATTTGGAATGTTGTAATTTCGTTCGTAATCGAATATTCGTCTTCTTACGTGTAAGAAGCGTTCCGATTCTGGGATTAGAGGTTGCAAGTCTTCGCCTTGAGAGCGAGTACTTGGCATACACTCGGGAGATTAGATTAAGAAAAGAAAATAGTTGTTACCTTAGTCTAGACAATGCTACTCTAAAGTGCACTAGTAACTAAATTAAGGTCCCCGGCAACGGCGCCAAAAACTTGATGGGCTAAAGACGTACTCTAATATGTGTCTAGCAGTATCTTAACTGCAAGCGCACAGCCTATCGAAGTAATATTTAAGATTATCGATCCCACAGGGACTTTAGGATTACTTAGTGCTAGAGGGTTTACTAGTTTAGCTAAGGTGAATGGTTGTCACGATTTTTTGGTTGTTTTTAAGGATTAAAGACAGGAATTAAATTTTAGTTTAATAAAATAATAATGAGGCGGTCGGTATGTAATTATGTTAACTTAGGCGGGTCAATCTAACCTAGGCTTATAAGGATGGTTCACTTAATCTATTCTGTAGAGGTTATCAGTTTAAATATCTTTAACTCACACTGTCGTGGTCTTATCTCAGATCTTACCCCTAAAGCCCTATGCCTGCTCTCGCTAGCCCATAAGTGTTTAGAAATAATTTTTGGAAACTTAATAAGTCTAATTCATTTTAAAGCGCTCTCGCTGTGTTTAAATTAAATGCCTAACTTTAGCTATCTGGTTAAAATCTCACACTCTCGTGGTCTCGACCTAACCTATTACACTTTCCTTACTCTCGTAACAAAAAGATTGATTTTATAATAAAAAGTCACAGCCAGAATTTTAAGTTCTTAATTATTTTTAGCCTAGAATTGATTTTACCGATTTAGTGTATTTTAATTACATACCGCCCTAAGTTGTTTAGCTACTTATAATTGTTGTACCAGACAGATGCAGAAACAGAGGAATACAAAATAAAATATGCATTATAAAGAAATAAAAATAAATTCTTAACATTAATATAAATGCGAATTAATTAAAAACCTGAATAACAAATATAATATTAGACTCCTTCTTCCATAATCTGGCAAGCTCGGAGTGCGGACCGGAATCGGAAATAAAATTACAAAAAGAAATGCTGAAGGCTTTGAAAGAAATTAAATAATAACAATTTCCTAATGTTGGAAATTGTTATTTGAATTGGTTGGGATATAGAAAATTAAAGCAGGAACAAAACAAATGCTGGAAAAATAAATGAAATAGGGTGCAATGGAAAATACGGCAGAGCTTCCGCAAGAAAAATTAAAATAAAACTCTGTAATTTGTTCTTTGAAACTAAGCTATTTATAGAGATTGTACTTTGGGCTTGGCAGTTGAAATAATGCCTTGGGCTTCGTAGTTGCTGAGAGAATCCAGGGAGAAGTTGAGTTACCGGGTCTGCGGAAGAATAGGAAAATATTGACTTCACGTAGCACGTACATGACCAATTTTTACCAAGTTAACCTATTTTCCCCTTGTCACGTTCGTGACAAGGGTGTCACGTTCGTTATCCTTGTATTACGCGCGTCACGGTCGTGAAGGACTGGTGACGATCGTGACTGCTCCTTTTAGCGTGTCACGGTCGTGACTATATGGTGACGGTCGTGACAACTGCAAATTATGCAGATTATGCAGAATTCCTCTTTTCTTCTTCTTTTCATGCTTCTTTTTGCTCATTTCACTTTTGACTTGTGATTTGGCTCTATAATTGATATACCTGCAA
The DNA here is from genome assembly GCA_963966055.1 of Lathyrus aphaca. Lineage (NCBI taxonomy): Eukaryota > Viridiplantae > Streptophyta > Magnoliopsida > Fabales > Fabaceae > Lathyrus > Lathyrus aphaca. The sequence goes on from OZ014519.1 coordinate 627,260,581, forward strand.
AATGACAAAGAAAACTCGAAGAATCGGGTGTTAAAACAGTACAAGTGCGATAAAAACGGCATTGAAACATAGTAATAAAACGATACTTTTTCTCGTTATCAGTGGCCCGCCTCATTTGTAGGGTAATTACTCTGTAAATTACTCGGCGATTGCTTAACATAGACCTAAACTTGTCCCGAATTCGGAATAAGATCCAATTGGATCCGGTTGCCTTGCGATTTTGGTTATCTTTTTTTGGTTGTGGTTGATTAAGTTCACCATACCATTATTATGTAAATATTATTATACTATTAATATACTAAAATTTTAATTCATTCTTGCACCTTATCCTCTTTATTTTAATCTCTTGCTCTTTATCTCTTTTATTATGCTTTTATTATACTATATCATTCATCATATTGTTTATGTTTATATTGTTATCCTTGTGCTTTTTCCTTTGTCCATTTGTACATGAAAACATTAATAAAGGATTAAACATCTAACAGACTTGAGACTTTAATTCTTGGACTATAGTCACTATCCTTAGCATTGGACTTGGAGTTTTGGACTTAGATTTTAGGATCATTCATTTGCTTGAGTTATTATGGATTGAAGACCTTGGCCCCAATTTGGTTCACTTGTTTATGAAGATGGAAGTCCTATTGTTTCTAAGAATGTTCACCATACGGTTTGATCATTATTCCCTTAACTTTTACTTTCAAGTCTTAGGATAGTCCCTTCATCTCCTCCCATTTCTTAAATTTTCAAATCTTCTTCCTATTTTCAAAACCTTCTTTGTTTTCAAACTTCAAACGTTTTCATAATCAAACCTTGACTTAGGTCAAGCGGTTTTACCTTTTCATTTAATTTCTTAATAAATGTTAAACCACATAAGCATATCGAAACTTTATTCTCAAAATACTTTAAAAAATGCAAACCACATTCAATTGTTTTTTGTACCCTCGTGCACTTTTCTTTTTAACCTTTTTTACGTTTAGATATGATTCATTCTTTCTAGCGGAATTATTCGCTAAAGAATGACGAATTATCGTCACATTTTAAAATCAATTCAACACATTGTTTCTTTTCACATTTTGTACCATGAACTACGAGGTTTTGATCTCGCATTGCACTTTGTGGGTACGTAGGTATGAGACGAAAGTCTCTTCAAACACAAAAATCTTAAAAAACATTTCTCTTCTCATCTCTTCAATCTCTTTTAAACAAACCATTTTCAAACCAAAAAAAGCAATAAATATTTCAAAGGGCTCCCGTGGAGTACCACGAACATTTTGGGTGCATAAAACCTTCCCAATTTGTAACTTATCCCCTTACTCGTTCTCTGCTTGATTCTTTTAGCTTTTTGCTTTTAGCTTCAATAGGTTTTATTCGATCTTTTTTCCTTTTCCATTTGGAATAAAATAAAAGCGCGGTGACGACTCTGTTTACTTTGAGTTAAGTTAACTAATAGCTTAAACTCATGATTTTACCGCTACAAGATGTTACCATTTGCTTTGCATGGGTACCGAACGTCAATCAGGACGTCTACTGGGGCAACTCCCTTTTCCCTGGTATATGGTATGGAGGCAGTTTTACCCGTTGAAGTGGAAATTCCTTCTTTGCGAGTGATGATGGACGTTAAGCTTGAAGAGGTTGAATGGGTGCGTGCCCGATATAACCAATTATGCTTAATTGAGGAAAAGAGATTAGCAATTGTATGTCATGGTCAGCTTTATCAGAGGAGGATGAAGCGATCATTCGATCAGTGAGTACGCACTCAGGAGTATCAAGTTGGTGAGTTTGTACTCAAAGGATCATTCCTCCAGGTTCAGATCATAGGGGCAAGTGGACCCCGAATTATGAAGGCCCATTCATAGTAAATAAAGTTTTCTCGGGTGGAGCACTGATGCTTACTACTATGGATGGCGAAGACTTCCAGTCCCCTGTTAACTCAGACGCAGTTAAAAAACACTTCTCATAAAAAGACCCGCTAGACAAAAAACATAATAAAACGTCCATTAAAAACGGAGCATCTCGGCAAGCTAAAAAACAGAATAAAAAGCTCGAGAAAAAGTTAGGGAAATAAATAAATAAAAATGTACACCCGCTGAGTTTAAAAGCCGCATTGGATAGCTCAGGCAAAAAAGGGAATCCCGGTGGATTGAAAACCCGAAAGGGCGATCCACGCAAAATAAGGGAATAAGTGAATGACTGCGATCTGGATAATCTGTACCACATCATCGTCTTAGTTAACCTGGCAATCTCAGAAGGGTATGAATCGGTCTAATCTTCTTCTTCAGAAAGCAAAGGTAGGAACGGAAAACCTTGAAGACATACTGGTCATAGCAGAATTGAAACTCATTGAAATGCCGCGCACATTGCCATTAGGATAATTTCTTTTCTCAATTTACAGTGATTACCTCTTTCCAGGTGATTGCTTCCTGATGTAAATTTTCGCCTATTCAGAAGCTCATCAATAAAAGAATATTCAGTTAAAAAGCTTTATTCTTGTTTTTGTTTTACTTGCTTTGTTTGCAAAAATGTCCTGAATTTTTTATAAAATAACATTGCATTTAAACTGGGGGACTTTATAAATGACGTGCAAAGGGAAAACATTCAAAATCACTTTGAATGTCAGGTGACATGGGATGATTAACTCGTACCATGCAATTTCCCGGGGCATATATGTACTTTGTTGTTGCAGGTTGGCAGCTAACAAGGTGATGTTATCAGACAACATTTTCCAGGCAGGGTGTTTCTCCCCAGCAAGACACTTTACAATTTCTACTTCCAGCAGGAAGATGAGCCACAACATCCTCAGTAGAGTGCGAGAAAATATTCCCCAGCTGATTTAGAGCAGACAGTGTTCCCGGCAGAACTTCGAGATCAGTTGAACAGTTCTCTTCCCCAAGCGGGGTCTTCATTCCCAACAAGCAGCTGAATGCATTGTCTCGCCACAGGGTTAGAATTTTCATAATTCTATCCCCAATCAGGTCTTGAAAATTTGTTTCCCCAACCGAGTCGGAAGATTGTTATTCCCCACAGAGTTACCTGATCGAAGGTCAACCATCATTGAAATATTCCCCAGTGAGATCGCCAATTTATTTTTGGCCAGGGTGACATAGTAATGCAAACGGTGTTCTCATTCATCGGGTAAGATCAAGTAACGTAAGAATATCTCAATGTCTTTTCTTCAGCAGAATGTTAGTCAGAATGTTCTCATCCTCAACAGAGTTACAAACAGTATTCTCCCTAGCAGAGTTGTTACTCTCCTCAACAAATCTTGTGTTGATTCACGTTGTCCAGTGTCAACGGACTCCTTTTACTCAATCCGCGTTGTCCAGTGTCAACAGACTCCTCTCATTCACTGCTTCGTCCCGTGTCAACAGACCTGGGTTTGAAATCTGGACGGTAGAAATCGTCGAAATTTTGCTTTAGAATCGTAAGCACATATTAAGATGTGGATTCTAATTAGGGTCGTTCCAACGCAATTAAGGCGAGATCCTGACAATGGGTTTATATTGTCAAAATAGTGCAGAGGATCGTAAGCACATGTTAAGATGTGGATTCTCCCAGATGCACATATTCAATGTATATCCGACCAGAGGGTATATGAAGAGAATCGTAAGCGCATATTAAGATGCAGATTCTAATCAGTATCGTAAGCGCGTGATAAGATGCGGATTATGATCAATGCATTGTCCACCCTACAGACTCAAATGCACCAATGTGAAGCGTATGAATATGCGAGATTCGTAAGAAATCACCCCTTTCAAAGTCCACCATCATTGTGGCAAGCCAGTAGTCGCCTGGCGGCGTTCAAAAGACAGGTTCAAAGTCCATTGTCGTTGTGGCAAGCCAGTAGTCTCCTGGCGTCATTGAAAATAAATTTCTTTGGTTCTTGAGTTACTTTCCACCTTTCCAGGGTTTACAGGAGTTCTCCTTTGGTTGGGTTTATTTCCTAGTTCTTTTCTTCAGCAGAGTGCAAGTTTCAGGGTTATTTTGGTATTCAACCACAGTTCATCTCGAACGGTCGACAGCATGAGCTATCTTCCTTTTTAGATTAACAGATGTTTGAATAGGGGCAGTTTTAACATCCCAAAATTTGATCACTCTTTTCCTCATCATTTGCATATCATATAACATATCACGTCACTCTCATATCCTAACATTTGGCATAGAAAAATGAAGCATGACATCCATAGGTGTTAGCATAAGGCACATGATCAATCATCTGGAAACTCCTGATCTCAAAAGCCAAGCCAAGATCCAAGTGATCTTGCAAGAATCTCGCAAGGTATCCTCACATCTTGCACAAGTTCAAGGTCATCCATGAAACCCTAGAAGAGTGAAGCATCATCAGAAGCTCAGCAATGCAACAAGCTCCTACATAGGAAACCCTAATTAGGGTTTTGCCTCAGATCAAGAAATCCTTATATCTTTGACCAATTCTTATAGTCAAAGGATTTCATATGATATATAAGGCCTATGTATGAAGTTTGATGCAAAGATTCATTGAGGAAGTCAGGTAATTCTTCAGTTACTTGTAAAGGAAGAAAGTGGTCAACTGTGCATCTGAAAAGTCAACTGTTGGATTTTGTCGCTCCCGAGATTTTCATCCTAGTACAAATGCGAAAGTGGCGCGGAAAAGGTAGAGTCGCCAGCCAGACATTTTTATCCCGAAGGAATGGGAAAGGTAATGTTGCACAAACCGGAGGAAGAAGAAAAAGAACGAGGCCTTGCGAACCAAAGATTTGGGTTCGGGAGTCAGTTACGAATTGGGAAGGTATTAGCACCCCAATCCGTCCGCCGTACCCGACGGGATCCAAGCTTGCTTGCTTGTTTCAAAGGGTGAGAAAAAATAATTGCTGCTGAATAAAAACCGCTAACTGGAATGGAGATGAAATGAGAAATGGAACTGAGAAAAAGAAAAGATCGAAGAGGAAAAAGGGGGAAAATGTAGGGAAAATAAAGAATGTGCTCGAACGGGCCCTACCCCGCTGCCTACGTACCTCATCGGGATAATGAGGATCAGAGTCGACGTAGTTCGCCTAACTAAGGCGGGAACTAATTGTTTGTATTTTTTATGGCTGGAACTGTGTATGCCTATGCTCAGGTGTTGCAGGCTCGTCTGGTACGAGTGCGTTTACCGTCTTGCATGCGAGACAAGTCATCGCAAGTTCGCGTTATGAGTGAATGAGATGAGAAAAGAAGTTCTCGCATGATAGTCGCTTATTATTTGTTTTTGTCTTTTATGAGAAGTGTTTTGAATTTGTTTGTGAACATTCTCATACTAAGACCTATCCATCGCGGGAAGTACTTACACCTCGCCCCGAAACAGGACGCGTATAAGCACTCCGCAGCAAAGTCTCGTGTCGTACAAGAATGTTTGATTTTCATTAAGTGTTTTATTACTTCTTTAGAAGATGAGAAAGAATGACTCAAATTGCAAAAGGCAAAATCTAAGGGACTAAGACACAACCCTAACTTTATTTGTTTATTTACAAGAGATCCTATGGTTAATGAGGTTTCTAAACCTAATGGAAAAGGAACTAGAAACTACTAGAATTCAACTTACTTCCTAAGGAAGATAAGTTGATTCTAAAGCAAGAGAGAAATCTATTCAAGTGAAATATCAATCAATATAACAAAGCATTAAAATTGAATATAAGCATAAAATTCAAAACAAAACATTTAAAGGTATAAACCTAAAACAAACCTAAATTTATTCTAAGTCTAATTATTAGAAACATTAAGTCTAAGTCCTAAAACTAAAGGCATTACCTAATATTTTCATTCTAAAAATCAGAAACTAAACTTCTAAATCCATATTAAATCTAATTAAACTATTTTTTAATGAACCTTAATACCCTAAAATTAGTAAAGGTTCTGGAAAAATTATGGGATTAATTCTATAGGGTCCTAAAACTACCTATAATATTGTGTTAAAAAATATCCTAAAATATCAGAATTTTGCTATGTCTAAAAATCATTTAATTCTACCTAATGATTAACCATTATTTTCTAAGGATTAAGCTACTAAAACATGGGATAAAATGACCTAAAAAATCTACTAAAATTATACTAAGTCCTACTATGAGTTCTCTAACTATGGAAAAAAGAGTGGGCCAAAAATGTTACTGGAAGGTTAAAAAATAAAATGGACAAATTTATGTACAGTTAACAAAATTCAATAAAATGCTAATTAAAAGAAAAGGCTGAATTAATTCGAAAATAATGCAAATTCAGAAAAATAAAATGCCAAAAATTTCTAAATTGAATTAATGACCTACTTGATTTTTTATAGAATTTTATAATGCTATTTTTCTATTTTTAAGTGAATTATTCCTAACCTAATACTAAAATAAAATAAAATTCTAAAATGAAATAAGATGGTGGGTGAGTTAGTGATTTTATTTAGTTGTTTTTTATACTGGGCTTAAAACAGGGTGGTTTGAATAACAATGGGCAAGGCCTATGCGCAGGATCTAGTAAGAGGGGTGCATTCAGTATTCTTTTGTAACTGTTTTTTAACGGGCCTTGAAAGGGAGGTGTGAGAAGCAAAGGGACTAAGCCCAATACGCAGGCCCTATGAGGGTGCATAACATGGAATTCGGTCAACAACTGTTGACTCATCCTGGAGCGCTTGATCCAATGACCCCTAATGGCAATTCCATCAAACGGCTTATGAAGTGAAGGTGTACGAGATTATTGTGTATGAGCATGCGCAGGATCATGGTGGAGAAATCCTACCGGACGGTGACAAGTGTCACCGCCGGTGTGGTGGAAATTAAAAAAAACCCATGATCTTATCCGTTAACATCCATCAAAATCTTATGCAATTAATCTTTAATATTTTCCTAATACAATTCACAAAAACGAAAACCCTAAAAACCTATCTTCTTCTTTTCCCCGACGCCGCGGCGCCTCCCTCGTCCACCATCCTTTTCCTCTCTTCGCCGCCACCAACAACCTATTTCTTCTCTCCTTTGCCACCTCCGTTAACCTAACCTTCCCCTAACGAACATTCTAAAGAACTAAACGTCATAACCTAAATGTTCACCGTCCCGAACCACGGCGAAATCCCAAAAAAATACGAACACAAACGAGTGTAATCACCAGCGTAGCAACATACCAGAGGGATGCGAATCTATGTCTTACGATTCGATGTCACCGCCGTCAGAATTCGAAGCTCTTCAGATTAGTCAGGTACGAACATCTTCTTAACCCTATCCTCTTTCTGTGCTTTACATGAAGTTGTGGCTGAATTCGCCAATTCGTTACGGCTTGATCGTCACCATGGCAATTCTTGATGTTGCAGGTTTGTTTGATGGCTCAGCAAAAGATGATACAGGGAGATTGATGAAGATCGTGATAGAGGGAAGAAACGAAGATTTAAGTGGTGATGATAGTGTTGATCCGAGGTTATGGTGATCATCTACAGAAAAGCGAGTTTGGGGGTAGTGAAGCCTTGTTGATGAAACTGTTAAAGTCGCAGATACAGTTTTTGGTGAATTGTTGTAGTGTCCTTATAGAGATTGATTTCAGAATAGGAGAGTGAGAAAAATAACATGGTGAAGAAGAATCAAGGAGGATAAAGGGTGAAGAATCATGAAGAAGAAGCTTTGAATGAATTGAGAAGAGGAAGCCAGAAGAAGATTGAAGAAGTTGTGAGAGGAATGTTGAATGAATTGAAGTTATGGAGAGAGAGAGAGAGATTGAGAATAAGAGGTTTTGAGGAGGAAGGATTTGGGAAGTTGTGGAAGATTCAAGAGGTTGTGAAGAAGAAGAAGAAGAGAAAATTGTGAAGAATGATTGATTTATAGAGGATTTCGGATGAAATTTCCAGAAGAAAAAATCGGTTTGGTTTGTTGTTTTTCTGTTAAAATTCAGTTTTTGATTCTGTTAGGAAGTTAGGATTGTTGTTATATGTGTAACCGAATTCGGTTTTGCGAAGCTTTTTCCTGATAAACGTTTCTATCTCTTTTATTATTCCTTTGCACTTATGCATTTGTGAACCGATTTTCTGTTTATTGATAAGTACCTAAGTCCTCTTGTTAGCCTTGCTATTGCACTCTCCTGTCTGCTGAATCTTTGAGTTGTTGTTGCGCTGAATTCTTGATGCACTAACTGAACCTTTGATTGTAGGTGGTGATCTGTTGAATATTGATTTGGTGAGTTGAATTTGTTGCACTCTTGTATTGAATACTGAAGAAAATTTGGTTGAAATCAATGAAGATGATGAAGTTTTGAAGATTGAATGGAGAGTTTTTTAAGTTGAGAGAGAGTTGTTCTGTTAGAAGTTGGTTAGAGATTGATTCTGATTTTCTATTATTCCCTTTCTCCAATTTTCTCCTTGTTTTCTGTTGTGTATTTTTCACTGATAAAAAACCAATGTACTTTGAGCTATCCTTTTTCTTTTGTTGTTCTGGTTTCGTATGATGTAGTTCGATTCTGCGAGTTCTTTTGAATTTGAGCTCTTGTCATATTCTTGCGTCTTGGCTTGCTTAAATTATTGTTGATCATTGACGGTAAATCTTGCATTGTTGTTGTGATTAGGTGAGATGCTGATGAATGCAGGTTGCGGAGTTGAATGAAATCCTTCGTGTCGACGTTAAATCTTGGTGATGCAGGCCCTTGATGAGGATTTGCTATGGTTTCTGAGAACGAATCGTTGACGATTGGAGGCATGTCGAGCATGAAGTTCGAAGAGGTAGAAAATACCCATTGCAGAAGATTGTTGAATTACTGAGTTTTAGGAGAATTTCTTCCAATATATTTTCCTCAGTTTTTTTTTTATATCCACCCTTTTGTTGTAACCCCTTCCCCTTTTTTTGCTGTAACCTTTTTTAATACAATAACTGACCCTTTTATTTTCATATCTTTTTCTTATCATTTGTGTATTTATTTCCCTCATAAATTGTGATTAACTTCAAAGTTATCATTTATATATTTACTTCCCTCATGAATGGTAATCAACTTCAAAGTTATCAAGGATCTTGTTTTGGAATTTGGACCACATTTCTAGTCTAGTGAACTTGAAAAGAAAACATGAGCCTTAGAAAAAAATAAGACATTCAAATGGACATTTGATTTTGGGCTTTGATGGACATTTGATTTTGGGCTTTGATTCAATATGGGTTTATGATACCAAAAGAAATGGCTAATGATGATTTTTTTGAAAGTAAAAATGTGGAATGATGAAATGGATTATGAATAAACAAACCTGGACTTGAAAATATGATCATTGATAAATGATAAAACATGAATGGGCTTTAGTGATTCATTTGTGGTATAAGATGGATAGTATTTGAAAAAGGTTTAAAATGTAACAAAAATGAATATTTGAGGACTTTTCATCTATAACTCGAATTGAACCTCTGAATAAAAACCACTTCTCAAGAATCGTGATGCCATGATGCATCCACAAATCAATAATCCATTAATCACCCTTTTCTTAATCACTTGGGAATGCCGCTCTCAAACGAATATCTCCATCAAATGATCCTAGATCAACTTGCCAGCAACAAATAAAGTGCTTTGTTCACCCTGGCCGTTTGATGAAGATAGATCTTGAAATATGAAGTGATGTATGACCAAAAAAAACTCGACGCGAGAAACCCAAGCCATTGAACTTCATTTGGTGAGATATCCCCTGAGCTTAAACCTGAATAAAAACTCTAGTCCCCTTTGATGATAAGCCCGATGCACCAATGACTAGTATTTGCAAGTAAGTTCCTTACAGATCCCTTAAAATTGCATACGAAGAGGGTGCTATTAATGGCCACATGATCAAAGCTTTGAATTCATCAGACAGTTATAGATAGGGTGCTAAACCCTAACTCCATAATCCATGACACCAACTCCAGCGAAGTAGAAACCACAAAACCACGGAATAACCTGGCTCTTCAGAGGACACTGATCTTATGCCTTAGGAATACAATACCAATGCATGATTGTGAATAATATGACCTAATGAGAGAATGCAGATGAAATGCGAAGCTACAAGCCAGTAAAGGGGATAAATAATGAGGGCAAATTTTGGGGTGTTACAGATTTCAAGGCCTCCAATCATGTTTTTCAAGTCAAGGGACCTTCCCAAGGTCAAATAAGAGCTTTGTTGATCTCAAGAATCAAGAACCAAGAGGTTATGAGAAGTTTTCCAAATTTAGTAAGTGACTTGTAATGGAAACTTACTATTTTTGGTATATTTTGCCCTAATCTTTAAGTGATTCTTACACGGTCTAGATGACTTCAAATGAAATTTCCTTGAACATCAAAGTTGTAGGGCGTGCTCTCCCATTTTCAAAAAGTGCAAGAACTTGTTCATAGCATGTGTAAAACTCAAGATATGTCCATTGGAAGTTTGGACATTTTTAGGGTTTTACCTCATTTTTAAGTTTCTACCATGATGCAATTTGTATTATAGGTCATTCCCAAGCCAATTTATGGACCATGTGTGATCATATTCATCAAGTACAATGCATGAGGAGCTATTTCGTCCAAAGAAACCAAGGAACACGTGCGAAAAACTTGTATTAAAAATCATAATGGCCTCTAAGTAACATTATTACAACATTATGAGAAACATTACTTTACCATGATCCTTACATTCTAACCTTTAAAATTTAGCTAGACATGGAAACGTAAATGAACATGTTGAAGTGGATCATGTTAAAAGTAAATTAAAAGCGAGTGCGAGGAAAATAAATAATTTAAAGTGAGTGCGAGAAATAAACGAACTTAAAGAAGTGCAAGAATTAAATAAAGTGAAAGCGCTGTGGAAATTAAATAAATAAAAGCGGTGCGAGAAATAAATGAATTTAAAGCAGTGCAGGAATTAAATAAAGTAAAGCAGTGCGAAAATTAAGTAAAGTAAAAGCATAATTCATAAATGGAAACCTGCTCCAATCAGAGGCTTGGTATCTGAAAACAACTGGAAAATAACTTGAAATAACAATGGCGACATGATCAACTTCCACCAAGTGCTCCAAAATCGATTACAAACTCGATTACACAAATACGATAACTTCCCGATGTGAGAAGATTATCGCTTACAAACTTTTGATTATTTATGCCTAAGTGTTGCAACTAAGTTTGGATGAAGAGAAATGAACTAAATGCCTTCTATTTATAGGCTGAGGAAAAAGCATGGAAAGACAAGGATGCCCTCGACTTCTTTTGGGAGGGAAAAATACGCCAAAGGTGGCGCCCGCCACCCCCTCCATGGCGCCCGCCATATGAACCCATGTGGGAAGAAGTGGGAAATGTGGAAGTTGTCAACAGTTGAGTCCTATCCAACATTTTGGCCTACCCCATGGCGCCCACCATGTTGGGTGTCACATGTGTAATTCCTTCAAAAACTGGCTTTTTAGCTCGATTTCCTTCGTTTCTTCAAGAATGGATCTAGAAACACTTAGAACCTGAAAACAAAACAAAACATGAATATAATACAAGAAAACGATAATAAAAACCTAAGAAACATGTTCCATTCTAGTCAAAAATGCGGTGTAATTCGGTGTCATCACATGCATCCAATGTTCTCTTACAACAATCATATCAAGAAAATTGGTTTAATAAATATCCTGACTTGATATCTTGTCTCCTTGTGGTTGAACAAAATAACGAGCTCTTGATGAAAAATCACGAGGCTCGTCCCACTTGTTCGGCTCCATTCCTATAAGTGAATGTAGCGAGACACATTCAATATGTGAAAAGTCATGGTCGTGGTCATGCGCATGGCCACAGGCATGGCCATAATTATGCCTGTGGTCTTAGTTTTAATCACGATCGCAATGGTAATCATAAGAATGCATGTTTTCACCAGAAATGGAAAGATACTGAAAAGAATGAAAAATGTGGTAAGAGTAGCAAAAATAACAAAAATATTTGTTATCGTTGTGAGAAAAAGGTCATTGGAGACGCATTTGTCGTACACCAAAAGACCTTATTGATCTTTATCAAAAATCACTAAAAAATACAAATACAAGGATTGAGACACATTTTGCTCACGAAGGTGGTGATCTAGACTATGGAAATATTGATGTTACTCACATAGAGATTGATGATTTCTTTGTTGATCCAGATGAGAAAATTGATCATCTTATTGGAGATGGAAGTGTAAAGAAATATAAGTTATAGATTTTTCTATTTAATTTAGTTATTATTATAAGTTTTATGAATCTTTTTGAATTTTAATTTCCAATGTTTTTTTTTTAAATTTTAAATTTCAATGTTTTTGAATTTTAATTTCCAATGGTTATGAAGTGTATTTGGTTTGTGTTTATTTGCATTATTTATTGTTTAAATAATTTGTATGTTTAAAGTGCACCTATAGCTCATTGTTACATTTTTTTAGAATGAACGACGACACTTACGCCACTAATGAAAATATTTTCCTATATCCAGCACATATTGCGCAAGTACTCACACAATTTTCAAAGATAAAATATATTCCTCTTATTTAATGAAGCGAAAAACAGATGTTAGCGTTATATCTGACACATAAAAAATAGTTAAAGGTTTTGGAAGAGCCATTGTATAATTTGTATTATTATGTGGAGGAACAATATTACACACTCAATGCGTTATATTCCTCTAAATATAATATAAATTTATTAGTTTCAAAGATATTCGCCTAAATGGATACCATATTGAAACAAAAGATGGTGGAGGTATTGAATATCCTTGTATCACACAACATAATTTGGACAAAAAATGTGTAATGAAAAAGGCACCGACGTTTTCCTCAGGATGTACCACACATATATTAGTACAATTAAAGCACATGACATGGTAAACCAGAAGTGTACAAATAATAATAAACTTGTAATTTAGCATTCCCGGTTGAGTCATCCCAATTATATAATGACACGAAAAATAATTGAAAATTCATGTGGTCAACAATTAATGAGCCAATAAATTATTCAATCAAATAAGTTCTCGTGCAACTCTTACTCTAAAGGGAAGTTGATAATTCTACCATCATCAACAAAAAATGGAAATAAGTCTATCAAATTTTTAGAGCGTATACAAGGTGATATTTGTGGGCCAATATACCTATCACGTGGACCATTTAAATATTTTATGGTCTTAGTTGATGCATCAACTAGATGGTCACATGTTTATTTGTTGTCAACTCGCAACCAGACGTTTCTGATATTGTTAGCTCAACTAATTCAGCTATGAGCTCATTTCCCCGATTATCCTATCAAGAAAATATGTCTTGATAATGCTGAAGAATTTTCATCTCTACATTTAATAAGTATTGTATGTCTATTGGAGTTGACATTGAACATCCAGTAGCACATGTTCATACACAAAATGGACTTGCTGAATCATTTATTAAACATATAAAATTAATTACAAGACCACTTATAATGATATGCAAACTCTCAATTTCTGCTTGGGGACATGCAATTTTGCATGTTGCAACATTGATTCGTATCAGGCCAACAAGTTAATACACCTCTTCCCCTTTACAAATTGTTTTTGGTAAAGAACCTAATATTTCCCATCTAAGAATTTTTGGATGTGCGGTGTATGTCCCAATTTTTCAACCACAACATGTTAAAATGGGTACTCAAAGGAGGATGCGGATATATGTTTGATATGAATCTCCATATATTGTAAAGTACCTTAAACCAACAACATGAGATTTATCCACTGCTCATTTTACTGATTGTCAATTTGATGAATCAAATTTTCCAGCATTAAGGGGAGAATAAGAAGTTGGAAAAAGAGATCAATTGAAATGAATTATCATTATATCATCTTGATCCTCGAACAAAATAATGTGAACTAGAAGTTCAGAGGATATTTAACTTGCAAAACATAGAAAATCAATTACCAGATGCATTCACTAATCCAAAAAGTGTGACTAAATCATATATACTAGTTGAAAATGCTCAAATAAAAATAGACATCCCTATTAGACAATCTAATGAGTCTCAGCCACACATGAAACATGGCAGACCAATCGATTCCAAAGATAAAAATCCTTGAACAGAAAAGGAACTAAGAATAATGATGACCTAAGTAAGGTTATAGAAAATCTAAAAGAATCTTTAGACATAATAAACATTTTATCTTCACAAGAGATTGATCAGGTACTTAAAACTAATGAAAATAAAGAGGTATCGACAAATTATATCCATAATGGAACATAATGGAATCGACATGAAGTCGACATTGATAATATTTTTTCATACAATATAACGCTGGATGTGATAAATTAAAAAGTGGATCATGAACCAACATTTATTAAAAGTTGTAGACAGAGTGGGGATTGACCATAATCGAAATATGCAATTGAAGCAAAATTAAACTCACTTCACAAGGAACAATTTTTTGGACTTGTAGTCCAAACACCTTAAAGTGTGAAAGCCAGCTGGATACAAATGAGTTTTTGTGCGAAAATGAAATAAAAATTATGAAATTGTGAGATACAAAGCTCGACTTGTCGCTCAAGGATTTTCCCAAAGACTTGGAATTTATTTTGATGAGACTTATTTGGTGGTAATGAATGCAAGCACTTTTCGATATTTAATAAGCCTTATAACATATGAAAGACTTAACTAGCATACAATGGGTGTTCTGGACTGGGCCAACGCAGTCCATGTCGAGCACAAGCCTAGTCCTTCGGGCACGGGCCCAATACATATGGACGTGGGGAGAGCGTCTCTTCCACGTGTTCCACTCAGTCAACTACCTCCGTTGTTTCCTCCTAATATTATGGGGTAGTTGGACCAATGGAAAGACCACATGCTAGATCTTATCTGCTCATATGCAATCCTTGACAGTTCTTCCTTGGGCCTAATTAATCTAGTCCATGAGAAGAATCTTGGCCCAGCACTGGGGGCACATTATAAATATCATATTTCACTAGAGGGTCAATTATTCTATTATTTACTACTTTTTGTACCTGCACTCTATAGCTCTTTCTCACTTTGACATCAAAGTACATTGCAGGTACATCCCCTCTGTTTCTCCACCGTAGTTATTTATCACTGGTTGGTTCCTCCTGATCAGGTCAGATCAGTGGCGCCATTTGTGGGAACATAAAAGTTCTCCCCGTCTTTTGAAAAAAGGACTAAAACTTCACCCTGTCTCTTTCAACCAACCATCATGACCAGCGAACACGGTGACAAGCGCGTCCAGGGCCTTGTCGACAACACCACTGCCAGTGACGACCACCACCACGTTGTCCACGAGTCTGACTCAAGGGATGAAAAACCTGGCACTCCGTCCCCTGAACCAGCTGCCAATGGAGTTCCTCAACCTCACGTCGCAGCCACCTTCGAACCCATTTTGATACTGGTCGAATGAGATGCCACGATCATATCCATGGCCAACACGCTCAACCAAACAAACCTCATGCTATTTCAACAGCAAGAGAGAATCATTACACTGGAGATAGAGTATCGTGCTACGTCTCCTCCATAGAGACCTCGACGATCGTGCAGCCCCACACCCAACGGGCGTGGCCGCAGACATAGGCCCCAACTCGAGAGGCGACAACCGGAAGCTTCCAAGAAACGCGGTCGTTCCCTTCCTCTTCGGGCACAACGCTCTCCGGAGCCCAAAAAGAACAAGGCTAGATGGCGCTCGAAACAGCCCACCAGCCGGCCAAGGGAATCTCCATGCCGCGACTAAAGTACTCGGGACAAAGATTACTCACCCTTGAGGGGCGATAAAGAAGACCCTCATTGCCCGCTTTCCCGGGCCATCATGGAGACCCAGCCTTCTGCGGGCATGGAGAAACCTCTTAATCTTCCCATGTAAGATGGGACTAACGACCCCGACGACCATGTCGATAGCATCAATGTCATGCTCGATTATCGCAACAATGTCGGGGTAAACGTTAAGTGCATGTTGTTCTCCACGACGCTCAAGAAAGGGGCCATGGCATGGTACAAAAGTTTGGCTCCCGAATCCATCACTTCCGGGAGAAGCCTGAGATTGGTGTTCATGAAACACTTCACAGCCTCTCGACGTCACCCCAAGACAGAGGCCACGATTGAGGCCATTATTCAGGGAAAGAATGAAACACTACGATCATACATTGAGCGATTCAACCAGGAGGCCGTCGAGGTATATATAACCAATTATATGAAAAAATATCTCCTCTAAAAGGTACTCCTCCCTGACAGTGAACTCAACAGGGCAGTCGGGATCGAGCCTCCCCACTCTATAAACGAGCTTCTGCACAAAGCTCAAGCGTATATCAGGTACGAAGAAAAATAGGTTGCCCACATCGTCAGAAGCGATCGCAACCAAGATGAGGCCAAAAGTCTCAAGGATGACGTCTACGCAGCTCCTCAGCGCACATGGGGGAGGCAAACAAATGACAAGCCTCACGAGATTCATGAAGGAAGAGGGTCAGTTGGGCATTTCTCCGAATACATGCTACTTACCGCTCCCCGTGAGTGCATCCCCGCCGAGTGTGTAAATTCAAAGTTCAAACAGGGCAGGGTGAGGTTCCCCAAACCAACGACACCCAAGCCCCACACACGAAAAATCCAAATAATTCCGCTTTCACAGAAGCCACGGGCACGTGACTGAAGACTGTGTCCACCTAAAAGACGCAATCGAGATACTGATCAAACAAAGACACCTTAAAGAGTACACCAAGATGAATGAGCCTTCCAGGCACTAAGACCAGGGTTCAAAAAGAAACCGCGAGGACATTCCGTCTGACGACTCTCTACTCCCTGTGGCCCTTTGCGTATCTCGTTCTGATGATTTCCATATCCCTGACACATACGTGGGAGGATATTTTGCCGCCCACAACCCCTGTGAATGCTTCCTAACCACCTTATAATCTTTGGACGTGGAATGAACAACGAGAAAGTCGCAATTTCGATTAAAAGAAATTTGACGAACTCCTGCTGACCACGCCCGACCAACAGGCCACTCTAACTAAATCTCAAGGGAAATCCAATTTTATCTCCTTCTACCTCGAGTAACTTCCTGGAGGATCCCCCAACTCGAGCATCCCACTATTGATAAGGGCAAAAATGGCGCGCTTCGACTTCCGTCGCATCCTGGTCGACCAAGTATGCTCCGTCGACATCATGTATACCCAATTGTTCAAAACCTTAAAGCTGGACAAAAAGAACCTATCCCCGTATGTAAGATCCAACCTCTAGGGGTTCAACAGAGCTACCACGAAACCTTGGGGATATGTCGAGTTTCTCATCTTGTATGGAGACAACGAAACAACAAAAGAGGTCAAAATCTAGTTCCTGGTGATGGAATGCCCTTCCTTATACAACTGCATTTTTGGCCGCCCAACTCTGGCCGAGCTGACCGCAGTGCCTTCGATGGTCCACTTGAAGATGAAATACTACACCAAGATAGGTCACATAGTCACATTGAACGGGGACATAGAGGCAACACAAAGATGCTTCGACATAGCAGTCAAAGGACATGCCATGATCAACATCTCCAAAGGGAAGAAGAAGCCCTGGATCGAAGAGCAGAAGCCCTCCCTGTGAATCAATTCCATCGACCTCGACAGTCGACTCGGTGAAGACGACACTGAAGACCAGACCCCCACCAACGATCAGAAACCAATCCATCCAGTGCACCCAATCCCAAATAGAGACTTCGAGCTCATCCCCCTCGATGATGACCCTGACAGGAGGGTGAAGATTAACATCGGTCTTCCGTCGGCGACTAAAGAACAACTCATGACCTGACTTAGAGAAAATTCATACATGTTCGCATGGAGCGCCGCCGAGATGCCTGAACTCGACCCCGAGATCGTCTACCATCAAATAGCCATAGATCCATCCATTAAGGTCGTAGCACAATGTAGGTGCAAGCAGTCTCCCGAGAAAGCGGAGGCTGCCGAGCAGGTTGTAAAAGACATCTTAGAGGAAGATTTTATTTCTGAAGCCCAATACACAACCTAGCTCTCTAATGTAGTCCTTGTTAAAAAAAAGTAATGGAAAATGGCGCATGTGTGTTCATTATACCGATCTTAATAGGAAATGTCCCAAAGATGCTCTCCCTTAACCTAACATTGGAAATTGGTAGACAGTTCTGCAGGTTTCAAACTCTTGTCCTTCATGGACGCATACAACGAGTATAATCAGATCCCCATGCCAGACAAAAATAAGCGACATACGACCTTCATGACCCCGACGAGAAACTACTTCTATAAAGTAATGCCCTTCAGGCTGAAGAATGTCGAAGCTACATACCAGCACATGATAAATAAAATCTTCTGAGGAGATATCAGAGAGATGTTCGAAGTCTACATGAACAACATGATCGTGAAATCCCACCAGAAGTCCGATAACTCCCACCACCTCAGAAAGGTCTTCGAGCAGGTGAGACAGTGCAAAATGAGGTTCAAACCTTAGAAATGCACCTTTGGCATACATGAAGGGAAGTTCCTCGACTTCTACCACACCGAACGAGGGATCGAGGCTAACCATGATAAATGTTGGGCATTTTTGGAATTCCCGACCCCAAAGTCAAATAATTCCATCCAGTCCTTCAACGGGATGCTCGCTTCACTGTCCGACTTCGTTGGCAAATCCGCACAACATGCACTTCCATTCTTCAAGTTACTACGAAAAAAGCTGCCTTCGAATGGACCGAGGAGTGAGAATAAGCACTGCTCCACCTTAAAAAGGCCATCTATGAGCCTCTGGTTATATCTTGAGCACAAGAGAATGAGACGTTATACCTCTACCTATCTGTAGCTACCGAAGCGGTCAACGCGACCCTCATTCGCGAAACGCACGGCAGACAAAAATGAATCTACTTCACGAGCAAGACCCCGAGCTCCGGTACCACCAGATCGAGAAGGTTGACTTAGCTTTGATAAATGCAGCAAGAAGGTTATGACATTACTTCCTCGCCCATACAATTAAAGTCCGAACAAATAAGCCCATAAAACAACTGCTCGGACGTCCCGACATGGCCGAAAGAATGTTAAAATGGTCCCTAGAGCTGTTGGAGTTCGACATCCAATACAAAAGTAGAAAAGCTCCGAAGGTGCAAGTCCTGATTGACTTCGTCGCTGATATGACCTACCAACTGACCCCGACTAGTGGCGCCCATATGTGGACTATCTTTGTGGACGGAGCCTCTAGCTCGACGGGAAGCGGCACAAGGATCATTCTCGAGAACAAAGATGGCATATTGACTGAAGTATCACTAGCTCTAGCTTTCCTGACTTCAAACAACCAGGCCGAGTACGAGGCATTCCTAGCAGGCCTACGGTTGGCCGAGGACCTAGGGGCAAAGGAAGTAAAAATCTCCACCGATTCTCAGCTCGTTGCATCCCAGGTACTAGGGGATTACCAAGATAAGAATGACAACCTCATCGAATACCTAGCCATCGTCAAGGAAAAATTATAAAAGTTCGACTCTTGGGAAGTCATACATGTATCGCGCGAGCACAACACACAAGAAGACGTGTTATCTAAACTGGTGAGCACATGAAAGAAGGGCGAGAACAAATCCGTGATTTAGGAGATCCTCCCACGCCCAAGCATCGAGAAACCATCTGCTTCGTTTGAAGTGAACGCCATCAGGGATGCCAACTATTGGATGACCCCAATCTACGACTACCTCACGGGGGAAGAACTACCGGTAGACCAAAAGGAGACGTCAACGACCAAAAGAAGAGTGTGCCCCTATGTTCTCATCAAAGGCAAACTCTACCCGACGAGGATTCTCCATCCCAATACTCAAGTGCATCGACAAGGCAAAGGTCCCCGACATCCTGGGAGAAATCCACGTAGGAATAAACGCCCAACACCTCGGGGGGGGATTCCTAGCACGAAAGGCCCTCCGAGCGGGCTACTACTGACTGAGGCCAACAATGTAGCATGATGCGAAAGAACACATTAAGAAGTACGACAAATGCCAAAGACACGGGAACATGCATTTGGCTCCTCCCAGCGAGCTCAAGACCCTATCCTCCCCGTGGCCCTTTGCATGGTGGGGGATGGACATCTTCGGTCCCTTCGTGACTGGGTCTTACCAGAAAAAATACCTCATTGTCGGTGTCGAATATTTCATGAAGTGGATCGAGGTCGAAACCTTCACTAAAATTAAAGCACATAATATACTATGTTTCTTCAAAAGAAACATCCTCTCCTAGTTCGGCATACCCCAAGTTCTCGTCACCAATAACGGGACGCAATTCACGGATAAAAGGTTCCAAGATTTTGTCGCCAACCTAGGCACAAAATAACACTTCACATCCGTCGAATATCCCCAGACTAATGGCCAAGTAGAAGCAACCAATAAGGTGATCTTAAGGGGTCTGAAACGCAGACTATGCGAAGCAAAGAGAACTTGAGTCGAAGAGTTACATAGCGTACTTTGGGCCTACCGCACGACCCCCCGCACTCAACAACCTGGGAAACCATATTCCAGCTAACATACGAAATTGAGGTGATCATCCCAGTAGAAATTAGAGAACCCTAGAGGTGAACAAAAGCACTACTAGATGATGAGCTGAACGATGAAGCCCTCAGAGTTGAACTCAACCTCATCGAGGAAATACGATCTGAGGCGGCTCTTCAAGAGGCATCCCTGAAACAAAAAGTGGCTCTGCGCCATGACACAAAAGTCATTAAACGAGAATTCCAGATCGACAACCTCATCCTCCGGTGGAATCAGAAGAATCCACGAAAAGGCAAGTTGGTCGCGAACTAGGAAGACCCGTATCGTGTCCAAGCTAAGACAAACAACAAAGCCTACTACCTCAAAAACCTACAAGGGGAATAACTTACTTGACCATGGAATGCCGAAAAACTTAGGAAATATTATAGCTAAATTAGCCTGCATGACAACGGCCCAAACAAGGGTAATATCTGGCCACAAGAGCATGGAAGGTACGACTATGACTCTCCATCTCGATCAAAAGGAGGGTCCATATTCCGGGGAGACAAATGCAACGCCTCCTCGACAGCCGATACTTTGAACAAACTCCATTGTCACAGTACCACGCCGACAGGACACCCAACTCGTAATGGGAAGATCTAAGCCGCGGGATCGGGACCCCGACCGCGGTCCTCGTCCCACTACCCTACAGACGTAAAACCCGCAACCTCGCTGGTTCCATAAACCGATGAGTCCAACAAGTCGAGCAATAAAAGTTCAAAAATAAATGTAACAATAAAAAATAGCAAAACTCATTTCATTTAATCAGCCGACATAGAAAGTACAAAAGGGGGGACTACACCCAAGTACAAACAAAAACAACGGCATACAGACCAACAAAATAACAATGGCACACATGCTGATAAAATGCCTAAGTCACGCAGACCGAGAAACTATTCCTCCTCGCCCTCTTCTTCTTCCTCGGTTGAATCCACGAACGGGCATACGATCTTTCCATCAACCACATCATAGTTGAAAGCAGTCCTCTTAGTTACGAGATCCACCCCAAGATTGACGACCCGGAGCTGCTCGACAGTGTTGTCAAAACCCAGTTTAAGGGTCTGGATATAGTTATTTCCAACATCCGAATCTGGGCAATCAAATCGACTCGAGTTTTCAAGGCCTTGTCCTCCGAAGACGTTGGACCTCCTCGACAACCTTATCGAACTCAGCCTCTTTGTCTTTCAGTTTCTTGTTATTGTTGACTAGGCTATCTCGCTCGAGCCTAACCTCCCCCGACTCGATCATCAACCCCTTTTGGAGCCTATGTCACTCCTTATAATCAAAGAGGTTCATTTTATACTTCTCTTTTGTGATACTCACCAACTCCAGTTTCTTTTTAACAACCTCTAACATAGAAAAAGGGCAGGTGTTGTCGGACAAGACCAAGGTCATCTCCATGACCCTAATCACCGCAATAATGTCTTGAGACAAATTCGCCTGTCTGGTCGACTTGTCCAAACCCATGATCGCCTTGGCCTCCGCCTCCGACACTCCTACAGAGCCTTCCCCACTGAAAATCTCTTATTAAAGATGACAGGAGGGCAAAAGGTACGTCCCTTGGTCCTCGGGCAGGTTCATGCCCATAGTAGCACCAACTGGTTAGCCTTCATTATGCAGGCGTTTCGCAAGAGGAGTCAGTTGTTTAGATGGCGGGCTTACACGCATCCTTGTGACATGAGGAGAATTAGGAGGATGAGTGGGAGTCCCTGAACCACCAGTTGCATTCTCAGCGACCACTTGGCAGACACAACCCTTAGCGGCCTTTTTCGAAGCTTTCCCTGCGTCCTTGTTTGACAGCTTCAGGACACGGTCCTTAAGGTTAGGCATATCGGCTGCAGGTAAAAGAGCACAAGTTAGTTATTGAATAAAATAATCGAGACAAAAGAAAGACGAACACAAGCTACCTAAAAGACGAAGGGACTCCTCGTTTGTTCTACACTCGAGCATCGCCTTGGTGTTTATTAATCGAGTTTCAAAGATGGGCTCCCCGTCATTAGACAAGACGGGATTGTCCAGTTGTGTCCTCGGGTCCCAGATTCTCGGGTTTCACAAAAAACCGATCCATAGCACGGTTGAAATGCACCCCTGCCACTCGAGCGGGATGGTCAAAATAAGATGCTCATTGCCTTGGGCATCTCGTTGTTTGGCATATATACTATACAAAGCCAGTGAAGTAAGAGGATTCACTGTGTACCACCTGTCCTTGAAATTCCAGACAGAATCAACATAAGTCTTAAAAGCCTCATTGGCTGCTTAAACGAAACCCAACTATGTCGTATATTCAAGCTCGACCATTGTAGATGGAAGACCCGAAAAAAGAGAGGTAACATGCAGCTAATTTCAAGGTGCTGGCACACCAGTTCAAACACCTGAATGAACACGATGACATTTGGATGTAGCTGGGAGGGGGCCAAGTCGAGCCATCTGAAGATGCCCGCCTGGAAGCTAGTGAAAGGAAGACGGAGCCCCGCCTCTCTAAATGCAAATTCATACATGGGAAATCGTGTTCCCCGAAAAACTGAGCAAATCCACTGCTCGGGGAGGGGGCATAATATTCCCAATTCTGAGGGGCCTCAGGGGCCAAGTCCTCAACGACCATATGGGCAATGTGGGAGTCATGCATGAAGCGGGAACCCATTTCCAGCGGCTCTTCCCTAACCCAAGACAAATCGAGCGCCCTGGAAGCAACGAGTCTGCCTCTGCCCACGTCACGCTCCTTTGGCCCTTATTCATCTACCTCTTCCTCGTCCACTTTTATATCGATGTCATCCGCAGGGATATCCTCGACTCTTCTTTGCGGGTTCACATTACCTGAAAAACACAGGAAACTGGTGATTCGATGTCGCATCAAATCCACCCTTCCACCGCAGTTCAAGTGAAAGGGCAAGGCCAGAGTCAGGGAAGGAAATGCCCGAGAGATTCATGCAAAAATCATGAGAATGCCCGAGATATTCTTCAAAAATTCATGAGAATGCCTGGGACATTCATAGAAAATTCATGAGAATTCCCGAGACATTCATCAAAGATTCATGAGAATGCCCTGGACATTCATCAAATATTCATATGGTGCTCAGCGCACTCACCAAAATTCTCTCAATCAACACTTGAGGAGGGTCGTCCTCGACGATTCTCAGGGAATTTCCACCGGTAGATTCATATGAATATGCTGAGGAGGGTCCTCCTCGGCTAGTCATGTGGAAGAAACTACCAGGAACAAGTTTAATAAAACCTACTATTACCAGAAAGAGAGAGAGCTTACTTGACATGTTCGCCGATGGAGAAATGATGCAGTTGCAGTGATAGCAGAGAAGCGTTTTCCAGCAAGGGCTTAAGAGCGTCCAATGATCTTCTGAGGAGACTTGAGAAGTGAAAAAATAAAAGTGAGGGGAAACCCTCGCCTCCAACACTTTTATACACCCCCATACGAGAAGGAGCGACAAGCCATCATTGCCTAGGCTGCCTAGATTCCCCTAGGTAGTCATAGTCATTTAATGCGTCGTCACACGTAAAATGAAGAAACGCTCTTTAAATGCCATCATGACGAGAAATGAAGAGACAAACACGTCACCCTTGGGAACTCCAAAGACCACAAATTTATGCTCTTCAATATACCGGGCACGCCCCTCCTTGGCATCGTGAAAAAACGCAAAAGGAACCCCGTGCGTGACTAACCTCAAGCATACAATCCTCCTCGATGAACTAAAACTCCAACGGAGGCCCTGCACGCCACCTCATCGAACAACCTCCAATAGACACGAGCAAATGTCCTCATCGACATCCATCAATCTTAGTATCAACAAACCACCTGCCCAACAATACCTATCCTCAAGTCATCACTTCATGCCGAAGTTGTGACTTGGGGGGCTCCTGTTCTGGACTGGGGCAACGCAGTCCATGTCGAGCACAAACCTAGTTCGTCAGGCACGAATCTAAGACCCAATGCATATGGTCTTGGGGAGAGCGTCACCTCCACGTGTTCCACTCAGTCAACTACCTCAGTTGTTTCCTCCTAATATTACAGGCAGTTGGACCAAGGGCAAAACCACATGCTAGGTCTTATTTGCTCCTATGCAATCCTTGGAAGTTCTTCCTTGGGTCTAGCCAACCCAGCTCATTAGAAGAATCTTGCCCCATCGCCGGGGGCACACTATAAATACCCTCTTTCACTTGAGGGTCTTGTATTCTATTATTTACTACTTTTTGTACTTGCACTCCAGAACTCTTTCTCACTTTAGCATCAGAGTACCTTGCAGGTACACCCCTATTTATTTCTCCACCGTAGTTGTTTATCATTGGAAGGCTCTTTCTGATTAGGTCAAATCAATGGGTGCTGTAACAAATTATTTGTATGATTCATTTGATAGTGACATTTACATGAAACTCCCTGAAGGGTTCAATATACCAGAGGCGTGTAATTTTGGATCTCGAGAAAATTACTCCATCAAAATGAACAAGTCTCTCTATGGACTAAAACAATATGGACGCATGTGGTATAATCACCTTAGTGAATATTTATTAAAGGATGGATATAGAAATTACATAATTTGTTCTTATATTTCCATAAAATGATGTGGAAAAGAAATTACAATAATAGTTGTTGATGTAGATGACATAAATATTACTGAAACCCTTAAAGAGCTTCCAAAAGATATAAATTTCTTAAACAAAGAGTTTGAGATGAAGGACCTAGGAAAAAAAATATGTATAAGCTTACAAATTGAGCATTTGGATAATGGAATATCAGTACACTAGGAAGGTTATATAGAAAAAGCGATGAAATGCTTCTATATGAACAAATCTCACCTGCTGTATACTCCGATAGTTGTTAGATAATTAGATGTAAAGAAAGATCATTCCTGGCCTCGAGAAAAGGATGAAGAATTGTTTGGTCTTGAAGTACCATAACTCAGTGCGATTGGAGCACTGTTGTACATTGCTAATTATACACGTGATATATCATTTGCGTTTAATCTATTAACAAGATACAATTCGTCACCTACACGAAGACATTGGAGCAACATGAGTTTGTTTTATACCAAAGCATCCAAATTCGAATTAACAGGTTACGTAGATGCACATTACTTGTCAGATCCTCATAATGGTAGATCACAAACAAATTATTTACTTACATGTGGTGGTACATATGTTTCATGGTGATCAGTAAAACAAACAATAACAACAACTTCATATAATCATGCAGAACTTTTAGCACTACATGAGGCAAGTCGAGAATGCGTTTGGCTGAGATCCTTAATCCAACACATACAATATACTTGTGAGTTGTCTTCTAGAAAAATAAATACAACGGCCATATATGATGATAATATTGCATGCATCCTTCAATTGAAAAGTGGTTACACTAAAGGAGATCGAACAAAGGACATATCTCAAAAGTTCATTTTCACTCATGATCTTCAAAAAAGGATGATATAAACATCCAGCAAATTCAATCATGTGGTACTCTCTCAGACCTTTTCACAAAGTCACTTCCAAGTAGAACTTTTATTAAACTAGCACAAAAGATTAATCTTCATCGTTAAAGAAATGATCAACTGAGGGGAATAAATGAATTTATCTTAAAACAATATTGTACTCTTTTTCTTTTACTGGATTTTTTCTTACTGAATTTTTTCTAGTAAGGGTTTAACGAGACATATCCAGAACAAATATCTAATGAAGAGTGTTATGAATAATTGAATGTTTGTCTCCCAATAATCTCATTCTTTATTTATAACAAATTATATTTATTACATTGTCTATACCATATCCTATAAACAAAACCAATCTCTTTATAAAAAAATAGACTAATAAAATAATATAAACAAATTATTCTCATATTTCTCTTTTATCTTCCTTCCCCTTATTTCACAATATCTAACATGTATTAAAAATAAAGAAAAAAATTATCTTAAATTTATTCTGAACACATCATCAACCACGCGTTTAAAATCAATTTCTAAATAACATGTAAGGGTCGAAGAGAAACAATCATAAATAATCAAATTTCATCTTCAATTATCAATATTATGAGACATATTAATTGTAAATTTTTCAAAAGTTCTTAAAACACCTTATGATTTAATATGAATCGACCTAATTTATCCAATTTTTAAATAGAAGTAAAACTAATTAAATTAAATTAATACTTTTAAAACTTTAGTAACATTAAAATCATAATTTCTTACAAGTTTTTCCTATAATAAAAAGGTCATTACTACTTTTTCTCATAGTAAGAGAAGTGGTAAATTTTAACTAATTGAGGTCCATAAAGATGGTTTAGATATTAAACTTAAAAAAGTGCTAAATGTTGAAATGAGATAAATTGAAGAATATTAATGAGAACTCAATGTTCGGACATGACCCCACTCCCTCATTATTACACATCCACAAAGCAAACTAAATAATTATAATTTTATAAAAATGATGTCAATTTCTTTCTCTCTCCACATCAATCCATCTCTCTTTCTCTCTCATCCTCTCTGCAACAAAACCAACTCTCTCACAAAACTTTTCAACACTTTTTCACAAGCAATCTCTTAAAGAGAAAAGAAAAAATTAATTGAATATAGAAAATCCAAGGTTTTCTCATTCAATCCAAATCCATTATTCTTCTTCATTTCTCTTCCTTCTTTTGAAACCCCTTTTTACTGTGCTTCCAAGTTTCAACCTTGATCTTCTTCCCCCAACTTCATAGTCTCTTTTTCATTCAAATTTTAGGGTTTTTACTGTTACTGGGTTGTTTTCAAGTTCATTCCTTTGATGGATTTTTGCTGTGTTTGGTCTTAAATGGGTTAAAGAGTCAAGGTTTCTAGTACTAGATTTTTCAGTGGGGTCGTGGAAAAAGTAGAGGAATCACATTGTGTTTTGTGTTAAAAGGGAGGGTTTTTATCTACTTGATAAGATGTTGCTTTGTGTTCTTTTGTTTTGGGGGCTTTTATGAACAGTGGTTGCTTTTTTTGGAAGCTTATTTTGGAAGCAATTTACTTCACTTTTGAACGTGAGAGAGTATTTAGTGCTATCATGGACTCGCACATTGTTCTCTTTTGATCCATTTTACTTTTTTTTTTCTTTTGGATTTCGGCTTGTTTTTACTTGTGAAACCCGTGAAGTTTCTCTATTGTATTTATGGTGTTGGAGTAGTTGGTTTTATTAATTTAGTAAATTTTGGTAGATCAGGCTGGTTTATTTTATGGGTAGCATTAATGATTTAGCATCAGAAATTTTTGGATATAAGGGTCGTTGGATTCGTGCTGATGGTTATCAATAGATTTTGATGATGTTTTAGTTTTAGTCATAGGATTGGGGTTTCTAGGGGTGGAATTTAAGGAGGCCATGGTGATGGAGGACATAGGGTTGTTCAATCAAGTTTGGCAATGGGTTAGGTCCCGAAAAGATGCCTGTTGGCGTGCTCGAACTATGGTAGTGTGTTGTAGAGATAGAACTGCGATGTTTATGGAAAGGCATTGGCCTACGGTGTGTATGGGTTGCTCAAAGTTGGGGAGCTTACTTAGGTTATCATTGATTTTTTGGAAGGATTCTGCTCTAAGGGGGTTTCAATCGTTCATTAGGTTTGGTTCGGTGATGCTTTTGCTTATAATGTGGAGCTGTTTTCTTAGTCTGACTTCGATGTATTGCTTGGTTTATGTGCTTGTGAGTATGGTATGTATTTTGTTTTATTTATAGATGTGTTTGCATTAGTTCAATTCGGTAACTAATAGTTTTGCAAAGAATGCAGTGCTTCTCATGGTTCAATTGAATGCTCCAGGTTACTGCTGGCATTGCGATCCAATACTTGGGTTATACTCCTGGGCTTTTTATCGTAGGGCTTTTTGCTATCCTTATTTTGTGGATGTATGCTAACTTCTGGATCACAGGATTGTTACTCATAGTTGGAGGTATGATACTTTTACCATTGTTCTGATTTTCAGATGTGTTCTCTTAGTGACGACGATAAAATAAGAGAAAACATGCCGATTGTTTTATTATATTGTTTGCACTCCACTGTTAAAATTGTGAGCAATTCGGTAGGATCGCACAATCCTATGAGTTTTTGCCCCTAAACTGTGCTGGATTACCTATGGGATCAGGAGCTGTTGAGAACAAATTTGAATTGCAATCAAATCGGATGACCCTCAACAACAAGCCCTGATGAGCTGGGCCAAACTGAAGCACCCCTTTAGCCCTGCGACACCGCTTCCACCACTGCTGCTTTGTGCAGGCTCTGCCATGACGCTGCGTTGCTTCCTCTTTATCATCACACCTTGTGGCCAATCCCTTCTAGACTGTGATGGCCTTCTTTCCATTTACTCTATTTGTTCACAGTATTACCTGATGGCCACCGTTGAGTTTCTGGACTTTATGACTCTAGATGGAGCCTTTTAGTGTTAGATATGTTATTATTTTGCTTCTTAGTCAATTTTTATTATTTTTGTTCAAGGTTGGGCTTAGACTATTTATTGTGTTCTACTTTTTGTTGCATGCTTGTTTGGGTTTGGCCCATTTTCATTGTTTACGTTGTTAGCTAGCTCTAATTAGCTTTTAGATTAGTGGGTTAAATGGTGTAAATATAATACTAACAATTAACTACTAACAATTTGTCATTAAAAAAATAGCCTAGATTAGTTCTAATTTGTATTTTAAGTAGGATCGTACGATCTGTGCTACGATCCTTAACTTAAGTTACAATCTTTCTCTCTTCCTCCCTGTCGTAGGTAGGATTTGTGTTTGACAACATTGCAACTACAACAACCAAGTCTTATCCTACTAAGTTGGGTCGGCTACATAGATCAAACTCTGCCATAATGTTCTATAAAAATCATGCTTCTATCCAACTCATTAATCTCAAGTTCATTTTTATTAGTTCATCGTGTAGTTCTTTTAAGTCTTTCCTCTACCTCTAGCGGTTTGATTACCCTCCATCTGATCCACTCTCCTTACCATAGGATCTACTTGTCATCTCTTTACATGCCGAAACCACCGGAGACTAGTTTCCACCGTCTTTTCCCTCCCAACCATGGATACAACAAATATGTTCATACTTGAGGCAATATGCTTCAATTGTATGACTACAACGCCTTTGTATTGGTCATTGATGTTTCTTCATTTTACAATTGTATCCCGACCAAGGGGCTTGCTTCTATTTAGAGTGTGTTTGGAAAACTGGGTTTTTATAGTCAGGATGCTCATGCATCAAACTCCACAATTCCTAGCTTCTATGGTTCCACGGTGAAAGTGCACCAGGATGCAAGAAATGAGAAATGGGTGTGTATCCAAACATATGTTTAATGTCTCTATTTGATTCAAAAGTTTGTTATTAGCTATCATCATTCATGAAACTACGTCCGGTTCCAGTTGTCGCTTTATGACGGCAAAGACATCTATTTTTGTCGCTTAATAGAATATTTATTCATTTTTTCGTCCTTGGAGTTGTTATAATGAAGTCATTAGTAATTTGTCTCGACTCGAGTATATGGGCTCAGCCCACATATTTCTTAAGTAGTGAAATTGTGTTTTTCAATCATGAATGCAGGTTATTTGTTCTCCCTAAACCATGCACGCTTGGTGGTATTAATTGGAACAGCATATGCTATGTATTCTGTTCAAGTAAAAGTTGGATGGCTGGGTGTCATCCTTGCCATAAACCTTGCATTTCTTTCAAATGACATTTTGAATTTTCTGCTCCAATTATTTGACAACGTGAGTGAAAGTCCACATTCTGAAGAGCAGAAGCAACCAGAACCAGTTCCAGAAGATGACTTTGTTGAAGCGTGTGAATATCCTATCCCACCGGTTGAATCTGAGAATTTGCAGTCGTGCAAATCATCCAGTAAACCACCCGCTGTCACCGCATCAGTTGTTGATAAGCAGAAAGAACTTTTGGTCAATAAAGTTGTTAGAGAGCAAACAAATTCAATTGATGAAATGAGAAGGATATTGAAGAGTCTGAATCATTATGAAGCCCTTGGATTTAACCGCCACAAAAAGATCGATGCAGCAGTTTTGAAAAAGGAATACCGCAAAAAGGTTTTTATTTTTATCAAAATATTTCACAGGCATTTTCACTTTTTTTTTTTTTTAAAGTATTAGTAGTATTAGTTAAGAGCATATCAATTATTAGAAACAAAATAGAAATGAAGATAACATCCGACCGGCTTGTTTATGATATTTTGCGAGGAATATTCCCATTCTTTTTTTATCTGATCATGTAGGCTATGCTTGTGCATCCTGATAAAAATATGGGCAGTTCCATGTCAAGCGAGTCATTTAAGAAGCTTCAATGTGCATACGAGGTAAAGTTCTAAGTAGAAGCTGCTGAAGCTATCTTCATATTTGATATGTAGGCATTAAATGCATATGAATTCCATGTTATAATATGTAAGACATAAATATTATGACACTTTTCCAGGTTCTTGCTGACTCTGTGAAGAAGAGAGACTATGACGAACAATTAAGAAAAGAAGAATCCATGGCTAAAAGTGTCTGCCAGAAATCCCACAGTAGTTCACATCAGGTAAATATCACAATATTCTTGTGAATGACCGACATATTCTACTTGAGCTCTGCACATAGAGTCCGAAGAATCTTGTGAATGATCTTTATTAGAAAAATAGTGATGGTACATGTTTTCTCCTCAGGATAATACTGAATATCGTTCTGAAGAATCCAGACGGATACAGTGTACAAAGTGTGGTAATTCACATGTTTGGGTGTGCACCAACAGGAGTAAGGCCAAAGCAAGATGGTGTCAGGTCTGATTTTGATCCATTACATCCTGATTATTAAATTCCTTCTTTCTCTCAATTGCATGCCCACTTTACATGAGTTTTTCATCTTCTCTGGAAACAGGATTGCTGTCAGTTTCATCAAGCAAAGGATGGTGATGGATGGGTTGAATATAAGGGGTCTTTAGTTTTTGACAGGCCTCAAAAAGTAAGCAAATAAATATCCCTACTTCGTCTCATTATTTGCATTTAGTTTCTGAACATTGATCTTGTCTTCACAGGTTGAAATCCCGCGCGCTTTTGTTTGTGCGGAGAGCAAAATATTTGATGTATCGGAATGGGCTATATGTCAGGTGAGTCGTCTACTCTACAAAAGATATTCTCAGTACACATAATTCATCATGACTGAGGGGTTGTTTTTAGCTCCACTTTCCTTACCTGACAAATGTTATATCTTGCAGGGAATGGCTTGTAGGCCTAACACTCATCGACCGAGCTTTCATGTAAACATGGTTGGCTTAGAGAAAAGCCAACGCTGCAACTCAAGTAGATTCCCATGGGATTTGGACGCCGAAATGATGATGGATGAAGACGAAGAGGCGTTTGACCTGTGGCTTCAGCAGGCTTTAGCGTCTGGTCTGTTTTGCGAGTCTTCCAAACGCAGGAAGAGTTGGAGTCCATTCAAATTGCCTCAAAAGAAAGGGAAAAAACAATGGCGAAGAACGTCGTGCTGAAAAGCTCAATGGGGAAACATTGCCTTATCCCTAAGGGATTGGATGGAGTAAACATTTTGTATAAGAAAATGAAAATGGATTGTTGAGATCAAAATTTAAAGGAATTTAGAAGGAATTGCTAGCAACACTCGGAACAAGATGAGTCATGAGAGAGCCTTGTGTGAATTAGCAGAGCCAAAAATCTTGGCTTCTAGAAGTTTCACACATTGCTCATATTCCTTTAAGGTTTTCAGAACTGAGCATAAGTAATGTGGCCTATTGTATTCTTGTTGTACTTATGTTAGATTAGAAGGTACTATTTTTCAATGCTTACTGAGGATTACTCTTGGTCCTTTGTATATACATGCTAATAAAAAAACTTATCATTTACCTTCAAATTTGATCAGCATATATTTTAGAGTTATGCCAGTTTCTTTTTGTACTTCTCCTTCAAACTCCTTTCTGTTTTAATTAGTTGCATCTTGAAGAAGAGAGTTCTTTAGCGCGAGGAACTGGACTCCCCACCTCCATGTCTCCGGCAAATCCTTGCGATTGGTGTTTAGGGTTTTGCAAACAGGTTCACTTTCATCTTTACTTTTACCTACAAACTCTCTGACCCTTCAAGGTTGAGGGCTTCTAGGTCGATGGGGGTAAATTAAGTTGTGCCAACAAAAGCCACAGTCGTAAATAATTTATTGTATCCTTGATGGTTGTGTTAACTTTGGAATGAAGTATCTTTGTTAGTATATTATATTGTATCAGTATATTGTATATAGTATTGTAGTTTTAACCAATACTATAGTGTCATGTCAGCTTATACATTAGTTTAAATATCATACAATAGAGATAAGATTATAGAGCTTATATATATACTCTTGTGTAATTTATTTCCAATCTAACGAAGAATTTACTGTTACACTTCAACAACTTTCTGTTACATCTTCTCTCAGCAAGTTGTGATTTTGTTTCTTCATGAATTTGTATGGTGATTGTGCCACCATTAACATGGTATCAGAACTTCTAAAGCTCTGATAGCCATTGTTCTTCAGGTATCGATTCTTTTTCTGTTTGCGTTCTTTTTCGAATTGATCAAATCTTGCAACTTCTTGTTTGCACTTCGTCTTCATCCTTCGTTCTTCCGTTTGTTTTATGCAATCAAATTTCGCTCTAAGATTCCATTGATGGCATATCAGAGCTTCTTAGATTTCTCTACGAATTCTTCAAATCTGTATTATTTGCATTCGAATGAAAAGTCATCCCTGATTCTTGTTACTCCTCCGTTGGATGACAAGAGTTATCACACATGGGCTAGGTCAATGCATATTGTATTGATTTCGCAGAATAAAGAAAAGTTCATCGACGAAACTCTCCCAAAATCACTGATATCAGATATTCTTTATATTCATTGGATCCGTTACAACACTATGGTCTTAGCTTGAATTCATCGTTCTATCTCGGAGTCAATTGCTAAGTCTATTCTATGGATTGAAAGTGTTGAAGTTTGGAGAAATCTGAAGATTAAATTCTCACAAGGTGACATCTTCCGCGTTTCTGGTATACAAGAGGATTTGTATAAATTTCTACAAGGTACTTTCGACGTCTCTTGTAACACCCTTTATCCCACAACATAATAATGCGAGATTATCTAATAAAATCAGAGTTTTCAACCAAAAAGTTATCACATTTCTACATTAAACAAGCATTAATAAAAATCATTATTTTGTCCTGTCAGTAAGTCCAGTTGGTGGAACATATCAAGAATCATGGTGATAATGTCTTGGTATATGGAAGATGTTCTAACTGGTGTTAGGACATTATCTAGGGTGATTGTCTTCTCTAAATCTAATTTGAATCTACCTAATCATATGTGATAATGATGAAGTAGATGATTTGTCTTGGGAGAAGATATATTTTATAGATTGAAGTAGATCAGGTATTGATTGCTTGTCAGTTTTAATGTGGATACTCATAAATTGATTCTAATTGTTTGGATGAGTATTGTCTGAAGTGTATGGCCAAAAGACTGTGAAGGTAATGAAGGCCTAGTGTCAAGACCTGATTGTAAAAAGATGTTCAACAGTTGTAGCTTGTGGTAACAACAAACCAAGAAGGGATCATGTGTTTTGGTACAAGGGGTGATTGTGTTAAATTGTGGATTGAACAAAGAGTGAGCTCTTGAAGACATGAAGATGCGTCTTATGTTTTCCATTCACCAAAATACAAAGAAGCATGTGTTATCCTTGATAGGGGGAGAGTGTTACAATTTTGTGCACTTGGACTTGTGAAGTTAAGGGGGAGCAGTGTTCTTATTGGTGTTCTAGATGGTGATCCTATTATGGCTAAAAAGGGGGAAAAGTAAGTAACATCAGGTGTCCCTTGGTTGAGGAGGAGTTGGATGGGTGTTCAAAGAAGGTTTTAGCCAAAATATGTCAAAGGGGGAGATTGATAGTTCTGTAGCTTTGCTGTTGGCATTCATTTTCGTAAAACTAATTGTGATTGATTATGCTTATAAAGATGTTCTAACTTCTGTTTTCTGCTGCTGCATTTTCCTCTAATATGATGTGTATGATCAAATTATGTTTTGGCCAAAAGTGTGCAAAGGGGGAGATTGTAAGTTCTGAGTTGGCAGCAATTTTTGCAAAACATGTTGCTTGGGAAAATATTATGAAGAATGTCTTGACATAAGAATAAAACCCCATTGTAGGTGTGAAAGTTTAAGTGTGCTGATGTTTTAGCAAGATGTCAAGACTGATGTCATGACATCTCTGTCTGGTGCTGAAATCAGAACTGTCGAATTTTCTATTTGCAAGAGTTTTCAGAAATATTCTTTAAGTGTTTTTGTTGAGATTTATCAGGAGCTATTTTTAAAAGGTTGTGATTCAGCATTGTTTAGAATATTGAAGAATATATACATTCTAAATATAAAGATATTTTAGGAAGTTATAGATTGAAGATCTTTTTGTAGCATATTTTTCTGCATATTTGTAGCAGCTGTTGCTGTGGTTTTTAGGCCCAAAATCCAGTTGAGATTAGGTTATAAAAAGAAACCTTGTAACCTAGGTTTGGTAACCAACCAAAGATGTAAAAGTTGTATTATTAGGGTTGAGTTCTTGTAGCAACCGTATGCTAAAAGATGTAATCTTTAGGGCTGTTTCTTTGTAAACCTCGAAGCTATTAAGTAAGAGGTATATTGTTATTGGAGGAAGCTTTTAAGCAAACTCTAAGGTGTTGTCATGGAAGTGTGTCTTCTGTTTTACCGTGTCGTTTAGGTAAAAAGCCGTCAATATCAACAACTGAGAGTTGGGACTGTGAGACATCATTGCGGTGATTGGAAGTGGGATGGGTTTCTCATATTTAGTAGTTCCTAAATAGAAGTTGCATGAGTAGTGATTAAGTGAGAGGATTGTAAACTGAGTGGTTTGTTGTGGGTTCTTGAATTGATACTACATAGTGGATTTTCTTCTTGGTTTGGTAGCCCCCAGAGTAGATGAGTTTGTATCGAACAGGGTTAACAATTTGAATGTGTTCTTTACTGCTTTTCTGTTTTATATTTTATGAAGTGTTCATTCTGAATGTCATATAAAATGTCTAAACATCTTCAAAGAGTGTTTGAATCTGGTACATCATAATTTTATTTTGTTGCTGTTTGTACCTTGCCATGTTTATTAGTAACATATCAGATGTCTCAACATTGTATTTGACATCTGAGTTTGTCATACAAGAATTTAACTGTCCCGTAACACGGGTTACACAATGCATTCATAATTAAAACAAAAAACATTTATACACAGCGGATCATCATTGAATAACTTAATCAACTTAATATGAAAATTTCAAATGTTAATTCAAATCATCATCAACTTAAGATTAAAACAAACAAAACCAACAAATTCTCAAGCGTTCCCGATGTTACCAGACACAGAGCAGGACACCACCTTAAACTCTATAAACGACAAAAAGACATACACTCCAAGCTACGTCCACGCACCAAGCATATTCTTGAGTATCTGCAGGATGACATAATAGACCATCACCAAAGGCAGACAAAGTGAGTAAATTCACATTCAATATAAATAATATAAAGAAGGAATTACAAGTCAACATGCATCAATAGATAAATCATTTCAAGTCTCACCCATATACAACAAAATCAATCACATCATCACATAAAATACAAATACTATCATGATATGTCACCAAAAATGAAATGCAATCCTCATAGTATGCATGTGGTACCAAATCATCATCACAGATGGACACTGAGCCATCAAACCTCTACAAGGGAACACATCATAAGCAACATATCACCTCAATCCATATTATGAGATTAAAGCTACCAATGGACCGAAGTCCCATCATAATTATGCCATGAATGCAAGACGCAATACAATCATATATCATCAAAATTCATCAACTATTGCATCCACATTTATCATCATTCCTCACTCATCATTCACACATCTAATACTTGGGATACTCATATCATCAATTCTACATATCATCATAATACAACATAAATCATCTAAACATCATTTCATTACAAACTCCTACACATTTAGCATATTACATCATGAAAATAATTCATAGCAACCTCATAGCAACTTAAGACAACAAAACAGGTCATTTCAAATCATTTTCAAGGATAAAACATTTTTCAAAAAGTGTCAGGTCTCGCTAAACGGGCACCCGGCTAGCTAAGCAACTTGTTCTCGGGTTGTGGGAAATTCAAATTTCTTCTTGCTCGCTAAGCGAGACGGCGATTTCACACAGAAAAACCTGCGATTTCAGTACGACTCTGCAACGACAAAACTCATCAAAAATCATATTTTAACAACAAAAAAATGCAGAATTCATTCATGTAACCTACTACCATCATGTATTCATCAACTACAACATCTAACATCATCATTTAGTCAAACTCTTCTAATAATCCTCTTAACCCTAAGATTTCCATCAAAAACCCCTTTCTCATAAGACCTACCTCTACATTATGAATATTGAACGGAAAATACTCCTCATACCTTAGTTAATCTGAACTCTTTCAATCACCTTTTGAAGAATCTCCCAATCTCCAAAAATACGTGTCATGAGAGTCTATTCCCAATTCTTTTCTCTTAACCTTCATAAAAGACTAAACTACCCTCAAGACCTCTAACTCCCTTATTTTATTTTAATAATAATATTTAGATAATATTCATAATTATTCTAATATCACTATCGAAATAAAATAATTTCATCACCATAACACCACAGTATACCAAATATTCATAAATAATTAAAGGGTTAATTATACGAAACCCCCTGCCATTAGGGCGAGATTCAGTTTTGCCCCCCTGAAGTTTTTATTTATCAACTCCCCCTTATAAAATTAAAAACCATATTTCACCACCCCCTTTTACTGTGTCTACTGTTCATCATCTTCCCCAAACACTCTCCTCCATCCTCTCCTTCATCACCAAATTAGGGTTCATGTTTTCCCTTTTCACAATCTGTTGCTTAACATACCCAACATCCTTGCATCTTTCAACCTGAAATGAAAATTCCTTCCCATAACAAGTTCTCACACTAATAGTCTGAAGATTCGTCAGTCGAATCACCAAATGCAAAACATTTCCTTCCATAACTCCATAGTCTTTAAGCAGATAATTGCTCCGCGACAACTCACGCCCATTACAAACCAACTTCTGTTTTTTGTCACACCCTCATTCCTTTGGATTTTGAGCTTCATAGACCTAATTCCTACAAAGGTTACAGTTTTACAGCCATAAATTTGTACAAATTACTGAAATTGAAGCTCATATATATCTAGAGCAGATGAAAATTAAAATGAAAATGAAAATGGAACACACCGACCCAGACCTACCCAGAAGACCAAACAAACTAAAAATGAAATTTTTAACAAACTATGCACAAAAAGAACAAACTTTTTAACTAAAAAGATGAAAAAATACAGACCCAACATCTTAATTCCTCATCTTTTCCCTTACTGAAGCTACAATAAAACCCTAATTTGAAATTGGGATAAAAACAGAAAAGGGTGAAACAAAATGAATTGATAGAAACACGTAGTGGACACGTAATGCTTATCAAGATGCTAATTGTAATAAAAAAAGCTTATAGATATCCAAATGCAGGAAATGGGAAGAAGATGAATCCTAATTTGGTGATGAAGGAGAGTGTTTGGGGAAGATGATGAAAAGTAGACACAATAAAAGGGGGTGGTGAAATATGGTTTTTGATTTTATAAGGGGGAGTTGATAAAAAAACTTCAGAGGGGCAAAACCGAATCTCGCCCTAATGGCAGGGGGTATCGTATAATTAACCCATAATTAAATTACGAATTTCAGGGCGTTACAACTCTCCCCCACTTTAAGAATATTCATCATAAAAAATGTACCTGAAACAAACAGAGTCAGATACGACTCCTTCATTTGATCTTCACGTTCCCAAGTCCAAATTTCACCTGCTGGTCCACCCCACACTACCTTTACCAAAACAATCTCTTTTCCTTGTAACTGCTTCATTTCTCGGCCATCTATCTGCAATGGTAATGCCTCAACGGTCAGATTATCTCTTACCTGCACGTCATCCATTTGAATCACATGCGATGGATCACACACATAATTTCTCAATTTCGACACATGAAACACATCATGTAAATTCGCAAGCAATGATGGTAACACAATCCGATATGCTACCGCTCCGATCCTTTACGAAATCTGATATAGACCAACAAAACACGGAGTGAGCTTTCTAGACTTCAAAGCTCGCCTAACACCAGTCACCGAAGTAAATCTCAAGAATACATGGTCTCCCTCTTGGAACTCAAGAGATTTCCTCCTCTTATCATGATAACTCTTTTGTCAACTCTGAGAAGCCTTCATTCGTTCTTGTATCATTTTAATCTTCTCAGTCGTCTTTTGCACGATCTCAGGTCCAAGCACTGCACTCTCGCCTGGTTCATACCAACACAAGGGAGACCGACATTGTCTACCATACAATGCTTAATACAGTGTCATTCTAATACTAGTATGACAACTATTATTGTAGGTAAACTCAATCAACAAAAAATGACTATCCCAAGATCCTCCTTGATCCAGCACCCAGGCTCTCAATAAATCCTCTAAAGATTGGATAGTCCTCTCTATTTGACCATCTGTCTGTGGATGATAAACATAACTCATCCTCAACATAGTACCCAAGGCCTTTTGCAAACTCTTCCAAAACCTTGATGTAAACCGCAAATCTCTATCTGATACGATACTCGAAGGTATTCCATGAAACTTCACAATCTCTTCAATATACATCTCAGCTAGCTTCTGCATAGAATGATTAATCTTCATCGACAAGAAATGGGCCGACTTAGTCAATCTATCCACAATCACCCAAATCGAATCGTTTCCCTTAGCAGTCTTCGACAAACCCGTTACAAAATCCATGGAAATGCTATCCCAATTTCATTCTGGAATATTTAACAGGTGCATCATACCTAACGGTTTTTTATGTTCAATCTTCGACTTTTGGCAAGTCAAACATGCATACACAAATTCTGTAATGTCCTTCTTCATACCTGGCCACCAAAACAATTTCTGCAAATCATGGTACATCTTCTTAGCACCAGGATGGATACTCAATCTAATTCAATGTCCTTCTTCTAAAATACTCTTCTTAATTTTCGGGACATCTGGAATACACATTCTATCTCGGAATCTCATCACACCATTCTTATCAACTAGGAATTCACCTCCGTTATCTTAGTTAATCAAAGTGAACTGATCAACCAACTTCAAATCATATCGTTGTCTTTCTCAGATACTTTCTACAATTTCACCGGTCAATTTTAGCATTCCCAACTTCACACTCTCGGAAGTAGTCTCACACAACAAACTCATGTCTCTGAACTGTTCAATCATTTCGAGTTCTTTCACCATAAACATCGACATATGCAATGTCTTCCTACTCAGAGCATCTGCAACCACATTCACCTTACCAGGATGGTAATTCAAGTCAAAATCAAAGTCTTTCAATAATTCCAACCACCTTCTCTTCCTCATATTCAGTTCCTTATGAACAAATAGATATTTCAAACTCTTATGATCACTGAACACTTCAAATTTTGAACCAAAGAGATAATGTCTCCAAATCTTCATCACAAATACCACAACTTCCAACTCTAAATCATGTGTAGGATAATTCTTTTCATGAACTCTCAGTTGCCTAGAAGCATAAGCAACCACTTGACCATTCTGCATCAAAACTCCTCCAAGTCCCATCTTCGACGCATCACAATACACTATGAATGACTCATTAAGATTAGGAAAAATTAACACTAAAGCAGTTGTAAACTTCTTCAAATCTACAAAACTCTTTTCACACGCAACATCCCACACATAAGCTTGACCTTTTTGGGTCAACTGAGTTAAAGGTAGCACCAACTTCGAAAATCCCTCAATAAACTTCCTTTAATAACCTGCCAAACCCATAAAACATCTAATCTCAGTAACAGATTTAGGAGTCTCCCATTGTAACACTACATCAATCTTCAACAGATCCACAACAATTCCACTACTGGAAATTAAATGTACAAGGAAACTCACTTCTTGCAACCAAAACTCACACTTTAACAGCTTCACATACACCTTCTTCTCTCACAACACTTGCAACACAATCCTCAAATTCCCTGCATGTTCCTCTTCTGTCTTGGAATAAATCAGGATATCATCAATGAAAACTACCACAAATTTATCCAAGTACTCATTAAAGATTCGATTCATGTAATCCATGAACACATCAGGTGCATTGGATACACCAAACGACATCACTGTGTACTCATAATGATCATATATCGTCCTGAAAGCTGTCTTCGGAATATCATTAGACTTAACACAAATCTGATGGTAACCAGATCTTAAATCAATCTTGTTGAATGCGCAAGCTCCCACCAACCGATCCATCAAGTCCTCGATCCTCAGAAGTGAATACTTGTTCTTAATAGTAACCTTGTTCAACTGTCGATAATCAACACACAACCGCATACTACCATCTTTATTTTTGACCAACAACACAGGAACACCCCACGGAGAAACACTAGGTCGAACAAACTTCTTTTCTAATAATTCTTCCAGTTGCTTTTTCAACTCACTCAATTCCAAAGAAGACATCCGATACGGAGCCATAAACACGGGACTTGTACCATGTAATAAATCCACTATAAACTCAACTTCACGTTCTGGAGACAAATCACTTATATCCTCCGGAAACACATCTGGAAACTCTTGGACAACCGGTAAATCAATACTCGAAGTCTTCCCTTAGACTTTCAACAATGAAAACATTGCAAACATCTGAACTTTGTATTCTAATAGTTCATCTACTTGCTTAGCCATCAAGAACATCAATTCACCATGTTCACCAAGTTCAGGAAACTCCATAGTCTTCGCATAACAATTGATATGCACAAAGTTGAACTTTAGCTAGTTCATTCCAAGAATAACATTAATTTGCTGCAAAGGTAAGCACATCAGATCCATCACGAGGTCCTTCTAAAAAATAGTCAAAGTGCACTTCAAACACACATATGTGATAGTAACAGAACTATTAGTTGGCGTTTCTATTACCATACCACCATTCATACTAGACAACGTCAAACCTAACTTAGTAGCACATTCAAGAGAAATAAAGGAATGTGTAGCACCAATATCAATATATGCAATAAACTCAAAACCATTAATAAAACATGTACCTCAAATCAAGTTATCCTTATTAGGAACTTCATAACTACTTAAAGCGAACACCCAGTCATTGGCCTGAGCAGCAGTAGCAATCTTCTTAGGCTTCTGATATTGGGTGATGATATGCCCATGTTCACCACAGTTAAAACAAGTTGGACCTTCATTTGGGAAATCACCAACCCGATGACCTCTCTTGCCACACCTGTAGCATCTCACCACGTGATTGCTACACACATCAGACTTGTCACCGGATGCACCACATTTGTAGAACTTGGGGGGAATGGAACTTGTTCCCCCACTTGGTTTCTTCTATTTCCCCTTCTCAGTTGGAGTCACATAAGGTTTTCCTCTAAACTGTCCTTTCTCTTTCTTCTCACTTAATTATTTATAGTGAGCAGATCGAGCTCGGTTGTCTTCATCATAAATCCTGCTTTTCTTCACAACTCAGCATACCAACAGATCTGTTGACATCTAATCCCTTGTTTAAGCTCTGGTCAAAGCCCATTCTCAAACTTGAGACACTTAGAAAGTTCAACATCAACAAAATTGTAGTGAGGACAATACTTCACTAGCCTCTCGAACTTAGCAGCATACTCTGCCACCGTCATGTTTCCTTGCTTCAACTCAAGGAACTCCACCTCCATCTTACCACGAGCATCGTCAGGAAAATACTTCCCCAGAAATTCCCTCCTGAACAATGCCCAGGTCACCACAGTACCGACATCTTCCAAACACTGACGGGTATTATCCCATCAGTCTTCACCCTCCTCAGACAACATGTGGGTACCAAATTGTACCTTCTGTGCATCCGTACACGCCATCACTCTGAAAATCTTCTCAATTTCCTTGAGCCACTTCCGTGCACTATGTGGGTCATGTTCTCCTTCAAAAAATGACAGACTATTACACTGAAACTTCTCCAAAGCATGAAACTCATCTTGTTTGTTGTTTCAAGTTGTAGCCTCAGCAAGTACTGCAACAACTTCAATAAGAGCACGCATGTTGTTTCGAGCCATTCTGCACAACACTCACAATATCAGAAAAGAAATAATCGTTAACAAGCAACGACCGACAACAGACAGACAACAACAACACTTTACCAGACAGACCGACCTGCTATGATACCACTAATATAACACTCTTTACCCCCGCAACATAATAATGCGAGATTATCCAATAAAATCAGATTTTTCTACCAAAAAGGGTATCACATTTATACATTCAACAAACATCAATAAAAATCATTATTTTGTTTTGTCCCATAACACAGGTTACAACATGCATTCACAATTAAAACAAACAACATTTATACACAATGGGTCATCATTCAACAACTTAATCAACTTAATATGAAAATTCAAATGTTAATTCAAATCATCATCAACTCAAGATTAAAACAAACAAAACCAACAAATTCTCAAGCGTTCCTGATGTTACATGACACAGAGCAAGACACCACCCTAAACTTCATAAACAACAAAAAGACATACACTCCAAGCTACATCCACGCACCAAGCTTATTCTTGAATATCTGCAGGATGTCATAATATAACATCACCAAAGGCAGACAAGGTGACTAAATTCACATTCAATATAAATAATATAAAGAAGGAATTACAAGTCAACATGCATCAATAGATAAATCATTTCAAGTCTCACCCATATACAACAAAATCAATCACATAATCGCATAAAATACAAATTCAATCATGCTATGCCACCAAGAATGAAAGGCAATCCTCATAGTATGCATGTGATACTGAATCATCATCACTGATGGACACTGGCCATCAACCTTCCACAAGGGAGCATGTACCACCCCATTTCTACCCGATAATTATTAATAAAATCAGAGTTTAAAAGTTTTGACATTTCAAATGAGATGATACATTTCAACTTTGTAAACATCATTCAACATCAACTTTGTCTTTAAAATAAAATACTTTCAATATTACGCAGTGGATTCAAAAATTCAATTTATTATATCACAACTTGTGTTCAAAATCATAAC
Organism: Lathyrus aphaca; assembly: GCA_963966055.1. Taxonomy (NCBI): domain Eukaryota; kingdom Viridiplantae; phylum Streptophyta; class Magnoliopsida; order Fabales; family Fabaceae; genus Lathyrus; species Lathyrus aphaca. Next base: position 627,304,151 of record OZ014519.1, read on the forward strand.
AACTTATTAAGCAACAATCTTTTATGAAAACAACTTAAAATTCAGAAACTATAATAAAAGCCAACATCAACAGAAAACAAACGTTATCCCCCCCCCCCGAGTGCTACGTATTAAAGCGACAACACCGACTCGAATCTACTAAGGTACTCAACTCTACTTTGGATTACCTGCACGTTACCAACAAAGGGAAGCATTCAAATAGAAGGGGTGAGATATCTAATAATATAATCAATAATTTGATAAATAACATATTGAATTGGATTACATAAATCACTACTTCACAACACAACAACAACTTAAAGAACACGAGATACAACACAACAACATACTATACGACTTGGAAATGCAACTTAGACAATGAGATGCATGTGGTACCAATGGAGAAGGACTCCCAACTTATAATCTTGCCAATTAATAGAGGCAACAAGGCATAAGACTTCAACATTATTTTTTCCAATCCATACCAACTTTTTGAGCAGCAACTCTAACTTAAATAATGATATGTTATGCAATGTGACTCAAATATCAACATAACGACAAATAGACGTTAGCACGAGGCCTACAAATTATCAACAATGACAACTCAACATTGGCTCAAGGCCTACAACTTAAACAACAACAACTATAACAACATAGCAACACAACAACATTGAATTTTGGCTGAAGGCCTGCAACGCATAGTCTTGCCATTTATCAGGCCCATTGGAATTTTAGCTAAACATTTCTATATTCTCACCCCCTCCAATTCCCTTTTCTTTTAATATTCTATTTCATGTAGCTTTCATTTTAATTCACAAAAAATATTAAAACACTTAATAAAATTCCCTAAAAATTAGGATAGAATATTAATTCAATTTAGAAGTTTTCCCAATTTTTACTTTATGAATTTAATCATTTTTCAATTTAATTTCGATTTTTCATTTAATTGATTTTCTATTGATTTCTTTCATGGACACATAAATTTGTACATTTTATTTCTACCACTTCCTGTAACATTTTTGGTCCATTCTTTTTGCTATGATTAGAGGACAAATAATAGTACCTAGAATATGTTTGGTGTATTATTTAGGTCATTTTATCCACGGTTTTGGTAGTGTGATTTGTGTAAATTTAGGATTGAATCTTAGATAGACTTAAAGGACCATTTGACATAGTTAGACTTTGAATTTTTAAGAGATTTTTTAACACAATGTTATAATCAGGTTAGAGACCCTAGGGAATTAACTTCACATTTTTTCCTTGACTTTTGATATTTTTGTCATTTTAATTCATTTCCATCATATTGCATATTCATGTTCATTTCATTTACTAACAATTCCCCTTTTGTGCAAGGTATGTTTCGAGGATTTGCTTATGGACTTGGATTATGTTTTGTCATGACTCGATTATATTTTGTGTACTTTGTGATGTAATAGCTTAGAACTTGTATGCTTGTATAGTTTCTATAACTAGGATATAAAAGATAAAACAAATCGATAGAAAACCAAAATCTCAAAAATGAAATAAATACTCGATCCAACATCGAGTAAATTTTCAAATAAATAAACAAAGTTGCATGTGACTTTAGGATTCCTTGATTACCATCGTTCCACTCCATCACACCCAAAAGCAAGCCTTGTATGTTACACACTATAAGTCGTGCGTCTTGGCACCACGCAATCGACCCACCCGATCCATCGTTTCATCCCATTTACGTTTCATACGCGCTTTTACCCACCATGACTTAGGAGAACCATATTGTTCACTATTAACTTTTTGTACTTGCACTTCTAGTCTTATATCTCTTAGGTATATTTAATCTTCAAACCTCACTAACCATAAGTCACCATTAAACTCAACTAATGTAGGGTAAGTCTAATTTCCCTTAGAGTTTTTCCTTTTTCAACTTGAGTCTCACTTCGCACCTTTAAAAGAAAATTTAAACACTTAATAAAGGAAAATGTGTACAATGCGTCACGAGCCTTAAGCTATACGGGAAATGATTAATGGAGGTCTCCTTCACTCTTCTAGGATGCTTTACAAACGTTCCATTGGGGGCGATCTTGGAAAGTATTTGCTCCTGTGTCATAGTCTTTAGTGTTGTACATACAACAAACACAAATTCAAAACACTTCTTCTAAAAGACAATAAACTAAGACGACACGTCTTCTTTTCTCATCTCATACTCTTTGCGGACGAACATGACTTGTCTCGACAATTCAAACAGCGATACGGTAAACACCCTCGAGTCAGAGCCGGTAACACCTGAGCTAGAGCTATGGCAACTTCATCCTAAAAAACACAAACAAGTTTCAGCCTTAGTTAGACGAACTACGGAGACTCTGATCCTCATTTATCCCGATGAGGTACGTAGGCAGTGGGGTAGGGCCCATTCAAGCACAATCATTCTTTTTCCCTACATTTTCCCCTTTATTCCCATTTTTTCAATTCCATTTCTTTTCTCATTTTCATTCCATTCCAGATAACCATTCTTTCATTCGAACAACATTGTATTTCTCACCCTTTGAAAACAGACTTATAAGCATGGATCCCGTCGGGTACGGCGGACGGATTGAGGTGCTAATACCTTCCCAATTTGTAACCGACTTTCGGACCCAGATCTTTGGTTCGCAAGGCCTCGTCCTTTTCCTTCTTCCTTAGGTTTGTGCAACATTACCTTTCCCATTCCTTCGGGATAAAAATGTCTGGCTGGCGACTCTAACCTTTTTCGCACCACTTTCGCGTTTGTACTAGGATGAAAATCCCGGGAGCGACACCAATGAACCGAAGTCCCATCATAATTATGCCATGAATTCAAGACGCAATACAATCATATATCATCAAAACTCATCAACTATTGCATCTACATTAATCATCATTCCTCACTCATTATTCCCATATCTAATACTTGGCATACTCATATCATAAATGCTACATATCATCATAATAAAACATAAATCATCTAAACATCATTTCATTACAAACTCCTACACATTTAGCATATTACATGATGACAAGAATTCATATCAACCTCATAGCAACTTAAGACAACAAAACAAGTCATTTCAAATCATTTTCAAGGATAAAACATTTTTCAAAAAGTGTCAAGTCTCGCTAAGAGGGCACCGGGCTTGCTAAGTGACTTGTTATCGGGTTGTGGGAAGTTCAAATTTCTTCTTGCTCGTTAAGAGAGACGGCGATTTCACGTAGAAAAACCTGCGATTTCACGTAGAAAAACCTGCGACAAAACTCATCAAAAACCATATTTTAATAACAGAAAAATGCATAATTCATTCATGTAACCTACTACCATAATGTATTCATCAACTACAACATCTAACATCATCATTTAGTCAAACTCTTCTAATAATCCTCTTAACCCTAAGATTTCCCTCAAAATCCCCTTTCTCATAACACCTACCTCTACATCATGAATATTGAACGGGAAATACTCCCCATACCTTAATTAATTTGAACTCTCTCAATCACCTCTTGAAGAATATCCAACCTAGCCTCCTTGGTTCCTCAGAGCAAATTCTCCCAATCTCCAAAAATACGTGTTATGAGAGTCTATTCCCAATTCTCTTCTCTTAACCTTCACAAAAGACTAAACTACCCTCAATACCTCTAACTCCCTTATTTTATTTTAATAATAATATTTAGATAATATTCATAATTATTCTAATATCACTATCAAAATAAAATAACTTCATCACCACAACACCACAATATACCAAATTTTCATAAATAATTAATAAATAATTAAATTACGAATTTCAGGGCATTACATCTCTAGCTATTTTACTCAGGTGGAGGTTATATGGGATGAGTTAGAGGCATATAGACCAATTTCTGCTTGCTCTTTTGCCATTCCTTGTTCTTGTGGTGCTCTTGCATCAATAAGGAAATATCGAGAACAAGATTACGTTATACGTTTTCTCAAAGGCTTGAATGAGAAATTTGACCAATCTAAAACTCAAATTATGATGATGCATCCTTCACCTGATATAGACAAGTCCTTTCTCTTGTTATTCAACAAGAACGAGAGATAAATAGTTCTCAAATTACCATCTCAAATAGCACTGTCTCTGAAGATTCTACAGATATGAATTTGAGCTTTCTTCTGGAAAAACTTATGGCCGAAATGAATCATTTTAGAGGCAAGGCTGGTGTAAATGGCATGGCCAAGGGACAAAATAGAGTGTGCACTCATTGTGGGAGGAGTAATCACACAATTGAAACTTGCTTCATTAAGCATGGATATCCACCTGGATTTAGAGGTAAATGAAAACCCAATAATTCAAATGCAAATTATCACCCTTTTGCTTCTATTGAAACAAGTCAGGCACCGCCAGATCAACATTTAACTTAGTATATGGTTGGCTTCACTCAAGAGCAATATCAAAGTATCTTGGAATTACTCCAACAGTCCAAGCCCAATCCTAAAGCCAATTTTATCACCATATCATCTTTTGTCTTGAATTCTTATTCTCAGCATGAAAGTGGTAAGAATCCTCACTTATGGATCCTTGATACAGCTGCCACTGATCATATAACATGTGATTTGTCTAGTTTCACTTCACACACAATTATTGTTCCCATTCATGTTAGTCTACCTAATGGTTCTCGTGTTACTTCATCTGTTTCTGGCAGTATTACTTTCTCTTTAGCCTTAGTTATTCACAATGTTCTAAATATTCCAAGTTTTCATGTCAATTTAGTTTCAATATCCAAACTTGTGCAAAGTAATGAATGTGCGGTTCATTTCAATGATAATTCTTGCAATATTATGCAGAATCATTCCAAGGAAATGATTGGTATAACTAGGCTTCATAAAGGATTATATGTTCTTGATTCTTCACAAAATAAACATGTTTGTAATGCATCTGTACAAGATAACTATTTCCTTTGGCATTTAAGATTAGGCCATATATCTTTTATAGGGCTGTAACACGTATCCAAAAGTTTTTCCTTTCATTTCTTCAAAATATAATACTCATTCTTTTCCATGTGATCCATGTCATTTTAGTAAACAAAATAAATTATCATTTCCTCATAGTGTTACCAAATCTAATTCCCCATTTGAACTCTTACATGCTGACATATGGGGACCCTTCTTCAATGTTTCAATTCTAGGACACAAATATTTTTTACACTTGCGGATGATTACAATAGATATACTTGGGTTATTTTCTTAAAATCCAAGGACCAAACCAAACAAAGCATCATTCAATTCCTAGCCTACATTGAAAATCATTTTAACACTTCCTTAAAGTATTCTAGATCAGACAATGGGACTGAATTTCTCCCTCTATCTGACTTTTTCTTAGCCAAAGGTGTTATTCACCAAAAATATTGTGCATACACACCCCAACAAAATGGAGTGGTAGAAAGGAAGCACCGACATATTCTAAATGTCGCTAGGTCTCTTTATTTTCATTCACATATCCCTCTTAACATGTGGAATTTTTGTGTTGCTCATGATGTCCACATTATTAATCGACTTTCTACTCTCTTACTAAATCTTAAAATCCCTTATGTACAGTTATATCATCAACCTCCTTCTTTAATTCATCTCAAGGTTTTTGGATGTTTGAGCTATGTTGTGTCTACCCTCCCAAACAAAACAAAATTCGGTCAAAGAGCTAGAAAGTCAGTTTTTCTTGGTTTCTAAGATGGTATAAAAGGCTATGTGTTATATGACATTCAACATCATAATGTCTTTATATCTAGACATGATGTTTTCTATGAAAATATCCACCCCTTTGATAATACCTTTTCTCAATCCAATTCTAACCATAGTCCTCCCAATTCTATGTATAGTCCTATTAGTTCCAAACATAGTCCAATTTTTTATGATGACCATGGCATATCCCATCAGTCTCACACCTCTACTGACTTATCTCCTCTACATGACAGTCCCAACTGTCCCTCTCCTTTATCACAACAATACATTAACCCAACTTTTCTTCCTAGTACCGCACCACAGTAGTCTCTAGTCATACTCTACAATAGTTTTCACATTTTAGACCTGTTAGCCCTCATAATACTCATTTAAGTATACATACTACCTGTAGATAACAATTTGTCCTTCTTCCTCTTGAGTCCCCTCAAGGTACTTCTTCTACACACTGTCCAACAAATATTAATTGTCCTGATCCCACTTTATCAATAAAGTCATCTGATTTCTTGCATACTCCCATCCATGATAGTAACATTTAACCTAATACTCATTCAAATAACCCTAATAATATCATTGATGTTTTAAGTACTCCTTCCATTCCTCCTCTTAGACATTCCACTCACATTTCTAATCCTCCTAGTTACTTACCTGACTATCATTGTTATCATGCTAATAATACTCCTTTTACTTCTCATACTCGTATTTCTAATGTCATATATCCCTTATCTTCTGTTCTCTCATATGACAAGTGTTCTCCTTATTACAAAAACTCTTGTTGTGTTATTTCTTCCATAACTGAACCAACCTCATACAAGCAAGCCATTAAACATGATTGTTGGGTTAAGGCCATGAATGTGGAGCTTAAAGCTATTGTAGTGAATCAAACATGGTCTGTGGTGGATCTACCTCATGGTAAGGTACATATTGGATGTCATTGGGTTTATAAAGTGAAACACAAGGCTTATGGATCCAATTAGAGATACAAGGCCAAATTAGTTGCAAAAGGCTATACTCAAATAGAATGTATTGACTACTTTGACACATTTTCCATTGTTGCCAAACTTACTACCATTCGAGTCTTACTTTCCCTTGCAGCTATTAAAGGCTGGCATCTAGAACAACTATATGTCAATAATTCCTTTCTCCATGGAGACTTAAAATAAGAAGTGTACATGAGTCTTCCACCTGGACTATCTAGTTTTAATTCATCTAAAGTGTGTAAATTGCAAAAATCCTTATATGTCTTAAAATAAGCTAGTAGGAAATGGTACTCAAAACTTTATACCTTTTTTATTTCTCTTGGATATCATCAGTCTCAGGCATATTATTCCATCTATGTTAAGCATGAGGATCCTTATTTCACTGCACTTCTTGTGTATGTTGTATTAGATGGAAACTACTTAGTTTAAATACAACATATCAAAACTTATTGAATCAACAGTTTATGATTAAAGATCTTGGTCAACTTAGGTATTTTTTGGGTTTTGAGATTGCAAAATCCATAATAGGTATTTTCTTAAACCAAAGGAAAGACACTCTTGAACTTTTGCAAGATGCTGGTGTTCTTGCTGCCAACCCTTCCTCAGTCCCTTTTGATCCCAACATCAAGTTATCTATCAGTGAAGGTGATCTCTTGGAAGATGCATAAAGATTGATTGGAAGGATCATTTATCTCACTAACTCAAGGCATTATATCTCTTATGTTGTCCAACACTTGAGTCAATTTATGGCACAACCTCGTCTCCCACATTTTCAAGCAGCCACTCGTGTTTTGAGGTATCTCAAGTTTGTACATGCTACTGGTATTCCGTTTTCTACCTCTAGTGATTTGAAACTCATGGGCTTTTCTGATTCGGACTGGGCTTGATGCCCTGATACTAGAAAGTCTATTACTGGATATTGTGTGATGTTAGGCTATTCATAGTTATGTTGGAAGTCCACGAAACAACATATTGCATCAAGGTCTTCAACTGAAGCTGAATATAGAGCATTGGCTTCTATCACACATGAGATCCAATGATTGCAGTACATTTTTCGTGGCCTTTTGGTTGAATTCTCTTAACCCTCTTCAGTTTTATGTGATTGCAAGTTAGCCATCTACTTGGCTCATAATCCCACATTTCATGAATGAAGTAAACATATAGAGTTGGATTGTTATGTGGTTAGAGAAAGGTTACAATCCAAGCTTATTCATTTGCTTCCTATTTCTACTCATGATCAATTGGCTGTCATGCTTACTAAGCCTCTTCATTCTCCTGCTCTTAAGAAAACCTTATCCAAGTTAGGTCTTTGTAGAATCCAAAGTCCAAATTGAAGGGGGTTGTTAGTATATTATATTGTATCAGTATATTGTATATAGTATTGTAGTGTTAACTACTATAGTTCCACGTCAGCTTATACATTAGCTTATATATCACACTATAGAGATAAGATTTTAGAGCTTGTATATATACTCTTGTGTAATATATTTACAATCTAATAAAGAATTTACAATTACACTTTAACAACTTTCTATTACATCTTCTTATTCTCTCAGCAAGTTGTGATTTTGTTTCTTCTTCATGAATTTGTATGGTGATTGTGCCACCATTAACAATCTTTGAAGCGGAAAACAATGGAACAAATTAGATGGATGACTCTTGAAGATGATTGGTTGACTCTTAACATTGATGGGGAGGTTTATCAAGATAAGAAAGTAGTTGTTGTGGAGTTCTCAAGGACAGGAGAGGTAGGTAGCATTGAGGGTTCGCAAAATCTCTAGGAAAATGCACTATTATGGTTGCAATATTATGGGGCATATTGGAAGGAAGAAAGTTGATTCAAAGTAGAGGGATTAGGAAAGTGAACATCCAGACTGACTCAAAGGAGGTTCATGATGCAATCATCAAGGAGAATTATTGTGTGGGCATAAGAATGAGTTTAATATGACAAATTCAGAAGGAGTTATGCCAAATCATGGAGTTTTATATTATTCATGTTTTTTGGGAGACAAATATATATGTTGACGGCTTGGAAAAGCTTAGGGCGAATCATAGTGTAGTCATTTTTTTAGTCTTGTCCTATAGAGATGTATACCTCACATGTAGCTGATATATTGGGTACCTCCATTAACATGGTATAATTTTTGCGATTTTTTTTTGGATTAGGCCATACACTTTGAAAACCCCAAAATTCTCTTATTGTGTTTAGAGATATATCTCCGAACGCATATAAAATCACATACTCATTACACCCTACATACTCATTTATTTGGGGTGTGTTCGAAGAAACATCTCCATTACACCCTACATACTCATTTATGGTGTTTTTATTCACTGAGTTGTTTTATTTAACAACTCAATGATGTTTTTGCAGATGCATATCCGGAAATGCGAGGCAAGAAATTGGATAAAACACCACCTTGCATGTTCTTCTCCCACATGATCAAAGGGAGCTTCACCTTTAAAACCCATAAAAAAAACTGTTCCATCCTCAATTAACCTTTCAACACCAAAACATCATTCTTATATTTTATCACATCAAAGGGAACAAAAGAAGATGTAATTTTAGGAAAAGTTCATTCATTACAAATTTCTTGCATTAATGTGGTGTTTAAGCTGAAAATATGAACGTTGACTCCAAATACGCATCTCCGGACTCGGGTTCATTTATTCCAGAGATGCATCTCCAGATTTGCCTGATATTTTGAGTTTGAATATGTTTTTCTTGTTATGATTGATGTTAGATATGGTGCACCTGAATATGTTTCCCAAAGCTACTGTGAGGATGAATGTTAAATCAGAGCAATGAAAATGATGTTAACCGGATGAAGTGAAAAATGATGTTAAGTCAGATGATTTAAATCGGGTGTTAGGCTGGTTTTTGTAGAGGTAGATGTTCGTGAACAATTTACAAATAAACAAGATTTAATTGTTTGTGAAGATATGCTACAACGGGTCTGCATGAAGGCCAGGAAATCGGGGTTTGGAGTTGTAATTAGAATATATGATAATGGTTCTGATAGAAGACAAATATTTGTAACAGTGAGATGTGAAATAAGTGGCACATACCAACCACCGATTAGGAAGTTGAAATGTGATGTCACTGGATCAATAAGATTTGAATGCCTATTTAAATCACACGGATACTGTAACACGAATGATACATCAAAATTTAATGGGGTTTCTGGTATACATAATCATGCCTTGGGTGATAATCTAGTCGGTCATCATATTGTATGTTGACTTATTCCGAAGGATAAGGAACTTGTTTCAAACATGACATTAAACATGGTGGCGCTGAAAAACATACTTGTGACTTTGAAACTGAAAAGATAACAAAATGTTTCAAATATCAAACAAGTATACAATCTATGTGCCCGAAACAACAAGGAAGTAAGAGGTCCAAGATTTGAAATGCAACAACTTTTGAAGCTTTTGTAGGATGACCATTATGTTTCTAGGTAAAAAGTTTGTGAGGACAAAATCACAGTTCGAGATATATTTTTGACTTATCTCGATTCCAACATGTTGTTCAAAATATTTTCTACTGTGCTCATAATTGATTCAACATATAAAACAAACAAGTATAAACCTTGTGTTGTGTTGAAAAAGATAATGGATGCCTGTAATGCTATGATAAATTCTTCCACAGATGAGTTATATGTCAAATTTGTAATACATATCAAGAGGGTGTGTGCGAGATATCCATATTTTTTGAAATATGTTGAAAGTACTATTTTGGACTAGGTGAAGGAGAATATTGTTTGTGCCTAGTCCGATCAAGTTAGACACTTTGGTAATACAACAACTAATATAGTTGAATCTGCACATGCTACACTAAAGAATTGGTGGGGAAACATTAAAGGTAATTTTTGTCGAGATTGGGATGCCGTGAACCAAATGCTTCGAAACCAACATAATGAAATACAAACATATTTTGGTAGGAGCATTATTGTATTAGAACACCGATTCAAAAACAACATCCTTTATTCATAGTTGGTTAGGAACAATATCTCGGGCTGAAATGAATTTTATTTTTCACGAAGCAAAGCAAGCAGATAACATAGGTTCAAATAGCTCAAAGTGTGATTGCACACTTAGGAAGACATACGATCTTCCATGTGCTTGTTTAATTTCAAATAAGATGAAGCTTGATAAACCATATGTATAGGTGAATTTTACACTCACTAGAAAAGGCTTCAGTTTGATGATGATGGTGTGATGAAGGACGATAAATCAAGTATAACTATTATGACCAAATGTGAAGTAATCCTAGAGAAAATTTCGAAAGCTAATTACATCCTGAAAATTCACATCAAAGAGCAATTAAGGAAGATTACCTATCTAGAAACAACGAATTTGAGACCACCGTCAGAACCGTTTAAAACAAAGGGTGTCCATAAAAAGGTCAAACCGACACATAGTGGCAACTCTATGAGATGATCTCCTTCATATATTTTGAACATGTTGACTCACATTTTCCAAATTCTCCAACACCAAATTCTCAAATATGTGTTTTCAAGGGTGCTCGCATTACCAAACCATCTTCTCCACCACCGTTACAAAAAATCATCTTCATTGAAGAAATGCCATTTTTATACACAAATACATTGAGCAGATTGTAAATGTTAAAGATGACGACAAATGTGGTTTTCAAGCTGTTTCAGGTTTTCTTGATAAAGGAGAGAAGAACTACCAATTTTTTCGCCATCATCTTATATAAGAGTTGACGACACATAGAAAATGATACACGTCACTATACAGAAAAAAAGAAAATTACGATGCAATTCTCAATGCCCTTGTTCCTTGTGTTAGTAACCTGACATCGTTTGAAAAATGAATGTGCTTCCCTTAAATGGGACATATCGTAGAAAATGATTATGATAAGGTGTGTATTGATCTGAAAACATACAATTTCTCGAATATTCTATTTCTACTTCAGAGTAGTCCATCTAAAAATTCATCCGGATGCATCATGCGTATTGGATGACTTTCAAAAACATAAAATTTTGTTCTAATTTATATAAAACCAGGATGTCCTATACCAAAGACATCACCGGAGTGGAGAGAACATTTCACAAAAAAAATACTGAAACTTGGTCTGATCACTTTCTAGAAAGGATGAAAGAGTTCACCAAGTTGGATGACATTGAAAGAGAATCAAATAAGGAAATGTCAAAGAAGGATCCAACAATAGGTTTAGGTAATGACACATATTTTGATACATTTTAGTTTTTATCTAACAATGTAACTCATTTTTTATGCAATATTATCAAGGATTAAATATGTTTTTGGTCGTTATAAATATCTTAATTTTGATTTTTAGTCCCTATAAAAAAACGTCGAGTTTTAGTCCCTATAAAATTACTTTTCCACGCAGTTTTAGTCACTCTACAGGGACTAAATCTGCGTGCAAAAGTGATTTTATAGGGACAAAAACTCGAAGTTTTTTTATAGGGACTGAAGGTTCTTGGTTTGGCTGCATTTGTAGAAAAACATTATCATGTGTCTTGATGTCTTGTAAGATGTAACTGACATGCTTGAAGAACATCTGTTGTGCCGGTTTTTGTGATGTCAGATCAGATGTCGTAACATCTATCTTGAAAATTCTGGAACTTCCTGATGCATAAAGTTTTGATTTAATTTTTGTATGTTTTTAGTAGGTGTTCAGTTATTTGATTTGCTCTAGTATTTGCGAAAATCAAGGGAGATTTGCTGTAAAATACAGAAGCTGCTCTGCGTTTTGTTTTTGGAGATTTTAAAGATCTTTTCTTACTTGATTTGGAGTAAATCATGTGATCTTATTTGTAGAAGTTTCTGATCAGATCCAGGCCCATTCATAATGCTATATATTACTGGATGTTTAACCAAATTGTAAAGCACAAAATATTGTGTATTTGTGAAGCTGAGTGCTTTTGAGTTTTTAGGGTTTTCTTGTGTGTGTTTCTTTGTGAGCCATTCATACATCACCTAGATGTTTGAATTTGACTGATTTTATTGAGTTATAATTTTGCCCACTCTAAGCTTTTAAGCATAAGTGTTTGTTCTTGATTGAAGTTTTTAAGCAATATCAAGTTTTTTTTTGTTTTGGAAGAGTGTTCTTCTATTTTTTTCTTGAAAGTTTTTTTTTGCTATCACAGTGTGTGATTGAGGGGAGTGAGATGGTGATTTCTCATATCTAGATGACGATTTCTAGATATAAGTTGCATTGGGTAGTGATTAAGTGAGGGGTGTAATTTGGGATTGTTTAACTCTGAATTGATACTATTAATAATGGATTTCCTTTCTGGCTTGGTAGCCCCCAGAGTAGGTGAGTTTTCATCGAACTGGGTTAACAATTCCTTGTGTTCTTACTGCTATACTTTATTCTGTTTTTTTAATGTTCAGATAGTAATATCATGACATCTCCTTCGACATCACATATCTGATACCAAAATTTCAATTGGTATCAGAGTAGACATCCTACTCTGTATCTGAGTGAGATCTAGGGAAGTTACTTTCTAGTATAATGGACAAGGAGCTGGGAGTTGTGAATAGACCACCCATTCTGGATGGAACTAATTATGATTACTGGAAGTTAATGATGGTTTCCTTCTTGAAGTCTTTGGATAACAAGGCTTGAAAAGTTATTCTGAGAGGATGGGAACATCATGTTGTTAAGGACAAATATGGAAATGATACTGCAAAATTGAAGCCAGAAGAGGACTGGTCTAAAGAAGAAGATGAGTTTACTCTGGGAAATTATAAAGCCTTGAATTCCATATTCAATGGAATTGACAAAAACACCTTCAGATGGATCAATACTTGCATTGTTGCCAAAGATGTTTGGGATATTCTCAAAACTACTCATGAAGATACCTCCAAAGTTAAGATGTCAATACTTCAGATGCTCACCACAAAATTTGAAAACTTAAGGATGAAAGATGATGAAAGTATTTATGATTTTCATATGAACATCCTTGAGATAGCTAATGCATCCAGTGCGCTTGAAGAAACAATGTCTAAAAAAAAGTTGGTGAGAAAAGCTCTCAGATCTCTACCGAAGAGATTTGACATGAAGGTCACTGCCATAGAAAAAACCCATGACATTAGCAAGATGAGATTGAATGAACTAATTGAATCTCTTCAAACTTTTGAGATTGGTATAAGTGGAAAATCTGACAAGAAAAACAAAAATATTCTTTTTTCTTCCAATATTGAAGATGTAGTAGAAGAATGAGATTTGAATACTGATGATGGTCTATCAAATGCTATAGCTCTTCTTGGGAGACAGTTTAACAAAGTGATGCAAAAGATAGACAAAAAGTCAATACCAAATGTCAAGAATAACTCATCTGACATCAGTAGGTCAAATGACTCTAGTAGAAAGACAAAGGTCGAAGAGAACTCTTCTCAAAGAAAATGAGTTCAGTGCTATGGATGTGAAGGTTTTGGGCTCATCAGATCTGAATGTCCTACACATCTCAAGAATCAGAAAAAGGGTCTTACTGTGGCTTGGTCAGATGAAGACACTGAAAGTGAAGCTGATGAAGAATCTGCTAAGAATGCTACTGCTCTAACTATAAGATATTATTCTGATTTCAGTGATGATGAAGTCACATATGATGAATTAGCTACTTTCTATAGAGAACTATGTCTCAAAAATGAAGAAGTGTGCCAACAAGAAGAGGAACAAAAGAAAGTTATATCTCAACTGGAGACTGAGAAAGAAGAGCATCTGAAAACCATTTTCAAGCTGGAGAATGAGGTAACATTGCTAAACTCCAAACTTGATCAGATCACCAAGTCTATCAAGATGCTGAACAACAGTTCAGAAACTTTAGATGAGATTCTGCAAATTGGAAAGATAGTTGGAGATGTGATTGGCTTAGGTTTGACAAAAGAAAAGAACCTGTCTTAAATCTTGCTTATTCTAAACTTACCCCAAAGATGTTGAATCAGATGTCTCAACATCATAACAGAAGACCTGCAAATTACATAAGAGAAATTTTCCATAGATGGAGGTGTTCAGTAGTGTAGAAAGACATCTCTCTAATTTACCCGAACAATTATATAAAATAGCATTGACTTTCCACAAAGATGACTAATGATAGTTTAAATAACAACCTAAAAAAATCCTTATTAAAGCCAACACAATATTCAAGTCGTGCATAGTATATTTATATTGATGTCCCACTTAAATGTATCCACTTGTACATCTAACATATCTCGAAAATAACCGGTAAGAATATTTTGTAATAATGTAGTTAACAGATAAAAAATGTTTTTGTAAGAAAAGAAAAGTTCATTCTTATACTTGAATTTTCTTAAAAATAATTCAAAAATTTTCTAAGACTATATTTTTATTTTAAAAAAAAAAAGTGAAAGGGAAAAAAACAAATAAAATAACAAAAAATAATTGAAGTGAGTGTAAAAAACAATGGGATCCAAGACCGAGACAACACGCAAACAGATAGAGAGAGAAAGTGAGAAGATTTAGAGAGAGAAAGAGAGGTGAACACCGACCGGACGTTCGGTGCTCCGCTCATCACGGTTGTGGCCCCACCGCTCCGGTGAGTTCTTACTTCGATCCTCTTCTTTCATTTTCCTTCAACTTGATCTTCATATTCTACTGTTCTTAAGTTTCAAACCTCAATTTTGTTTTATTCCACCCTATTATCAATTTTCTGTTTTTTTTCTTCCTTTTAATTAAATTTTCTGTATTTGATTTTTTTTGGTTTTGCTTAATATTCACTGTGAATTTAGAGTTTTTTTTTTGGATTGAGCTTTAAAAAAATCTTTTTTTTTCAATGCTCAGATGTGTGTTCCTATGCATAGAATTTTTTATCTTGGTTGATTTGATGGGTGTGGTAGTGAACTTGCAGATTGATTTTGCTACTTTGTTGTATTAATGTAATCAATTTTCTATTTTTGACTTTTTTGTGCTTGTGCCTAATTAGTTTTTTGACTTATTGGAACACCATAGAATCATGTTATTCTTTTTCAGACTACCTTAATTGCAAATTTCCAATGTTAGCTAGCATTTATCAAAAGTGACTTTGTATAATTGAGTGTGAATTGAACTATAATAGCGGAAGTTTTGGGGTAAATAGACTCAGGTGGTTTGGGTATGTAGGGAGAAGACCTGTAGATATTGTGGTAAGGAGAGTGGATCAGATGGAGAGAGTTACATAACAAGAGGAAGAGGAAGATCTAAAAAAAACTATAAGAGAAGTTATAAAGAAAGATCTCGAGATTAATGATTTGGATTGAAGCATGATTATGGATACAACATTATGGCGAAAGTTGATCCACGTAGCCGACCCCACTTAATAGGATAAAGCTTGGTTTTTGTTGTTGAGTTTGAAGTGAACTGATTTATGTTTTTTCTTTATACTCTCGGAAAGTTTGATATAAAACTTTCATAAATTTATGAACAACTTTATCAACCTACTGCAAAAGTTACTTTTATTCACCTCTACTCTACTCACACGGAGGTTTGGGCTTAAAATCAGTTTTGTTCGACAGTATTCAATCATTATAATTTTACTAGGATACTGCTTGACAGAAAAAACTTAAAACTTAAATTTATCAATTGAATGCAAAAGGTACTTTTTATTAAGTCTACTCAGCCGAGGGTTTGGACGGATAGTTAGGTTTTCCTTACAGTAATCATTCATCAGTAATTTGTATTTTCAATAGAACAACGCATGACGCAAAAATCAGGTCTTGTAGTTCCATTGTATTGTATACCCAAACATAGACGTAGTAGATCACTTGTAAGCTAGACAACATTTCTCCAAGGCAGTGTTGTTCATTAGAAAGTCCTTTACTTTTGATTAGGATAGTTTTTTGCTTTTTTTTTTTTTTTTCTAGACACAGGAAAGCAAAGTTCCGTAAAATGAAATGTTAGGAAAGTTTGGTAAAATGGAATCTAAAACAATACGGCTGCAATTTGCACTTTTGTAGTTTTCCAGTATTCTTTGATTGCTTTCTTTTATTTCTTTTTCTTTATATTACGTAATTACGTTTAAATGATGGCACAGTATTATTTTTAGAAAGATTTATGTCCAATTGTGATTATGTTTAAATGATGCCACAGTATTATTTTCTTAGAAAGATTTACGTTCAATTGGTCTCAATGTAAGCAGTACAATACAAGTTGACTCAAGATTTCAGCTGAAGTTTCTGCTGCCTCTCTTTTATCCTGCAAACCATAATTCTGATTACATGTTTAAGGGCATTAATTGATTTACAGAAGTTTGGCAGTATGCATTGTAACCGGTATAGTTGCAAGGTTTTTAGGATTTTGAATTTGTTTGAATGAACATTTGTTTGTTGTACTGTCTATGAAGGTTTTTCTTTTTTGTTGAGATGTGTGGTTTCGTGTTTTCATTACTAGATTTTGATGTTTTCTTTACTTTGAATTCTAAAGAGCCAGGGATCAAACCTTGGTCCTTCTGCTTATATTTCCTTCGGCGTCCCTTAGCGAATCAACCGTGCTGCCTACTTGAAAATTTTCTGCTAACATGGTCTGTTGTTGCATCTGCAGTATTTTACGCTCTAAAGGATCACATGTCAAACATAGAGGATAACAAAGAACTTGGACAGATGGATGTGGATGCATCTGGTGGGTCAGTTAACATGCCATCGCCCCAGAAGCAGGTTGTTTGTGGATCTGGCTTTCTTACATGGTTAAATTAGAAGTTAAATTTGGCTTTGGATTAGATAATTATCATTACTATGTAGTTGTTACTTCCAAGTTCCCAATGATTATTTTTACAACTTTGTTACTCACGAATTCATAAACCTTGTAGGAGGAAACTTTAAAGAAAAAATATGGAGGAATGATTCCCAAAAAGCCGCCACTTATTTCTAAGGTACACAGTACACACATGCAGATTTCTGTGTGTTCATTTGTTTGTAACACAGTTAATGAAATCAAGAAAGGTGGTCAATGCAATGCACATGGATATTTGGTGATAGAAGTCTTCATTTGATTTCTCATTTGACATTTAACTTTTGTGCCAGGACCATGAGCGTGCTTACTTCGATTCTGCGGATTGGGCATTGGGAAAGGTATTTCTGGAAAACACTTTTGCAATAGTTGCTTATATTGAATCGATAATGGAATTTGAACAAGCCACTCTTTTCTGTGATCTGCAACGATAATACTATCGAACTATCTCACACTTTTCCTTGTGTCCTCATGTGAAACAGCAAGGCGGCGGTAAACCTAAGGGACCACTTGAGGCTCTTCGGCCTAAACTACAGGTATTAAAGTGCTTATTTATCCAAACGCCGTATTATAATCTTAACTCATACTAGTATCTTCCATTTTATTGTAATTTGCATGACAAATTTCCGTTTGGTTTTTCTGTTTTTCAGCCAACACAACAGCAAACACGCTACCGGAAATCTCCATACGCCCCTTCGGGTGAAGGTATGTTTTTCTTTTAATGGCCTGCTTTGTGAAGTGTAGATGGTTAAATTAGATTCGACCTTCTCTCTACTATTGTTTCTCAGCATCTTTACAATGAACTAACTAAGTTCTTCTGTTTACAGAAGGTGGAAGCATTCCATCTGAGGAAGCACCTTCCAATGAGTAAAAGCAGCAATCAGGCTTTTGATGATGTGCTGATTATTGTTCTGGTATACCTCAGTCTGAGGTATAACTTTTTTTGTTGTTTTCAACAATAAAGTTTATTATTATGTATTCATATTAATTAAGCACAAGACAAATTATTTGGTTTGCAGCTATTCTGGAGACACTTCCTGTGATTGTGATTTGTGTTTTAATCTTCTACCCCCTCCCTTCATGTTTTTTATTTCTTAGTTTTGAAAAGGAATAAAAAAAAGTAATAAGAAATTAATGATGGAAAGTGGTCATGATGTAAAAATAGAGTAAGCAAATATTGAACAAGATTAAAACAAAATTGTTGTTCATATGTTTGGTTTTGGATCATAATTTTTGTTTTCACTTTAATTTTTTTTTTTAAAAAGTGTTGTAAATAATTTATATTTGCTATTGTTAATAACCTAGTAGTAATTTATGTTAGAATCTTTAGTCAAACGCATTAGGTTAGAATGTGTTGGAAGATTCACTAAAGTTATGGTTGGTTTGAGGTTTTTAGACAATGTCAAGGAGACCATACCATAATTATCAAATATTGAGACAAAGGAAGTAACAATTTTATTGGTGCACGTGGATGGCATTATAGCAGTTATAGATTATGATGATGAGAAGGAGAAGCAACAATTGTTGGGAAAATAACTAGCCAAAAATAGAGATTAAGATTTTGGAAAACTTGAAGTATTTTCTGGGAATTAACTATTGATTAAAACCTCTACATAAGTATAAGTATGATTGGTAGTCTGTGGAATCTCATTTCAAACTATATTGATATCACCTTTGTTTGTGTCTTTTTGTTGTAAAGCTAATCCTAAAATGAATCACATCACACAAGAGAAGTGAAACATCTGACTTTTGGTGGATATGTTTCTTCCTAAGTGACAATCTCATTTCCTAATTTAGCAAAAAGTTAAATTGTCTGTCTTTATCCACTACAGAGGTAGAGTACATTGTTGCAGGGAGCGGTTTCATTCAACTTATGTGGACGAAGCAAATGTTGAAAGTGTATAATGTGATATAAGATGTCATGACATTATAGTATGACAACATGAATGCCATTAACATTACACATTGATATTTGATATCATTTTATTAGAGAATTTGTAGAAGAAAAGATAATTTCTCTTGATCATTTTACCAAAGACAAACAATTAACAAACACCTTTACAAAAGCACTATATGTCATTCAATTTGAAAAATCTCAATATTTCAGGAGATCTAATTTATTAAGTTCCAACTTCCAACTATAATCGATTAGAGAGCTTGTTTTGGAAAGATTTTCAAATAAATCTTTTATGGACTAAATTTCCATAGATTTTATTGGTTCTTACACTAAAATGATTCAAAAACTTCATTATATAAATGGAAAATTAAATTTTAACTCGTATCTCTACAATTAACCCTATATTCCTATATTTTTTTTAAATATTTCAATTCTATCATTTATATTTATCAAATAATTTAATACTATTATTTAATAGACATAGATTTTGGAACTTCTCACACATAAAAACCGTTGCCTAATATATTAGGAAACAATTTTTTTTTATTTTAAATTTAGGCCAAAGTTTTTCCTGTTTTTTCAACTTATATGAAAAATAGTATAGTATATGAAAAATTGTTGTCCAGTACTTTAGACCACGATTTTTTCTTGTTGCCTAAAATCAAGTTATTGGATGAAAAAAATAATTATATACCGGATAACTTGCAATCAAGTTTTCCAGTATGTAATTTTTCTTAATCGGATAACTTGCAATCAAGTTTTCCGATATATAATTTTTCTTAACCAGATAACTTGCAATCAATTTTTCCGGTATATATTTTTCTCTTGACCAAATAACTTGCAATCAAGTTTTCCGGTTTGTATTTTTTATTCACCAGATAACTTGACATCAAGTTATCCGGATTGTAATTTTTCTTCACCGGATAACTTACCATAAAGTCATCCAGTTTGTAATTTTTCTTAACCGGATAACTTGCCATCAAGTTATTTGGTTTGTAATTTTTCTTCATCGAATAACTTGAATTTAGGCAATAGTTATAATATGTGGCCTAAAGTAATGGACAACGATTTTTCATGCGTGAGATATATTATTTTTCATATGTTGTAAAAATCATGTCTTTTAAATAATATTAAACGATAAACTTATTTGATAAATGAAAAGGGTAGAATTGAAATATTTTAAAAAATATAGGGGTACATGGTTAATTGTATCAGTATGAGATACAATTTTCATAAAGGTGTTATCTTATCTTTTCTCTGACATCCAATTTTTTATTTCTTTCTTATCTTGCTTGTGTGAGTTTCTACTCCTTGCCACACATTGTCGTTGTCAGCATCATCATCATGGATCTAATAAAGAGTTTCTCTTTTGGAAATCCTTCTTCAAGAAAGTCTTCCATAGAAAGAATATTCATAAAATAATCAAGAGAAAGATATGTCCAAACGCATGGTGATCAAGCCTTCTCACATGGAGTCAATTTTTTTTTGGGATTTCAAACCTTTCAATGATGTCAGCTGAGGTTTGCTCATAGATTTCTTCATCAAAGTACCATATTGCATGTTTCCAAGACTTGTTAAGTTGTTATACACAAATCTCGTGTTTGAAGACTTAACACTCACAACTTTAGTAAAAAGTGTTAAGGTTCATATTCACATGGATGATTTTGGAAAATAGTTTGAGTTACCATACTTTGGTAAAACCCACACCTATGATGGACCTTTTAGATTAAAGAAATTCAATTACAACATTTTTATTTCAAGCTTCCTTGTTGATCTAATGGGAGGCAGGGCGCTTCCTATCAAGACAAAATTTATGAAAGCTAGATGTTGTGTGGTACATCATCTACTTACTTGCATACTCTTTCTAGGGCAAGAGAATTATGGATACCTCATAAAGGAAGACATTGTTGTTATGTGGATGCTGACAAAAAATCTCCAATCCAATCGGGTCAATGGAATCTTTAACCCCATGTCTTATTGTATAAGGTATCACTCAGTTTGATTGCCCTATGGAAGCCTGACCACCAAAATTTTGACTAAAGTTGGATTCGATTTTGAGGGTGAATTTGTAGATTCAACCCATTATCGGATCGACTCAACGTCTTTAAGACAAATTAAAGTTTAGGTCTTTAGAGGTGAATTAAGGAACAATCCATAGGAAGAAGAAATGACTGGAGCTTAGCCAATTATTCCCAATGAAGGAGTGTTAAACACCATTCTTGCAATCTATGTGGATACTTCTCTAGCTCTTCAACATTTGCCGAGGAGGTAGCTATCATCCAGAATAATACATCAAGAAAAAGTTAAAGTAAAAAAAAAATGATAATAGACTCGTATATGTCTCACCTTTTATGTTTTAAAGAGTGTTTAATTTAATTTTTTTTCTTCACTTTTTGCATTTGATATCTCTTTTTAATTAGTGATTTTTTTTGTTATTAAATACATATACTTCATGTATCATGATCCACGTGTTTGGATGTTTTTCATATTTGTTTATCTTTTTCACTCCTTTTGAATAATCCTATTAAGGAATAAGTATACTTTCAGGAGGAGTATGATATACTCTCTATATTTTCTAAAGAGAGTTCAAGCAATCCAATGCTTTACCATGATTTTTTGTTTGTGAAATTATGTTAGATCGGTAACAAGATGTCACAGAAAATATTGAGATATTGTGTGTGACAATTTGATGAAGTAACAACAATAAACAAATAAGCATAATAAAAAAACAGAAGTAATTGTTAACTCAGTTTGGTTTGGTGCAAAGACACCTATGTAGGAGGACATCAACCAAATGAAAGGAAATTTACTAATCAATAGTCAATAATACACAACTATCTCATTTGAACTCTCTAAGACCAGTACCATTTTCCTAATATTAGCCATGAATTTCGATATTGGCTCCCCCTGAATCTGAGATCCCTCTCATTTTCACTCAAATACTCTCTCAATTGTTTGCACTATTACAGTAATATGAGACATGTTAAATCACAATTACAATAAAATATTATATCCTTCTAACTTAAGAAAAGTACCTAAGAATAAAGTATTACAACCAAAAGCAAAAAGATTCAATTAAAACACGAAAATAACAAACTAAAATCACCAAGATATAAGTCTTCAAACAAGGAGAATCATATCCTCAAATAGGAACAAAATCTAACCTATAAAGACGCCCATTAGGGTTTTTGACTAAACCCGACTTATTTTCAAAAAGACCAAGATGAATCTTTCTTCATTAAAGTTAATTTTAAATCAAATCTAACTAAATTTTGATTAGGATTATTTGAGCTACATAAAATCGTTAACAACCAGATTTAGTTCAAAAATATTTTCAGACGAAAACGCACAATAAATCAAATATATGATTGAACAAAAAAGGAAATAAATCTTGAGGCGCGATATTCAATAAGATAAAGTGCATGTGCCAGGAGTAGATCAGGACATAATGTTTCTCACTATGTCGTCAACATCTTGATTAACATGTTGCCTAAAAAATTTCTCAATCAAATGTAATAACAAACTCCCCGTTTGACTATTTTTTTAGGCAAATTAACAACATGCAAGATGTTATTCACATTCTTACACACAAACTTCCATATTAGATTTCAATATCAAAGCAATGTCATGAATCACATTTGAATAAAACCAAATCATTTTTTGCAGCAACATCAGATGAGAGTGGAACAACACAGAAACATGCATTTAGCATCATCATCATTAGAGATCACGACACATAAAAAAAGCAATATAGAATTATAAGAAAAAATAAATGATTTATTCTCCCCTTATTTTCCTCAAAAGGGACAAAGAGATGAGACCATTGTGAACCATACATAGGCATACAAAACATATAAATATCCAGCCACATATAGGCATAAAACAACAACAAAGAACATATCATCCATCCACGTATGAGCATGAAACATTAGGAGATAAAATATTATCCAGTCACATTGGGGCATACAACTTCAACAAATTTAGATAATCCATTAAAAATAGGAAATAAACAACCAAAAGTCAAAATAATAAAAAATTGTGTTACTGAGACGATGAAAATGAGCCTTCATCTGAGGAAGTCTCATACTCGACATCGTCATTTTCATCAAAACTTGACATATTTTCATCTTCACCCAATGTCATAGCTTCTTTCTCACCATATAGTATAACAACTTGAGAAGAACAAACACCTTCATCTTGTGGATTTAACATTTGAATCAAGCCTTCACACTAATTCTTTTTAGTAGCGGATGTGGCTATGATTTCTTGAAACACTTTGGACTCTTACATAAGGACCTTGAGGACGTGGTTTCTCACAATCCCAAACATAGATGGTACATCAATTATGTACTTGTCAACAACTAATTTATAGGGATCAATACTAGGAATATTCAGAAGCCCAATGTCAATGACATGTTTCCCAAAACGACTTACAAGTGAAATTTAACAGACTAAGGTCAACTCTTACCTCATCCTCAACAGTAACAATATCACTCTTTTGGTTAATCAAAATACCGTAAATCAAAGATGGGAACCCAATAGGAATTTTCACGACACACAATTCAACATGCTTAACTACTTGATCAAAAACATACTCACCAAAATCGAAATTTGTTATAATCAATATTTGATACAATAAGCTAGCTAGATTGGGAGTTATATCTTGAGAAAACTCCCACTACTAGGAGTGAAACGACAAATCATTTTCTAATTTCTATCTGTAAGGATTGATTGATACAAGAGTTGGCTCAAAAAATAATTAGGAGTGACATGGTCATCACAGATCCCCATACTCCACAAACATCAGGACCATCACTACTCTTGAGTACCAACATCAATACTAACAAGAAATTGGTTAATCGTGACTGTTGAGCACCGCCATCAATGCTAAAAAAACAACTTAAACAATATTTATCATAATCATCAAAAACTACCAATCACTTTTTATACTTAGGTTTTATACATGCTTTACACATCTTTTTATCAAATTTGCATTAAGCTTCTTTAAAGCTACAAAGCAATCCTACAAAACATGACAAATTTTAACCTTCGGTACCCACATGTTCTTGGGTCTTAGTATCCAATTTTTTTCTTCTATTTTCTTAGAATTCAACATACTCCATAAACATTTGATCATAAGACGTATATGTTACCTCAATGTTATTGTCTCTTGAACTTTTGAAGTGCATATAATCTTCTTTGAAAAGATGCTTCATGATAGTCTTAAGAAGTATTGTCAGCTATATCTCTTAATACATTTAAATCTCTTGATATTTCTCCAATTGAATCTTCATTTTCTTCATGTGATGATGAACCACCAAAAATTCCATCCAATGTTGATCTTTAAAGCTTCTACTTGATGAAGCTTCTTCAATATTTCTTCTTGATGGAACTTCTTCATCAAGGATTTGGTTAGACGAAGCTTCTTCATCATTCCATCAAATGATGACTCTTTGGATGATTTTTCATCTATTAAGATTTTTTGTTAAAAATATTCTGTTGGTTTTGATCTTTCAATTTCATATTTGAGTATTTCTCTTGATGAAGACGACGCTTATAAGTAAGATGAAGATCTTTCTTCTTCTTCCTTAAGTAACTAGATCAGCTCATTGAGTTTCTTAATGATCTCCTTCATTCTAGATTCTTCTAGAAATTTAACAAATAACTACTATCTTTTTAATTGAGGATTGGATCATATTTCTTATTCCAATTCTAATATAACAACTAAGGGTTCCAAAGGTTAAGTCACATTCATTTGGCATTCCAACTTCCTAGATTTTTGTGCTCTCTTGTCCGATCTTAGGAAAAACTCCATCGATCTTCTCAAGAGTATCTCACACTTCTTTGGTGGAATCAAAATTTAAAATTTAACATGACTACTTAGAGCTTAAGGAACTATTAAAAATATGTTTGACTTTAAAACTAAGTTTTACTTTTCTCTTGTCTTCTTCGATCCAATGAAAATCAGATTTATTTACTACTTTATCATCAAAGAAAAAATAAAAAATAAATGGACCATTCATTAAAAAAAATCCCACATTTCAAAATCATTTGTACTAATAAAAATTCCAAACCTTGCTTTCCACGATTCAAGCCTTTCACGATCAAACAATGGAGGTGTATTCATGAAAAGTCATTTGTTAAAAACAAAAATGTTTACAATCATCATCATACCTCCTGAAATGATTAGTCTTATAAAAAGAGTTAAAATCTGATGCTACTTCTTAGATAAGTGACTTCAAACACAAGAAGGGGGTGAATCATGTTACTTTGAAAAACGATTTGCAATTAAAAAATCTTTTGTAAAATCAATTATTCAAAACAATTTGAAAAAAAGCGTAAGCCGTGAAATAAGTAAAGAATTTCTTCTGGAGTGTTTCAATATATGTGTGAGCTTTTCCCAAGGCATGCCCGTGAAACTTCTTAAAATCAAACTTAGAGTTTTACACTAGCTATTCTCCTAATCAAACACGAGATTTTGTACAAGGTTAATTTAGTTCCAAATGAGAGATTTTATATCAGGCGAAGCTCATGAATCAAACAAAGATTTTGAAGGACAATATCATAGACCCGCTGAGAGCTTTTATAACAAGCGAAACTCATTAACCAAACATAATATTTTGATAGACAACCCCACAAACCAAACAAGAGATTTTTAACTTGGTTTAGCTCAGAACCAAACAACAAAATCTCACAAGATATATTACAACAATGCCCTAACACCAGAAAAAAATACCTCACATGTAAATCTCACTCTCAAAGTACTAATATAAATGTGAGGAAGAAATAAAGAGAGATGAGATAAAGGAGAGTGAGAAAATGGAATGTGGCTCAAAAATGGAATGAGGAACAAGTTCTCTATTTATAAGATAGAGTGTGGCTCAAAAATGGAAATAATCCATGGAATTTTAATGCTCCTAATAGATTATCTGCTAGGTCTAATCGATTAGCTAAGCTAAAAAAATGAACATTGATGTATCAAGTAAAGGATCTTGAATCTTCAGAGTTGTGAAAGAGAGGGCGTATGAAATCTCGTCTTGTCCGTGTCAAGTGGTATGTGGCTGTAAAGGTATAAGATAAGATCTTGAATTACTAATGCAAACCACACACACACACACACACACACACACACACACTTTCAAATGATTGGAAAGCCTCTTCGACTTTGTTGAAATTACAAAAAAAAATATTTTTTTTTTGCCTAACTAATGGATTAAGGACTCATTATAATCAATTAAAAGGATTTTTACGTGTCATAATCGATTAGCCCATTAGGGTTAATCAATAATCACTTTTGTAACACTCATAATCATCTCTACTAATTAATTACATACTTTAATCTATTATGAGTTTTACAAAAATGATAATTGATTAACCATAATGGTCTAATTGATTATGTCATGTAAAAAACCTTCAACTTTCAACCAATTAAAAATTAATTGTATGCACTTCCTAAATTTCTCTTTCACTATAAATTATTTACACTAAGAAAAGAGAATTTAAGTAATCAAGTAATGTTAATCTTTTACATTCTAATTTCTTATAAAAACATGACTTGTGACATTCATTTTCAAACTTTCATCAAGTAAATCATAATTAAATATTACATCTATTCATTTTCTTTCTTGATTCAAATTCAAATCTCTTTTATATTTCACTTTTCAAATTTGATAATCTATTTTTTAATTTTAATAAAATTATTAATTTATCTCATCTCACGAGTTACTATAAACACACTATCTATTTTATTTTAATCAATCATTGTCTTAATTTGAGAGACAAAATTCTTATTACTATTTTTTTATTTAACCATCATAAAGTTTTTTTTTCTTCTTTTTGTATGATTATTTAATATAATTAAATTTAAATAATTATGGTTCTTTTAAAAATTAAGTAAATAATTTCAAATTTTACATGTGTATCTAAATACATTTCATATCATATCAAATAATTGTTTGATCTCACGGGTCATTATCATCACAATATCCTTATTTCAAAATATCAAAATTTCATTTTTTTTTCTTTCTTCTTCTCACGAGTATTTTTTTTCTTTAAGTATGACTATTTAATATATTGAATTTATATAATTGTTTTTTATTTACAATTAAGTAACTAATTTCAAATTTACATCATTAAATAAATATATTTTATATTGTTTCAAATAAACTTTTTATTTCGTAGGTCATTATTAACACAATACATATATTATTTTAATCAACAATTACCAAAAATATTTATTTTTAAATATTAAATATTCATTTTTCTTTCATCTCACGTGTTCTTTTTTCATTTTGTATTTTAATATAACTGAGTTTATATAATCATTGTTTATTTCAAAATTATTGTATCAAATAAATTTACTCGTGTAGTCGCGCATGTATTTGGCTAGTTTAATTGATTATATTGAGTCTTTAATCCATTAGTTAGATACAAAAATGCTTTTTGGTCATTTTTACAAAGTTGAAGGGGTTTTATGATCATTTGAAAGTTTGTGTGTGTGTGTGTGAATTGCCTTAGTAATTCAAGATCTTATCTTATACTGTTATGGACTGGGCCTGACACCAGGCATGTCGGGCATAAGCCCAAGGCCCAACAGTGGAGACGTGGGGAAAGCACCTCCCCCATGTGTTCCACACCTGTAGTCAACTACTTCCACCAAACACTCCATGATTCGTGGAGATGTTGGACCAGGGACAAGATCACATGCTAGGTCTTATATGCTCCTACGCAAACCCTGACAGTTCCTCCTTGGACCTAGCTGATCCAATCCATGAGAGAAACCTTGGCCCAGCGTTGGGGGCACACTATAAAAACCTTCTTCCACTAGAGGGTCACGTATTCTATTCTCTTACCTCTTTATTGTACTTGCTCACTCCATAGCTTTTTCTCACTTTGGCATCAGAGTATCTTGAAGGTACACCCCTCTCATTTTCTCCACCGTAGAAGTTGCTCACCATTGGAAGGTTCCTCCTGATCAAGTCAGATCAGTGGCGCCATCTGTGGGAATCCAATCTCTTCCCGTCTTTTGAAACAAAGGACCAAAATTTCATCTCGTTTCCATCAACCAACCAACATGAATAACAAACACGATAACAAACACGACTAGACCGTCGTCGACCACGCCATTGATGGAGACAACAACCTCCATGTCACCCACGAGTCCGACCACAGGGACGGACATTCTGCCACCCCGTCGCCTGAACTAGCTGCCAACGACTCTGCCCAACATCACCTTGCGGCTGTCTTCGAGCTCATCCTAATACCAGTTGAAAGTGATCCAACAATAATAGCCATGGACAACGCTCTCAACCAGAGAAATCGCATATTGTTTCAACAACAAGAGAGAATCACCGTGATGGAAACAGAGCGTCGCACCACGTCTCCTCAGTAGAGACCCCGAAGATGATGCAACACCTCTCCCTGTGGTCGCGGATGTAGACCTTAGTTGGAAATACCCCAGCCGAAGGCCGCCAAGGACAACGCTCTCAACCAGAGAAATCACATATTGTTTCAACAACAAGAGAGAATCACCTTGATGGAAACAGAGCGTCGCACCACGTCTCCTCAGTAGAGACCCCGAAGATGATGCAACACCTCTCCCTGTGGTCGCGGATGTAGACCTTAGTTGGAAATACCCCAGCCGAAGGCCGCCAAGAAGCGTGGTCGCTCCCCTCCGTGTAATAACCCAAAGTCGATTTTTGATTTAATTTATGTGTTTCTTGTGAATTTTGATGAATTTGTAGATGATTTGATGTTTTGTGGGGTTATGAGTGTGGCTTAATATTATAATAATATTAGGATATTGAGTATTGTGGATTAATTTAATTATTTGAGATTAAAATAAATTAAATAAGAGGAATAAGAGGACAAGGGTATTGAGGTCTTTTGGTAGAGGATTAGTGAGGGTAAGATGGGAAAAGACTAAAGAGGTCTTAGGGGCAAGAGTGACTAATAAAGTAAAGTTGGGTTGTACGATCATGTGGAACAATCGCACTTTTGGAAAGTAGGGATGAGGAGCTCTGAGGAAGAAAATCTAGGACTTGAAGGTTTGGGAGATTTTCGAGAAGTTATCGAAAGGATTACGAAACCTAAGGTATGTAGAGTATTTTTTCGTTCGGTATTGTAATGTAGAGGTAGAATTTGGGGTTTTGAGGTAGAGTTTTAGGGTTATGGGGTTTTGTTTATGAATTAGTTATTGATGATGATTTTGGTGAATATAATGATGTTATATGATGTATATGAGGATAGTATGAGTAAAGTTGATGTTGATTATGATTTTCTGCCATGCTGCTGTCAAATACTGAGTTTTGATAGGTTGTATCGCAAAGGGTAAATTCTAAAAGTCGCAAAAAATTGGGAGGAATCGCGAAGCTCGCTTAGCGAGCAAATAAGACTTTTGAAACTCTGCAAAGAGAGAGTTGGGCGCTTAGCGAGGAGGGTAGCTCGCTTAGCGATACCTGACATGCTTTGAAAATATTTTTAATTCTGAAAAATGTTTTAATCAATGTGGTTTGTGTCGTAAGATGTTATGATGTTTTAGAGCTACTGTATGATGTGTTAGATGCCATATGAGTAGGATTTGGTGATAAAATGATGTATGATGACTTGAATTATTTTTATGAGTTTATGAAGTATGATTACATGATGTTGAGCAAGATGTTAAATGAGGAAAAATATATGATGATTGATGATGAATGCGGATGCAATGCTTATGATGTTTTGATGAGGTGTGTATATATTGTGTGTTGCATTCATGGCATGATTTATGAGGGGACTTCGGTCCATTGACATCTTCAATCTCATTGTGCGGATTGAAGTGATATGATGTTATGATGTGCTCCCTTGTGGAGGGTTGATGGCATAGTGTCCATCCATGAGGATGTTTCGGTACTACATGCATGATAAAAGGATGCATATCATTCTAAATGACATAACATGATTTGCATTTATTTTGTTTAATGATATGATGTATTTGAGGTTGTGTATAAACGAGCTTTGTGATGATTGATGTTGTGATGTGATGTAATTGACGTTGTATTTATGATGAGGTTTTGTGGTGAATGATTTACTTTTTGAAGTCTATGTTATAAATTCTCATTTTTATATTACTATTGAATAAGAATATACTCACCCTGTCTGCCTTTTGTGATGGTCTATTATGTCATCCTTCAGATACTCAAGGTTAGCTCGATGCGCATTTAGCCCGGAGTTAGTTAGTTGTCGTTGTTAGTTAGAAAGGAGTCATGCTCTATGTCCATGTAACATCGGGATGAGTTTTCGCTTGAGTTTATTTTGCTTTATTGATTTATATGTTGTTCTTACGACTGTTTCAAATTTAAATGATGTTTTGGTTTTTCTGCTGCTTAATTATTGAAATACTTGAGTTGTGATTAATGATTTTATAACCCGTGTTGCGGGAAAGGACTCACAATGAGGTTTTTAGATGTTTGTTTTACGAAGATGTGATACCCTTTTATGAGTTACTCTGATTTATATGTATTATTTGTGATGGGGTAGAAAGGGTGTTACATTAGTGGTATCAGAGCAGGTCGATCTGTCCGGTTGTGTCATTGTCAGTCATGTCGATTATTGTGTTTGAGTGTTTTGAAGTTGAGGTTTTTTATGATGTTGTTGGTGATTTGTAGAATGGCTATGAATTATGCTCTTGCGAATGCGGTAGTTACACTTGCTCAGGCTACGACACATAACAATGTTCGTGATGAATTTCATGCCTTGGGGGTATTTCGTAGGAATAATCCTCCTAAGTTTGAGGGTACTCATGAAAGATTTTCAGGACTTTGGCGTTGTCCGATGCTCAGAAGGTGTAGTTTGGCGCCCACATGCTGAATGAAAAGGTTGAGGATTTGTGGGATAATACTTGTCAGAGACTTGAAGGAGTTAGGGCTGCAATAACTTGGAATGTGTTCAGGAGGGAATTTTTGAGTAAGTACTTCCCTGAGGATGCTCGTGGCAAGAAAGAAGTGGAATTCTTGGAGTTGAAGCAGGGGAATATGATAGTGGCAGAGTATGCTGCCAAGTTTGAGAGGTTAGTGAAGTTTTGTCCTTATTACAACTGTTATGATGTTGAGTTGTCTAAGTGCTTGAAGTTTGAGAATGGGTTGAGACCAGAGATCAAGCAAGCGACTGGGTATCTGCAGGTATGCTGAATTGGTAGACAAGAGTATGATTTATGATGAAGATAGTCGAGCTCTATCTGATCACTATAAGCAGGTTAGTGAGAAGAAAGAGAAGAGCCAGTTTCGAGGGAAACCTTATGCGACTCCAAATGACAAGGGGAAGTAGAAGGTTACTGATGGAAAGTAGCCAAGTAGGGGAGCGGGTTCTACTCCTCTCAAGTGCTATAAGTGTGGATAAACGGATCACAAGTCTGATGTGTGCACTGTTACAGTGATAAGATGTTACAAATATGGTAAGAGGGGTCACATGAAAGATTTGTGTCCAAATGCAGGACCAACTTGTTTCAATTACGGTAAAGAGGGACATATAAATACTCAGTGTCAGAAATCGAAGAGGGTTGCTACTGTTGCTCAGACTACTAGCAGAGTGTTCACCTTAAGTGGCTCAGAGACTCAGAAGAAGGATAACCTAATTAGAGGTACTTGTTTTATTAATGATGTTGAGTTGGTTGCTATAATTTATACTGGTGCTACTCATTCGTTTATTTCGCTTTAGTGTGCGACCAGGTTGAATTTTCCTTTGATTGTTATGAACGGTAATATGTTGATTGAGATGCCTACTGACAGATCAGTTACGACTAACCGTGTGTGTTTGAATGTCCTCTGACCATTTATGGTAAGGATTTCTTGATGTATTTGGTGTGTTTACCCTTATTCCATATGGATGTTGTGCTTGGTATGAACTGGTTGGAGTTCAAATTTGTGCATATCAATTGTTACGCAAAAACAGTAGAGTTTCCAGAGTTTGGTGATTATGGAGAGATGATGTTTTATCCTCAAAGCAAGTGTATGAATTTCTAGAGGATGAAGCTCATATGTTTACTTTGTTTGCGGCGTTACAAGTTAACCATGAACATGTGAGTGTTGAGTTACTTGTTGTCCGTGAGTTTCTTGATGTGTTTCCCGATGACATTAGTGATTTGCCTCCAGAGCGTGAAGTATAGTTTGTTGTGGATTTGGTACCAGGTACTAGTCCAGTATCGATGGCTCCATATCGAATGTCAGCTTCATAATTGAGTGAGTTGAAGAAACAATTTGAAGAACTCCTTGAGAAGAAATTTGTTCGTCCGAGTGTTTTTCTGTGGGGGTGCTCCAGTGTTACTGGTTAAGAAAAAGGATGGTAGCATGAGGTTGTGTGTCGATTATTGACAACTGAATAAGGTGACTCTTAAGAATAAATATCCACTTCTGAGGATTAATGATTTGATGGATTAGTTGGTGGGAGCTTGCGTTTTTAGTAATATTTATTTAAGGTTGGGTTATCATCAGATCCGAGTTAAGGCATATGATATTTCGAAGACAGCTTTCAGAATGAGGTATGGTCACTATGAATAAATTGTGATGCCTTTTGGTGTATCCAATGCACCTGGTGTATTCATGGAGTATATGAATCAAACCTTTCATGAGTATTTGGATAAGTTCGTGGTGGTTTTTATTGATGACATCCTAATTTATTCAAAGTCAGAAGAAGAACATGAAAGACATATGAGGATTGTATTACAAGTGTTGAGAGAAAATAAGCTTTATGCTAAGTTGTCGAAGTGTGAGTTTTGGTTGAAAGAAGTGAGTTTCCTTGGCCCACGTCATTTCCAGTGGTGTAATTTCAGTGGATCCTTCAAATATTGATGTTGTATTAAAGTGGGAAACTATGAAGTCTGCTACTAAGGTCAGAAGTTTTCTTGGTTTGGCCGGTTATTACTGAAAGTTTATAGAGAGTTTTTCTAAGTTGGCATTGCATCTGACTCGGTTGACTCGGAAGGGTCAAGCTTATGTGTGGGATGTTGCGTGCGAGAAGAGTTTTGTTGAATTAAAGAAGAGGTTAACGAATGCTCCAGTATTGATTTAACTTAATCTGAACGAATCTTTTATGGTATACTGTGTGTTGCACCCTAAAATTTGCCCTCACCTAGACCAGACATTGTGTACTAAGGTGTCCCAAGAGGTTCACAAGGTTCACAAGGTGTCCCAAGAGGTTCACAAGGTTCACAATTAGTCAGAAAGTTTGACAATTCCCACAGACAAAGCATCCTCCTAAGTAATGCAACCTAAACTAGGGTTTTGAGTTTCATCAAGCTAAATGGATTTCCAAGGCTTCAAGTGAGCTTTATAGCATCCTATATGTCTTTAATAATCCCTATGTCAAGTTTCAAGGCTTTCCCAAAAGGTTTGCTCAATCAGATGATCAGATATGCAAAAATCAGTCAAAGTGGTTAAAAAGTCAAACTGAGGTCAACTGTGGTCAAACCAAAGTCAAACTTCATGATTTTTTGCCAACATCAAGTATATGAAGTAAAATTCATCATTTGATCAATGTTTGATCATGATTCATCAAGGAGATTTCAGATCATCAAGAATCGGGAGTTTCTAAATTAAGGTTTTCACAGGAAAAGTCAACTGAACTTTGACCAGCCGTGTTACACATGCTTCATCAAAAAATTCCCATCCAAAGCTCGTTTTGAAGAAAATTTAATTATCTACAACTTTGTGTCTCACAAGCCAAGCCTAAAAATGCTTCATTTGGAAGGTATGAGCTAAAACATTACAAGTCATTTCAAAAGTCAACAAAAAGGTCAACATCTTCCAAAGGGCATAACTTGAAAATGGTAAAAGATATGGACATGAGACCAAAGAGGTTTATTATAGGACTCTTTAAGCTTTCCAAAATGTCCAAGAACACCTTCATAGCCTTAAAATTTAGGGATTTGTGCCTTTGCAAAGTTGGGAAATTTTTAGGAGGTATATTGAGCAAATAGGGCCTTAAAACCAAATTTCTTCAAATGGGCCCATCAAATTCCAATCCAAACTCAAAGGTGACATCATGCACGAATCAAATATTATTTATTCAGATTTTTATTAGTTTATTTTTATTTATTTTGATTTTATACGTTAAAAATCATTTTAAATCAAAATAAAATATGAAAACTCAATATTTGAATGTGATTTTTCTTCTAGAAAATCTTAAAAATCATTTAAAGTTGATTGGAATCAAACAAATTCGTGCTAGCCTAAAGTAGAAAGGTTTGATGAAATATTTTTCAATATTTGGAAGTGTGAATCTTCATGATCAAGTAACTACCACAAAGCCCAAAAATACAGCTTCTTTTGACCTAATTCTACTTCATACATATACACAAGCTGATCACAAGCACAAGGAGACGAATTTGCTGCCTCCAAGAGTAAGAACAAAGCTTCAAATTTTCACAAAAAAACTCACCATCGGATTCTTATTTGCAGGCCATATCAAAGTGTTTTGAAGGTTTCGAACGCAGGTAAATTCGTAGGAAGATTCAAAGGAAATTTTGCAGGAAATTTGAATGAAGAAGATGAAGTTTTGGCGCGGAAATTCAACCCTGATATTTGTTTTACCTTATAATGATTTGTTGATTGTTAATTATTGAACGCGCCCCATGTGGCTCAGCTGGTTGGAGTGTTTTTGTATTATTGCAATGGTCCTGGGTTCGAATCCCCCCAGGTCATTTTGTTTTGTATTTTATTTGATTTTTGCAGGTTTATAATAAGAGGATTGATACTCACTTCATAAACGCCAAGACACGCATGGCCTGGTGGTAGTGTTGTTGGACCAAAGAGTGGAAAGCCTAGGGCGTGGGTTCGAATCCCAGCCCCAGGTATGTTATTTTTCTTCAATTTTTTTGTATTTTCATTTATTTATATGTATTTAATTCATTTAATTTCTTATAAAACAATTTCTAAATAAATATTATAATATTTTCTTATAAAAACATCTTATTTTCAAAAACTATAAATTATTTTC
Organism: Lathyrus aphaca; assembly: GCA_963966055.1. Taxonomy (NCBI): domain Eukaryota; kingdom Viridiplantae; phylum Streptophyta; class Magnoliopsida; order Fabales; family Fabaceae; genus Lathyrus; species Lathyrus aphaca. Next base: position 627,339,376 of record OZ014519.1, read on the forward strand.
TTAAATTTAAAATTATTTCTTTTTATTTTATAAAATATTTATATATATAATTATTATATTTTTTTGTAAATAGATTAATAATATATTTTAATTATAATCAAAACCCTAATTAGCTAACCCTAATTTTCTTAACCCTAACCCTAATTTTCTTAAACCTAACCCTAATTTTTTCTTAACCTTAATATTTATCCTAATTTTTTATAAACCCTAATTAAATCATTAATCATTATTCTTAATATGTAAATAAATTGTTATTTGTTTATTATTATTAAAACTTATTTTCTAATTAATTCTTAAAAACTTTTCTAATATTAATTTTTCTTGCTAATTTCTTATTTCTTTTATTTTATTATTCTAACCTTATTCTTATTTTATTATTACTAATATTTAATTATTGCTTATTTATTATTATTTATATTTATCATTATTATTATTTCTCGATTATATTGTAATTGTCCTAAAACCTTGTAATATTTTTAGGTTTATATTTTTTTGCTTTATTTATTATAAATATATTTATTGCATGGTTAGTAATTTAGGGTGTGTATAACATGTTTGTAATTAAAAGTTAATTTAGATAATTAACTTAAATAAGATAAATATTTGAATACAAACACGCACACACGTAAGTCGATCTTTGATCGCCATCTTGCACTTCCTAGGGTTGCCTCTCAGTTGCCTATTTCAAAAGGTCAAGTAGGGTGTCTTAAGCAAGTTCCTCCATAAATATCATCAAGTCCCTTCAGTTTATAAGATCAAGTCCCTTCGAGGTTGCCTACGATAAATGATCTTGTCCCTTCGAATAAAGATGATAAGTCCCTACGAATTGCTAAAGACACCCTACAGTTGCCTATATTCAGATGTCCCTACATATGTCCCTTAATTACATCCAAGGTAATGACTACCTATTCCTTAATAATAGGGATAGTCTTACCATTGAAAGAACATAAGAACAGTGAAGACTTAATATAGGGTAGGTTTCTCTTAATTACTTGCTCACATTTCAAAATACTCTTTACACCCCATTTTTCAAAAAAAAATCAAAAACAAGGCTTTGTATACATCCATACGAGGATCAATACAAAGTACTTAGAATTTTTCTAATCACACACTACACCTTTGCAAACAAACAAAGTGAGCTAAGTAACTAAGAGCCCATGGATAACCATGGATATAAAGGGTGCTAACACCTTCCCTTTGTATAACCTACCCCCCGAACTCAAGTCTTTTAAAAATAGGTCTTTCCTATTCTTTTATGTCCTTTCCTTTTGGATAAAATAAGTCGGTGGCGACTCTTGCTATCCGCAACATTTATAGAAAGTCAGATCTCCCACCGTGTTACAGAACTGGCAACTCTGCTGGGAAGTTACTAAGTAAAAGAGGGGTACCCTTAGGAATTAGATCACTTTAAACTGTTTGCTTTGTTTGCTTTATATTACTTGTTGGGCTTTTTTTGTGAAAGATCCTAACCCGGATCTACTGTACCTTAGGTAAATGGCAATAGACCAAGGAAACTGTACGGCGTATACCGATATGGTTGATCTGGTGGCCATAGTTAGTGTGACTTCTTGGTTGGTGCTTATGTTCCTTAAGCAAGTTGAGGATAATATGAGGCTTCCATATGTTGTCAATACACTAACTGACTTTTAGAACCTTAGTCATCCCATCTTGGCCTTTAGAAAGTAGTGAGATAACCGGCTTTGGTAAAGACTGAAGTTGGTTGATACTCGATACTACGCTCATTGAGATCCTAAACTTGGAGGGTTTTGGTTGGCAAGTAAGTTGCCTACTGAACAACCACCCTTGTGAAGGATCAATGATATTGAGATCCCTTAGAACCTGGTTACTTTTGTAGGACAGGACGAACCAACTAACTTCGGGGGAGGGTACTTACCTTTAAACCTCATGAAAGCCTTCAAACCTAGGGTTGTTGTGTGACTTGTTTGTGTGTGCCACATGTTTGTGATTGAGCATAACATCATAACATCATCATGCATCATAAGCATAGCATTTTCACTAACCATTTCAAGGACCAAAGGATTTATCTTTGTTCTTTGTTGCAGGTCATGGCTTCTGCTCGTAGGAATAATATCCGGATCAATTTTGTAGGGATACCTCCTAAGCTTAAGGAATTGGTCTCTCAAGTTTCTGAAAACTCCCAATTCATCAAGAGGCATGGTCACCTACTGGATCTAGTCACTTCAGGGTACAATGAAGACATGATGAGTGTCCTATTTTAGTTCTTTGATCCTAAACATTATTGCTTCACATTCCCCGATTATCAGCTGGTTCCCACAATGGAGGAGTTCTCTAAACTACTGGGTATACCTATCCTTGATCAGAGACCCTTCACAGGCTTGGAAAAAGAGCCTAGACCTGAAGTCATTGTTGCAGCCTTACATCTGAAGAAATCTGACATTGTTCTAGAAACAAGAAGTGGGGTTAAGGGTATCCTTGTTAAGGTATTGATGGAGAAAGCTCAAGTGTTCCTGAAGGCTATGCGTTATGATGCTTTTCAGGAGATCTTGGCCTTATTAACCTATAGCTTAGTGTTGTTCCCTAATCTAGACCAGCTCATAGACGTGCACGCCATCAACATATTTCTGACTCATAATCCAGTGCCTACATTACTTGGAGACATCTTACACTCTCTTCATACCCGTACTACGAAGGCACGAGGAACTCTGATGTATTGTATACCTCTGTTGTCTAGGTGGTTTATTTCTCACCTTCCTCGATCAGTGATAAAGAATGAACAAGGGTTCAGGTGGTCCAAGAGGATTATGTCACTTTCTCATTCAAATCTTCATTGGTGCTCTAGATCCATAGAGAATGTCACTATCATTGACCGTTGTGGGGAGTTCCCTAATGTGCCACTCCTTGGCATAAGAGGGGGCATTACTTACAACCCTTATTTAGCTCTACGTCAGTTTGGTTATGCTCGGAGTGATGGTCCTCATGACATACTTATTCAGGGTATTGTGTTCGACTACGACAACAATCTACAAGGTTACCGTCAAAGGTTCATATGAGCTTGGGGAAAAGTAAACAAGATTGACAGCAAGACTCTGGAAACAAAGTACACCATTCCTATGGAACCTTATCTCATATGGGTACGAGCACGTGCTTAGACTCTTATGATGCCATATCCTGTTATCCTGCCAGTTACCATGTAGCCTGTTGCTGAAGGAGATACTCCTTATATCATTCTTCATCTAGACATACGCACTGACATGGAAGAGCTATAGAGGTCCTGGATCCAGTTGAAGGAGCAAAGGGATACTTTTGAGACTCATTTCAAAGCTAGTCAAGAAAGAATCCTGGAGCTGACAAAACAACTTCACGAGGAGCGGAATCTCAACTCATACCTCAACACAAAGAGGAAACGTCCATGGGAGACTTAAAACCCCATCCTTGTATTCATTTCCTTTTTGTTGTAAGCCGAAGGGGCAAACAAATTTATCGCTTACTATTAAAAGTTTACTTTCTGGTTGTTTAAACAAATTTAAATCCTGCGGTCCTTGAAAACATTGCATATGCATTTACATACCATGTCATTGCATCACAAGTTTCTTATGAACATGTACCTTATCTTCTCGCTGTTTATTTCAGCAGAAATGGCTCTTGAACAGACTGTCAAAGATCTCCAGGCTCAGAATGCACAATTCCAAAAGCTGATCCTGAACTTGTCCAAAGGGCAAGATGAGCTGAAGACATTGCTGGCTAAGAAGAAGAAGAAGACTAGAAAATCAGGAGGCTTTATCAACCTGGGAAGAAGATTCAGAGGTCCTATCAAGACAAAGGAACAGATTGAGGATTTTGAGTCTGAGAATTCTGAGAAAGAGGGAGGTAGTCTCCATGATACTGTGGAAGATTCTGATTCTGAGGCAAATTATTATCATGATCCTGCTAGTGAGGAGAAGTACAAGATGCTGGTAGACAGAATGAACGCTATGGAGCTACAAAAATCTTCTGGGCTTGATTTTGAAGACTTGAGTTTAGTTTCTGGAGTGGTTATACCTATTGGCTTCAAGGTTCCTGTTTTTGTGGTGTATGATGGTGTTTCATGTCCTAAGATGCACCTGAGGTCCTATGTCCGGAGGATTCAACCACATACTGCTGATAAGAAACTGTGGATTCATTTCTTCCAAGAGAGCTTATCTGGAGCTCAATTGGAATGGTACTATCAACTGGAAAGTGTCAATATTCGTGATAGGAATGATCTTGTGAAGGCCTTCTATAGGAAATACCAATATAATGCTGATTTAGCACCTACTCGCATGCAGCTCCAAAGCATGTCTATGGGTACTAAGGAGAGTTTCCAGGAGTATGCCCAGAAATGGAGAGATCTGGATGGCAGAGTTCAACCTCCTCTGACTGACAGGGAGCTGGTGGATATGTTTATGAGTACGCTGAATGGTCCTTTCTATAGTCACCTCATTGGAAGCTCATCATCTGGTTTCACCGAGCTGATAATGACTGGAGAACGTGTGGAAAGTGGTATAAGAAGTGGTAAGATACAGGTAGGTGCCTCTTCACCAAGCACTGATAAGAAGCCCCCTAGTGGAAAGAAGGAGTCTAATGTTGTGTATGGTCAACATAGTCGTAACAGGAGTCACCAATCTGTGGGAGCAGTTCACATCTCCAATCCTACTCTTGCAGCACCAGAGCAACAACAAAACAATCAACAGAAACCTAGAAGACAGTTCACCAAGATCAACATGTCACTGGCCCAAGCCTTGCAACACATGTTGAAAAGGGAACTAATTACCTTGAGGGATCCTCCTCAGAATCCTAATACATCCTCTACTCGGTACAATCCTAATGCAAGATGTGCATATCATTCTAATAGTCCGGGACATGACACCAATAACTGCTGGGTATTGAAAAACAAGATTCAAGACATGAAAAGACTGTTAATGTTGTTGATGAAGTTTCCTATGTTTCCTCAGTAGCATATGTGACTACTCCTCTATCCATTATCAAGAAGAAGTTGGTGCAGGCTGGGTTCTTTCCAGGTTGCAATGAAGACTGTTTCTATTGTGCCTACAAACCTGATAGTTGCTGGAAGTTGAAGGATAGTATTCAACACCTCATGGACAATTACACTATATTGTTTGAGAGGACTCCTTCTGTGGAAAGTATGTGTGAGCATCTGACTCGAAGTACGAAGCTTGAAGATGTAGCTATGGTTGATAGAGTACCAGTGAAGATTACCTCCAAAGGCCCTGTCAGGATCACTTCTAAGGGTCATGTCAGGATTACTGCTGAAGGCCCTGTGAAGACTGTTGCTGAAGTTAGAATGGCTCCCATGATCATTACCACTCCCGGTCCTGTTCCTTATACTTCTGATAAAGCTATACCCTGAAATTATGGTTCTGATGTTTATATCCATGGTGTCAAGCAAGAACCTTTGGCTGATGCACCTGTTACTGATGTTGGTCTTGATATTGACAACATTGCTGGATCTAGTAAGATTACTAGAAGTGGAAGAATTTTCTCCCCTCAATCTACCTCCAAAAGTGAAGTTACTCCAACTACTACCTCCACTGCTGGGCCAAGTACTGACGCCCGGGGCAAGGGTCCTGTGATTGAACCTGTGCAAGCTGAGGCACCAACTGCTGAAAATCTTTCTAAACAGATGGAAGAAGTACTAAAGATCATTCGTAAGAGTGATTATGATATTGTTGACCAGTTGGGGCATACTCCCTCCAAAATCTCCATGTTATCTTTGTTGCTGTGTTCTGAGGCTCATGCTAAAGCCTTAATTAAGTTCTTAAAGACTGCTCATGTGCCAAATGAGATTTTCATGGATCAATTTGAGAATTGTGTTGCACATTTGACTAATGATAATGGTTTGGGCTTTTCTGATGTTGATTTGACTCCTGCCAAGAGAAACCATAACAGAGCTCTGCATATCTCCATTGAATGTAGGGGCACTAATTTGTCTCATGTACTAGTGGACAATGGTTCTTCATTGAATGTGCTCCCTAAAGAGGTTCTGGACAAGCTCAGTCCCGATGATGTTGTGTTAAGACCAAGTGATGTGGTGGTAAGGGCCTTTGATGGTTCAAGAAGGGTGGTACATGGAGAAGTAGACCTTCCAATGAAAGTAGGCTCTCAAGTCTTCAACTCTACTTTCTATGTGATGGATATTCGTCCTGCGTATTCTTGTTTACTTGGACGCCCTTGGATTCATGAGGCAGGTGCTGTGACTTCCACCTTGCATCAGAAGTTGAAATATCCAGTGAAGAACAAAATTGTCACTGTCTATGGTGAAGAAGAGTACATGGTGAGCCATGTGAATACTTTCAAATATGTAGAAATGGAGGGTGAAATGGTTGAAACTCCATGTCAAACATTTGAAGATGTTCCTTGCTCTGATCCTGTTCCTCAGTCTGTCCCTGCTCCTGAAAGAGTTCCTATGGTTACAAACATACCTCCTGCAATGGCCTCCCTCAAAGATGCTAAGGTTGTGGTTGCAAAAGGTGGTTCTACTATTTGGGGTCAGCTTCCCAACATCCCTTATAAGTCTGACAAATTTGGTTTGGGTTTCACTGTAGAATCTCAGAGGGTTGTTCATCGTGCTCGTACTGTTCGCATCACTAATCAAGGGGTCATAAGAGATCAAATCAATGTTGTAGGTGACTGTAATGAAGGCTACAACCTGGATGATTGGATCTTTCCTACCATGGGTGATGGACTCAACAACTGGAAGACTGAAGACGTTATTCATATCTCCTTTAGTCAGGAGTAAATACTATTACTATGTTTTTATTTTAAGTTTGTAATTTCGAACAATAAAACCTTTCAAGCCTTATGTCTTGCCCGGGGCACAATGGTATGCTTGTTTCGGGATGTCATTTCATTTGTATACTTCATTCAATAAAATCAATGGACGTTTCGTTTTCGTAAATATTGTGCTCTTTGTCTTTCTTTTCTTTTTCTGTTTTATCAGTTATGTGTTCTTACACACACCCACATCACTAAAATACAGATCCTCATCCACTCTGGATCCTGTTGATAACAGTTCTACTATTGCCAATTATAATTTCGAGAATACGATCTATCAAGCTGAAGATGGAAAGGAGGAAGATTGTGAAGTACCTGTAGAGGTTGCTAGGTTTTTACAACAAGAAGAGAAATCTATACATCCACATGAAGAGCCAGTCGAAGTTGTGAATCTGGGAAGGGAAGAAAACAGGAAAGAAGTCAAGATAGGGGCCGAATTAGAGGATGGTGTTAAGAACAGATTGATCTAGATGTTACGTGATTATGTGGAGATCTTTGCTTGGTCTTATGAAGATATGCCAGGGTTAGATACTGACATTGTGGTTCACCGTCTGCTAGTAAAAGAAGACTGTCGTCCAAAGAAGCAAAAGGTTCGTCGCATGCGTCCTGAAATGTCAGAAAAGATTAAAGCAGAGGTGATGAAACAATTTGATGTAGGTTTCTTAGATGTGACCTCTTATCCTCAATGGGTTGCAAATGTGGTACCAGTACCTAAGAAGGATGGTAAGGTACGCATGTGTGTGGATTACAGGGATTTGAATAAGGCCATCCCTAAAGATGACTTTCCACTTCCTCATATTGATGTTTTGGTAGACAACACTGCTCAACATAAGGTATTCTCTTTCATGGATGGTTTTTCTGGTTACAATCAAATCAAGATGGCACCTGAAGATATGGAGAAGACTACATTTGTTACACAATGGGGCACTTTTTGTTATAAGGTGATGCCATTTGGTTTGAAGAACGTCGGGGCAACATATCAGTGTGCTATGGTGGCTTTATTTCACGATATGATTCATCATGAGATAGAGGTATATGTGGATGATATGATAGCCAGGTCCCAGAATGAAGAACACCACCTTGATCACTTACATAAGCTGTTTGAGAGGTTGAAGAAATACAAGCTGAGATTGAATCCAAATAAGTGTACTTTTGGAGTTATGTCTGGTAAACTCCTGGGTTTCATTGTCAGTGGGAAAGGTATTGAAGTGGATCCTTCAAAAGTAAAAGCTATACAAGAGATGCCTGCTCCCTGTACTGAAAAGGAAGTTAGAGGTTTCTTGGGACGACTAAATTACATTGCAAGGTTTATTTCCCAACTAACTGCTACCTGTGAGCCAATCTTCAAGTTGTTGAAGAAAGATCAGGTAATGGAATAGAATGACGAGTGCCAGATAGCCTTTGATGAAATCAAGAGATATCTTCTAGAACCTCCAATCTTGATGCCACCAGTTGATGGAAGACCCTTGATTATGTACTTAACAGTGTTAGACAATTCAATGGGGTGTGTGTTGGGGCAACATGACGAGTCTGGTCGAAAAGAGCAGGCAATATACTACCTTAGCAAAAAGTTTACCGACTGTGAAACAAGATACTCACTGTTCGAGAAAACTTGTTGCGCTTTGGCATGGGCTGCTCGCCGACTAAGACAATATATGTTGACTCATACTACCTTGTTGATTTCAAAGATGGATCCAATCAAGTACATATTCGAGAAACCTGCTCTCTTTGGATGAATAGCGAGATGGCAAATGATTTTGACAGAATATGATATACAGTACACCACTCAAAAGGCCATTAAGGGTAGTGTGGTAGCTGATCATTTGGCTCATCAAGCAGTGGATGATTATCAATCAATGAGTTTTGAGTTCCCTGATGAAGACATTATGATTATTAGCAAAGAACCTGGACAATATGACGGACCTGAACAAGGATCCCGATGGACTATGGTTTTTGATGGAGCTTCTAATGCGCTTGGTAATGGTGTTGGTGTTGTGATCATTTCCCCTGAAGGTTGTCATACCCAAATTACTGCAAGACTTTGTTTATATTGTACCAATAACATGGCTGAATATGAGGCATGTATCATGAGTATCAAGGCTGCCATTGAGATGAAGATTCAGTTCCTGGACGTATATGGAGATTCAGTCCTGGTAGTTAGTCAGATTAAAGGAGATTGGGATACCAAGCATGAAAATCTCATTCCTTACAGAGAGCATGTGTTGTCTTTGATCCCATATTTTGAAGAGATTACATTTGGACATATTCCATGAGGAGAGAATCAATTGGCAGATGCATTAGCCACCATGGCATCTATGTTTGAGATTAGCTGGGATGATGAAGCTCCCAAGATCACTATTGATAGATTTGAGAAACCTGCATATTGTAATGAGATTGACATTGAAGGAGTAGAGGGAAAGCCTTGGTTCTATAAGGTGAAGAGGTATCTTGAAGCTCAGGAATTCCCTGAAGGGGCATCTGTCAATGATAAGAAGTTTCTGAGGAGGTTTTCTGCTAAGTTCTTCTTAAGTAATGGAATTTTGTACAAGCGCAATCATGATTCGACTTTGCTTCGTTGTGTGGATAAGAAAGAAGCAACAGATATTATGGAAGACATGCACGATGGGATCTTTGGCACTCATTCTAGTGGTCATACCATGGCAAAGAAGATATTGAGAGCAGGTTACTATTGGTCTACCATGGAAGCGGACTGCTATCAACATTCTAAAACATATCACAAATGTCAGATTTATGCTGATAAGGTGCATATACCTCCAGCTCCATTGAATGTGTTGACTGCTCCTTGGCCCTTTTCCATGTGGGGCATAGATATGTTTGGTGAGATCAAGCCTACTGCTTCCAATGGGCACCGTTTCATCCTGGTTGCCATTGATTACTTTACAAAGTGTGGGGAGGCAGCCTCATTTGCATCTGTTACAAAGAATGTTGTGGCTCGATTCATTAAGAATAATCTCATATGTAGGTATGGCATCCCTGAAAGGATTATCACAGACAATGACTCTAATCTGAACAACACCATGATTACTGATCTCTGCACGCAGTTCAAGATTAAGCATCACAATTCTTTTCCATATCGTCCAAAGATGAATGGGGCAGTAGAAGCTGCTAATAAGAACATCAAGAAGATTCTACAGAAGATGACGGTTACGTATAAGGATTGACATGAGATGTTACCATTTGCTCTTCATGGTTATCGTACTACAATACGTACTTCAACAGGGGCAACCCCATTCTCTTTAGTCTATGGTATGGAAGCAGTTCTACCCATTGAAGTTCAGATCTCCTCCTTAAGAATCATGAAGGATGCAGGCTTGGGTGAAGATGAATGGATTCAGACTCGACTTGACCAGATAAATTTAATTGATGAGAAAAGATTGGCAGCTATTTGTCACGGTCAGATGTACCAGAAACAGATGATCAAAGCTTTTAATAAAAAGGTTAAGCAAAAGGTATATCAGGTTGGTGACTTGGTAATCAAGCGTATCATATTACCACAGGGTGATCCTAGGGCCAAATGGACTCCTACATATGAATGACCATTTGTAGTCAAGAGAGTATTCTCAGGAGGTGCCATGATGCTTACTACTATGGATGGGGAAGATTTTCCACATCCCGTGAACGCAAACATAGTTAAAAAATACTACGCATAAAAAGAGACCCGCTAGGTTGACTGGCCTAGGCAAAAATAAGGGCATCCCGGCGAACCAAAAGGGTTCGGGCAAAAATTAGGGATATATATATATATATAAAAAAATGTACACCCGGCAAGTCGAAAACCTGAAAAGGCGGCTTGGGCAAAAAAGGGTATCCCGGTGGATTGAAAACCTGAAAGGGCAATCCAGGCAAAAGTTAGGGATTAAAGCGTATGACTATGTCTCGTTGGATCACTCATGTAACCCCAATCAGTTGTGTTACCTGACTCAAGTTCGAACAGATAAAGATCAATCCAATCATTTCCATCTCGACAGCAAAGGATGAGATACTTGAAGATAATGGCAATAGTGGAATTGAAACTCAATAGGATTATTTCTGACATAGCTGTTTTTCTTTGTTTTTGTAAAACTTTTACGACGAATTCCTCTTACTAGGATTTCTGTCTCCTTGTACAAACTTGCTTGTGTATAGGCTACTTTCTAAAATAAATAAAATCACGTCTTTGAATCCAGATTTAATTTTACCTTGTTTACTTAAACGAAAACGTCCACTGGTTGTGTTTGAATGTATGTATGCTTTTGAATATGATTGATATTTACCATAAATGCATAAAATGAAGTAATAGTATTTACTAAGGACGAACGAAGGTGGGAATTCAATGAAGCTTCATCGGTTCATCCCCACAGAGTAATCTTTATAGATGCTTCGAGTAACATCTCCCCTCGGATTTATGTCCATCTCTTTTATCCTCAGTCAGGATACTCAGGAACTTATTCCTTCAATAAAAGTACGACGAACGAAGACGGGAGGTTCTGAGCACCATATTATTAAATAATACGAGAACGAAGTCCTCATAGTCCTCAGCAATGAACCGGGATTTATTTTCCCTAGCCAGCAGTTGTTATACAGAGAAATCCGGACGCTTCAGGCTACATGATTCATACATACATCATTTACATCATATCACAGCATACGCATCCATAATGCATAAAAACATTTACTTAGGTACATCATGTCATACATGCATACATATTGCATAAACTAACCTTTTCTTTTCAGGATAGTTGCAGGAAAATAAATACTATTAACAACTCAAAACAGTTCAGAGACGATCTATACAAAGATCAAGTACTGATACTTAATCCAGAGATAATCGCTACGAAGATTCATTTCTAATAATCAATGCTCAAGTTGTCCTCGGAAGGGTACGTAAATGATCTATACGAAGATCTAGTGCTTAATCCAGGATATTTCCAGAGGAGATAATCGTTACGAAGATTTATTTTCGATGGTCAACTATCTTTGGGATAATGTGTAAATGATCTATACGAAGATCTAGCACTTAATCCAAGAGATTCTTTCAGGAGAAGTTCAGGGATAATCGCCACGAAGATTTAATCCTTATATTCTTTCTATCCTTGGGATGGTATATAAATGATCTATACGAAGATCTATTACCTAATCCGGGATATTTCCAGAAGAGATAATCGCTACGAAGATTTATTTCTAATGGTCTATGCAACAGTTTATCTGTGGGATGGTACATAAATGATCGATACGAAGACCTTGTACTTAGTCCAAGATATTACCAAAGACAATTCAGAAAAGATCGCCACGAAGATTTGATTCTGATGCTTAAATTAAAGTATGTTCCTAAAGATGGTTCAGAGCCGATCTATACGAAGATCTAAGTACTGACACCTAATGAAGGATATTCTTTTCCCCCAGAGATAATGCAGAGACGATCTATACGAAGATCTAGTGCTGACATTCAACTCAAACCATGTTACAGAAATGATTCAGAGATGGCCTATACGAAGACCTAGTACTGATATTCAGTAACAACCTTTTGATACTACCACCTTCTGATATTATGGATGGCATCTATAAGCCCATCTCCAGTTCCTCTAAGTGGCGTCTTTAAGCCCACTCCAGCATATACAACCAATCAGCAGTGTTACTTTACGCATCGGTGAGTGCAAATTTTTGGGCTTTTGTGTTCAATCCCCTTCAACCTTCCAAGTCACGAATGGCATACATGCCAATCTAACTCCTCAGGTTTCAGAAAATTGAACAGGGGCTGCTGTTGCACCCCAAAATTTACCCCTCACCTAGACCAAACATTGTATACTAAGGTGTCCCAAGAGGTTCACAAGGTTCACAAGGTTTCCCAAGAGGTTCACAAGGTTCACAATTAATCAGAAAGCTTGACAATTCCCTCAGACAAAGCATCCTCCTAAGCAATGCAACCTAAACTAGGGTTTTGAGTTTCATCAAGCTAAATGGATTTCCAAGGCTTCAAGTGAGCTTCATAGCATCCTATATGTCTTTAAGAATCCCTATGTCAAGTTTCAAGGCTTTCCCAAAAGGTTTGCTTAATCAGATGATCAGATATGCAAAAATAAGTCAAAGTGGTTAAAAAGTCAAACTGAGGTCAACTGTGGTCAAACCAAAGTCAAACTTCATGCTTTTTTGCCAACATCAAGTATATGAAGTAAAATTCATCATTTGATCAATGGTTGATCATGATTCATCAAGGAGATTTCAGATCATCAAGAATCAGGAGTTTCTAAATTAGGGTTTTCACAGGAAAAGTCAACTGATCTTTGACCAGCCGTGTTACACATGCTTCATCAAAAAATTCTCATCCAAAGCTCATTTTGAAGAAAATTGAATTCTCTACAACTTTGTGTCTCACAAGCCAAGCCTAAAAATGCTTCATTTGGAAGGTATGAGCTAAAACATTACAGGTCATTTCAAAAGTCAACATAAAGGTCAACATCTTCCAAAGGGCATAACTTGAAAATGGTAAAAGATATGGACATGAGACGAAAGTGGTTTGTTAGAGGACTCTTTAAGCTTTCCAAAATATCCAAGAACACCTTCATAGCCTTAAAATTGAGGGATTTGTGCCTTTGCAAAGTTGGGAAACTTTTGGGAGGTATATTGAGCAAATAGGGCCTTAAAACCAAATTTCTTCAAATGGGCCCATCAAATTCCAATCCAAACTCAAAGGTGACATCATGCACGAATCAAATATCATTTATTCAGATTTTTATTAGTTTATTTTTATTTATTTTGATTTAATACATTAAAAATCATTTTAAATCAAAATAAAATATGAAAACTCAATATTTGAATGTGATTTTTCTTCTAGAAAATCTTAAAAATCATTTAAAGTTGATTGGAATAAAAAAAATTCGTGCTAGCCTAAAGTAGAAAGGTTTGATGAGATATTTTTCAATATTTGGAAGTGTGAATCTTCATGATCAAGTAACTACCACAAAGCCCAAAAATCCAGCTTCTTTTGACCTAATTCTACTTCATACGTATACACAAGCTGATCACAAGCACAAGGAGACGAATTTGCTGCCTCCAAGAGTAAGAACAAAGCTTCAAATTTTCACAAAAAAACTCACAATCAGATTCTTATTTGCATGCCATATCAAAGTGTTTTGAAGGTTTCGAACTCAGGTAAATTCGCAGGAAGCTTCAAAGGAAATTTCGCAGGAAATTTGAACGAAGAAGATGAAGTTTTGAAGCGGAAATTCAACCCTGATTTTTTTTTACCTTATAATGATTTGTTGATGGTTAATTATTGAACGCACCCCATGTGGCTCAGCTAGTTGGAGTGTTTGTGTATTATTGCAATGGTCCTGGGTTCGAATCCCCCCCAGGCCATTTTGTTTTGTATTTTATTTGATTTTTGCAGGTTTATAATAAGAGGATTGATACTCACTTCATAAACGCCAAGACACGCATGGCGTGGTGGTAGTGTTGTTGGACCAAAGAGTGGAAAGCCTAGGGCGTGGGTTCGAATCCCAGCCCCAGGTATGTTATTTTTCTTCAATTTTTTTGTATTTTCATTTATTTATATTTATTTAATTCATTTAATTTCTTATAAAACAATTTCTAAATAAATATTATAATGTTTTCTTATAAAAACATCATATTTTCAAAAAGTATAATTTATTTTCTTAAATTTAAAATTGTTTCTATTTATTTTATAAAATATTTATATATATAATTATTATATTTTTTTTGTAAATAGATTAATAATATATTTTAATTATAATCAAAACCCTAATTTAGCTAACCCTAATTTTCTTAACCCTAACCCTAATTTTTTCTTAACCTTAATATTTAACCTAATTTTTTATAAACCCTAATTAAACCATATGTAAATAAATTGTTATTTGTTTATTATTATTAAAACTTATTTTCTAATTAATTCTTAAAATCTTTTCTAATATTAATTTTTCTTGCTAATTTCTTATTTCTTTTATTTTATTATTCTAACCTTATTCTTATTTTATTATTACTAATATTTAATTATTGCTTATTTATTATTATTTATATTTATCATTATTATTATTTCTCGATTATATTGTAATTGTCCCAAAGCCTTGTAATATTTTTAGGTTTATATTTTTTTGCTTTATTTATTATAAATATATTTATTGCATGGTTAGTAATTTAGGGTGTGTATAACATGTTTGTAATTAAAAATCAATTTAGATAATTAACTTAAATAAGATAAATATTTGAATACAAACACGCACACACGTAAGTCGATCTTTGATCGCCATCTTGCACTTCATAAGGTTTCCTCTCAGTTGCCTATTTCAAAAGGTCAAGTAGGGTGTCTTAAGCAAGTCCCTCCATAAATATCATCAAGTCCCTTCAGTTTATAAGATCAAGTCCCTTCGAGGTTGCCTACGATAAATGATATTGTCCCTTCGAATAAAAGATGATAAGTCCCTACGAATTGCTAAAGACACCCTACAGTTGCCTATATTCAGATGTCCCTACACATGTCCCTTAATTACATCCAAGGTAATGACTACATATTCCTTAATAATAGGGATAGTTTTACCATTGAAAGAACATAAGAACAGTGAAGACTTAATATAGGGTAGGTTTCTCTTAATTACTTGCTCACATTTCTAAATACTCTTTACACCCCATTTTTCAAACAATTTTCAAAAACAAGGCTTTGTATACATCCATACGAGGATCATTACAAAGTACTTAGAATTTTTCTAATCACACACTACACCTTTGCAAACAAACAAAGTGAGCTAAGTAACTAAGAGCCCATGGATAACCATGGATATAAAGGGTGCTAACACCTTCCCTTTGTATAACCTACCCCCCGAACTCAAGTCTTTTAAAAATAGGTCTTTCCTGTTCTTTTATGTCCTTTCCTTTTGGATAAAATAAAAGTCAGTGGCAACTCTTGCTATCCGCAACATTTATAGAAAGTCAGTTCTCCCACCGTGTTACACTTTGATGCTTCGAAGATGGGTCTTGGTGGTGTTTTTGATGCAGAATAGTCAAGTAGTTGCCTATGCTACTAGACAGCTACGTGTTCATAAGAGGAACTATCTTACCCATGACTTAGAATTGGAAGTCGTGGTTTTCGTGTTACATATTTGGAGACACTATCTGTTTGGATCGAGATTTTAGGTGTTCAGTAATCATAGAGTTTAAAATACTTGTTTGATCAGAAATAACTAAACATGAGGAAGAGAAGATGGTTAGAGATGTTGAAAGACTTTGATTTTGATTTGAGTTACCACCTCGGTAAGGCGAATGTGGTTGCATATGCTTTGAGTAGGAAGACTTTGCATATGTCGATGATGATGGTGAAAGAACTTGAAATGATTGAGCAGTTCAGAGACATGAGTTTGTTGTGTGAGACTACATCCGAGAGTATGAAACTGGGTATGCTGAAATTGACTAATGATATGGGGGAAGAGATCCGTTTAGTACAACAAGAAGATTTGAAGTTGGTGGATCAAATGACTTTGATTAACCAAGGTAACGGAGGAGAGTTCCAGATTAATGAAAATGGTATGATGAGGTTCTGAGATCGTGTGTGTGTTCCTGATATTCCAGAGTTGAAGAAAAATATTCTAGAAGGACATCGAAGTAGGTTGAGTATTCATCCTGGTGCTACGAAGATGTATCATAACTTACAAAAGTTGTTTTGGTGGCCGGGTATGAAGAGATATGTTATGGAGTTTGTGTATGCTTGTTTGGTTTTCCAGAAATCAAAGGTTGGACATCAAAATCCTTTAGGTATGATGCAACTGTTGGGTATTCTGGAATGGAAATGTGATACCATTTCTATGGAATTTGTGACAGGTTTGCCAAAGACGGTGAAAGGAAATGATTCCATTTGGGTGATTGTTGATCGATTAACTGAGTCGGTGTGTAACGCCCCGAAAATCTAAATTTAATTATTTAATTATTTATTTAATTAATTTAGAAAATTTGGAGAGTTTGGATTATTTTGAGAATTTTTGAGAAAATGAGTATTTTTATATAATAAGGATAAATAGTGTTTTATTATGCTATTTTATTATTATTATTAAAAATATATTAAAGAAAAGGGTAAGGTGGTTTTTTTGTGAAGTTATGAGGGTAATATGGGAAAAGGCTAAGCTCGGATATTATAGCCAAAGATGAGAATACGATCAGTTTTCTCATTTTGTTGTTTCTATCGTGTTTTGGAAGTGCTCTGAAGAAAAGAGAAGATCAGAGTCAGGAGGCTGTGGAGAACCCAAGAGAAGCGTGTAAAGCGGCGAAATTCTCTAAGGTATGGGGAGTTTTCATAATCTATGATAAATGTATAGGAATTGGAATATGAATGGATTAGGATAGTATGAATTTTAGGAGTTTTGGGGTTTTGAGTTAGGTTGAGTTTTAGGATAAATCTTGATGAATTAGAGCGATTAGAATGAGTTATAATCGTATATTTGTCTGTATAATTGTTGTCTGGATGTTGTTGAGGTCTAATTGATGTTTTTGAATGGTTTTTGGGTGTTATGATGTGAAATCCGTAATGGGGTTTGGGGATTTTTGAAAATTGGAACAGTCTGCTATTGTGTAGCAGAAGACTGCTGGAACGCGTGCGTTAACCGGTTAACACTTTGGTTAACCGGTTAACCATTGGAAATTTTGTGGTATTTTCTGAAATTACGCAGGCGTTAACCGGTTAACACTGTCGGGACATCAAATTTTATTTCTTTAAAAATTCATATCTTTTAAACCGTAAGTCCGATTCGCATTCCGTTTGAAGTGTCGGAACGAGTACAAACTGAACTTTATTTTGATGAATAGAAACGAGAAAAATGCAACAGTTTTTGATAAATGAATTTGTGAAATAACCTTATAATTACCTTATAAATTACCGGGTACGGGTTAATTCTTGATGTGTCAGAGTGGTTAGGAAACCAGTGTTCAGGGTGTAATGTCATGATGATATATATGAATATTTGCTGGTTGTTTTGCTGATTGAAATGAATGATGCAAATTATTTTGGTGAATTTTTCGATGTAGCGCATCATTGCATTTCATAACATTCACGATGGGGCTTCGGCCTATTTATTTGCTTCAATCCCATTGTGTGGATTGAAGTGTCTCGATGATTATGGTGTGCTCCCTTGTGGAGGGTTGATGGTCATGTATCCATCTCATGGTAAAAATGGTACCACATGCATATTGCATATCAGGATGTTAGAATTGCATATTTTGGATGAATTTCATGATTGTGTTGGTGTTAATTTATTTCATGTTAGTGTTGTGGTTGTTGCTGAATTTCGTAGTTGACGATGTCATGATATGTGTACTAATTTATTTATGATTCTATATTCTTGTAAGTTTATGATATATTATGATTACTCACCCTGCCTGCTTGGAAATGTTGCCTCCTTCGTGGGTAACTTGCAGATGTCGAAGAATAGTCCTGTAGTGCAATAGGAGTAATTCATGAGTCTCGGAGCGTGCTTTAGTGTTCTTTAGAAGTGGTTATGGTTTATGTGTCCTGCTCTGTGTCATGTAACACTGGGATGGGTTTTATTCTGTTAACTGTTTCAGTTATGTTATCATTGGATAAATGTTTTCCTACTTATATGATGTTAAATTCAGGATGGTGAAAATTATATTTATGAGGTTTTGAATTTTGAAGTTAAATTCCGCTGTGAAATGTTTATGATATTTTGATGTTGATTAACCCGTGTTACGGGACAGGACACTGTTGTGTATTTTTGATGAAAATGTGATACCCTTTGTGTTGATTACTCTGATATTATTTCAATATTATGTTTGGGGTAGAAGGGTGTTACATTAGTGGTATCAGAGCAGGTCGGTCTGTCCGGCCAAGTCTTGTTGTTGTCAGTCAGTTGTCAAGTCGTTATTTATTTAACGATTATTCTCTTCTGATGTGGTAAGTGTTGTGCAGAATGGCTGGAAACAACTCGCGTGCTCTCACTGATGCTATTGCAGCTATTGCTCGGACTGCTGCTCGAAACAATGCGCATGATGAGTTTCGTGCCTTGGAGAAATTCCAGAGGAATAATCCACCTGTGTTTGAAGGAACTCATGACCCGGCGAGTGCACAGAAGTGGCTCAAGGCAATTGAGAAGATTTTCAGAGTGATGGCGTGTGCTGACGCGCAAAAAGTTCAATTCGGAACTCATATGTTGTCCGAGGAAGCTGAAGACTGGTGGGATAATACCCGTTAGCGTCTCGAGGATGAGGCTGTTGTGGTGACTTGGACTGTGTTTAAGGCGGAGTTCCTTAAGAAGTATTTCCCGGAAGATGCTCGTGGTAAGTTGGAGATAGAATTCCTTGAGCTGAAGCAAGGAAACATGACAGTGGCAGAGTATGCTGCCAAATTTGAAAGGCTGGTGAAGTTTTGTCCCCACTACAACAGGGCAGATGCTGAACTTTCCAAGTGCCTTAAGTTTGAGAATGGGATGAGACCTGAAATTAAGCAGGGAATTGGATGCCAACAAATTCGTAAGTATGCAGAGTTTGTGGATAAGAGTCGTATTTTTGATGAGGACAACCGAGCTCGGTCAGCTCACTATAAACAGCTGAGCGAGAAGAAAGGCAAGAGTCAGTATAGAGGAAAACCTTATGTGACTACTGGTGATAAGGGGAAGCAGAAGGCATATGATGAGAAGAAGCAAAGTAGGGGAGCTGCTAATGTACCTGTTAAGTGTTACAAGTGTGTAGAGGCAGGTCATAAGGTCGATGTGTGTACCACCAGAGTTATGAAATGTTACCGTTGTGGCAAGCTTGGGCATAAGGTGAGTGATTGTCCTAATGAAGGCCCAACCTGTTACAATTGTGGTGAGCAGGGGCATATCAGCACCCAATGCCAGAAACCAAAGAAGAATGCTGCTACTACTCAGAATGCTGGAAGAGTGTTTGCATTAGCTGGTTCAGAAGCTCCAAGGAAGGACAACTTGATCAGAGGTACCTGTTTTATTAATAATATTGAGTTGATTGCTATTATTGACACTGGAGCTACACATTCATTTATTTCTCTTGAGTGTGCTAATAGATTGGGTTTAAAGTTGTCTAATATGAATGGTAATATGATAATAGAGACTCCTGCTAATGGTTTTGTGACTACCATGCTTGTCTGTTTGAAATGTCCTTTGACAATTTTCGAGAAGAATTTTGTGATGGATTTGGTGTGCCTACCATTACACCAAATCGATGTTATCCTTGGTATGAACTGGTTAGAATTCAATTATGTTCATATTAACTGTTATAGTAAGACGGTGCAGTTCCCTGATTTGAGCGAGAATGGTGAGTTGATGTTTTTATCTGCTAAGCAAGTGGATGCACTTGTTTTAGATGAAGCTTTGATGTTTGCAGTGTCTACCTCATTGCAAGTTGACGATAAGACTGTCAGTGCAGAGTTGCCTGTGGTTTGTGAATTTCAATATGTGTTTCCTGGTGATATAAGTGATTTACCACCGGAACGTGAGATTGATTTTTCTGTGGACTTAGTACCGGGTACGAGTCTTGTCTCGATGGCTCCTTATAGAATGTCGGCTTCATAGTTGAATGAGTTGAAGAAACAATTAGAAGAATTGTTAGAGAAGAGGTTCATTAGACCCAGTGTTTCTCCTTGGGGTGCTCCGGTGTTGCTCGTTAAGAAGAAGGATGGTAGTATGAGATTGTGTGTCGATTACCGATAGTTGAATAAAGTGACTATCAAGAATAAGTACCCACTTCCGAGGATCGATGATTTGATGGATCAGCTAGTAGGTGCTTGTGTCTTTAGTAAAATTGATCTGAGGTCTGGTTATCATCAGATTCGAGTTAAAGCTGATGATATTCTGAAGACAGCTTTCAGGACGAGATATGGGCATTATGAGTATACGGTGATGCCGTTTGGGGTTTCTAATGCGCCTGGTGTGTTTATGGAATATATGAATAAAATATTTCATGAGTATCTGGATAAGTTCGTGGTGGTTTTCATAGATGACATCTTGGTATATTCTAAATCAGAAGAGGAACATGCCGAGCATTTGAGAGTTGTGTTGCAAGTGTTGAGAGAAAAGAAATTGTTTGCTAAATTATCTAAGTGTGAATTTTGGCTAAGGGCAGTGAGTTTCCTCGGCCATGTAATTCCAAGTGGTGGAGTTTCGGTGGATCCTTCGAAGATTGATGCGGTATTGCAGTGGGAGACTCCGAAGTCAGCTACAGAAATTCGTAGTTTTCTTGGGTTGGCTGGTTACTATCGTAAGTTCATTGAAGGTTTTTCTAAGATAGCTTTACCGTTGACGCAATTGACTAGGAAGGTTCAAGCGTACGTGTGGGATGTTGCTTGTGAAGAGAGTTTCATAGAACTGAAGAAAAGATTAACGACCGCGCCAGTGTTGGTCTTACCAAATCCAGATGAGTCCTTTGTAGTTTATTGTGATGCTTCCAAGATGGGTCTTGGTGGAGTTTTGATGCAGGATAGTAAGGTGGTTGCTTACGCTTCTAGACAGTTTAGAGTTCATGAGAGGAACTATCCTACTCACGACTTAGAGTTAGCAGTTGTGGTGTTTGCGCTTAAGATTTGGAGGCACTACTTGTTTGGTTCGAAATTTGAAGTATTCAGTGATCACAAAAGTTTAAGATACTTGTTTGATCAGAAAGAGTTAAATATGAGACAGAGACGGCGGCTTGAATTATTGAAGGATTTTGATTTTGATTTGAATTACCATCCGGGTAAGGCAAATGTTGTGGCTGATGCTTTGAGTAGGAAGTCGTTACATATTTCAATACTTATGGTGAAAGAATTAGAAATGATCGAGCAATTCAGAGATATGAGCTTGTTGTGTGAAACTACTGCTGATAGTGTGAAATTGGGAATGTTAAAGCTGACCAGTGAGATTTTGGAAGAGATTCGTAAGGGCCAGAAATCTGATTTGAAATTAGTCGATCAATTGATGTTGGTTGATCAAGGTAATGCAGGTGACTTTCGAGTTGATGAAGATGGAGTTTTAAGATTCCGAGATAGAGTATGTGTTCCGGATATTGCAGGAATTAAAAAGAGTATTTTAGAAGAGGGGCACAAGAGTCGACTGAGTATTCATCCTGGAGCTACGAAGATGTATCAGGATTTACGCAGATTGTTTTGGTGGCCGGGTATGAAAAGAGACATTGCTGAATTTGTATATGCTTGTTTGACATGTCAGAAGTCAAAGATAGAACATCAGAGACCTTCAGGTATGATGCAACCATTGAATGTTCCTAAGTGGAAATGGGATAGTATTTCCATGGATTCCGTGACTGGGTTACCTAAGACTGCTAGAGGTAATGATTCGATTTGGGTAATTGTTGATCGGTTAACTAAGTTGGCACATTTCTTGCCAATTAGGATTAACCATTCCATGCAAAGGTTAGCTGAGATTTATATTGAGGAAATTGTGAAGTTGCATGGTGTACCTTCAAGTATTGTATCGGATAGAGATCTGTGGTTTACATCGAGGTTTTGGAAGAGTTTGCAGGATGCCTTGGGTACTAAGTTGAGGATGAGTTCTGCTTATCACCCGCAAACGGATGTCCAGACGGAAAGAACAATCCAATCTTTAGAAGATTTGCTGAGAGCTTGTGTATTAGATCAAGGAGGGTCTTGGGATAGTCATTTGTCGTTGGTCGAGTTTACGTACAATAACAGTTTTCAGGCTAGTATCGGGATGGCTCCATATGAGGCATTGTATGGTAGACGTTGTCGTACTCCATTATGTTGGTATGAGTCAGGAGAGAGTTTGGTGCTTGGGCCAGAGATTGTCCAAGAAACAACTGAAAAGATAAAAATGATTCAGGAAAGGATGAAAACGTCGCAGAGTCGTCAAAAGAGTTATCACGATAAGAGAAGGAAAGCACTTGAGTTCCAAGAGGGAGATCATGTTTTCTTAAGAGTTACTCCTATGACTGGTGTGGGAAGAGCTTTGAAGTCTAGAAATCTCACTCCACGTTTCGTCGGTCCGTATCAGATTATGCAGAGGATAGGGGAAGTGGCCTATCGGGTGGCTTTACCTCCCTCTCTTGCGAATTTACATGATGTATTCCATGTATCACAGTTGAGGAAGTACATTCCGGACCCGTCGCATGTAATTCAGATAGATGATGTTCAGGTGAGAGATAATCTGACGATTGAAGTTGTACTAGTAAGGATTGATGGTAGGGAATTGAAGCGACTTAGAGGCAAGGAAATTGCTATAGTGAAGGTATTGTGGGGAGGACCAGCTAGAGAAAGTTGGACTTGGGAGCGCGAAGATCAGATGAGGGAGTCGTATCCGACTCTATTTACTTCAGGTATTTTTCGAGGACGAAAATTCTGTAAGTAGGGGAGAGTTGTAACGCCCCGAAAATCTAAATTTAATTATTTATTTAATTAATTTAGAAAATTTGGAGAGTTTGGATTATTTTGAGAATTTTGGAGAAAATGAGTATTTTTATATAATAAGGATAAATAGTGTTTTATTATGCTATTTTATTATTATTATTAAAAATATATTAAAGAAAAGGGTAAGGTGGTCTTTTTGTGAAGTTATGAGCGTAATATGGGAAAAGGCTAAGTTGGGATATTATAGCCAAAGATGAGAATACGATCAGTTTTCTCATTTTGTTGTTTCTATCGTGTTTTGGAATTGCTCTGAAGAAAAGAGAAGCTCAGAGTCAGGAGGCTGTGGAGAACCCAAGAGAAGCGTGTAAAACGGCGAAATTCTCTAAGGTATGGGGAGTTTTCATAATCTATGATAAATGTATAGGAATTGGAATATGAACGGATTAGGATAGTATGAATTTTAGGAGTTTTGGGGTTTTGAGTTAGGTTGAGTTTTAGGATAAATCTTGATGAATTAGAGCGATTAGAATGAGTTATAATCGTATATTTGTCTGTATAATTGTTGTTTGGATGTTGTTGAGGTCTAATTGATGTTTTTGAATGGTTTTTGGGTGTTATGATGTGAAATTCGTAATGGGGTTTGGGGATTTTTGAAAATTGGAACAGTCTGCTATTGTGTAGCAGAAGACTGCTGGAACGCGTGCGTTAACCGGTTAACACTTTGGTTAACCGGTTAACCATTGGAAATTTTGTGGTATTTTCTGAAATTACGCAGACGTTAACCGGTTAACGCTTTAGTTAACCGGTTAACACTGTTGGGACAGCAAATTTTATTTCTTTAAAAATTCATATCTTTTAAACCGTAAGTCCGATTCGCATTCCGTTTGAAGTGTCGGAACGAGTACAAACTGAACTTTATTTTGATGAATAGAAACGAGAAAAATGCAATAGTTTTTGATAAATGAATTTGTGAAATAACCTTATAATTACCTTATAAATTACCGGGTACGGGTTAATTCTTGATGTGTCAGAGTGGTTAGGAAACCAGTGTTCAGGGTGTAATGTCATGATGATATATATGAATATTTGCTGGTTGTTTTGCTGATTGAAATGAATGATGCGAATTATTTTGGTGAATTTTTCAATGTAGCGCATCATTGCATTTCATAACATTCACGATGGGGCTTCGGCCTATTTATTTGCTTCAATCCCATTGTGTGGATTGAAGTGTCTCGATGATTATGGTGTGCTCCCTTGTGGAGGGTTGATGGTCATGTATCCATCTCATGGTGAAAATGGTACCACATGCATATTGCATATCAGGATGTTAGAATTGCATATTTTGGATGAATTTCATGATTGTGTTGGTGTTAATTTATTTCATGTTAGTGTTGTGGTTGTTGCTGAATTTCGTAGTTGACGATGTCATGATATGTGTACTAATTTATTTATGATTCTATATTCTTGTAAGTTTATGATATATTATGATTACTCACCCTGCCTGCTTGGAAATGTTGCCTCCTTCGTGGGTAACTTGCAGATGTCGAAGAATAGTCCTGCAGTGCAATAGGAGTAATTCATGAGTCTCGGAGCGTGCTTTAGTTTTCTTTAGAAGTGGTTATGGTTTATGTGTCCTGCTCTGTGTCATGTAACACTGGGATGGGTTTTATTCTGTTAATTGTTTCAGTTATGTTATCATTGGATAAATGTTTTCCTACTTATATGATGTTAAATTCAGGATGGTGAAAATTATATTTATGAGGTTTTGAATTTTGAAGTTAAATTCCGCTGTGAAATGTTTATGATATTTTGATGTTGATTAACCCGTGTTACGGGACAGGACACTGTTGTGTATTTTTGATGAAAATGTGATACCCTTTGTGTTGATTACTCTGATATTATTTCAATATTATGTTTGGGGTAGAAGGGTGTTACACGGTGCATTTCTTACCGATGAAGGTTAATCATTCCATGTCGAAGCTAGCAGATATGTATATTAATGAGATTGTGAATTTGCATAGGATACCTTCGAGTATCGTGTCGAATAGAGATCTGCAGTTTACGTCGAGATTTTGGAAGAGTCTACATGATGCTTTGGGGACCAAGTTAAGGAAGAGTTATGTAGATGTTTAGAATTGGCAGAATTTTTGACCAACAAGAATTGTTGAATTCAGTTCAGGATGTCCTATCAGATGTTGGGACATTATCAAACAGAGTATAAGAACTTAATTCAGGATGTCACACCAGATGTTGGGACATTGTGTTAATGATTTAAGTTCAGTTTTTCAGGATGTCCCAACAGATGTTGTGACATCTCAAACCTGCTACCAGAATTAATTAATGACTAACTGATCTGAGTAATTTAAGGAAAGTTATCTGGAATTAATTATGGATGGACAAAAACAGAATAAGGCGCATCTGTAGGGAGTGTTGTTATGAGACTTCAGCTTAATCAGAAGAACTAAATCACCTAGAATCTAGGAAGTAACAAACCCTAATTCAAGGTGGAAGCTGCATGCGTTTTAGGACTGGATTAACCTACAGAAAGCCCAAAATACAAACACCTATTTAAGCAACAGAAACTCTCAGAATAGAACACGAATTCAAGAAGACCAAATAGAGTGTTTTGTGTTTTAATAGCAGGTTGTTTTTATTGTACCACTTTATGAGCTTTTAAGCAAAAGTGTATTTTTGTCTTGATTGAAACTGTGAAGTAAGATCAAGCTGTTTTGTTTGAAGTATGACTTCAATTTTATTAAACTTGTAAACAAGATCACTGTGTGATTGAGGGGGAGTGAGTTGGTACTCATATCTAAGTTGTGTCTTAGGTAGAAATTGCATTGGGTAGATATTAAGTGAAAGATTAAACTGGGTGGTTTAAGTCTAGAATTAATATTACTTATAGTGGATTTCCTCCTGGCTTGGTAGCCTCCAGATGTAAGTGTGGTTATACACTGAACTGGGTTAACAAACTACTGTGTTGTTTAATTTTCTTGCACTTTAAGTTTTGGTTAAATTTGTCAAGTGTTGGAACATCTCATTCGACATCTCATACCTGATCACAGAATTTCAAGTTATGCTTATCATCCGCAGACGGAAGGTCAAATAGAATAGACTATCCAATCTTTAGAAGACTTGTTGAGGGATTGTGTGTTGGATCATGGAGGTGTGTGGGATAGTCATTTATCGTTGATTGAGTTTACTTATAACAATAGTTTTCATGCCAGTATTGGTATTGCTCTGTATGAGGCATTGTATGGGAGGCGATGCAGGACTCCGTTATGTTGGTATGAATCAGGCGAGACTGTTGTGCTCAGAGACGACTGAAAAGATTAAGATGATTCAGGAAAGAATGAAGACTTCACAAAGTCGTCAGGAGAGTTATCATGATAAGAGGAGGAAAGCATTTGAATTCAAGAGGGAGATCTTGTGTTCTTGAGGGTTACCATAGTGACTGGTGTTGGGCGAGTTCTGAAGTCGAGAAAACTCACTCTGCATTTCATTGGACCATATCAGATTTTGCAAAGGGCCGAAGAGGTAGCATATCGGATTGTATTACCATCGTCACTTGTGAATTTTCATGATGTGTTTCATGTGTCACAGTTGAGGAAGTATATTTTAGATTCGTCGCATGTGATTCATATGGATAATGTTCGACTAAGAGATGATTTGACTGTAGAAGTTTTGCCAGTACGGATAGATGGTGGCGAGATGAAGCGATTAGAGGTAAAGAGATTACCTTAGTGAAGGTATTGTAGGGTGGACCAGCGGGTGATAGTTGGACTTGGAACAAGAAGATCAGATGAAGGAATCGTATCCGATGTTGTTTGCTTTAGGTACATTTTCGAGGACGAAAATTATAACACCCCAAATCTACCCGGCATAATTCATAAATCAGAGTTTTCAAAAATTCAACAACAATACAAGATGCTACATTTTTCAACTATAAAAACAACTTCATTGATTTTCATATATCAAGGATACATAACACTATCAATTATGATGAAACCATAACGTCAATTCTCATTCAATTCTTTGAAATAAAGCAACTTTTACAAATAGGCAGAGGATCCATAAATATTCAACTTTTTATCAGTTAACAACTTGTTCAACCTAACAACTTAGTAATAACACGTTTTTCATAGAAGAAACTTAAAACAACAACAACTAAATGTAAAAACAAAACAATTAAGCGTTCATCCCCCGAGTGTTATGTATCTGAGCAGCGACACCGACTTGACTACGAAAGTAGGCAACTCTAATCTGGAATACCTGCACGTTATCAATCAAGGTAACATTCAACATATAGAAAGGGGTGAGATATCGAACCATATAAACAAGAGTATGATAATTAATATGCTAGATAGAATCATACAATTTTCATACTATCCCACAATAACATATTACCAATCACCCCAATAATCAACATAATCATTATCAGCTTAGTTCACACATCAACATCACCAACTCCAACTATAAAATTAGCATACACACTTTCATCAACTTCGACGAACATATACAACATATTCAACTTCTTCAATATCAGCACAATCGACTTTACGAACATAAACATATAAACAACTCAGGCAATATAATCATATAATCAACTTATCCAACATAATCATATTATCAAATTATCCAAACATATTCATATAATCAACTTATCCAGCATGAACCACTTACTCAACGTAATCAACTTAAACCACATAAACCACTTAAATCTACATAAACAACTTATTCAACTTGAGCAACGTACACAACTTTATCAACGTAGGCAACAAGAACAACTTTATCAACTTAGCAACATAAACAACACAAATAACACAATTAATGCGACACGGAATGCGACTCGACTATGCATATGCATATGGTACCATTGGAGTAAAACTCCCAACTTAAAATATACCAGGTTATCGAGGTATCTGCAAGGCATAAGCCTTCAACTTAATAAATTTGCCAATCCAGGCCAACATGGTGAGCATCCGCTCTTACTTAGAAATGTAATAGATGCCATGAGACTAACAACACAACACATAAATGACGAACAACTCAAACAACATACTATTGCACCCCAAAATTTGCCCTCACAATACAAGACTTTGTGTGCTAAGAAGGTTCACAAGGTTCACAAGTTTCCCAATGTTTACAAGACCTTTCATGAGGTTCATGAAGTCTACAAGTCACTTTATGAAGGTTCACAAGGTTCACAAGTTTCCCAATGCTTTCAAGACCTTTCATGAGGTTCATGAAGTCTACAAGTTACTTTATGAAGGTTCACAAGGTTCACAAGATTCACAATGCTTACAAAACCTTTCATGAGGTTCATGAAGTCTACAAGTCACTTTATGAGGTTCACAAGGTTCACAAGGTTCACAATACCTCCCATGAGGTTCACAAGACATTTTATGATGGTTCACAAGGTTCACAAAATTCACAATTGGTCAGAAGAGTTAAAAATTCCCTCAGACAATGCACCTCCTAAGCAGTGCATCCAAAACTAGGGTTTTGACTTTAATCAGGCTAAATGGACTTCCAAGACTTCAAGTGAGCTTCATAACATCCTATATGTGTGTAAGAACCCCCATGACAAGTTTCAAGACTTTTCTCAAAAGTTTGCTCAGTCAGATGATCAGATAAGTCAAAATCAGTCAATGTAGTTAAAAAGTCAAACTGAGGTCAACTGTGGTCAAACCAAAGTCAAACTTCATGATTTTTTGCCAACATCAAGTATATGAAGTAAAATTCATCATTTGATCAAGGGTTGATCATGATTCATCAAGGAGATTCCAGATCATCAATAATCAGGAGTTTCTAAATTAGGGTTTCCTCAGTAAAAGTCAACTGAACTTTGACCAGCCATAACTTTCACATGCTTCATCACCAAGTATCCATCCAAAGCTCATTTTGAAGGAAATTGAATTCTCTACAACTTTGTGTCTCACAAGCCAAGCCCAAAAATGCTTCATTTGGAAGGTATGAGCTAAGACATTATAGGTCCTTTTGAAAGTCAACAAAAAGTCAACAACTTCAAAAGGGCATAACTTGAGAATGGTAAATGATATGTACATGAAACCAGTGGGGTTGGTTAGAGGACTCTTCAAGCTTTCCAAAATGTCCAAGAACACCCTCATAGCATTAAAATTGAAGGATATGTGCCCTTGCAAAGTTGGGAAATTTTTGAGTGGTGTATGAGGAAAATAGGGTCTTAAAACCATAATTCTTCAAATGGGCTGAACTTTTTGTGACCCAAGGTGTTCCATGACATCATGCACGAAATTTATTTAATATTTTCATAATTTTAGTTATTTTATTTTATTTATTATGATTTTTTATATTAAAAATCATTCTAAATTCAAATAAAATATAAAATATGAAGATTTAAAATATATTTTGATTCTAGAAGGTCATGAAAGTTAATTGGATCAAATTGATATGAGAATTATGGTGATTGTCTTAAAATAGTAAGGTTACATTCAAAAATATTTGAATTTTAAGACATGATCTTTTTCAATCTTCAATGATCAAAAAGTCCAAACAACCCAACAATTTTTTGACCTAATTTCATCTACTATAAATACATAAACACATCACAAGCATTGAAAATTTTTTGGCTGCCTCAAGAGTAAGTTTCAAATCTTCAAAAATTCATCAAAAATTCACAATTCAGATTCTTCCTTAGAGACTCTCTCTCAAGGCATTCTAAAGGTTGCAAAACACTCCTTGGACATCACTGAACCTATTCCAATCATCCTCATCATCTTCTTGCCAAATTCATATTCTTGCCTTTCTTTTGATTTTTTTGAATTTCAATGATTTACGTATGATTAATTGATTTTGATTACATAATATGTTTGTTTGGTTGTGTAGATGGTTTTTGGATAGTTGGATTTAAGTTCCGATGCAGGAATCATAGGGCACCATGGAGAACTAAACTATTGGTTAATATGCTGTAATCTATTTTCGTCGATACATCGAAGGCTGCAGTAGTGATAAACATTACAGGCTGACAGGTAAGTCAGGTAAGTACTACTGTTTCGATTTGCTCCGAATTTTTTCCAGAAATTCAGAAAAAAATCGACAAACAATACTCTTTTAGAATAGAATTCTAAAAGATTTCGACCCTCAAAATCGCAAATTCCTCTTTTTTCTATTTTATTTGATTTATTTTCTATTTTCATATTCTCAAAAAAATCTAAAAAAAATTGTGCGTTCTTTATTTGATTTTATTAGATTTTTAGCATCGTTTTAATATTTTTTAAATTTTATTTTAATCGCTTTTCTTATTTTTCATTATTTTAAAATCTGCAGCAATTTTATTTGATCCTGTTTATTTCTTTTTTTATTCTTCCAACAGTATATACCAAAAATAGGCCGGTGGGAGGAAAAAGATGGTGTGTGGCATGCGCTGATTGCCCTAGTGACAAAGACCTAAGGCCCACAACCTAGTGGCAAGGAACTGAGGTTTGGAGCATTTTGATGAAGAAACGTGGGTGTCCTAGTGGCAAAGAACTCAATGAAGCAAAAAGGGCAAACCCCCAATATTTTTGGTATCTCTAACTTTATTTTTCCCTTTTTCATCAAATTATGTATTTTCTTTGAATTTCCTTATTATTATTATTAAACTAATTTCTAAAAGATAAAACAAAATCTTTTTTTTTTTAAAACTTATATTTTTTTCATAAACCTTAATTTTTTCCCTAAACCTTAATTTTAAACCTAAATCTTAATTTTTTTCATAAACTTTAAACCCTGAAAATTTAGCCCTAATCTTTATCTTAAAACCCAAATTTCGCCATAATTTTTACCCTAAAATTTTTCCTAAACCTTAAATTTTTTTTCTCAAATATTAACCCTAATTTTTCTTCTTACCCTAAAAATTAACTTATTTTTCTAAACCCTAATTATTAATCCTTGTTTTTATTAATATGTAAATGACTTTAATATTTTGTTTATTATTATTAAATTTATTATATTTTCTTAATTAACTACTAAAAAATATTTCAATATTTATTTAACCTAAAAATAATTTTTCTTTTTAAATTCTTATTTTCTTTATTATTCTAACCATTATTATTGTTAATATTTTATTATTACTAATATTTGATTTTTGTGGTTTATTTATTATTCTTATTATATTTATTATTATTATTTTATTTTGATTATTATGTATCTGCTAAAGCCATGTAATAGTCGTAGGTTTATTCTTGTTTATATTTTATGTTTATAGATATTTTCATTGCGTGGTTAGTAACTATAGGGTGTGCATAACATGTTTGTGATTAAAATTAATTTAGAAAATTAATTAAATAAGATAAATACTTGAACATGAACACTCACACACGTAAGTCGATCTTTGATCGCCATCCTACACTTTCTAAGGTTACCTCTCATGTTGCCTATTTTTAAGGTCAAGTAAGGTGTCTAAAAGCAAGGTCCCTTCTTCTAAAATATCATCAAGTCCCTTTACGATTATAAGATCAAGTCCCTTCGATGTTGCCTTCGTAAATGATCTTGTCCCTTTCGAATAAAAGATGATAAGTCCCTACGAATTGCTAAAGACACCTTACAGTTGCCTAAACACAGATGACCCTTCACATGTCCCATACATCCAGGGTAATGACTACCTATTCCTTAATAATAGGGATAGTCTTACCATTTAAAGGATAAAGAACAGAAAGACTTAAACTTTAGGGTAGGTTCCTCATAATTACTTGCTCACTATTCAAAAACTTTTCAAACACTTCACACATTTCAAACAATTTTCAAAACAAAGGTTTATACGCATCCGTACATGGATCATTATAAACATTTAAGAAAATTTCTATTCACACACTACACATTTCAAAAACATTTTAAAGTGAGCTAAGTAACTAAGAGCCCATGGATAACCATGGATGTAAAGGGTGCTAACACCTTCCCTTTACATAACCTACCCCCCGGACCCAAAAATCTTTTAAAAGGTCTTTCCTGTTCTTTTATGCCTTTCCTTTGGATAAAATAAAAGTCGGTGGCGACTCTTGCTATCCGCAACATAACTAAAGTCAGTTCTCCCACCGTGTTACAGAACTGGCGACTCTGCTGGGGATTTAAATTTAAGAGGGGTATCCTTAGGAATTAGATCACTTAAATTGTTTGCCTTGTTTGCTTTACTTTACTTGTTGGGCTCTTATGTGTGAAAGGTCCTAACCCGGATCTAGTGTACCTTAGGTAAATGGCAATAGACCAAGGAAACTGTACGACGTATATCGATACGGTTGATCTGGTGGCCATAGTTAGTGTGACTTCTTGGTTGGTGCTTATGTTCCTTAAGTCAAGTTGAGGATAATATGAGGCTGCCATATGTTGTCAATGCACTAACTAACTCTTATAACCCTAGTTAACTCATCTTGGCCTTTAGAAAGTAGTGAGGTAACCGGCTTTGGTGCAGACTGAAGTTGGTTGACACTCGATACTACACTCATTGAGATCTTAAACTTGGAGGGTTTTGGTTGGCAAGTAAGTTGCCTACTGAACAACCACCCTTGTGAAGGATCAATGATATTGAGATCCCTTAGAACCTGGTTACTTTATAGGACAGGATGAACCATCTAACTTCAGGGGAGGGTACTTACCTTTGAACCTCATGCAAGCCTTTAAACCTAGGGCTATGGTGTGACTTGCTTGTGTGTGCCACATGTTTGTGATTGAGCATAACATCATGACATCATCATGCATCATAAGCATAGCATTTTCACTAACCATTTCAAGGACCAAAGGATTTATCTTTGTTCTTTGTTGCAGGTCATGGCTTCTGCTCGTAGAAACACCATCAGGATCAACTTTGTGGGAATACCTCCCAAGCTTAAAGAGTTGGTTTCTCAATTGTCTGATCATTCCCATTTCATCAAGAGACATGGCCACCTATTGGATCTAGTCACTTCAGGGTTCAATGAAGACATGATGAGTGTCCTGTTTCAGTTCTTTGACCCTAAGCACCACTGCTTTACATTCCCCGACTATCAGCTGGTTCCAACCATGGAGGAGTTCTCTAAACTTCTGGGCATACCTGTTCTTGATCAAAGACCCTTCACAGGCCTGGAGAAAGAGCTTAAACCAGAGGTTATTGCTGCAGCTCTACATCTGAAAAAATCTGACATTGTTCTAGAAACGAGAAGCGGAGTTAAAGGTATTCTTGCTAAGGTGTTAATGGATAAAGCTCAAGTGTTCTTGAAGGCCATGAGCTATGATGCTTTTGAGGAGATCTTAGCCTTGCTGATTTATGGCTTAGTATTGTTCCCCAATCCAGATCAGTTCATAGACATATTCCTGAGTCACAATCCAGTACCTACATTGCTTGGAGATATCCTACATTCTCTTCATACCCGTACTACAAGGGCAAGAGGAACTTTGATATGCTGCATACCTTTACTATCCAGGTGGTTTATTTCTCACCTTCCTCGCTCAGTAATGAAGAATGAGCAAGGGTTCAGATGGTCCAAGAGGATCATGTCACTTTCTCACTCAGACATCCATTGGTGCTCCAGATCTATGGAGAATGTCACCATTACTGACCGTTGTGGGGAGTTTCCTAATGTGCCACTTCTAGGCATAAGAGGGGGCATCACCTACAACCCCTCTCTAGCTTTACGACAGTTTGGTTACGCTCGGAGTGATGGCCCACGTGATATGTTGATTCAGGGCATTGTGTTTGACTACGACAACGATCTTCAAGGTTACCGTCAGAGATTCATACAAGCCTGGGGAAAAGTAAACAGGGTTGACAGCAAGACACTGGAGCCTAAGTACACTATTCCTATGGAGGCTTATCTCAGATGGGTGCGATCTCGTGCTCAGACTCTCATGATGCCATATCCTGCTATCCTGCCAGTTACCATGGAACCTGTTGCTGAAGGAGACACTGCTTATACCATCCTTCACCCAGACATGCCTACTGACATGGAAGACTTACAGAGATCCTGGATCCAATTGAAGGAGCAAAGGGATACTTTCGAGGCTCATTACAGAGCAAGCCAAGAAAGAATCCTGGAACTAACAAAGCAACTTCACGAGGAACGGAATCTCAACTCATACCTCAACACAAAGAGGAAACGTCCATGGGAGACTTAAAACCCCCATCTCTTGTATTTATTTCATTTCATTTTCTGTAAGCTCAAGAGGCAAAACAAATTTATTACTAATAAAAGTTTACCTTTTTGTTTGTTTAAGCAAATTTAAATCCTGCGGTCCTTGAAAACATTGCATACGCATTTACATTCCATATCACTGCATCACAGGTTTATAATTGTGCACAGGTTTCTCATCTTCTCGCTGTTTATTTCAGCAATGGCTCTTGAACAAACAGTTAAGGATCTCCAGGCACAAAATGCACAGTTCCAAGAGCTGATCCTGAACCTGACCAAGGGGCAGGATGAATTGAAGACACTGCTGGCTAAGAAGAAGAATCCTGAGGACAACAAGGATGATCAGCTGAAACAACTACAAGCTGAGATGACAGGAATGAGGATCCAGATGAATGGCCAGGTGGCTCTTATTCAAAGATTAGCTCAGGGGCAAGAAGAGCTAATAGAGTCAGGGATCTAATTGTCAGTGAACCTCCATTAAAACAAGCTGATTTGGTTGAAAGGAGGATGAGGATAAAAGAGGGTAAGAGACAGGTTGCCATTGATTATTCTTCAATTGAAGAAGAAAGACCTGATAAGGTTAATCCACCTCAACGCCAGAAATGTAGAAGGCAGTTTATCAAGTTCAGCACTCCAATGTCACAAGTTTTGCAATGCCTGTTGGAGATGAAGATGATTTCCTTGGAAAATTCTCCTAAAGATCCTAATACCTCTTCTCCTCGCTATAATCCCAAGGCAAGGTGTATGTATCACTCCAACTGTCCTGGACATGACACTAGTAACTGTTGGGCATTGAAGAATAAGATTCAAGACCTAATTGACGAAGGAATACTCGAGGTTACGCCAGAAGGCCAGGTTGAGTTCTTCTATCTTCCATCAAGCATCAAAGTTTCCAGATAACTGGAGTGACAAGTTTAGAGGAAGAGACTTTGAGAACATTTGAATTTTCATTTGTAATTTCTTTTATTTGTTTGAACACTTACTATTATGTTAAACTTTTGTTTTCATTAATGCATTGCATATGTTTGTCTTGAATTAATCCATTCGTTCCACTATATTTTGAATTATGCTTCTTATTTCTATCTTATGATATTTAACTCCTAATAAAGCTATAAGCCTGTAGAGGGAGGATGACGAAAACAATACCATAATATTAGGCAGTATGCTTTTGAACAGACTATGCTGACGATGTACAGGCATTGTTTCATTTCCTAAACAGTGGAGATATAAGGAAGTTAATCCCTAGTCAACCCTTTTGAGCCTATGAAGTAGGAGTTTTTTTATTCTCACAAATTAAAACCCTTATTCATAACCTGGGACAGGGTAGTTACTCGGTTAACTCAAATATGCCAATTATCTGTGTTGTATACAACTAATGATGGTTCTCTGTAATCATTAAACCTGACAGTCAATATCCAGCAAAAGAAAAAGCTCACTAAGTCAAAACCTATGAAGGAGACTTAGTAAAACATTAAGACATCCCGCTGACTGTAACCTTGAAATAAACAATTCAGGCAAAAAGAAGGGATAATAAAGTCAAAAGAGAAAAAAAAAGGGTCACTATGAATCCTCAACAAAGAAAGATGGCTAAATGTTCAAATAAATGTTGGGTTTCTGAACCATCACAAATGTCAGTGTTACAATTCCAAACTGCTATGGAACCTCAATGCATGAGTTAACTGAGCATAGGACTGAAGAACATCATGAAGATTGGGTTGGGTACAAATAAAATTTGAGCCTTTATCCTTTGTTTCTTAAACCGTGAACCAGGCCACGTTATAACCCTTTAAAAGTCCTAACTGAAGCATGGTTAGTTCAAAAGCGTACTGCTACAAAAGGTATCCTGACTCCTTTAGGGCTTATTATAAAACTTGAGTTGATATCACAGTTTTCACAAGAATTGTTTTTCTAAAATAGCTCTTTTTCAAAATTTCAAGACAGACATAAGCATTGCATTTTTTAATATATTTGTTTGCATATACCTGAGTGTTTGACAAATGGAGAAACTTACAGGATGAATGTTCAATGAACCAAAGTCCTTCAAATGAACAAAGTTGCTTCCTGGATCAAAGTCCATGTATACAAATGGGCATAGTCATTATCTCCCAATCAAGGGGCAGGCCATGATACTGCCTAACTCATGTGAGGCAATCAGGACAGGATTCAGTTATGTTTAAGTATCTAGGGGCAGATCCCCACATCTGTCTAAATTACTGAGGATAACATTACAAAGTTCATAATGCCAGGGGCATAGTCACTGTTTCCCAGTCAAGGGGCATACCAACTTACTGTTCAATTCATTTGGGGCAATCAGGTCCAGATTCAACAATGCTTAATAGCCAGAAGCAGCTCTCCTCATATATGTGAATTTCATGATGTCAGGGGCATATTGTTGTGAAACACTCTGCTTATTTTTCTTGAGGTAACTACATTCAGATACTTCCATTATGGTATAATTCCTCCTCAACCAAGGGGCAATGCTTTCTCTTCAAATATAATACCCGGAGCGCATATGGTCCATCACAATTTGAAGACACGTTCCTCTCATTGTATTACCTTGATATTGGATTCTCAGCAGAAGCCATTGTGGAAATTAATTATCTACGCCAGTAGCATCAGATGGTGTCAGTATCAAGTCTTCAGATCCAGCTATGAGAATTGTTGGAAGGTATTCAGGAAAGTTAAAAATTTCAGGAGCTCCAAATCCAATTGGTTATACACTCTCGAAGTTGAAACAATTCTGTTTTCAAGTTCAGCTTTACTTTTCCCTCTGAATCCAGATCTACTTTTACCCTAAGCGAAACGTCCATTAGTTGTGTTTAAATGTATGTATGCTTAATATGATTGATGTTTACCAGAAATGCATGAAAACGCAGTAATAGTATTTACCAAGGACGAACGAGGGAAGGATTTCAACGAAGCTTCACTGGTTCATCTTTACAAAAAAGCTACAAACCCTCAGTAGGACAAATCCATCTTCATAAAGTCACATCTCCCCTGGAATTTATATCCATCTCTTTTATCCTCATACGGATATACGGGAATTTACTTTCCAATAAGAGTACGACGAACGAAGACGGGAGGTTATATCTACCCTACTATCAAACGAAGACAAAGGTTATGTATACTTTACTATCCCTAGCAGACGGGAGGTTATCTATACCTTGCTATCCCCAGCATACGGGAGGTTATGTATAATATATTATCAAACAAGATGGGAATAAGTTCCTCATATCCTTCAACAACGAATCGGGATTTATTTTCCCAGGCCAGCAGTTGTTATACGAAGATATCCAGACGCTTCCGGCAGTATCATATCATACATACATCATTTCCATCATACCATAACATACATATCCATAAATACATAATACATTTACTTAGGTGCATCATACTATGCATGCATACATATAACATAAACTAACATTCTCCTTGCAGGAAGGTTATATGCAGATAAAGTTATATCAACAATTCACAACAGATCAGAAGTGATCCATACACTACTCAAGATGTCCTTGAATAGCAGGCAAACGGTCTGTAAAAAGATCCATTCCCTGGTTCAAGACATTTTTCAGAAGAACAAATCCTGACGTTCTTTTGACCCTTAAGAGCAAATCCTGACGCTCTTTTGGCCCCTTGTTCAAGACTTTTTCAGAAGAACAAATCCTGACGTTCTTTTGACCCTTAAGAGCAAATCCTGACGCTCTTTTGGCCCCTTGTTCAAGACTTTTTCAGAAGAACAAATCCTGACGTTCTTTTGACCCTTAAGAGCAAATCCTGACGCTCTTTTGGCCCCTTGTTCAAGACTTTTTCAGAAGAACAAATCCTGACGTTCTTTTGACCCTTAAGAGCAAATCCTGACGCTCTTTTGGCCCCTTGTTCAAGACTTTTTCAGAAGAACTAATCCTGACGTTCTTTTGACCCTTAAGAGCAAATCTTGACGCTCTTTTGGCCCCTTGTTCAAGACTTTTTCAGAAGAACAAATCCTGACGTTCTTTTGACCCTTAAGAGCAAATCCTGACGCTCTTTTGGCCCCTTGTTCAAGACTTTTTCAGAAGAACAAATCCTGACGTTCTTTTGACCCTTAAGAGCAAATCCTGACGCTCTTTTGGCCCCTTGTCCAAGACTTTTTCAGAAGAACAAATCCTGACGTTCTTTTGACCCTTAAGAGCAAATCCTGACGCTCTTTTGGCCCCTTGTCCAAGACTTTTTCAGAAGAACAAATCCTGACGTTCTTTTGACCCTTAAGAGCAAATCCTGACGCTCTTTTGACCCCTTGTTCAAGACTTTTTCAGAAGAACAAATCCTGACGTTCTTTTGACTCTTAAGAACAAATCCTGACGTTCTTTTGACCTTAGAGAGTAGGCAAACGGTCTGTACAAAGGTCCGCTCCCTAGTCCAAGATATTTCCAGAAGAGATAATCGCCACGAAGATTTATTTCTACTGGTCCATTCAACAATTCAAATCATGTTGCATAAATGATTCAGAGACGGCCTATACAAAGACCTAGTACTGAGATCCAGTATCAACACAAAGCTATCATCATATCCAGTTCTTTAGATGGCATCTCTAAGCCCATCTCCAGTTCTTCCAAGTGGCATCTTTAAGCCCACTCAAGTATATTCAACTAGCCATCTGTATTACTCTACGCACTGGTGAGTGCAAATTTTTGGGCTTTTGTGTTCAATCCCCTTCAACCTTCCAGGTCACGACTGGCAAATATACCAATCTAACCCCTCAGGTTTCAGAAAATTGAACAGGGGCAGCTGTTGCACCCCAAAATTTGCCCTCACAATACAAGACTTTGTGTGCTAAGAAGGTTCACAAGGTTCACAAGTTTCCCAATGTTTACAAGACCTTTCATGAGGTTCATGAAGTCTACAAGTCACTTTATGAAGGTTCACAAGGTTCACAAGTTTCCCAATGCTTTCAAGACCTTTCATGAGGTTCATGAAGTCTACAAGTTACTTTATGAAGGTTCACAAGGTTCACAAGATTCACAATGCTTACAAAACCTTTCATGAGGTTCATGAAGTCTACAAGTCACTTTATGAGGTTCACAAGGTTCACAAGGTTCACAATACCTCCCATGAGGTTCACAAGACATTTTATGATGGTTCACAAGGTTCACAAAATTCACAATTGGTCAGAAGAGTTAAAAATTCCCTCAGACAATGCACCTCCTAAGCAGTGCATCCAAAACTAGGGTTTTGACTTTAATCAGGCTAAATGGACTTCCAAG
Source organism: Lathyrus aphaca (assembly GCA_963966055.1). Classification (NCBI taxonomy): domain Eukaryota; kingdom Viridiplantae; phylum Streptophyta; class Magnoliopsida; order Fabales; family Fabaceae; genus Lathyrus; species Lathyrus aphaca. The sequence continues at coordinate 627,378,855 of OZ014519.1, forward strand.
ACTTCAAGTGAGCTTCATAACATCCTATATGTGTGTAAGAACCCCCATGACAAGTTTCAAGACTTTTCTCAAAAGTTTGCTCAGTCAGATGATCAGATAAGTCAAAATCAGTCAATGTAGTTAAAAAGTCAAACTGAGGTCAACTGTGGTCAAACCAAAGTCAAACTTCATGATTTTTTGCCAACATCAAGTATATGAAGTAAAATTCATCATTTGATCAAGGGTTGATCATGATTCATCAAGGAGATTCCAGATCATCAATAATCAGGAGTTTCTAAATTAGGGTTTCCTCAGTAAAAGTCAACTGAACTTTGACCAGCCATAACTTTCACATGCTTCATCACCAAGTATCCATCCAAAGCTCATTTTGAAGGAAATTGAATTCTCTACAACTTTGTGTCTCACAAGCCAAGCCCAAAAATGCTTCATTTGGAAGGTATGAGCTAAGACATTATAGGTCCTTTTGAAAGTCAACAAAAAGTCAACAACTTCAAAAGGGCATAACTTGAGAATGGTAAATGATATGTACATGAAACCAGTGGGGTTGGTTAGAGGACTCTTCAAGCTTTCCAAAATGTCCAAGAACACCCTCATAGCATTAAAATTGAAGGATATGTGCCCTTGCAAAGTTGGGAAATTTTTGAGTGGTGTATGAGGAAAATAGGGTCTTAAAACCATAATTCTTCAAATGGGCTGAACTTTTTGTGACCCAAGGTGTTCCATGACATCATGCACGAAATTTATTTAATATTTTCATAATTTTAGTTATTTTATTTTATTTATTATGATTTTTTATATTAAAAATCATTCTAAATTCAAATAAAATATAAAATATGAAGATTTAAAATATATTTTGATTCTAGAAGGTCATGAAAGTTAATTGGATCAAATTGATATGAGAATTATGGTGATTGTCTTAAAATAGTAAGGTTACATTCAAAAATATTTGAATTTTAAGACATGATCTTTTTCAATCTTCAATGATCAAAAAGTCCAAACAACCCAACAATTTTTTGACCTAATTTCATCTACTATAAATACATAAACACATCACAAGCATTGAAAATTTTTTGGCTGCCTCAAGAGTAAGTTTCAAATCTTCAAAAATTCATCAAAAATTCACAATTCAGATTCTTCCTTAGAGACTCTCTCTCAAGGCATTCTAAAGGTTGCAAAACACTCCTTGGACATCACTGAACCTATTCCAATCATCCTCATCATCTTCTTGCCAAATTCATATTCTTGCCTTTCTTTTGATTTTTTTGAATTTCAATGATTTACGTATGATTAATTGATTTTGATTACATAATATGTTTGTTTGGTTGTGTAGATGGTTTTTGGATAGTTGGATTTAAGTTCCGATGCAGGAATCATAGGGCACCATGGAGAACTAAACTATTGGTTAATATGCTGTAATCTATTTTCGTCGATACATCGAAGGCTGCAGTAGTGATAAACATTACAGGCTGACAGGTAAGTCAGGTAAGTACTACTGTTTCGATTTGCTCCGAATTTTTTCCAGAAATTCAGAAAAAAATCGACAAACAATACTCTTTTAGAATAGAATTCTAAAAGATTTCGACCCTCAAAATCGCAAATTCCTCTTTTTTCTATTTTATTTGATTTATTTTCTATTTTCATATTCTCAAAAAAATCTAAAAAAAATTGTGCGTTCTTTATTTGATTTTATTAGATTTTTAGCATCGTTTTAATATTTTTTAAATTTTATTTTAATCGCTTTTCTTATTTTTCATTATTTTAAAATCTGCAGCAATTTTATTTGATCCTGTTTATTTCTTTTTTTATTCTTCCAACAGTATATACCAAAAATAGGCCGGTGGGAGGAAAAAGATGGTGTGTGGCATGCGCTGATTGCCCTAGTGACAAAGACCTAAGGCCCACAACCTAGTGGCAAGGAACTGAGGTTTGGAGCATTTTGATGAAGAAACGTGGGTGTCCTAGTGGCAAAGAACTCAATGAAGCAAAAAGGGCAAACCCCCAATATTTTTGGTATCTCTAACTTTATTTTTCCCTTTTTCATCAAATTATGTATTTTCTTTGAATTTCCTTATTATTATTATTAAACTAATTTCTAAAAGATAAAATAAAATCTTTTTTTTTTTTAAAACTTATATTTTTTTCATAAACCTTAATTTTTTCCCTAAACCTTAATTTTAAACCTAAATCTTAATTTTTTTCATAAACTTTAAACCCTGAAAATTTAGCCCTAATCTTTATCTTAAAACCCAAATTTCGCCATAATTTTTACCCTAAAATTTTTCCTAAACCTTAAATTTTTTTTCTCAAATATTAACCCTAATTTTTCTTCTTACCCTAAAAATTAACTTATTTTTCTAAACCCTAATTATTAATCCTTGTTTTTATTAATATGTAAATGACTTTAATATTTTGTTTATTATTATTAAATTTATTATATTTTCTTAATTAACTACTAAAAAATATTTCAATATTTATTTAACCTAAAAATAATTTTTCTTTTTAAATTCTTATTTTCTTTATTATTCTAACCATTATTATTGTTAATATTTTATTATTACTAATATTTGATTTTTGTGGTTTATTTATTATTCTTATTATATTTATTATTATTATTTTATTTTGATTATTATGTATCTGCTAAAGCCATGTAATAGTCGTAGGTTTATTCTTGTTTATATTTTATGTTTATAGATATTTTCATTGCGTGGTTAGTAACTATAGGGTGTGCATAACATGTTTGTGATTAAAATTAATTTAGAAAATTAATTAAATAAGATAAATACTTGAACATGAACACTCACACACGTAAGTCGATCTTTGATCGCCATCCTACACTTTCTAAGGTTACCTCTCATGTTGCCTATTTTTAAGGTCAAGTAAGGTGTCTAAAAGCAAGGTCCCTTCTTCTAAAATATCATCAAGTCCCTTTACGATTATAAGATCAAGTCCCTTCGATGTTGCCTTCGTAAATGATCTTGTCCCTTTCGAATAAAAGATGATAAGTCCCTACGAATTGCTAAAGACACCTTACAGTTGCCTAAACACAGATGACCCTTCACATGTCCCATACATCCAGGGTAATGACTACCTATTCCTTAATAATAGGGATAGTCTTACCATTTAAAGGATAAAGAACAGAAAGACTTAAACTTTAGGGTAGGTTCCTCATAATTACTTGCTCACTATTCAAAAACTTTTCAAACACTTCACACATTTCAAACAATTTTCAAAACAAAGGTTTATACGCATCCGTACATGGATCATTATAAACATTTAAGAAAATTTCTATTCACACACTACACATTTCAAAAACATTTTAAAGTGAGCTAAGTAACTAAGAGCCCATGGATAACCATGGATGTAAAGGGTGCTAACACCTTCCCTTTACATAACCTACCCCCCGGACCCAAAAATCTTTTAAAAGGTCTTTCCTGTTCTTTTATGCCTTTCCTTTGGATAAAATAAAAGTCGGTGGCGACTCTTGCTATCCGCAACATAACTAAAGTCAGTTCTCCCACCGTGTTACACATACCACAACAACGTAACACCTTAAATTCAACATGATTCAACTTTGACCATAGGTCTACAACTTTCAACGTTGGTCCTACGACCTACAACTTTAACATCAATAACTCGAATAATCAACATGGATCCTTCGACCTTCAACTTAAAAATACCCAAATATCGGGACAATACGACATAAGCACCTATACTAGAAAATTCACATGTTCAAGACTAATTAACAAAATATACCTACTAAAATCACCTATTTATTATTCCGAACTAACTCGACAATTTTCGTTAAATTCCGGATAACTAATTTCTCCGCTTAAATTCACTTATTCGGCTAAACAGACAAACTTCATTGTTTTATACTCCACGACTATTACTAATCAATTTTACAAATTATGTTCAATTTCCAACTTACTGATACCAACACATCATACTTCCAATAATACTATCATAAGAATTCAACCACGATACAAAAATACCCACACCTGTTAAACCTCATGTTACTGATTTCTTAATTTTGTCTCTCCTAATGATCTGCTAAAATATGCTACTGCTATACTCCACCTCTTACAACCCAATTAGAATTATTATTTAATTATACTAAATATGTTTATACACATGTCACACTATAATTAATACTTAGTATAATATTGTTAAGAATAATATTCCTTTAATTATATTCTTATTATAAAATTAGTGAGACATTATTATATTGTTATTCCTTTAAACTAAAAAGTGACGTACTACACTATTAAATTTATGACAAGCCACAGCCTGTGTCGTAGCTCTACGGCCTGCGCCATATTTTGTATCATTTCTTTTTGTCATTATCTTGGTGGCCTGCGCCACAAATTAATTAAATCTGGGTGGCCTGCGCCACCCCAATGCTTGTGATGGGTGTGGCATACGCCACCCCCCCCCCCTTCGGTACGAGTTTCATCCCCAAATTAATTTGCTTCCAGCAACCGATTAAACCACAACAAAATTAATGAATTGATTATAAAATCGTTACAACAACTTAATTTCTTTTTCACGAAAAATTCAAACCACTCAATCAAAATCAAATTAATACCCAACAACATAAAAAATCATGTAATTCTAATCCCGCATAATAATTATCATAATCCCAAGTATAAAGTTCGAACTCCACCCTTACCTTAAATTGATGGCCGTTTCGAATCTCTGATCGACTTTCCGATCTGGCTTCCGATGGCGACTTCTCGTAACCGCTTTCTCCACTTTTCCTCGTTCTCCAATTTTACTCGTTCTAACTTTTCCACGTTCCATTTTTCTCAACTTCTCCTCTTGACTAATTCTCCTTTTTATTTTTATTTTTATTATAATCATTATTATAATAATTCAAACTTAATTGGGCTTTCTAGTCCGCACCCCACGACTTCTACCATCCACGCCACAACTAGGCCCGCTTAAATAAATACTCTCATAATTCCATAATATTAATTCTAAAATTATTTCTCCCGACTAATTACCGACTATCAAATAAATTGCCCAAACTACCAAATCAACTATAAACACAAAGTATCCAATTTTATTATCCACAACTTAAACCAACTTATTTAATAAATTCAACTTGAATCAACTTATAAACATCAACGAATTATTCTGATATTTCGGAAATCAACTTAAATCAACTTCGAATACACAAAACATCGCAAATCAACACAACACAATACACTTATATTTAATTAAATAATTAATTAAATAAACAGGCGTTACAACTCTCCCCCACTTAGAATATTTTCGTCCTCGAAAATTTATCCGATTCAACTACCCCAACTACTTATTTATTCCGACTAATCAAGTCTCGTCCTTGAAAGTCAAGCCCACTTATAATACAAACAACAATTCATAACATCAACGTTAACAACAACACAAACAACAATCAAGCAATACACTTGACAACCATTAACACAACACAACGAGTAACCAACTTAAAACTTAGAACACATCAACACAAGAACACCCAACTTAAACACAACATCAACTCAATCAACTATCAATATCTCAACTCATTCACATAAGAACAACAACACTACAACACGCATTCGCTGCGCACTCTGAGTCTATACCCAGCTTATAATCACTAAAATCGACATATCAACAAAGCCTTCGACTTATTCCCTTGGAAATTTCTTTCCAACAGGTATTCTAACTCTTGTAGTTACATAATTCTTCCAACTTAGGTCCATAAGACAACAACTTTGAATGTTCGACGTAATTACAACGGTGACTACTTCCCAATCTTGAATGAGATGTGCTTACACTTTCCAATTATTCTAAACATAACTACAAATTTACTATCTCTTAACAACACGTCTTTCACAAATCATCTTAATCACGCAACATCATTATAACAACATAAGGTACAAGGGTCCAACGAATCTCCACAAGATAACTCGTACCCTTTGCTTCCAACTAATTCAACTTACCGAATACTTGATTCTTACTCAAGCCGACACGACTTCTTCATCAATTCTTATCTGAATCAACATAACCAAACGACTCTTCTTGTTCCAACCATAAATTGCACCTTAATAAACCAACTTATAAATTCACTTCTCGTAATACTTTGCAACTTAACTCATCATCAGAACAACATTCAAATCCTTCAGAGTTCGACTACGAATTTTCTTATTACAATTCAATCTAAGCGCAAATTCATACTATCATCTTTAAATCCAACTAATACTCTCATATAATAACCTGCATCAACAAAACAACTAACACTCAAACACTCGGCTTGACTTTAACCAATTCAACATACATACTATACTAGTTGGCATGACATATCTATCCATCAATTATAATTTCGTCTGCTATCAACAATAGATTAAGGGTGATCAGTTCCTCAATTTGTCAATAGACATCCGACAACCATAACAGTGGTAAAAAATCATCATTATCCAACGCAATAGTGTATTTCAACTTGTGCCCAGAGTCTGTAAACATAATGCTCCGCCAACTCTCTACGGCTTCTCAACTCCTTCTGGTTCTCCTTAATTCCATTTTCGTCAATGATACAAAACATCTGAAATCCAGTACACATTCTATTATGTACATTCATAGTACCACAAGACTTTCAAAATCCCTCTAACACCGGCGTCGCTACAACAAGTACCATCCAAAGCGGTTTGCTCCAAATACAACTTTCAACCAAGTTAAAACTCGTAACAACACTAATCAAACATCCATCTTATTTTCAACATAACCATCATCTAACATCGACACTTTAATCTTCCTTATTCAACCTAAATTGCATATCTATGCGTTCTCCTATACTTTTTCATTCATTCTAATACCGGCATATTATACCTATCAACATTCCACACTTGTCTTCATCTTTCCAAATATTTCAGCAATAAACGCTCAACCTCGAACACAATTTTCTCTTCCAATAAAAACCTCCAACTCACGAAATTATATTCTAACTTGAAGAGAATTTTGTGCAGATTCCATAACTTCAAAAATTTCTTGAATTCGACTTACGAGTAAAAATTTATCCTCCTTGCAATGGGACTGGTCAACAATTCCCGTATGCAGAATTTCTCAAAAATCAGCAGCAGACTCAACTATTAAAATGCGCTTATCTCTCTCATCATAAACCTCCTGAATGCAAATCTTACATGAAAACTGTAGGGAATTCCGTAAGTTTTCCAAAAAGTCCAAAACTGCTTCAATCTGAATCACGGTTAAAAATTTATGCCACTTCTCGTGACAGTTGCTCCAAGATTGCAAAAACCATAATTTTGAGATTGATGAATATAAATACCATCTCTCCCCCTCTTGCTTCCAAGTTCTACTAAAATCTTGCTCTACATCCAACTTCGTAATTTACTCGACTTTAATCCAACTACACTCAAGGCGTAGGGATCTACCGGCATGATCCTTCAACTTGATCCATCAACGTGTCTTTTCATTTGGAATAAATCCTCTTTCTCAAACAATCTCCATCCAAAATTCTACGCACTACTCAACCCGACCGATGCGAATCTATGAATCTATGCTCTCGCCGGTCCGCAACAACATCTCTTTGACAACTTTGCATCTTGCAATCAACATCAACTTGAACTGACTTCAACATTCCAACAACTGTCTGGGAGTCAAGCTTCTCCCCCCACTTATTTCCAACCAACACCTGTAGACAACGACTAGAAACTATCAACAAGTACGACAGTGTTTTAAACACATGTCACGTACTAAGGGATTAACAACACTAGACAACATTGGCCGGACGGACCAACCTGCTCTGATACCACTAATGTAACACCCCAAATCTACCCGGCGTAATTCATAAATCAGAGTTTTCAAAAATTCAACAACAATACAGGATGCTACATTTTTCAACTATAAAAACAACTTCATTGATTTTCATATATCAATGATACATAACACTATCAATTAGGATGAAACCATAACGTCAACTCTCATTCAATTCTTTGAAATAAATAAACTTTTACAAATAGGCAGCGGATCCACAAATATTCAACTTTTTATCAGTTAACAACTTGTTCAACCCAACAACTTAGTAATAACATGTTTTTCATAGAAGCAACTTAAAACAACAACAACTAAATGTAACAACAAAACAATTAAGTGTTCATCCCCCCGAGTTTTATGTATCAGAGCAACGACACCGACTTGACTACGAAAGTAAGCAACTCTAATCTGGAATACATGCACGTTACCAATCAAGGTAACATTCAACATATAGAAAGAGGTGAGATATTGAACCATATAAACAAGAGTATGATAATTAATACGCTAGATAGAATCATACAATTTTCATACTATCCCACAACAACATATTACCAATCACCCCAACAATCAACATAATCATTATCAGCTTAGTTCACACATCAACATCACCAACTCCAACTATAAAATTAGCATACACACCTTCATCAACTTCGACGAATATATACAACATATTCAACTTCTTGAATATCAACACAATCGACTTTACGAACATAAACATATAAGCAACTCAGGCAACATAATCATATAATCAACTTATCCAACATAATCATATGATCAACTTATCCAAACATATTCATATAATCAACTTAGCAACATAATCAACTTATCCAGCATGAACCACTTACTCAACGTAATCAACTTAAACCACATAAACAGTGGCGGAGCCAGATAAAAAATAAAGGGATGGCCGCTAATGTGAAATAAAGATTATAAATAAAAATAAAAATAATATTTTATATAAAAGATTTAAGTTAACATAAATATAGAGTTGAATATCAAAAAATTAAACAACATAATTTTAAAATACCTTAAAATAACGCTTTACGCGTTCCAAGTGACTTGAAATCATCAATAATAGACTCAGAACTAATGCTTGCACTAATCTCCCTTTCAATATATACTGTCATGCTATCTCCTAAAAAACCAGCATCCATCTTGTTTCTAAACTTAGTCTTGATAATTTTCATTGCTGAAAAAGACCTCTCAGTTGTGGTCGTAGAAACCGGAAGACTCATGATAAGACGGAGTACTCTGTCAATCAAAAAGTAAATTTCGGCCTGTCTAGTTGCAACCAAACATGAACATAGTTCTTGAATAGTGGATAAATTATTCAAATATGATTCTTTGCGAGCAATAAAAAGAAAATGTTGGAGTTGACATTTCAAATTATTCTTCTCTTGATCACTAAAATCCATAGGATAATATTTCTCAACAAGAGAACAAATAGTATCAATGTTAAAAGCTTTATATCCATCCTTGGGAGACAAGGCACAAGAAAGTGTTAACAAATCCATTGATTGCTCACTAAATCTGCTATCCAACTCTTGTAACTGTTTGTCAATGGTACTGAAAAAGATTTCAACTTTAAAGTAATTTTGAATTGTAACTTGATTCTCTTCAAGACGGCATCGTCCAAATCTTGTTGTTGAATGAATATCATTAACATCATGAATCTCAATACTATGCTTTTTGCAAAATGATCTCACTTTAGTAAACAATATATCCCAACCATTTTCTCTCAAGTCTTGAATCAAACCCTTTGTTGAGTGAACCAAGTGCATAACATTAACTACATCTTGATTTTGTTTTTGTAAGGCTTGACAAAGCATATCTATTATCCCCATAATTTCTTTCATCAAGTGCAATATAAATATAAAATCAAATGCCTTCAAGTAATTATAAGACCTATCAGCATCCCCGTGTGTAGCATAACTTCCTCTTTCTTTTGCAATTTTTTTTAAAACTGAACAAGTTGCTTCATACATGTTTATCAAGCTACAAATAGAATTGTAATGTGATCCCCAACGAGTATCTCCCGCTCGTTTCAAAGTACCAAATGGATTTGCACATTTACTAGTTACAATCTCATTAATCTCTAATAAATATGCAATTTCTTCTAATTGGGCCGCTTGTAACTCATCATGGCGCTTCGTAGAAGAACAAACAACATTGACAAAAAAAAAAGCTTCTCAAAGAATTGATGAATTGATTTTACCTCTCTTGATGATGTAACCAATGCGAGTTGCAATCGATGAGAAAAACAATGAACATAGTATGCATAAGGACAATCCTTCATAAAAAGTGCTTGTAAACCATTCCATTCTCCTCTCATGTTGCTAGCACCATCATACCCTTGGCCATGAATGTTAGAAGCATCAAGGTTATGTCGAAAAAGTATATCACATATTGCTTCCTTAAGAGTTAAAGATGTGGTATCTTTAACATGTGCCACATCAAAAAATCTCTCTTGTATCAAACCAACTTTATCAACAAATCTTAATACAAGAGCCATTTGTTCCTTTTTTGACTCATCACGAGCTTCATCCACAACGATACAAAATTTGGAATCACCAATTTCCTCACGAATATGCTTTTTCACCCTACTAGAAAGAATTTGCAAGAGTTCTTTTTGAATTTGATGTGAAGTATACTTACAATTTTGTGGAGCATTTTCTAAAACAACTTTTTCAATTTCATCATTGTAAGATGCTAATAGTTTTAACAACTCAAGAAAGTTTCCTTGATTTCTTGAATTGCTAGTTTCGTCATGACCCCTAAAAGCACAAGCTTGAAGTGTTAACCAACACATAGTGTCAATTGAAGTCTTGAGACGTAGCCGGTTATTCATTCTTTGACTTGAATTTTGTACTTGAATAATATTTCTAATATGACCATCTTGATTCAACAAGTCTTGACAAGCTTGCATTGCATTGTTGTCTGGTGAGCAAGGATTATTTCCTATGTGTTTAAGAAATGAACATTTCTTTCCATTCCTAACTTTCTTCCAATTTCTGAAACCTATAGAAATGAAGACATGTGATCCGGGATGTCCACTAGGTTTTTTGCTAAAAAGGTAACATGGTAAGCAATATGCAGCATCTTCGGATGGTGAATATTCTAACCATGATGGAAATATGCTAAACCAAGTATATTAAAACCTTCTTGGATGATCCTCATTACCGGATAAAGGATAATTTTCTAAATGAATTTGATATGGACCCCATTTTAGATAAGCTCGTTGTATTGCATCCACTTGATTTGGTGGATATTGCCAAATCGGAGGACGCTTTCCAGGATCACGTTCCAAAAAAATTTCAAAGCCATGAGGTTCTTCAATTATTGGATTCTTAAGAATTGTATCAGGTTCTGATGTCGGGATTATAATTTCTTCATCTCTCTCTTCTCTTTCAATTTCACATGCTTTTCTCTTGAAAAAAGAATCAATTTTTCAAGTAAGAATGTAAAATTGAAAATCAAATTTTCTATTTTCCCATTCATTAATATACGACACTTGTTGTAGTCATATATAAACAATGTAGTCATATAGAAACAATGTCAATATTATAATTTATAAAAATATTATTAAATTCAATCTCATTAAATTTCTCCATAGAAACAATATGCTTACTGACAGTGACATTGTGGTTAAATTATTTCTCCATTGTTGTCGAATGCCAAGTTTTCTACAAATCATAAATCTAAACATTGCTAAATCATAAATCTAACATCCATAAATTAAGAAAATGTATAATCACTAGTACTACCCCTCTTAACACTCTTAAAGGAAGAAGAAGATAAAATCTCTAAAAACATAAACAACAATACAAAAAGGAAGAAATAGACATTTTGGAACAAAGAAGATTGCAAGAGTTGTTCCAATTTTCAACGGCACCGGCAACGATGAACGGTTTGATTTTGACGGTTTTCTGCTTCTGCAATTTCAATCAATTTTTATCGTAACCTAATTTCCTAAACAAAACTGAACGGTAATGAATAGTGAAAGATGGAAAAGAAATTTTAATTTAAAACAGGGCTATTTTTGTATTTTCTAATATATGATTTTTTTTATAAATAAAATTAAAGGGGGGGCCATGGCCTTCATATGCACACCCCCCCCCCCCCCCCGTCTCCGCCACTGCACATAATCCACTTAAATCTACATAAATAACTTATTCAACTTGAGCAACGTACACAATTTTATCAACGTAAGCAACAAGAACAACTTTATCAACTTAGCAATATAATTAATGCGACACAGAATGTGACTCGACTGTGCATATGCATGTGGTACCATTGGAGTAAAACTCCCAACTTAAAATATACCAGGTTATCGAGGTATCTGCAAGGCATAAGCCTTCAACTTAATAAATTTGTCAATCCAGACCAACGGGGTGAGCATCCGCTCCAACTTAGAAATGCAATAGATGCCATGAGACCAACAACGAACAACTCAAACAACATACCACAACAACGTAACAACTTAAAGTCAACATGATTCAACTTTGGCCATAGGCCTACAACTTTCAACGTTAGTCCTACGACCTACAACTTTAACATCAACATTGGTCTTACGACCTACAACTCGGATAATCAACATGGATCCTTCGACCTTCAACTTAAAAATACTCAAATACCGGGACAACACGACATAAGCACCTATACTAGAAAATTCACACGTTCAACACTAATTAACAAAATACACTGAATAAAATCACTTATTTATTATTCCGAACTATGTCTACAATTTTCGTTAAATTCCGGACAACTAATTTCTCATCCTTGAAAGGCAAGCCCACTTATAATACAAACAACAATTCATAACATCAACGTTAACAACAACACAAACAGCAATCAAGCAATACACTTGACAACCATCAACACAACACAACGAGTAACCAACTTACAACTTAGAACACATCAACATAAGAACACCCAACTTAAACACAACATCAACCCAATCAACTATCAACATCTCAGCTCATTCACATAAAAACAACAACACTACAACACGCGTTCGCTGCGCACTCTAATTACTTACAAAATACCAAGTTTACTAAGTCTATCCCCAGCTTATAATCACTAAAATCAACATATCAACAAAGACTTCGACTTATTCCCTTGGAAATTTCTTTCCAACAGGTATTCTAACTCTTGTAGTTACAGAATTCTTCCAACTTAGGTCCATAAGACAACAACTTTGAATGTTCGACGTAATTACAACGGTGACTACTTCCCAATCTTGAATGAGATGTGCTTACACTTTCCAATTATTCTCAACATAACTACAACTTTACTATCTCTTAACAACACGTCTTTCGCAAATCATCTTAATTATGCAACATCATTACAACAACATAAGGTACAAGGGTCCAACGATTCTCCCATCTAATTACCGACTATCAAATAAATCACCCATACTACCAAATCAATATAATCAACAATAAACACAAAGTATCCAATATTATTATCCACAACTTAAACCAACTTATTTAATAAATTCAACTTGAATCAACTTATGAACATCAACGAATTATTCTGATATTTCGGAAATCAACTTAAATCAACTTCGAATACACAAATCATCGCAAATCAACACAACACTATACACTTATATTTAATTAAATAATTAATTAAATAAATGGGCGTTACAAAAATTCTTAAGTGGGGGAGAGTTGTAATACCCCAAAGTCAATTTTTGATTTAATTGATATGTTTCTTGTGAATTTTAATGAATTTGTAGATGATTTTTGATATTTTGTGGGGTTATAAGTGTGGCTTAATATTTTAATAATATTAGGATATTGAGTATAGTGGGTTTATTTAATTATTTGAGATTAAAATAAATTAAATAAGAGGAATAAGAGGACAAGGGTATTGAGGTCTTTTGCTAGAGGATTAGTGAGGGTAAGATGGTAAAGACTAAAAAGGTATTAGGGGCAAGAGTGACTAATAGAGTAAAGTGGGTTGTACGATCATTTGGAACGATCGTACTTTTGGAGATAAGGGAAGAGGAGCTCTGAGGAATAAAAGCTAGGACTTGAAGGTTTGGGAGATTTTTCGAGAAGTTATCAAAAGGATTACGAAACATAAGGTATGGGGAGTATTTTTCCGTTCGGTATTGTAATGTAGAGGTAGAATTTGGGGTTTTGAGGTAGAGTTTTAGGGTTATGGGGTTTTGTTGATGAATTAGTTATTGATGATGATTTTATGATGATTTTGGTGAATATAATGATGTTATATGATGTATATGAGGATAGTTTGGGTAATGTTGATGTTGATTATGATTTTCTGCCATGCTATTGTCAAATACTGAGTTTTTGCAGGCTGTAAAAGACCTCGTAGAGGCAAATTTTATTTCTGAAGCCCGGTACAAAACATGGATCTCTAATGTAGTTCTTGTTAAGAAAAATAATGGTAAATGGTGAATGTGGGTTGATTATACCGATCTTAAAAGGGAATGTCCCAAAGATGCTTTCCTTTTACCTAACATTGATAAACTAGTAGACAATTCTGCAGGTTTCAAACTTTTGTCCTTCATAGACACATATAGCATATATAATCAGATCCCTATGTCGGAGACAAATAAGAGAAACACGTCCTTCATGACCACGACGGGCAATTACTTCTATAATGTAATGCCCTTCTAGCTGAAGAATGTCGGAGCTACATACTAACGCATGATGAACAAAGTATTACGAGCAGAGATCGGGACATCTCGAGGTCTAAATGGATGACATGATCGTGAAATCCCACAGGGAAAGATATCACACCCTCCACCTTTGTAAGGTCTTAGAGCAAGCGAGAGAATTCAAAATGAGGTTCAACCCAGAAAAGTGCACCTTTGGCATACAAGCAGGGAAGTTCCTCGCCTTCTACCTCACGGAACGAGGGATCCAAGACAACCCCGAAAAATGGAGGGTGTTTTCTGAATTCCCGACCCCGAAGTCAAATAAATTCATCCAATCCCTTAACGGGATGCTCGCCTCGCTATCTCACTTCGTCGCTAAATCTGCACAACATGCACTTCCTTTCTTCAATTTACTACGAAAAAAGGTCGCATTCGAATGGACCGAGGAGTGCGAACAAGACCTGCTCCACCTTAAAAGGGTCCTCTTCGAAGCACCGATTATGACACGACCACGGGAAAAGGAGACACTCTACCTATACCTTTCTGCAGCTACCGAGGCGGTCAGCGCGACCCTCATCTGCGAAACGACTGATGGAAAAAAATCAATCTACTTCACAAGAAAGGACCTACAGGGTCCCGAGCTCAAGTATCAACAGATTGAGAAGGTCATGTTGGCCTTGATAAACGCATTAAAAAGGCTACTGCATTACTTCCTCGCCAATACGATCAAGGTCCAAACATATCATCCTATTAAACAGCTGCTCGGACGCCCAGACATGGCCGGCAGAATGTTAAAATGTTCCCTAGAGCTGTCGGAGTTTGACATCCAATACGAAAGCAGGAAGCCCTGAAGGCAGAAGTCCTGGCTGAATTCGTCGCCGAGATGACCCACCTACCGACCCCTACGAGTGGCACCTATAAGTGGACAATATTTATCGATAGAATCTCTAGCTCGATAGGAAGCGGCGCGGGTATCATCTTGGAGAACGAAGATGACATCTTGATTGAAGTCTCGTTGGCTTTATCTTTCCCGACTTTGAACAACCAGACCAAATACGAGGAATATTTGGAAGGATTACGACTGGCCGAGGACCTCGGGGCGAGGGAAGTAAAAATCTTCAAGCCAAGAATGACAACCTCATCAAATACCTGACTCTCGTTAAACAAAAAATGGGTTCGACTCCTGGGAATTCCAACATGTCCCATGCGAGCACAACACGCGAGCAGACGTACAATTTAAATTGTCTAGCATGCGGAAAAAAGGCGGTAATAAATTCGTGATCCAAGAGATCCTCCTGCCCCTAAGCATTGAGAAGTCAATCGCACCCCTCGACATGAACTCTATCGACAACGTCGACTGTTGGATGACCCTGGTTTACAACTACCTCAAGAAGGACGAACTACCTGTCGACCCGAATAAGGCATCGGCGACCAAGTGAAGAGTTTTCTCCTACATCCTCGTCAAATGCAAACTCAACAGGAAAAGATTATCCACTCACTCCTCAAGTGTGTCGACGAGGCAAAGGTCCCCGACATCCTGAGAGAAATCCATAAGGGAATAAACTCTTAACACCTCGGGGGAGATCCCTAGCACTAAAGGCCCTGCAAGCAAGCTACTACTGACCGACGATGCAACACGACACCAAAGAGCACGTCAAGAAATACGACAGATGCCATAGGCACGGGGAAATGCACTTGGCTCCTCCCAACGAACTCAAGACCTTTTCGTCCTTGTGGCCCTTCTCATGGTTGGGGAAGGACATCCTCGGAACCTTCGTAACAGGATCTTACCATAACAAATATCTGATCATCGGTGTCGACTACTTCACAAAGTGGATTGAAGCCGAAGCCCTCGCCAAAATCACAGCTTAAAATAATATTATGTTTCTTAAAAAGAAACATCTTCGCTCGATTCGGCACACCTCAAGTCCTCATCACTGAAAATGGGACACAATTCATGTACAGAAGATTCCAAGACTTTGTCGCCAAAATAGGCACGAAATAACACTTCACATTAGTCGAGCACCCCCAGACTAACAGTCAAGCAGAATCAGCCAACAGGATAATCCTAAGAGTCCTGAAATGCATGTTGGGTGAAGAAAAGAGAGGTTAGGTCGAAGAGCTACATAGCGTACTATGGGCCTACTACACAACCTCTCACTCAATAATTGGGGAAACTCTATTCTGACTGGCATACGGGACCGAGGCAGTCATCCTAGTAGAACTCAGAGAATCCTCACGATGGACAGAAGCACGCCTAGACGTAGAATTGAATGATGAAACCCTCTGAGCAGAACTCGACCTTGTCTAGGGAATACGGTCTGAGGCGGCCTTTCCAGAGGCATCCTTGAAACAAAACGTTACTTTGCGCCACGAAGCAAGGGTCATTAAATGAGAGTTTCAGGTCAGCAACCTCGTCCTCCAATGGAATCAGAATAATCCACGAGAAAGGAAGTTGGCCGCGAACTGGGAAGGCCCATAACGCGTTTGGGCCAAAACGGACAATAGAGCCTACTACATTGAAAACCTGCAAGGTAAATAACTTACTCGTCCATGGAACACCAAAAAACTTAAGAAATATTATAGCTATACATCATGCACGACCCGAATAAGGGCAACAACGCGGCCACAGGAACATGGAAGGTACGACCATGACTCCCCATCTTGATCGAAAGGAGGATCCACATCCATAGAAGGAGGACATGATCCCTCCCCAATAGAGGAAACTTCAAATGAACTCCATTATTGCAGTACCACGATGCCAGGACGCCCAGCTCACGATTGGAAGGTCCAAGCCGCGAGATCAGGACCCCAATCACAGTCCTTATCCCGCTACCCTACAGAAGTAAAACCCGCACCTCGCTGGTTCCCTAAACCGATGAGCCCAAAAGGTCGAGCGATAAAGGTATAAAATAGAAAACTCTTAGAAACACAATATACCATAAAATTCATTTCATTTAGTCAACCGACCAAAAACTGGCTGGCAATGAAAGTACAAAAGTGGGGATTACGCCCGCAGTTACAAAAAAGGTTTGTGCCCAAATACAAAAACAACAAAAAACAATGGCACGCAGGCCGACAACAAAATAGCAACGACGTGCAGGCCGTGAAACTATTCCTCCCCATCACCCTCATTCTCCTCCACTGCAGAATCCCTGACAGAGCAGACGATCTTCCCTTTGACCAGATCGAAGTTGAAGGCAGTCTCGTCGGTCACAAGGTCCACCCCAGGATTGACAAATCGGAGTTGTTCCAGAGCATTGTAAAGCTTAAGAGTCTGCATGCAATCGCTCTTGAGCTCTCTAATACGGGCAATTAGGTCATCATGAGTCCTCAAGGACTCATTTTCTCACCCTCACCCTCGGTGGGGGCTACCGGGTGCTCCAACTCTACCACCATTTCCCAGAGACGCTCGACCTCATCGATAGCCTCGTTGAACTCAACCTCTTTCTCTTTCAATTTTTTATTCTCGTCGGCCAAAGTGTCTTGCTCGAGCCTGAACTCCTTCATCTCGAGCATCAACCCTTCTTGGAGCTGATGGCGTTCCTTGTAATCCAAAAAGTCACTTTTGATTTTCTCCTTTTTAATCCTCGTCGCCTTGAGTTTCTCTTTGACGACCACCAACTCTGATGTCGGCCAAGCATCAATGGACAAGACCAAGGTCATCTCCATGACCCTGATCACAACAGCAATCTCCTAGGACAAGTTCGCATGCCTGGTCGCCTTGTCTAGCCCCATAATGGCCTTTGCATTGCATCGAACACCCCTATGGAGCCTTCCCCGCTAAAAAGATCCCTTTGAAAATGGAAGGAATGTAGAAGATACACCTCAGGATTCTCAAGCAGGTCCACACCTCCAGGGGCACTATTCGGCGAGCCCTCAACGCGTTTACGCTTAGCAGGAAGAGTCATAAGATCAGGAGAATGGCTGGAAGGAGTCCCTGTGGCAGGAGGAGAATGAGGAGGGGGAGTAGGAGTCGTTGAGTCGTCGGCCACCTCCTCCATAATCACATGTCTGACACGGCCCTTGGTATCTATATTTGAAGCCTTGCCCATCACTTTGTTTGATAGTTTCAAAACGCGTTCCTTCAAATTAGGCATGACAGCTGCAAAAGAGAAAACATAAGTCAGTGCCCAGAAAGAAGTGTTGTTAAGACAAGAAGAAATCTGACACAACCTACCTAAAAGTCATAGGGACTCCTCGTCTGTTGCATATTCGAGCACCGCCTTAACATTGGTCAGGCGAACATCATAAATGGGCTCCCCGGTTTTCGACAAGATGGGCCTGTCCTTCCGGTCCACTCGCAAAGAAGGCATAAAACTTTCAACAAAGACCACCAACTTCTGGTGGGCAGCCGTGTCCTCGGGCCCTAAATGCTCGGGCTTCACAAGGAACTGATCGGTGGAGTGGTTATAGTGAGTCTACTACTTCTCGAGCGGTATTGTTGAGACAATACGCTCCATTTCAAGGGGATCCCATTATTTGGCATATATGTTGTCCAAGGCCCGCGGAGTGAGGGGCTTCACCGTGTACCACCTATCCTTGAAGTCCCGGACAGAATCGACATAAGTCCTAAACAACCTCCTCTATAACACCCCGAAAATATAGATTATTTATTTATTTATTTATTTAATTGATTTAGAAAGAATTTAGAGGTTTTGGGTAAATGTGGAGAATTTTGGGAGAAAAAGATTATTTTTATATAATAAAAATAATTAGTGTATTATTATACTATTATTGTTATTATTAATAAAAATATTTTTTTTAAGAAAAGGGCAAGGTGGTCTTTTATGAGAAAAGAATAAGGTTAAGTTAGGAAAATCATAAACTGGGATAATTTTACCCAAATAGGAGAACACGATCAAAAGTTCTCACTTTTCGTGTTTTTGGTGAAGAGCTCTGAGGAAGAGAATAGGAAGCTTAGGGTCTTGAAGGATTGCAAAGAGTTTGGAGAAGAGTATCAATCGACGAAATTCTCTAAGGTATGGGGAGTTTTCATAATTTATTATAGTTTTATAGGAATTGGTTTATGAATAGATTAGGTTTTGTAAGATTTTGGTGATTGTTAGGTTTGATGTCATAGATTGAGTTATAAGAGTACGAATTCATGAATTAGGATTGATAAGATGAGTTAGAATGGTGTGTTTGATGTTTGAATTGTTGCATTGTTGTTGTATATGTTTGATAATTGATTGGAAGGGGTTTTGGGGTGCAATGGGATAAAATCTGTATGAAGAATTTGGGAGTTTTGGTGCTGAATTCGTAAAACAGAAGAAAGTTTGTTGATACGCAAGCGTTAACCGGTTAACCCCATGTGTTAACCAGTTAACCAGTGGAAAAGTTGCGTGTTTTTGGAGAAAAATGAAGTGTTAACCTGTTAACCCCACGTGTTAACCGGTTAACACTGTAACTAAGGCAGATTTTAATTTTTGAAAAATTCATAACTTTTGATCCGTAACTCCGATTGAGGTTTCGTTTGAAGCGTTAGAAAGCTAACAAGATGAACTTTATTTTGATGAAATAAAATGAGTGATGTGAGATATTTTCTAGCACTAAACTTTTAGAAAACATTAAATTAGCCTTATGATTTTTATCGTAATTGAGTTGTAAATTGATGTTTTTGGAGTTGTTGATGAAAGGGGGTTATAGGTGTATTGTTATGATGATAAACCTGATTAATTGATGAATATTTGCTGAAAATGAAATGAATGCTGAACTTGTTGATTTTTGGTGATTATGAGGAGTATCGCATCGTTGCATCTCATGGCATATTTTGGTGGGGCTTTAGCCTATTGGTAGCTTCAATCCCATTGTGAGGATTGGATTGATTTTGTGATTTTGGTGTGCTCCCTTGTGGAGGGTTGATGGTCAGTATCCATCGCATGGAGAAAATCGGTACCACATACATATTATGCATTTCATTATAGTTGACATTGCATTTAAAAGAATGTATTTGTGATGGTGTTGGGCTGAATTTTGTTGTTGACGATGCTTTGATATTATTGTACTTAATTTATTTAAATTCCATATCCTTATATTATTATAATGAATTATGATCTCTCACCCTTCCTTCTTGGAAATGTTGCCTCTTATGTGGGTAACTTAAAGATGATAAAGAGTAGCTCCACAGTGCTAGAGGATTCAGAGTCTTGGAGCGTGTCTTTTATTTCTTTAGGAGTGGTTATGGAGTTTTTGTGTCCTGCTATGTGTCATGTAACATCGGGTTGGGGATTAGTTATTGAACTTGTTTCCCTTTTCACGTTTTGTTGAAGAATGTTTTCTTTTAAACTATGATGTTATTTCTGGTAGGATAATTTTATTTCAAGAAGTGAAATGTCAATTTGAATTATTAAGTATGATCTCGCTGCGAAAAATGCATATTTTGCTTATGTTGATGGTGTAACCCGTGTTACGAGACAGGACAATGGATACATGGTGTTTTGAATAATGAGTGATACCCTTCTAGTTGTTGTACTCTGATAATATTTTATATAATTTGTTTATGGGGTAGAAGGGTGTTACATCCTTGACTACTTAATCGAAACACAGTTATGTCTCTCATGCACGGATGACCATTGCAGATGAAAGACCCGGAAGAACAGGGGAAGAGTACAATCGATATTGAGGTTCTGGCACACCAGCTCGAATGCCCGAACGAATGCAATGGCGTTTGGATGTAGCTGAGAGGGGGCTAATTCGAGCCATCTGAAAAATACCCGCCTGAAATCCAGAGAAAGCAAGATGGAGCCTCTCCTCCTTAAATGTGAATTCGTACATAGGGAAGTGCGTCCCCTAAACACTGAGTAAACCCGCTAGTCGGGGCGAGGGGCATAACATTCCCAATTTTGGGGATCCCTCGGGGCCAAATCCTCCACGACGGTATATGCAGTGCTAGGGTAATCCACAAAGAAAGAGCTTGTCTCCAACGGCTCCTCCCCGACCCATGACAAGTCAGGAAAAACAAAAGTCGCAGGTTCATCTTCGTCCGCTTCGTACTCGTCCAATTTGTACTCGTCCACCTCTTCCTCGTCCACCTTGACATCTTCGTCAATTCCATGCGGGTCTATTTTACTTAAAAAGCAGAGGAAACTGGTGAATTCGATGTTGCATAACATCCACCTTTCCTCCACAATTCAAGTGAAAGGGAGAGGACCAGAGTCAGGGAAAGAAACAAGCAACGAGGGATGAGAGAAACCCTCCTCGGGGGATCCATGAGATGCACGACAAATTCAACAGGAAGTTCATGGGTTGCCCGGGACATTCATCGGAAATTCATAGGATGTTCGGGACATTCATAAAAAATTCATAGGATTCCCGAGACATTCATCGAAAATTCATAGAATGCCCGGGAAAATCATCGGAAAATCATAGGATGCCTGAGACATTCATCGGAAACCCCTTGACTTGCACTCGAGGAAGGTATTCCTCGGCAGTTTCCAAGGAATTCCCACCGGAAAACGGATGCGTTGTCCGGCAGATTCATGAGAAGATTCACATGAGCATGCTGAGAAAGGGCCTCTCGACTGCTCCAGTGGATAGCCACCAAGAAAAATCAAAGAAAACCTACCACTACTAAGAAACGAAAGAAGAATTACTTGAATGTGCAACGGCGAGGAAACGTTGCGGCTGTTGAGACGGCGGAAAGACGTTTTCCGGTTAGAGAAGAAGAATTTTCGACGATCATCTAAAAAGAGTTGAATAGTGAAAGGGAAAAGTGATGGGAAGTCCCCACACCTAACCCTTTTATAGCACCCATACGGAGAAATGCATCTAGGCCATCAATACCTAGCCTGTCTAGATTTCCCTAGGCAATCATAGGGAATTTAATGCATTGTTATACGTAAAATGAAAAGGCTAACATTAAATGCCATTATGACACGAAACAAAGAGACAAACACGTCATCCTTGGATTCCCCCAAAAGCCACATATTTGCATCTTTCAGAGCAGGTCTGTCTGTCCGGCGAAGTCTTGTTGTTGTCTGTCCATTGTCGGTCATTATTTATTAACAATTATTATTTTATGATGTGGTGAGTGTTGTGTAGAATGGATGGAAACAAAACTCGTGCTCTTGTTGACGCTATTGTAACTCTTGCTCAGACTACTTCTCGGAACAATTCTCATGATGAGTTTCGTGTCTTGGAGAATTTTCAGAGGAATAGCCCACATGTGTTTAAAGGAACTCATGATTCGGCGAGCACACAGAAGTGGCTCAAGGAGATTGAGAAGATTTTCAGGGTAATGGCAGGTGCTGATGCGCAGAAGGTGCAATTTGGAACTCATATGTTGTCTGAGGAAGCTAAAGACTGGTGGAATAATACTCGTCAGTGTTTGGAGGCTGAAGGTGTTGTGGTGACTTGGACTGTGTTTAAGACAGAGTTCCTTAAGAAGTATTTTCCTGAAGATGGTCGTGGTAAGTTGAAAGTGGAGTTGCTTGAATTGAAACAAGAGAACATGACGGTAGCAGAGTATGCTGCCAAATTTGAGAGGCAGGTGAAGTTTTTTCCTAACTATAATAGGGCAGATGCTGAACTTTCTAAGTGTCTTAAGTTTGAGAATGGAATGAGACCATAAATTAAGCAAGGGATTGGATGCCAACAGATTCGTAGATATGTGGAGTTGGTGGATAAGAGTCGCATTTATGATAAGGATAGTCGAGCTCGATCTGCTCACTACAAACAACTAAGTGAGAAGAAAGACAAGGGCCAGTTTAGAGGGAAACCTTATGTGACTACAGGTGATAAAGGGAAACAAAAGGTATTAGATGAGAAGAAGCAAAGTAGGGGAGATGTTAATGTACCTATTAAGTGCTATAAGTGTGGAGAGTCAGGTCACAAGGCCGATGTGTGTACCAACAGGGTTCTGAAATGTTACCGTTGTGGTAAGCCTGGGCATAGGATTGGTGATTGTCTGAATGAGGGTCCAACCTGTTACAATTATGGTGAACAGGGAAATATCAGTACACAATGTTAGAAACCAAAGAAGATAGTTGTTGTTGCTCAGAATGCTGGAAGAGTATTTGCTTTAGCTGGTTCAGAGGTTCCGAAGAAGGACAACTTGATTATAGGTACTTGTTTTATTAATAATGTTGAGTTGATTACTATTATTGACATTGGAGCTACGCATTCATTTATCTCTCTTGAATGTGCTAATAGATTAGGTTTGAAATTGTCTGATATGAATGGTAGTATGATAATTGATACTCCAGCTAATGGGTCTGTGACTACCATGCTTGTTTGTTTGAAGTGACCTTTGACAATTTTTGAGAAGAATTTTGTGATGGATTTGGTGTGCCTACCTTTGCACCAAATTGATGTTATCCTTGGTATGAACTGGTTGGAATTCAATTATGTTCATATTAATTGTTATAGTAAGACTGTGAGGTTTCCTTAACTGAGTGAGAATGGAGAGATGGTGTTCCTATCTGCTAAGCAAGTGGATGAACTTTTATCAGATGAAGCCTTGATGTTTACATTGTTTGCGTCGTTGCAAGTTGATGATAAGGCCGTCTGCGCAGAGTTTCTTGTGGTTTGTGAATTTCAAGATGTGTTTCTTGATGATATAAGTGACTTACCTCCAGAACGTGAAATTGATTTTTCTTTGGACTTAGTACCAGGTACGAGTCCTGTCTCGATGGCTCCTTATAGAATGCATGCTTCAGAGTTGAATGAGTTGAAGAAACAATTGGAAGAATTGTTAGAGAATAAGTTCATTAGACCCAGTGTTTCTTTGTGGGATGCCTCAGTGTTGCTTGTTAAGAAGAAAGATGGTAGCATGAGGTTGTGTGTCAATTATCGACAGTTGAATAAGGTGACTATCAAGAATAAGTACCCACTTCTGAGGATTGATGATTTGATGGATCAGCTAGTAGGTGCTTGCGTTTTCAGTAAGATTGATCTGAGGTCTGGTTATCATCAAATTCGAGTTAAATCTGATGATATTCCGAAGGCAGCTTTCAGGACGAGGTATGGTCATTACGAGTATATTGTGATGCCGTTTGGAGTTTCTAATGCGCCTGGTGTGTTTATGGAATATATGAACAGTATCTTTCATGAGTATCTTGATAAATTTGTGGTGGTTTTCATAGATGATATCTTGGTATATTCTAAATCAGAAGAAGAACATGTTGAGCATTTGAAGATTATGTTGCAAGTATTGAGGGAAACTAAATTGTATGCTAAATTGTCCAAGTGTGATTTTTGGTTGAAGGAAGTGAGTTTCCTCGGCCATGTAATTTCAAGTGGTGAAATTTATGTGGATCCTTCAAATATTGATGCGTTATTGCAGTGGGAGACTCTGAAGTCTGCTACTGAGATTCGTAGTTTCCTTGGATTGGCTGGTTACTATCGTAAGTTCATTGAGGCTTTTTCTAAGTTAGCTTTACCATTGACGCAGTTGACTATAAAGAGTCAAGCGTATGTGTGGGATGTTGCTTGTGAAGAGAGTTTTGTAGAACTAAAGAAGAAGTTGACGACTGCTCCGGTGTTGGTTCTACCAGATCCGAATGAGTCCTTCGTGGTTTATTGTGATGCTTCCAAGATGGGTCTTGGTGGGGTTTTGATGCAAAATGGTAAAGTGGTTGCTTACGCTTCTAAACAATTAAGAGTTCATGAGAGAAATTATCTTACTCATGACTTAGAGTTGGCTGCGGTGGTGTTTGTGCTTAACATTTGGAGGCCATATTTATTTGGTTCAAAATTTGAGGTATTCAGTGATCATAAAAGTTTAAAGTACTTGTTTGATCAGAAAGAGTTAAATATGAGGCAAAGAAGGTGGCTTGAATTATTAAAAGATTTTGATTTCAATTTGAATTACCATCATGGTAAGGCAAACGTAGTGGCTAATGCTTTGAGTAGGAAGTCGTTGCATATTTCGATGCTTATGGTGAGAGAACTTGAAATGATTGAGCAATTCAGAGACATGAGTTTGTTGTGTGAGACGACTACAGATAGTGTGAAATTGGGTATGATAAAGCTGACTAGTGGAATTTTGGAAGAAATTCATGAGGGTCAGAAATCTGATTTGAAATTAGTTGATCAGTTAATGTTGGTTGATCAAGGTAATGCAAGTGAGTTCAGAATTGATGAAGAAGGAGTTTTGAGATTCCGGGATAGAGTATGTGTTCCAGATATTCCAGGAATTAAAAAGAGTATTTTAGAAGAGGGACATAAAAGTCGACTGAGTATTCATCCTGGCGCTACGAAGATGTATCAGGATTTGCGTAGATTTTTTTGGTGGCCTGGTATGAAAAGAGATATTGCTGAATTTGTATATGCTTATTTGACATGCCAGAAGTCAAAGATTGAACATCAGAAACCTTCAAGTATGATGCAACCATTGAATGTTCCTGAGTGGAAATGGATAGTATTTCCATGGATTTTGTGACTGGGTTACCTAAGACTTCAAGAGGTAATGATTCGATTTGGGTGATTATAGATTGGTAAAATAAGTCGGCGCATTTCTTACCGATGAAGATTAGTCATTCTATGCAAAGGTTAGCTGAGATCTATATTGATGAAATTGTAAAGTTGCATGGTGTACCTTCGAGTATTGTGTCAGATAGATATCTTCGGTTTACGTCAAGGTTTTGGAAGAGTTTGCAGGATACTTTGGGTACTAAATTGAGAATAATTTCTGCTTATCACACGCAGACAGATGGTCAGACGGAAAGAACAATCCAATCTTTAGAAGATTTGTTAAGAGCTTGTGTACTGGACCAAGGAGGAGCTTGGGACAGTCACTTGTCGTTGGTTGAGTTTACATACAACAACAATTTTCATGCTAGTATTGGAATGGCTCCATATGAAGCGTTGTATAGTAGACGTTGTCGCACTCCGTTGTGTTTGTATGAGTCAGGACATAGTTTGGTGCTTGGACCTGAGATTGTTCAAGAAACAACTGAAAAAGATAAAGATGATTCAAGAAAGGATAAAGAAGTCGCAGAGTTGTCAGAAGAGTTACCATGATAAGAGAAGAAAAGAACTTGAATTCCAAGAGGGATATCACGTATTCTTAAGAGTTACTCCTATGACTGGTGTGGGACGAGCTTTGAAGTCTAGAAAGCTCACTCTGTGTTTTGTTGGTCTGTATCAGATTATGCAGAGAATATGAGAGGTTGCCTATCGGGTGGCTCTACCACTGTTACTTGCGAATTTACATGATGTGTTCCATGTGTCGCAGTTGAGGAAGTATATCCGGATTCGTCACATGTAATTCAGGTGGATGATGTTCAGGTAAGGGATAATCTGACAATTGAAGCTTTACCTATAAGGATTGATGGCAGAGAATTGAAGCAACTGCGAGGTAAATAAATTTCCTTAGTGAAGGTATTGTAGGGTGGACCAGCTGGAGAGAGTTAGACCTGGGAGCGGGAAGATCAGATGAAGGACTCGTATTCGACTCTGTTTACTTCAGGTAATTTTCGACGACAAAAATTCTTAAAGTAGGGGAGAGTTGTAACACCCCGAAAATCTAAATTATTTATTTATTTAATTGATTTAGAAAGAATTTAGAGGTTTTGGGTAAATGTGGAGAATTTTGGGAGAAAAAGAGTATTTTTATATAATAAAAATAATTAGTGTATTATTATACTATTATTGTTATTATTAATAAAAATATTTTGTTTAAGAAAAGGGTAAGGTGGTCTTTATGAGAAAAGAATAAGGTTAAGTTAGGAAAATCATAAACTGGGATAATTTTATCCAAATAGGAGAACACGATCAAAAGTTCTCACTTTTCGTGTTTTTGGTGAAGAAGAGCTATGAGGAAGAGAAGAGGATGCTTAGGGTCTTGAAGGATTGCTAAGAGTTTGGAGAAGAGTATCAATCGACAAAATTCTCTAAGGTATGGGGAGTTTTCATAATTTATTATAGTTTTATAGGAATTGGCTTATGAATAGATTAGGTTTTGTAAGATTTTGGTGATTGTTAGGTTTGATGTCATAGATTGAGTTATAAGAGTATGAATTGATGAATTAGGATTGATAAGATGAGTTAGAATGGTGTGTTTGATGTTTGAATTGTTGCATTGTTGTTGTATATGTTTGATGATTGATTGGAAGGGGTTTTGGGGTGCAATAGGGTGAAATCTGTATGGAGAATTTGGGAGTTTTGGTGCTGAATTCGTAAAACAGCAGAAAATTTACTGATACGCATGCGTTAACCGGTTAACCAGTGGAAAAGTTGTGTGTTATTGGAGAAAAATGAAGTGTTAATCTATTAACCCTACGCATTAACCGGTTAACACTGTAACTAAGGCAGATTTTAATTTTTGAAAAATTCATAACTTTTAATTTGTAACTCCGATTGAGGTTCCGTTTGAAGCATCGGAAAGCTAACAAGATGAAATTTATTTTGATGAAATAAAATGAGTGATGTGAGATATTTTCCAGTACTGAATTTTTAGAAAAAACGTTAAATTAGCCTTATGATTTTTATCGTAATTAAGTTGTAAATTGATATTTTTGGAGTTGTTGATGAGCGGGGGTTATAGGTGTATTGTTATGATGAAAAACCTTATTAATTGACGATTATTTGCTGAACATGAAATGAATGATGCACTTGTTGATTTTTGGTGATTATGAAGAGTATCGCATTGTTGCATTTCATGGCATGTTTTGGTGAGGCTTCGGCCAATTGGTAGCTTCAATCCCATTGTGCGGATTGGAGTGATTTGGTGACTTTGGTGTGCTCCCTTATGGATGGTTGATGGTCAGTGTCCATCGCATGGAGAAAATCGGTACCACATGCATATTATGCATTTCATTATAATTGACATTGCATTTAAAAGAATGCATTTGTGATTGTGTTGGGCTGAATTTAGTTGTTGACGATGCTTTGATATTGTTGTACTTAATTTATTTAAATTCCATATTCTTATATTATTATAATGAATTATGATTTCTCACCATGTCTGCTTGGAAATGTTGCCTCTTATGTGGGTAACTTGCAGATGATAAAGAGTAGCTCCGCAGTGTTAGAGGATTCAGAGTCTTGGAGCGTGTCTTTTATTTCTTTAGGAGTGGTTCTGGAGTTTTTGTGTCCTGTTTTGTGTCATGTAACATCGGGTTGGGGATTGGTTATTAAACTTGTTTTCCTTTTCATGTTTTGTTGAATAATATTTTCTTTTAAACTATGATGATATTTCTGGTTGGATAATTTTATTTCAAGAAGTGAAATGTCAATTTGAATTATTAAGTATGATTTCGCTGCGAAAAAATGCATATTTTGCTTATGTTAATGGTGAAACCCGTGTTACGGGACAGGATAATGGATAAATAGTGTTTTGAATAATGTGTGATGCCCTTCTAGTTTTTGTACTCTGATAATAATTTATATAATTTGTTTGTGGGGTAGAAGGATGTTACATCCTCGAGTGCTTAATCGAAACACAACTATGTCTCTCATGCACAAACGACTGTTGCAGATGAAAGACCCAGAAGAACAGGGGCAGAGTACAATCGATCTCGAGATTTTGGCACACCGGTTCGAATGCCTGAACGAATGCAATGGCGTTTGGATGTAGCTGAGAGGGGGCTAAATCGAGCCATCTGAAAACGCCCGCCTGAAATCCAGAGAAAGGAAGATGGATCCTCGCCTCCTTAAATGTGAATTTGTACATAGGGAAGTGCATCCCCCAAACATTGAGCAAACCCGCTAGCCAGGGCGAGGGGCATAACATTCCCAAATTTGGGCATCCCTCGGGGCCAAATCCTCCATGACGGTATATGCAATACTAGGGTAATCCAAAAAGCAAGAGCCTGTCTCCAACGGCTCCTCCCCGACCCATGACAAGTCAGGAGAAACAAAAGTTGCAGGCTCATCTTCATTCGCTTTGTTCCCGTCCATCTCGTACTCGTCCACCTCTTCCTTATCCACCTTTACATCCACTTCATCCACCTTGACATCTTCGTCCATTCCATGCGGGTCCATTTTACCTGAAAAGCATAGGAAACTGGTGAATTCGACATTGTATCAAATCCACCCTTCCACCGCAGTTCAAGTGAAAGGGCGAGGACCAGAGTCAGGGAAAGAAACGAGCAACGAGGGGCGAGAGAAACCCTCCTCGGTGGATCCATGAGATGCCCGACAAATTCATCAGAAAGTTCATGGGTTGCCCGGGACATTCATTGGAAATTCATAGGATGTCTGGGACATTCATCGGAAATTCATAGGATGTTCGGGACATTCATCAAAAATTCATAGGATTCCCGAGACATTCATCAAAAATTCATAGGATGCCCGGGACAATCATTGGAAATTCATAGGATGCCAGGGACATTCATCGGAAACCCCTTGACTGGCACCCGAGGAAGGTTTTTCTCGGCAGTTTCCAAGGAATTCCCACCAGAAAACGGATGCGTTGTCCGACAGATTCATGAGAAGATTCACATGAGCATGCTGAGGAGGGGCCTCTCGAATGCTCTGGTGGATAGCCACCAAGAAAAATCAAAGAAAATCTACCACTACTAAGAAAAGAAAGGAGAATTACTTGAATGTGCAGTAGTGAGGAAACTTTACGGCTGTTGAGACAGCGGAATGATGTTTGTCGGTTAGAGCAGAAGAATTTTCAACGATCATCTGAAGAGAGTTTAATAGTGAAAGGGAGAAATGATGGGAATTCCCCTCCACTAACCCTTTTATAGCACCCATACGGAGAAATGCGTCTATGCCATCATTGTCTAGCCTGCCTAGATTTCCCTAGGAAATTATAGGGCATTTAATGCACTGTCACGCGTAAAATGAAAAGGCTAGCATTAAATGCCATTATGACACGAAACGAAGAGACAAACACGTCATCCTTGGATTCCCCCAAAAGCCACATATTTGCATCTTTCAAAGCATCGGGCACATAACCTTCCTTGACAACCTAAAACCCCAAGGCAACCTTATGTGCTTGCCATGATCAAGCTACGACCACGACTGATCTCTAGCACGTAACCCTCTTCGACAGCCTAAAGCGCCAAAGGAACCCTCATACGCCCGCCTTACCACACAACGGCCACAAGTGGCCTCGAGAAAATGTTTTTCCTCACACATGCACAGTTCATTCCTAAAATCAACAGACCACCTCGCGCAACCTTCCCAACAAATCTACCCTTTAGTCATCACTCTGCACCGGAGTTGCGACTTGGAAGCTCTTGTTCTGGACTGGGCCTGACACTAGGCATGTCGGGCACGACCCAGTCTGTTGGGCATAAGCCCAAGGCCCATTAGTGGAGACATGGGGAAAGCACCTCCCGCACGTGCTTCACACCTGCAGTCAACTACTTCCGCCATACACTCCATGATTCGTAGAACCGTTGGACTAGGGACAAGAGTACATGTTATGCTCCTATGCAAACCCTAGTAGTTCCTCCTTGTGCCTAGCTAATCTAACCCATGATAGGAACCTTGGCCCAATGCTGATGGCACGCTATAAAAACCCTTTTTCACTAGAGGGTATGGTATTATATTCTCTTACCTCTTTATTGTACTTGCTCACCCCATAGTTTTTTCTCACTTTGGCATTGGAGTACCTTGTAGGTACACCCCCCCTATTTTCTCCACCATAGAAGCTGCTCACCACTTTAAGGTTTCTCCTAATCAGGTCAGATCATATACCTTTATAGACACATACCACTTGACACTGACAATGTGAATTTTCACATTTCCTCTCTTTCACAACCATAAAGATTCAAGATCCCTTACTTGATACACCAATGTTCATCACTTTAAATGAGACTTGACTTCAATTTCATCTTATGATGCATGATAAGGCTTTTTGATAGACACCATCATAAAAAATATTTCTTAATTAAGATCATCAAAGATTCCACCAAACACTGATTGACATAATGTGTTTTCCTCAAGAGATAGGATTTGATAACTTGATGTCCACAACAAAACAATTTGATTATCCCTTTTGATGAAGACTTCACTTCACAATGTTGCCATTGTCAAAATCGAATAAACTTGATCATCATTTCAAATGTAGACTTCATTTCATAGTGTTGTCATCATCAAAACCAAATAGGTCAATTGATTGTTGTAGTCATTAAACATGCAAGCACGTATATCCACATATGATCCACTGGTGGAACATTCTATGTCTCAGAAGGTCGTTAGGGTATACATGTTACATCTTGTTGGATGTGTACTATTTTGGCATATAAATCTCATGTATACATCGATGTGAGGTACATATCCATGTTTTCTAACTTTGTATCTCTCAATTGGGCATGAGGTTGTGTTGTTGTGACCAAGGTTATCAGACTCGCAAGTCTACTCAAGCTAGTAAAGGGTATGTAGTCAATTACAATCTTCAATCATCCATTCATCATCTGAATGAATATCTTCAAATAAAAGAACACAACTTTTTATTTTCCTTTTCTACTTTCTAACATCAAACTGTACATAACATAAACCAAGTTATTCATCTTTTTTTATGCAACATGTTTATTATGTTTGTATGTAACTACAAATTAAATAATAATTCGACTAATATTTTTGAACAAATAAACATCAAGTCTATACAAAAACAAATAATAATTCAATTACCATTTCAAATGAGGTTGAATCATGTTTACAACCAGAGGAGATACAAGTTAAGCTTAGAAACGAATTGCAAACCTCTTTAATTCTTGAGTCATATCTCCATATAAACTTCATCATTCAACATGTAACATATCCTTCCTAAAGTTATTTGTTGCTTCACAACCAAACATGCTTCTAACATAACGAAAGTCAGTCATTTGCATAATAATTTTGTTGCGTTCAACAACATCATTTATCATCATATTTAAATAGTTGAATAACCCATTTTTAACTTTGGAATCCTCTTCTTTAAAATTATCTTCATAATAGAACCAAGGATTAAGACAATATATTAGGCCATGTAAGGGCTTATGAAGTTGATTATTCCAATGTTCATAAGTGATTTTCAAAATAGGTGCATATCTACAAATATCAAATATCTTATATCAATCAGACTTTCAACGACATTTTTTTCTAGTGCTTTTCACTTTAATAGATAAAAACATGAGAGGTTGTTTTACTCAAAGTCATTTTAAGACAGAAAGCAGGCAATAAAGAGAACAAGTTGTAACAAAACAAAAATAAAGGAATAAATATATAGCTTCAGCCAAAATACAAAAATGGAAATAAAAACCATTCGAAACAAAACAAGGTTTAGTTGATGAATGAAAAATGGAATCAAATCACAAACATACAAATTAAAATAATCACAATTCAAAATTAAGGAATAACCACAATTAAAAATGCATAATCCAAGCAATCGCAAATCCAAATTAATGAATAATCACAATAAAAAATGCATAATACAAACAATCACAATCCAATCACATACAAAATTAATGGGAGAAAAAGGAACATACAATATTGCAAATGATATGAAGCGTGAAAAACACAACAAGATAAACAACTTAAAGATTCAATTTCATGTTATAACGTGTATTTCATTACTCAAAATTTATATACATGGATATAATTGTATGAAAGTAGTAAGCCAGAATAATCTCATATATGTTTTGACAAAAATCATCCAAGTGAAACATACAAGAGAGCACTTGCATAGCGAAAGATTGATTTATAGAAGCGGGTGCAACAAACATATTAACAACACAAATAATCTCAAATGAACAGAAGATGGCAACAACAAATAACTTTATGAAACACATAACAAAAAGTGAATAGATCAGAGCAACAATGAACAACTTTACAAAACACAACAAAATAACTAAAGAGAAAGTCAGAACAAAACGCAAACCGGAATGATGAGATACGATTGCGAACACAACAAAACAAAAATGCAGTCACACCATCGATGAAAGGGGAAGAAACACTGATGAAGGAATAGACACTTCAAGTACGTCTTTGACTCGTCATTGCTTAAGTAAGATATTAAGATAGGGACGTTTCTAATTTTAAATGTATCGTTGTACAAGCAAAATAATAAGTTTTTTTATAAAAACAAATATTAAAAAAGGGGAATTTGGGTCGTGTTTTTAGGGTTTTTTTTCAACTTTTTCAAGAAAAACATATAGGCTCGTAAACTCACCATAGCAAGTTTATATGAGTTTATGCGGGTTTACCTGAGTTTACTACTCATTTTTGCTTCCTATACTCGTAAACTCATACAAGTTTATGAGTCTACCCGCGAGTTTCACAATCATGGTTGTTACTATCATATACCATGCCCTTGAAGAGGCAACTGCCTTTGAGACGAGACAACTTGCGGGTTACATGAGTCTATTTTTGATATAATATTTTGTATGTTTTATTTTGTGAATATTTATGATTTATATTTAGTATATTTAATTCATTGTATAATTATTTATTTTACTGTAGTTTTGGATATACGATTATTTTTCCTCTATTTGTGACAAGCATGATCGCAGTACTGTCAAAGAAGGCTCCCCACAAGCCATAAGATGAAGCTCGAAGCGTTCTCATTTAGGCGGCCTTTTGTAATACTGACGGAGGATCGATGCTTTGAGTCTGGATGATGTCATATAGACACCGTATACAAACCATATAATGCATGAGGAGTTCAATGACACTGCACTATTTTTGAGTTATTTGTGATGGGAGAGTGTTGTTGATGCATATTTACCTGAGAGGTATCTTCACCAGTTTGGTTATGTCTCGAACATTCTTAGATCATTCCTTATTGTACCACCTGGAATTAATATATGATTTCAATCTAACATTATCAGTAGTGCTCGTGGTATTAGAGAAAATGAAGTCGTTGTGTCTTATCATAGATTGTATCTGGATGGTTATTTAGAGTGGTATTATAGATTATCACACCGTCACGTAATCACACATGTCGTACCTATAGATGTTACAAGACATTCGCATTATGGAGGACATTCAGATGATATGTCATCGCCTCCACGGCTCCACCATTTGGTGTGACTGATCAATAGTGAATACGGGTGATAGCACTTTTTATGATAACTCTATGGTTTGGTAAACTCGTATGATGAAGTTTATGTTATAGCATCGCAAATAGCACACATTATTCGTGGTAGACCAATTTAGATTTTACATGTTTGTTTATTATTTATTATCTGTATGACATTATTATGTTGTTTCAAATAAATTTATGTTGTAGTGAATTGTTTTATTTTGTTGAGACTTTAACGTAATATTACATACATGTACATTACATAACTAACATAACATAAACTTTACTTTACTTAATTAATAGATGGTTTAAGAGGTTTCATCATCTTTAAAATATCGTCAAGCAGATCTCGCAAGATTCACATCCACCTCAGTTGGATCATTTATTGTGTAAGAGTCAAATATACTCCACATAATTTTTATTCATCTTCAACTCAAACTTATTAAACTTAATCTTCCTATAATTATCAATCAAGAGTAAATAACATTCAATCTTAATCACTCTTCGATTGTCTGGATAATGCAAGAGATTTTTCAGCTTGTATTTTAGATCTACAAGAGGGTGTCATATGTGATCCTAAATTCAAAAAGACACAAGTCTTTGAAGTAATTTAAACAAATGTGATATGTCAATATTGAGTCTTGATGTGTGTGTTTTTTTACAATAAAAAGCTTAATGCATTTCATTAATGATTAAATTTCGAATACATGTAGGTATATCATGAAAATTGTGGACACTAAGCAAAAGATTGAGCAACTTGTGTCAAAGCGTGAGCAACCTCATTCGTTTGTCTCCTAATGAACTCAACATAAGAGTTCCTAAACAAGGATACTAGTAAGCGTTTACACTCTCTAGTAACAGCACCAAAATTCGACTCGTTTGGTAGCTGAAGTTTAACATTATCCACCACAATTTTAGAATCCAATTCAAACACCACACTATCTAAACCAAGCTCATTTGCCCATTTGAGAGTTGTCAATAGGCCCAGTGCTTCTCCCACATCAACATTTGTGCTAAGAGTAATTCATTATGTCCTAGCTACGACAAGTGAACCTACTTCATTTCTGATGCAAATATCAATTCCTACCTTATTATTGATGAAAGAAGCATCGACATTACACTTAAGAAATCCTTCAGGAGGTTTGGTCCACTTAATAACAGTGAAAGTATTATTATAATTATTTAAAGCGTTCGACCGAACAACCTGAGCATTTGTCCAGCCTGATAGTCTTGATGTTTTTTTGTTAACAATATAAGAGACAAATTTATACAAGTTTTAAATTATAATTGATCATACAAAAATATCGATACAATCTCAACCATACAAAAGTATTTGTGCAATCTCAAGCATATAAAATATCAATACACTCACAATCATACAAAAATATCGATACAATCTCAACCATACAAAAACATCAATAGTTAAGAACTACGTAAAATCGATTGGAAAATCATCTATCTCTTGCATTCCTGAAGAGTAGGTAAACAATAAATTTAGAACTACTGGATTTCTGGGAAGGAAAAAAAATCTGATATACCTGATTTTTTAAATATCTGATTGGATCAAAATACACTGAATTTTTCTAAATATTAGGTAAACCTTCACACCAAATTTTTACATTCACTAAAAATCCGCTAAAAACTCACTCAAAATTTCCTTATTGATATGTAATAAATTGTACTGAACTTTTACTTTACATTTTTGTGTTTTTTCTCTTACTAGCTTCTTAAGACTTGAGAGTAAATTTATACCAAAACTAAAAAATTTAAGTCTTGATTCATATTCATAAAACGGTAAAATTATATTAGAAGTGTTTTATACGAAAACTGATTATAAATTTAAAAAAAAGTTTTATAAAAAAAAAGCAATATTTTATAAAAATTACTAATATTAATAAAAATATGAAAAAGTGATGAATATAAAATATGAGTGGACGTGAATAATTGACAAATTAAAAAAAGAAATTGACATGATGAGACAAATAAACATTCTTAAAATAAATCAATTTAACAAACAAAATTAATAATTATATAATTCTCCATATGCTACGCAAGAATAATATTTAACACTATTACATGAAATAAACGATCATACCGAGACATGAATGAATACTTTTTTAATAAGATAACATGAAATAAAATGGAAAGATGTTGAAATGTTTGGTATTGAAAATACTTGAGTAATATATTTATAAAAGAAAAATTACTTTTTAGATTCATTGAATAATCAATATATTTGGACTGTAATATGAATTAGATATAATAGAATAAAAAAATCAACACTCTTATAAATAGGACAAGAGAGAGTAGTATAAACTGTGTTCTTAATAGAAAAGTCATATTGTTTAGTTTTTCTCAAACATTGTGTGGTCTGCTTCTTAAAAGTAGAAGAAAAAGTCAAGAAAAAGGAAGGCCAAATAGTACCTTGATAATAGAACAATGAAATGTATTATATGATGGAAAAAATATTGTGAATCTTCTAAAGGTATCAGGCTCCAAAATTAATCACAATAGCCCTTTCTGACTACATTGAAGTTGCAACAATGAAGTTACTTCATTACTCACTATCATTTTCTATCATACAATATGAATTTCTACATGTCAATAAGGCTTTTGACCCGGTGCTACTTTTATTATATTAATACATACCAAACCAAAATCCAAATTTTGATCCAAAGAAAAACCAAAATCAAAATTTCAACCAAAAAAAAAAAACAAAATCCAATAGAGTAACCAAATATATTGCAGGAACAAAAAGGACTTGAAAAAGAACAAGATTGGACTGACACTATTAAAAACATAACCATAATAGGGATGAAGGAATAATACTCATTCTGGAGGAACAGCTCGACTGAAATTAAATTTGTGACAGCTTTCTGAAGGTCTTAGTTTCTCCCCCGGTTTCTTACGTAGGAGTTGCGTGCTAACAATTTCTGGCTGGAAGTAAACAAGTCACCCTGCAAGAAACATGTTAAGCAGCAAGAATATTCACATCCAACAGAAATATAATCTAATATGATGCAACATTAATCTGCAAGTCTCATTATCGTTGTTTTATGTTTAAGATACATTGATAGCCCTTTCTACTGGATGAAGATAAGAAACTGCAAATTATGTCTTACATAGAAAGGAAAGAAAAACGAATTTCAATCCAACAAATAAATAAATAATAGTTATTTAGACTTGTACTGCAAAAGGTGTCACTGCCAGGTACATGACATTTTACAGTGAGTTGGTGACATTAGAAAATGCCAACTAACACTCTTATGGAGACCTTATGAAGGTCTATTGAGCTTGATGATATGAAACGTGAAGCAGTAGGGTTGAACTGGGATCACAAGCACGATAGAGAAAACATGGAACAGATTATCCACAGCTATCCTTTTCGAGACGGGCTATAATTCAGGTTTTGTAACCCGGTCTGCTAAAACCCTATGTCCCCTTTATAGAGACCTCTCTTTGTTGAACGGTTACATTATCAGATTTGAGAAGGTTAGTTTGATTTATATCTTTTACATATTCACTGAGGTTTTTTTTCTCATGGTCATTTTGGTTAGTGAGCCAGATAAACTTTAGCCTTTCACTAGTTTACAAATTTACAGGAGCCCTTGCAAAATACCCTCTCTGTCTCAAATAAAAACAACAAAAAAGTTGTGTTTGATAGTCATAAATTTAAGTAAATGCTAACTTCTTTTCTCATATTTAATGTTATTTTAGTATTACCCTTCAGTTAATTTAGATTTTATTTTCCAATAAACCTTTAATTTTCAGGGAACAAGTTCCCATGAGGGGCAATTCATTTTTGACGTACCAGCTTGTATTGATTTGATTTTTATTGAAATAAATCAATTCCCTATAAAAAAAAGTTTCCATGAGGGGCAATTTGAAAAATACAATTAATTTTTTTATTACTGAGAAAATTAAATGACATGAACTACTTTTCTTAAGGGGTGTGAGGTTGGTTATTTTTTCTCATATTAGACCGGAGAGAGTATTTAACTTGTTAACATTTTCCAAGTGTTGCACCATTGTTTATACGTTTTTGTTGTTCCTCACATCTTGTATCTGTTGTACTAGTATGTGATAATTCCTAACTTAACTTATAATACACTGACTTGTTACACGTTTTGTTGTTCCTTCTTACATCTGTTGTCAGTGCTAATTCCTTTCCTTTGATGGAATAGTTATATCTTGTAAAACCATTGTTATCCCATTCAAAGAATAGTGTTTGAAAGCATGGAATGGTGGAACACAGAAAATATCAACATGAAAACAAAGTATCAACTTTTAATCAGGGATAGAACAAGATTGAGAAAACCGGAACGAACCTTGCACATGGATGCTGCCGACTCAGATTCCAGAGTTTGCACTGGAAGATGCCCGAGTGATTGGAATGAATCTAGGGCTTCCAAAGTCAGCTGCCAGCCACAAAGAGCTGTTGTACCCACATCAGAAGTGGAACAAGGACTATCACAGCCAGCAGCCGCAACATCTCCATTCACCCAAGGACAGTAGTCATTATGTAATTTGATTGGATCAAATTCAACACGTCCACTAATGTTGTCTCTGTAAGGAGTCCCTGGAGATTAGAACCAACCCCAATAATTAATGTACAGCAAACAGATGTGAGAATAAAGTAGCAGACAATGGTGTGCACATTTAATTTGAAACATTTATCACGAAAGAAAACTTCTACATAATGGGCGCAGAATATTAAGGTACAATTCGTCAGTAGTACTTGAATTCAGGATATTTGAGATTTTTATGTAACCGACTGTGTTTGCAAAAATATGGTTAATTGTTTAAAATTTAATCCACTAGTCATTGATAACCGATTGGCATGACACCATGAAACTGGTATTAGTAAAGTTGATAATATTATCTGACATAAGAACATGATAATTATTGGATTGTTGAGCTATGAGTATGCAATATAATAAGTATCTAGAAGTATAATATACTCATTATAAGTTACTTAAACATTGTTGTTTTATGTGTGATAAGATGGGAGTGAGTGTTTGGATAGGAAACAAATGCTTCTAAAGGGAAGGGAGGTGAGAGAGAGGCAGATGAAATTTCACTATCCAAAATGAAGGCAAGGACAGGTAGAGGAGAGGGATCAAATTCATAAAATTTAAATATTATACCACTAATTGCAATTTTGAGGATTTCGATCTGCAACATTGCCCTTATTGTTTTCTTTGCCCATATGTGCTACTTTTACTTTTTCTAAACAATTCACCCAAGAACAAAGCATGTAATGTAAATCAAAACAAAAAATAATAGTAAACTTACTGTTTACTAATCTTTTAAGAAGTATTTTTTTTATACAAAACCTAAGAAATGTTTGGATAATGCTTATAAATTTTTTAATTATCCTTTACTTCCTTTCTCCATCATTTTAAAACTCAAACAAGAGGACTTACATCCCTTTTTTTCCATTTCTTGTCCCTGCTCCTAATTTTGTTTAGACAACTGACAAAACAAAAAACTCTCTACATTTGCCAATATCTTCTCTCTTAAATGGTTTTTTCTTCACAATTGAATTGTAAGCATTAGATTGGGAAGATATGGAGGGGGCGGGAAATGGAGAAAAATGATTTAATTCTCAAGCAAGGAATGGATGCATGCTTTCCCCTTCCTCACTAAACATCCAAATAACAAGCTACATACCCCTTTCTTCCGTCTGGATTTACAAACTGTTCCCTCAACTCTAACAATCAAGCCATTTTTATACGGCATTTTTATATTAACTACCCATGCTTGTCATTGGCATTTACATTTTCAATCACCAAAGGACTTAAGTTTAATTGAGCATCATATAATCATACTGTTAGGAGAGAGACTGACTGAAATTATTCATAACTCAAAACAGATAATACTAACTAGTCACATTGAGCATCAGGGAGAATGATAGGATGAGGGGGCAAGACTGGAAGAGAATATATCAAGTAAATTGTGAAAGAAAGAACTGTCAATTTAAAAAATAAATGATCAGCCAGCATACCCAAAATATTGGCATCTAAATTTCCTGATTCATGATATTCACTCTCGGCAATATAAGATGCCTTCCCAGTCTGAGTAACTTCTTCCTTGGACACTTCATAGGCAGAACATACAACGGCATTGCAAGAAAGGGACGGATGAGCCCCATCATCAATATAAGATGCCTTCCTAGTCTGAGTAACTTCTTCCTTGGACAGTTCATAGGCAGAACATACAACAGCATTGCAAGAAAGGGACGGATGAGCACCATTTTCAAGGCCTAGCATCCCCGTGCTACAACTGGTTTTTTCACCACTTTCAACAGACTCGACCTTGGTTGAAGCTATAGTTTTTGAGCCACTATCAGCCCTTGCAGTAGACTGAGATACCACAGCTTGACTATCCCCTAGGGGATCTTCTCGACTCATTTCCACTGGCACAAAATCACCAATATTTCCATGATTTGGTGCAAATTCACTAACTTGGCGCTGATTTTCAATGACCTCATCAATTGGCTCAGCATCGCCCAAACTATCACCTCGGTGAACTGAGACATCGGTCCCGTGGATTTCAGCCTCGTGACTTGCACCCATGCCAACACTTCCGCCACTAATACCAAAACTAGGACCGTCCCTAGCTTGTGCAGTCAATATCTCTGTGTTCAAAACTTCCCCACAAGCATCTGAACTGCTAACACCTGTTTCTCCTCCTGTTCTTTCTAAAGGTGGTTGGATAATAGCACTCTGTTGTGCTTGATAGCTGCTATTCAACTCTGATGTTTCATTCAAATCAACAGAAGGGAAATTTATATCATTAACATCTGCAGGAGAATTTTCAACACTTTCCATTGATTCATCATCTGAACTGTGACAAACCATATTCATTGCAATAACAGAAGATGCATGAGTGGAGTCTCTAGTAGATGGCATGTTGATAACATGATCCTTTTTGGGGTTCAACTGGTTTACTGCGTTTTCCTCTGCTTTTGTTTGAATATCCATTGAATAGCTAGGTACAGCACCAGAAGGATTTCTTAATGAAAACTGAGGTGTTTCCAAATGTTTAGCATCGCGGGCACGCTTTGATGGGCCAGCTGAAAACTGCTGACCCCCCCTGATTTCATTATTATCATGGTTAGCAGCAGTTCTTTCGTCACTATCAACCTGTTGCACTCTTAGATGTGACCTGTCAGATCTGGTTTCATAACCATCCAACCTACGCTTGCGTGCATTGGGACCTTGTGATTCATAAGAAGCTTCCAGATCACCAATATCACTTCTAGAAGGCTGCCTATTCCTTGAACTGCTTCCTTCACCAGCACATCGCACATGATCTAAGGTCGATGTAACATTGATTAGATAACGGCCTGGCCCACTAGCCATTCTATGATTTAAATCCAAACCTTTATTGGATACTAATATCCTTTTATCAGATGTTGTTGCCTCATCACGGTCTCCAGTTCTCTCTTTCTCAACACCTCCAGCAGCAGCCCACTCATTGATGCCACTAGCTGCACTTATTCCCCGTGTTGATGCTATTTTCTTACTTGTTTGAGGGGTATCAGTCCCACAGGGAGTCAAATGAACTGGGCGGGAGGCAGCTAAGAAATCCCATATTCTAACTGTAGCTCCACATAAGCTACAATCTAACAAAGGCGACCTAGATTCACAATTAAATTCTGAACCCGGTACATCATTATCCCCAGTATCTTTTCTGGACGAAGTTGAAAACTCCTTCTTGCTTGAAGCAGGATCTGGTACAGAGCCTTTGGTTGGATCAGAACTGTAACCATTTTTAGCAGATTCAGCCGACTGTTCTTCACAGTCAAGCACATTAGGAAGCCACCTTGGCTCCCATCCACATAGACTTATAAGCTTCTGAGCCTATTGAAGTGGTATGTTAATGTAAGGATGGAGATAATAACAACAAAAACCAAATTGGAATAAAATACACTTGAATAAATGATTAAAATAAACTATGTAAATGAGAAAACCTTACATATGAGTATGAACGAGGACCCTGGTCTCCAGTAAGGCTGGTTTCTGCTCTGCACCCCAATTCTCCAGATGTCTGAATTTGCAACTTAGCAATAAAATTATCAATTTGAGGGCCATGTGTAATCCGCATCTGCTCAACTGCAGACACAGATACAATGGGAAGAGAGTAGAACTGCAAGAGTCCATCACTCCGGTCCTTAAAACCTCCAATAAGAGCTGAAGGTGAAGTAGGAGGGAACTGCACCAAGCTTTCTGGACAGGTATTACCTCTCCAAGGACAGTTGATTTTGTGTCCTCTA
This sequence comes from Lathyrus aphaca, assembly GCA_963966055.1. NCBI lineage: Eukaryota > Viridiplantae > Streptophyta > Magnoliopsida > Fabales > Fabaceae > Lathyrus > Lathyrus aphaca. The sequence goes on from OZ014519.1 coordinate 627,421,461, forward strand.
TCAAGCTGTTTAGAAAGTTCTTCAATGGAAGCGTCAGCTACTCCAAATATGTGAGAAAAAACAATCAGGGCACAGACAGCAGCAACAGATAAGTCAAGTTAAGGGAAATTGTGATGCAAAACCAAAACATAAAAAGAGATCATACGAAAAGAGCCAAGGATGATAAATACTTTTTAATAAATGCTAACTAGATCAACAGAATTAAATACCCATCTTGGAAAGCATAATGTAGCAACAACCTCTTAAACAAAAAAACTAATAAATTCAATCCATTTGTCATTCTAATGTCAAACAGACTTCCTAGTACCAGTTTTAGAAAAGAAATGCAATAGAATCAACTAGACTCGCATAATATGACCTATTACTACAGCTATTGAAAACGTACAAAATAAACAAGATTGATTTCAGAATCAAAAGTAGAGTGATATTTTACGTTTTTCCTTTTCCTCTTCCTCTTCATTATATAATTTGAATCTATAGTCAATTCATTCTTCCATCTCTATATGAATCAATATTCTTCCATTTCAATTCCTTCGCACTACCTCCTAAGGCAAATCTCATATCCGACATGCTAGTTTAAGCTTATCCACGCTATTACAAAAAATTAAGCAGTTTAGCTATAATGTCAAATTTGAGTCCCCAGAAGTGATAAGTTTTGGGGTAAGGTAGGGCTACATTGATTTAAGTACAGCTAATAAAAATGAAGGAAACCACCCAACTCCATAGACCAAACACAAAACAAGCATAAAAATTTATATCACCTCTTCTCTATATCACACACACACACACACACACACACTTGACAGAGTAAGATCAAAACCTAGCGGAACCAACAATCACACAGCAAAAAAAGAAAAAGTCATTAGACTGATTAGAGTAATATCCTCACCTTCAACAGAGGAAGCGGAGGGCAATGCAAAATCTAACTGAGCACCACATAATTCACACCCAATCTTAGTAACATCAACATTCACCCACCCTCTCTTGGCACAAGCCAAAGGACCAACAACCTACAAAATTGACCAAACCTCGTCACAATTGCACTACAATTCTCTTAACCTAATTGCCTAGAACACAAAATTCACTTCTAAAAAAAAACTACTCGCTCACTGCATAAACATAACAGGAGAAAAACGAGGAACAAACGAACCCAACCTTTGGCAATTTCCCGGCGAGCATGAAAGTGGAAAGCCGACGAAGCAAATCGCAGCGTTCCCAGGGTCTACAGGAAGGAATTGAAGCACCTTGCAATGCCGAACCGATGACCATATACGAATCCGCGCTCGATTTGTAACGCCGGCTACCCTCTCCGGTGGGATCACATGCCGGAGACGACGCTCCAGCAGAACTGAGAACATAAAATTATGGAGAAAAATTAACGAGATATAATTGAAACAATGAAAACAACGAAATTGAATTGTGAAGAAGGTTAATTAAATGTTAAAAAGCTAGAGAGAGAAACCCTAGAGAGAGAAAGAGGGAAGAACCTTGCAGCATGAGCTGGAGGAGGAGGAGGAGGAGAAACAGAAAGTGGGTTGGGATTCGCAGAGGTTACACCATCTTCCTTCATCTCTTTTTCAGCTTTTAATTTAAGTTGGAAAGCTTTTTTTTTCTCTTCTCGATTATGCTTCTGCTTCTACTTCTTCAATGTCAGTGTTGGGTTGCGTAAGCGTGATCTACCTATTTTTCGTTTTCTTTTTTTTAATAACGCCACTTTTTTTATAAAAGGAAAACGCCAATAAATTTTTCTAACTTTTATCTTTTGTGTTGGTTTTATTTTTATTTTTTTTCACCTTTAAGCTCGGACAAAAATATATAAAATTTATACTCAAATATCTATGTATGTGGTGGGAATATGTTAGGTCAACTAACAGAGATCTAAAGTCTAGAAATTTGCAATTTGTCTTGGTCTATGAACGTAAAAGAAAATCATTTAGTTGCTCCAAAAGCAACCAACTTTTGGAATATCCCACGAGGATGAACTTGTGTCTCTCTGCTGAGTCATGTCTCCAGAAATCAACAAAAGCAGGAGCTCCTCTCTATAATGAGCAATTCATCCAAGCCACAGTGATATTACCATCTCCAGATTGGCCCGTTATTCTTTGTTTTGTCTTGTCTACTTGTGTGTCATGTCTGTTTCGTCAGCATATGCATTCATTCATACATTCATAATTATGTTTGCATTTACATATGCATAATATTACTTGCATTTATTTCACGTGATAAAGAGTACTCTCTCTAGTTCTTTCTTGGATAGAATATTCGTTTTCAAGTTTGGATAACTTGAAACTCTACAACAACGCTATAACCAAGCCTTTGTAACCTCAAGATCGCCGACAGGATGAACAAAATTGACATCTTAGGATCAAACTTTCGGGTATTCTAAGGTATTTAATCCTCTTGTACCTCGAATCTCCCAATGCTTTCACCATTCATATCTTCGGGTTCAAGAAGATTAAGTTAAGGCATCTATCATACCCTAAATTTTGACCCTAAGATATATATCTCATCAGAGGAAATCCACTGGCCAAAGGACTGTGTCAGACTGATTTGAATAGTATCCCCGCAATGGATCAGGATTCCTGAGCCCCTCAGAGGATTCAGGCAAATGACCAATCATTAATACATATGATTTTCAATATTTCAATCACCAATCCAATATTTGAGGAATCTAAAACGATGGGAAATCATTCAAAGACTGCATAAAATTTCAATGATCTGGGCCCCGAGTCATCAGCATCACCAATTAGGGTTTCAGTCAACTAATGCCCTCCATAGGGGTGGACAAAAAAACTGAACCCACCCAAAACCGAATAATCCAAATAAACCGAAATTAAATGGACTGGATTGGATCGGGTATACGGATAAATAATTAAACAATTACAGTTTCATATGGATAAGTACGGGCGGGTCCGGATTGATATTTTGAATCCGGCGAAATCCATACCCGACCATAGAAATATATGTAGTCCAATATATTTATATAATACTATAATAATAAACAACTTTACATCTATGTTTCATAATTCATAATTACAAGTCTATGCAATTGATAATATATATTATCTACTACTACTGGTATATTACTCCTATTTTAAAAATAAAGAAAAAAAATACAATGACTCTGCTTTTTATTGGAAACAACATCACGTTATTTTTTTTTCCATTACCTTTCTTATCATTCTTATCACTTGTCTTGTATTACTTACTGTGTTTATCTCTCACACTATTAAACGTTTCCTCTTTCTTTTCACTTTCCTTTGTTCTTAACATAGAAAAACATAAACACTGTATTTAAATGGATGAGAAGAAGAAGGTGATTGTAAAATGGACAAAATTTAGATAAGTCTGCAAAATGAACCACAACATTAACAAACAAACAAAAAAACAAGAACAATCTTGTAAAACAACAATCTTGATTGCATGCAATGGTGATATTTTTGGCGAGAAATAAAAAAACAACTACTCTAGCGAGAAAAAAAGCAAATTTTTCTTCTCCATCTTTTTCTACAAACCGTTGAAATCCAACCGACAAACCCGTAATCCGAAAAACCCGTGAACCGAAAAACCGAACAATCAAATGGTCGGAAATGGATTGCAGTTTTACATCTGATGGTTTTCGTCGGAAGGGGTTTTTCGGCCCGGAACCGTCCGGAGCCGACCGATGTCCACCCCTAGCCCTCCAGATGAAATTGTTCATGGGAAAATGAGCCAAGACCTCCATATAACATCATGAAAGTTTGACATGACTTGGACAAGCCATTTGCAAGTACAAAAGGTGTATATATCAAGGATTACAAGATTATGGTTTCATAGTGCCCAAATTAGGGTTTCTGACTAATCGAGGATCCCAAAGTCAAGATTTTCATCTGAACAAGATCCAATACCATAGGTAATGTTTTAAATAGCTCCTATACATAATGGAAGTCCATTCATAAGGTCAAAATACCTCATATGATGTTCAGTCAAAAAATCAGAAAACCAGGGGTATCTAGTGTAATTTCCATTTGGACCAAAAAATCAAAGTTTGACTTTTTCACCCAAAATGATCCTCATGACTTATATTATAAGAATATATGGTCTATTAATGCATTTTATCACAAAAAATCAGAAATTTGAAGATAACTTGTAAAAGGGGCAATCTTTGAAACTTAGAAATTTTTCTAAGTTATGGAAAAAAATGTTTAAGTAGCCTACTTCCAAGCATCATAACTTGTGATCCAAGCATCAGATTTTGGTGAACCAAAGCTCAAATGAAATATATTATCACAAACTATAAATAATTCAACTACACGAAACTCCAATTAATTATGGATTTTAAGTTAAAGATGGATCAAAATCAAGAAAATATTGATTTTTAACACTCAGACAAAACCTGTCCAAGTACGAAATCAGCAAAACACCAAAACTTGGAGGGATTTTTCACCTAGTTCCAAGCTGATTCAAATCCTTTTCAAAACACCAATGTTGTTGCAAATGTTGCCAATAATTCAAAGAACCAATCGGCATGAAAAAATCTTGCTTGTACATGAAGAAACCATGGATCAAAGTGACCATCTAAAACTGTTTTTCAAAAACAGATTTTCATAAAATTTTGAAATCTGATTTTTTGAGTCAAAGGACAATGTCAAGTGGTCTTAAGCATCTTAGAAATCATTACAAACCTGATCAAACCTGCAAATTCATGATTGCTCCAAGGAATTCTCATAAATGACATTTATGAAATTCAACACTTATGTATTTTGATCCAAGGGTTACTAAGCTCCAAAATGACATATTCTTGGATCTCTTGTTCAACAAGAACTAGGTGGACACAATCCAAGTTTCAAACTTCCGAGGAATGTGAACTTTGCTGCCGCATAGCTGAGCTATTTGAGAATTTCATCATTCCATGTGTAAGAGATATTTCCATAAACCATGACTCAACAATTGTGATCTTATCTCTTCAAGACATCTTTGCCTATAAATAGAGACCTCATTTGATCATAAACGTTACACCAAAGCCTCTGATCTTTAAGTTTTCTCTCCTTCACTCTTAAAAATTCAAAACTTGATATTTTGAGCAATCACTACTGGTTTTTGAGTTATGGTCACTATCAAGTCAAACCAATTGCTCAAACACATCGCATATGATGTTTATGAGGTGTTCAAACACTTATATCACCTCTGAAACACCTCTTACCCAAAATCACCCTTCAAAACCTCAAAGAAACCTTGTTTCTGCAACTTGAAGGCCACAACTTAATCCAGCCATTTGTGTTGCACCCCAAAATTTGCCCTCACAATATAAGACTTTGTGTGCTAAGAAGGTTCACAAGGTTCACAAGTTTCTCAATGCTTATATAACCTTTCATGAGGTTCATGAGGTCTACAAAGCCCTTCATGAGGTTCACAAGGTTCACAAGCTTCTCAACATTTACAAGACCTTTCATGAAGTTCATGAAGTCTACAAGTTACTTTATGAGGGTTCACAAGGTTCACAAGATTCACAATGATTACAAAGCTCTCCTGAGGTTCATGAGGTCTACAAAGCCACTTCATGAGGTTCACAAGGTTCACAAGCTTCACACTATCTCCCATGAGGTTCACAAGACACTTTATGAAGATTCACAAGGTTCACAAAGTGCACAATTGGTCAAAGAAGTTGACAATTCCCTCAGACAATGCACCTCCTAAGCAGTGCATCCAAAACTAGGGTTTTGACTTTAATCAGGCTAAATGGACTTCCAATACCTCAAGTGAGTTTCATAACATCTTATATGTGTATAAGAACCCCCATTACAAGTTTCAAGACTTTTCTCAAAAGTTTGCTCAGTCAGATGATCAGATAAGTCAAAATCAGTCAATGCAGTCAAAAAGTCAAACTAAGGTCAACTATGGTCAAACCAAAGTCAAACTTCATGATTTTTTGCCAACATCAAGTATATGAAGTAAAATTCATCATTTGATCAAGGTATGATCATGATTCATCAAGGAGATTCCAGATCATCAATAGTCAGGAGTTTCTAAATTAGGGTTTCCTCAGTAAAAGTCAACTGAACTTTGACCAGCCATAACTTTCACATACTTCATCACCAAGTCTCCATCCAAAGCTCATTTTGAAGGAAATTGAATTCTCTACAACTTTTATGTTGCAAGTTAAGCCCAAAAATGCTTCATTTGAAAGATATGAGCTAGGACATTATAGGTCATTTCAAAAGTCAACAAAAAGTCAACAACTTCAAAAGGGCATAACTGGAGATTGGTAAATGATATGGACCTGAAACCAATGGGGTTGTTTAGAGGACTCTTCAAGCTTTCCAAAATGTCCAAGAACACCCTCATACCTTTAAAATTGAGGGAGATATGCTCTTGCAAAGTTGGGCAATTTTGTGATGGTTTATATTGAAAATGGGGGTTTAGAAACAATTCCTTCCAAATGGGCTTGCTAAGTTGTGATCCAATCCACCTCATATCATTATGCACGACCCAATTGACCAAAATTCAGCATTTTTATTATTTTATTTTTATTTATTATTGATTTAATTCATAAAAATCATTTTAAATAAATATAAAATATGAAAATCTATTTTTGGAGGAAGATAATGCTTCTAGAAATTCTTAATTGTTGATTGAATTTGAAAGAGAAAGGAATCATGTGATTAGTCCAAGAATAGCAAGTCTTCATGATCAAATATTTGAACTTTTACACCATGATCTTTTTCAATATTTTTTGGATCAAATCTTCACACAACCAATCCATATTTCTGACCTAATTCATTCTCATATAAGTATCAAACACAACCCTAGCCTCAAGAGACGAATTCCAGCAGCCCATAGGTAAGTTTCAAAAACTCAAAATTCATCCAAAAAGTGGGATTCGGATTTCATCATCCAAGAGGTTTGAAGGTAAAATAAGGACATGGCTAGACTCCTTGATCATCATAGAACATAAACTGATCATTACATTACCTCATAGCATCATATATTGATGAACCCGAATCAAGTTTTACCTTGAATTTCAATTTTTCGATTTCACTTATTTGTGCATTATTAATTAATTTTGTTTGTGCTTTTGTGTTTGTGATGATCCAAGGAACGATTCTGGACAAATTAATTGGATTTTCGTGACCTTATACAGATTCGGCCATGTTAGGGTTCATAACCTCATAATTAGGGTTTAACGTTTGAATGCACATAAATAAATTCTGGAAACGTAGAGTTGTTGTGTGAACTGTAAGGATTATGAATCACTAATCAATTTTGTGAATTGATACTGTTTCATGAAAGTTTGGATTTCGCAGGTTTGAACAGGTAGTAGAATTCGCAGGTAAACTCCCAGCTATTTTCGTAGCTAAATTCGCAGCCCTAGAGGTAGAAGATGACTACTTCCCGCGCGTTGGAAAATTCAAATATTGTTGAACATATTTTATTAATCGTGTTTGATTTGTTTATCACAAGCACGCTTGTGGTCCAGTGGTAAGGTTAGAGCGTGTATATTGTGAGGGCACCAGTTTGATTCTTGGCCAGTGCAGTGTTTTTTTTGTTTTATTTTTCAGGACAAAAGAAGATTTAATATATTATGATTCATTGCCAACAAGCTAACAGTTGGGCTCTTCCAGCCAGGTGGTGATGCGCGTGCTTGTGAATGTAAAGGTCCTGGGTACGATTCCCACCCCAGGCCTTTTTATTTCTTCATTTTTCTGGATTTCTCAAACAAGACACAAAACAAATTCTTGCCCCTTCATTGTTGCCTGCGTGTGGGCTAGCCTGATGGTTATTGTTGTTGCTGGTAAACATGAGGACATGGGATCAAATCCTAGCCAAGGTAAGTTCTCAATTTTTTGTCACTTTTTTTTTTATTTTCTTAATTAATTATATTTTTGTTTATTATAAAAACTTAATTTCTAAATAACCTTATACTATTTTCTTTGTGTTCTAAAAAAATATATTATAATTTATTTTCTCAAATATAAAAATGTTTGTTTTATTTTATTTTGTAAATATATTCATATTATATGCTTGTAAATAAATTAGATAATTAGGTTTAGATTAATTCCAATAAACCCTAATTATAAATAAAACCCTAATTTTTCAAAACCCTAAAATATTTTCTAAAAAACAAACCCTAATTTATTTTTTTTTAAATTAGAAAACCCTAGTCATTTATTTATTAATTCTTAATATAAATTAATATGTATATGTTTATTGAATATAGTCTCTAATATAATTTTTGGCAATAATCAATAAAAATTAAATCTTGTAAATATGCTTATAATTTGTTTTTCTCTTTATATAATATGTGAATACTTTTATAATTTTTGTTTATTTAGAAATAATTGAATTTATAATAATTAAGTTTTGTAATTATAATATATTTAAAAATAACTTAATAATTTGTAAAATTAAAATAATTGTTTGCTCATATTTTTTTTATAAATATAATTGTTTATATTAAAAAATTGTTGATCTATTATTATTATAATTTTGGATGATTTTATTTATTATTGTTATTATTAACCATATTATTTATTTTTGCTTTACTAATTTTATATATTATTATTATTTCACTAATGTTTACTAACCTCTTTTATTTTATTGCTTATTATTTAAATATCTATCACTAACCCCTATTATTTATTTATTATTTATTGCTTATTTATTATTTATTTTTGCTATTTATTTTTAATTTGCTTATTTTTATTATAATTATTATGTAAATGCTCCTGGATGTAAATTTTATAATTATTTAATTATTTTTGCTATGGTTAGTAATTAGGGAGTGCAAAATATGTATTCTATTTAAAATTAAATTTAGATCACTTTAATCATAAGATAATTAATATTAAACACTCACACACGTAAGTCGATTTTTAATCGTCATCCTACACTTTCTAAGGTTATCCCTCAAGTTGCCTACGAATAAGGTCAAGTGGGGTGTATAAAGCAAGTCCCTTTCAAAAGAAAAATCATCAAGTCCCTCATGGTTGCCTTTACGAATCGAGTCCCTTCGAAAAATGATGATAGTCCCTCTTATATGCTTATTACACCCCACAGTTGCCTTCATAAAACAGAATGTCCCTCACATGTCCCTTTACATCCAAGGTAATGACTACCTACTCCTTAATAGTAGGGATAGTCTTACCAATGAAAGGATAAAGAACAAGAAAGACTTTAAACATTAGGGTAGGTTCCTCTTATGTACTTGCTCACTTCAAAAACTTTTCAAACACTTAACAAATTTCAAACAAATTTTCAAAAACAAGTTTTTACACATCCGTACATGGATTATTATCAACTATTCTGAAAATTTTTCTATTCACACACTACACTTTCAAAAACAATTCAAAAGTGAGCTAAGTAACTAAGAGCCCATGGATAACCATGGATGTAAAGGGTGTTAACACCTTCCCTTTACATAACCTACCCCCCAGACCCAAAATATTCTCTTAAGGTCTTTCCTGTTCTTTTATACCCTTTCCTTTTGGATAAAATAAAAGTCGGTGGCGACTCTTGCTATCCGCAACATAACTAAAGTCAGTTCTCCCACCGTGTTACAGAACTGGCGACTCTGCTGGGGATTTGTATATTAAAGAGGGGTACCCTTAGGAATTAGATCACTTTAAATTGTTTGCCTTGTTTGCTTTATATTATCTTGTTGGGGTGCTCTTATGTGTGAAAGGTCCTAACCCGGATCTAGTGTACCTTAGGTAAATGGCAATAGACCAAGGAAACTGTACGACGTATATCGATACGGTTGATCTGGTGGCCATAGTTAGTGCGACTTCTTGGTTGGTGCTTATGTTCCTTAAGTCAAGTTGAGGATAATATGAGGCTGCCATATGTTGTCAATGCACTAACTAACTTTTAGAACCCTAGTTAACTCATCTTGGCCTTTAGAAAGTAGTGAGGTAACCGGCTTTGGTGCAGACTGAAGTTGGTTGACACTCGATACTACGCTCATTGATGATCTTAAACTTGGAGGGTTTTGGTTGGCAAGTAAGTTGCCTTCTGAACAACCACCCTTGTGAAGGATCAATGATATTGAGATCCCTTAGAACCTGGTTACTTTATAGGACAGGATGAACAACCCAACTTCAGGGGAGGGTACTTACCTTTGAACCTCATGCAAGCCTTTAAACCTAGGGCTATGGTGTGACTTGTTTGTGTGTGCCACATGTTTGTGATTGAACATAACATCATGACATCATCATGCATCATGAGCATATCATTTTCCCTAACCATTTCAAGGACCAAAGGATTTATCTTTGTTCTTTGCTGCAGGTCATGGCTTCTGCTCGTAGAAACACCATCAGGATCAACTTTGTAGGGATACCTCCCAAGCTTAAAGAGTTGGTTTCTCAAGTGTCTGATCATTCCCAGTTCAACAAGAGACATGGTCACCTATTGGATCTAGTCACTTCAGGGTTCAATGAAGACATGATGAGTGTCCTGTTTCAGTTCTTTGACCCTAAACACCACTGCTTTACATTCCCCGACTATCAGCTGGTTCCAACCATGGAGGAGTTCTCTAAACTTCTGGGTATACCTGTTCTTGATCAAAGACCCTTCACAGGCTTGGAGAAGGAGCTTAAACCAGAGGTTATTGCTGCAGCTCTACATCTGAAGAAGTCTGATATTGTTCTAGAAACGAGAAGCGGAGTCAAGGGTATTCTTGCCAAGGTGTTGATAGAGAAAGCTCAGGTGTTCTTGAAGGCCATGAGCTATGATGCTTTTGAGGAGATCTTAGCCTTGCTGATATATGGCTTAGTATTATTCCCCAATCCAGATCAGTTCATAGATGTTCATGCCATCAACATTTTCCTGAGTCACAATCCAGTGCCTACATTGCTTGGAGACATCCTGCATTCTCTTCACACCCGTACTATAAGGGCAAGAGGAACTTTGATGTGCTGCATACCTTTACTTTCTAGGTGGTTTATTTCTCACCTTCCTCGCTCAGTAATGAAGAATGAGCAAGGGTTCAGATGGTCCAAGAGGATCATGTCACTTTCTCACTCAGATATCCATTGGTGCTCCAGATCTATGGAGAATGTCACCATCATTGACCGTTGTGGGGAGTTTCCTAATGTGCCACTTCTAGGCATAAGAGGAGGCATCACCTACAACCCTTCTCTAGCTTTACGACAGTTTGGTTACGCCCGAAGTGATGGTCCACATGATATGTTGATTCAGGGCATTGTGTTTGATTACGACAACGATCTTCAGGGTTACCGTCAGAGATTCATACGAGCATGGGGAAAAGTAAACAGGGTTGACAGCAAGACACTGGAGCCTAAGTACACTATTCCTATGGAGGCTTATCTCAGATGGATACGATCTCGTGCTCAGACTCTCATGATGCCATATCCTGCCGTCCTACCAGTTACCATGGAACCTGTTGCTGAAGGAGACACAGCTTATACCATCCTTCACCCAGACATGCCTACTGATATGGAAGACTTGCAGAGATCATGGATCCAACTGAAGGAGCAAAGGGATACTTTCGAGGCTCATTACAAAGCAAGCCAAGAAAGAATCCTGGAACTAACAAAGCAACTTCACGAGGAACGGAACCTCAACTCATACCTCAACACAAAGAGGAAACGTCCATGGGAGACTTAAAACCCCATCTTTTGTATTTATTTCATTTCATTCTTATTGTAAGCCCAAGGGGCAAACAAATTTATTACTAATAAAAGTTTACTTTCGTGTTTGTTTAAGCAAATTTAAATCCTGCGGTCCTTGAAAACATTGCATACGCATTTACATTCCATATCATTGCATCACAGGTTTATAATTGTGCACAGGTTTCTCATCTTCTCGCTGTTTATTTCAGCAATGGCTCTTGAACAATCAGTTAAGGATCTTCAGGCACAAAATGCACAGTTCCAAGAGCTGATCTTGAACCTGTCCAAGGGGCAGGATGAATTGAAGGCACTGCTGGCCAAGAAGACTAAGAAGACTAGAAGGTCTGCTGGGTTGATCAATATGGGAAGAAGGTTCAAAGGTCTTGCCAAGACCAAGGAACCAGCTGAAGACTATGAATCTGAAGAGTCTGAGCAAGAGGTAGGCAGTCTCCACCATACAATAGGGGACTCTGATTCTGAGGCTAATTACTACCATGATCCTAATGAAGACAAATTCAAGATGCTGGTGGACAGGATGGATGCCATGGAGTTACAGAAATCATCTGGGCTAGATTTTGAGGATTTGAGTCTGATATCTGGGGTAGTCATACCCATTGGTTTCAAGGTTCCTACATTTGTTGTCTATGATGGGGTCTCTTGTCCCAAACTGCATCTGAGGTCTTATGTTAGAAGAATTCAACCCCACACTGCTGATAAGAAGTTGTGGATCCATTTCTTTCAAGAGAGCTTATCTGGAGCTCAGTTGGAGTGGTATTATCAGTTGGAGAGTGTCAATATCAGAGACTGGAATGATCTTGCTGAAGCTTTCTATAAGCAGTACCAATACAATGCTGACTTAGCCCCCACTCGCATGCAGCTTCAGAGCATGTCTATGGGTGCCAAAGAAAGTTTTAAAGAGTATGCTCAGAAGTGGAGAGATTTAGCTGGAAGAGTTCAACCCCCTTTGACTGACAGGGAATTAGTTGACATGTTCATGTGCACGCTGAATGGTCCGTTTTACAGTCATCTCATTGGAAGCTCATCATCTGGCTTCACTGAGTTAATCATGACAGGAGAGCGAGTAGAGAATGGTATAAAGAATGGCAAGATCCATGTGGGTGTTTCTTCATCAGGTACTGCAAAAAAGCCTCCCACTGGGAAGAAAGAATCCAATGTTGTTTATGGTCAACCTGATCGTAACAGAAAGGCATCAGTCTGTTAGTGCAGTTCACATTTCAAATCCAACTTCTGCAACAACAGAGCAGCCTCAGGGCAACCAACAGAGGGCTAGAAGACAGTTCACGAAGATCAACATGTCAATGGCTCAGGCATTGCAACACTTGTTGAAGGCTGAACTTATTACCCTGAGGGAGGCTCCTCAGAATCCCAATGTTACCTCTCCCAAGTACAATCCCAATGCACGATGTGCATATCATTCAAACTGTCCAGGACATGATACTAATAACTGCTGGGTCTTGAAGAACAAAATTCAAGATATGATCGATGCTGGAGAGATTGAGTTTGATCCACCAGGTACTCCAAATGTGATTACAGCTCCAATGCCAAATCACGAGAAGACTGTCAATGCCATTGATGAAGACCTACATGTCTATTCAGTTGCGGAGTTGACCACACCATTGTCTGTCATCAGAAAGAAGTTAGTGCAAGCTGGGTTCTTTCCGGGTTGTCGTGAAGATTGTGTTTATTGTGAGTATAATCCAGAAAAGTGCTTCAGGTTGAAGGATGGAATTCAGCGTCTCATGGATAATTACACCATTGTATTTGAAAGGAGGCCATCTTCTGTAGAAAGCATGGTGGATTATCTGACTCAAGGTAAGAAGATTGAAGAGGTTGATATGGTTGACAAAGTACCGGTAAGAATCACTTCAAAAGGTCCCATTAAAATCACTCATCAGGGCCCAATCAAGATTACTGCTGAAGGTCCTGTGAAAGTTGTTGCTGAAGCCAGAGTGGCTCCTCTGATCATTACTACTCCTGGTCCTATTCCTTATACGTCTGACAAAGCTGTGCCTTGGCACTATGGGTCTGATGTTTACATCCATGGTGTCAAGCAAGAGCCTGTAGCTGATGTGCCTGTTGATGTTGACAATATTGCTGGATCTAGTAAGATCACTCGTAGTGGAAGAGTTTTCTCTCCTCCAGATACCTCCAAGAATGCAGTTACTCCTGCTGCTACTTCTACTACTGATGCTCGGGGCAAAGGTCCTGTTATCGAGCCTGTATCTACTGATGTGCCAGCTGCTGATGATCTCTCTAAGCAAATGGAAGAAGTATTGAAAATCATTCGTAAGAGTGATTATGACATTGTTGACCAATTGGGGCATACTCCCTCAAAGATTTCTATGCTCTCCCTATTATTATGTTCTGAGGCTCATGCCAAGTCATTGATCAAGTTTCTGAAGATGGCTCATGTACCCAGTGCAATTTCTGTTGACCAATTTGAAAACTGTGTTGCCCACCTGACCCATGACAATGGGTTAGGATTTTCTGATGCTGACTTGACCCCTGCCAAGAGGGATCATAACAGGGCCTTGCATATTTCAATTGAATGCAGGGGCACTACCCTGTCTCATGTGCTGATAGACAATGGTTCCTCTTTGAATGTGTTACCTAAGGAAGTCCTGAATAAGCTGAGTCCTGAAGATGCTGTGCTGAAGCCCAGTAACATTGTGGTAAAGGCTTTTGATGGTTCTAGAAGAGTAGTGCATGGGGAAATTGATCTTCCAATCCAAGTTGGTTCCCAGGTGTTTACTGCTACATTTTATGTGATGGATATTCGTCCTTCATACTCTTGTCTGCTTGGTCGTCCCTGGATCCATGGGGCAGGTGTTGTGACCTCTACATTGCACCAAAAGTTGAGATATCCGGTGAATGGAAAGGTTGTTACTGTCTATGGAGAAGAAGAATACTTTGTCAGCCATGTAAACACTTTCAAGTATCTGGAAATGGAAGGTGAATACATTGAAACTCCGTGTCAGACATTTGAAGTGGTCCCTTGGGTTGTTAATGATTATGTAGCTCCTCCTGTTGCGAAGAAAGTTCCTGTGGTCACCAGAAAACCTCCAACAATGGCAATGTCCTCCCTCAATGATGCTAGAGCTGTGGTGGATGAAGGTGGTTGTACTATTTGGGGTCAGCTTCCTGATATTCCATACAAGTCTGACAAATTTGGTTTGGGTTTCACTGCAGAGTCCCAGAAGGCTGTTCGTCGTGCTCGTGCTGCTCGCATCACCAATCAAGGGGTTATCAATGCTGTGGGAGACTATGATGAAGACTACAACTTGGATGCTTGGATTTTTCCTACTGTGGGTGCTGGACTCAATAATTGGAAAGCTGAAGATGTTATCCCTATCTCCTTTAGTCAGGAGTAAATACTATTACTGTGTTGTTGCTTTTAAGTTCGTAATTTCTTGAACAATAAAACTTTCAAGCCTTGTGCCTTACCCGGGGCACAATGGTGTGCTTGTTACGGGCTGTCATTTCATTTGCATACTTCATTCAATAAAATCAGTGGACGTTTTGCTTTCGTAAATATTGTGTTCCTTGTTTTTCTTTTCTTTATTTTTGCTTTATCAGCTATGTGTTCTTACACACACCCACATCACTAAAATGCAGATCCTCATCCACTCTGGATCCTGTTGATAACAGTTCTACTATTGCCAATTATAATTTCGAGAATCCGATCTATCAAACTGAAGACGGAAATGAGGACGATTGTGAAATACCTGTAGAGCTTGCTAGGTTGTTACAACAAGAAGAGAAAGCTATACAGCCACATGAAGAGCCAGTCGAAGTTGTGAATCTGGGAACTGAAGAAAACAGAAAAGAGGTCAAGGTAGGGGCTGATTTAGAGGACAGTGTCAAGAGCAGGTTGATTCAGATGTTACGTAACTATGTGGAGATCTTTGCTTGGTCTTATGAAGATATGCCAGGGTTGGATACAGACATTGTGGTTCACCGTTTACCAGTGAAAGAAGATTGTCGTCCAAAGAAGCAGAAGGTTCGTCGTATGCGTCCTGAAATGTCAGAAAAGATCAAGGCAGAGGTAATGAAACAATTCAATGCAGGGTTCTTAGCAGTGACTTCTTATCCTCAGTGGGTTGCAAATGTGGTACCAGTACCAAAGAAAGATGGTAAAGTACGTATGTGCGTGGATTACAGAGATTTGAACAAGGCTAGCCCCAAAGATGACTTTCCACTTCCTCATATTGATATTCTGGTAGACAACACTGCTCAGCATAAGGTATTCTCTTTTATGGATGGTTTCTCTGGTTACAATCAGATCAAGATGGCTCCTGAAGACATGGAGAAGACAACATTTGTGACACAGTGGGGCACCTTTTGCTATAAGGTAATGCCATTTGGTTTGAAGAATGCAGGGGCAACATATCAGCGTGCTATGGTGGCTTTGTTTCATGATATGATTCATCATGAGATAGAGGTATATGTAGATGATATGATAGCCAGGTCTCAGAACGAAGAGCAACATCTTGATCATCTGCACAAATTGTTTGAGAGGTTGAAAAAATACAAGTTGAGGTTGAACCCAAACAAGTGTACTTTTGGAGTCAGATCTGGAAAGCTCCTGGGTTTCATTGTCAGTGGAAAAGGTATTGAAGTAGATCCTGCAAAAGTGAAAGCTATACGAGAGATGCCAGCTCCCCGTACAGAGAAGGAGGTTAGAGGTTTCTTGGGACGATTGAACTACATTGCAAGATTTATTTCCCAATTAACTACCATTTGTGAGCCAATTTTCAAGTTATTGAAGAAAGATCAGGTGATGGAATGGAATGATGAGTGCCAGACTGCCTTTGATGAAATTAAGAGATATCTGCTAGAGCCACCAATTTTGATGCCACCAGTTGATGGAAGACCCTTGATTATGTACTTAACAGTGCTAGACAACTCAATGGGGTGTGTATTGGGGCAACATGACGAGTCTGGTCGAAAAGAGCAGGCAATATACTACCTTAGCAAAAAGTTTACCGACTGTGAAACAAGATACTCACTGCTCGAGAAAACTTGCTGCGCTTTGGCATGGGCTGCTCGCCGACTAAGACAGTATATGTTGACCCATACTACATTATTGATTTCGAAGATGGATCCAATCAAGTACATATTTGAGAAACCTGCTCTCTCCGGAAGAATTTCAAGATGGCAAATGATCTTGACAGAATATGATATACAGTATACTACTCAGAAGGCCATTAAAGGAAGTGTTGTTGCTGATCATTTGGCTCATCAAGCAGTGGATGATTATCAGTCAATGAATTTTGAGTTTCCTGATGAAGACATTATGATTATTACCAAAGAACCTGGACAATATGACGGACCTGAACAAGGATCCCGATGGACTATGGTTTTTGATGGTGCCTCTAATGCACTTGGTAATGGTGTTGGTGTTGTGATTAGTTCCCCTGAAGGTTGTCATACCCCGATTACTGCCAGGCTTTGTTTCTATTGTACCAATAACATGGCTGAGTATGAGGCATGTATCCTGGGTATTAAAGCTGCTATTGATATGAAGATTCAGTTCCTTGATGTGTATGGAGATTCAGCCTTGGTAGTAAGTCAGATTAAAGGAGATTGGGATACCAAGCATGATAACCTCATTCCTTACAGAGAGCATGTGTTGTCTTTGATCCCACATTTCAAAGAGATTACCTTTGGACATATTCCACGAAGAGAGAATCAGTTGGCAGATGCTTTGGCCACCATGGCATCTATGTTTGAGATCAGTTGGGATGATGAAGCTCCCAAGATTACTATTGATAGATTTGAAAAGCCTGCATACTGCAATGAGATTGACACTGAAGGGGCAGAGGAGAAGCCTTGGTTCTATGAAGTGAAAAGATATCTCGAAGCTCAGGAGTTCCCTAAAGGGGCATCTGTCAAAGATAGGAAGTTCCTGAAGAGGTTTGCTGCTAAGTTCTTTTTGAGTAATGGGATTCTGTACAAGCGTAATCATGATTCAACTATGCTTCGTTGTGTGGATAAGAAGGAAGCTACAAAAATTATGGAAGAGATGCATGATGGGACCTTTGGCACTCATTCTAGTGGTCATACTAGGGCAAAGAAGATTTTGAGAGCAGGTTACTACTGGTCTACCATGGAAGCTGATTGCTATCAACACTCCAGAACGTGTCACAAATGTCAAATCTATGCTGATAAAGTACATGTACCTCCATCACCCTTGAATGTGTTGACTGCTCCTTGGCCCTTTGCCATGTGGGGCATTGATATGATTGGTGAGATCAAGCCTACTGCTTCTAATGGGCATCGTTTCATCCTGGTTGCTATCGATTACTTCACGAAGTGGGTGGAGGCAGCTTCATTTGCATCTGTTACCAAGAATGTGGTGGCTCGGTTTATTAAGAATAATCTCATATGTAGGTATGGCATCCCTGAAAGGATTATCACTGACAATGGCTCTAATCTGAACAACACTATGATTACCGATCTCTGCACGCAGTTCAAGATTAAGCATCACAACTCTTCTCCGTATCGTCCGAAGATGAATGGGGCAGTTGAAGCTGCAAATAAGAACATTAAGAAGATTGTACAAAAGATGACTGTTACTTACAAGGATTGGCATGAGATGTTACCATTTGCTCTTCATGGTTATCGTACCACAATACGTACTTCAACAGGGGCAACCCCATTCTCCTTAGTCTATGGTATGGAAGCAGTTCTGCCCATTGAAGTTCAGATTCCCTCCTTGAGAATTATGAAGGATGCAGGCTTGGATGAAGATGAGTGGATTCAGACTCGACTGGACCAGATAAATTTGATTGATGAGAAGAGGTTAGCAGCAGTTTGTCATGGCCAGATGTACCAAAAACGAATGATCAAAGCTTTTAACAAGAAGGTTAAGCCAAAGGTATATCAGGCTGGTGACTTGGTAATCAAGCGTATCATATTACCACAGGGTGATCCTAGAGGCAAGTGGACTCCAACATATGAAGGACCATTTGTAGTCAAGACAGTGTTCTCAGGAGGTGCCATGATACTGACTACAATGGATGGTGAGGACTTCCCACAGCCTGTAAACGCAGACATAGTTAAAAAATACTACGCATAAAAAGAGACCCGCTAGGTTGACAGGCCTAGGCAAAAATAAGGGCATCCCGGCAAACCAAAAGGGTTTGGGCAAAAATTAGGGATATATATAAAAAGATGTACACCCGGCAAGTCGAAAACCTGAAAAGGCGGCTTGGGCAAAAAAGGGTATCCCGGTGGATTGAAAACCTGAAAGGGCAATCCAGGCAAAAGTTAGGGATTAAAGCGTATGACTATGTCTCGTTTGGATCACTCATGAAACTGCAACCAGTTGTACTACTTACTCAAGCTCGAACAGATAAAGCTCAATTCAATCGTTTCCGTCTCAACAGCAGAAGATGAGATACTTGAAGATAATGGCAATAGTAGAATTGAAACTCAATAGGATTGTTTCCCACATAGCTGATTTTCTTTTGTAAAACTTTATGACAAAATCCTCTTACTAGGGTTTATGTCTCCTTGTACAAACTTACCCATGTATGGGTCACTTTTGATATAAATAAATTCCATCTTTTGAATCCAGATTTACTTTTACCCTATTTACATAAGCGAAACGTCCATTGATTGTGTTTGAATGTATGTATGCTTTTGAATATGATTAATGTTTACCAGAAATGCATGAAAATGCAGTAATAGTATTTACTAAGGACGAACGAGGGAAGTATTTCAACGAAGCTTCGCCGGTTCATCTTTACAAGACAGTTACAAACTCTCAGTAGGACGAATCCATCTTCATAAAGTCTTATCTCCCCTGGAATTTATATCCATCTCTTTTATCCTCATACGGATATTCGGGAATCTACTTTCCAATAAGGGAACGACGAACGAAGACGGGAAGTTATATTTACCCTACCATCAAACGAAGACGAAGGTTATATATACCTTATTATCCCCAGCAGATGGGAGGTTATATATACCTTGCTATCCCCAGCAGACGGGAGGTTGTATATGCCATATTATCCTCAGCAGATGGGAGGTTATATATACCTTGCTATCCCCAACAGACGGGAGGTTGTATATGCCTTATTATCCTCAGCATCCGGGAGGTTATCCATACCTTATTATCCCCAGCAGACGGATGGTTATGTATAATATATTCTTCAACAATGAATCAGGATTTATTTTCCCAAGCCAGCAGTTGTTATACGAAGATATTCAGATTCTTCCGGCAGTATCATACATACATCATTTACATCATACCATAGCATATATATCCATAGACACATAGTACATTACTTGAGTACATCATATCATACATGCATACATAAGGCATAAACTAATGTTATCGTACATAATGCTACCTTGTTTTCAGGTTAATTACCCAACAAACAAATTTATGATCATCAGGACTGCTTTATCGTCACCTCAGGGTTACTTTATCCTCCTGATAAGCTTCTTATTACTTTGGGACTGCTTTATCGTAACCTCAGGGTTACTTTATCCTCCTGATAAGCTCCTTATTACTTTGGGACTGCTTTATTGTTACCTCAGGGTTACTTTATCCTCCTGATAACTTCTCACGACTTCAAGACTGCTTTAGAGTTATCATTATTGTTGGCTCTATCCTCCTGAAATCATTACTTCAAGACTGCTTTAGAGTTATCATTATTGTTGGCTTTATCCTCCTGAAATCATGACTTCAAGACTGCTTTAGAGTTATCATTATTGATTGCTCTATCCTCCTGAAATCACATTATTATTTCAAGACTGCTTTAGAGTTATCATTATTGTTGGCTCTATCCTCCTGAAATCATTACTTCAAGACTGCTTTAGAGTTATCATTATTGTTGGCTCTATCCTCCTGAAATCATTACTTCAAGACTGCTTTAGAGTTATCATTATTGTTGGCTCTATCCTCCTGAAATCATTACTTCAAGACTGCTTTAGAGTTATCATTATTGTTGGCTCTATCCTCCTGAAATCATTACTTCAAGACTGCTTTAGAGTTATCATTATTGTTGGCTCTATCCTCCTGAAATCATTATTATTTCAAGACTGCTTTAGAGTTATCATTATTGATGGCTCTATCCTCCTGAAATTATTACTTCAAGACTGCTTTAGAGCTATTGATTGCTCTATCCTCCTGAAGCCATCTTATTATTTCAAGACTGCTTTAGAGCTATTGATTGCTCTATCCTCCTGAAATCATATTACTATTTCAAGACTGCTTTAGAGCTATTGATTGCTCTATCCTCCTGAAGCCATATTATTACTTCAAGACTGCTTTAGAGTTATCATTATTGTTGGCTCTATCCTCCTGAAATCATTATTATTTCAAGACTGCTTTAGAGTTATCATTATTGATGGCTCTATCCTCCTGAAATTATTACTTCAAGACTGCTTTAGAGCTATTGATTGCTCTATCCTCCTGAAGCCATCTTATTATTTCAAGACTGCTTTAGAGCTATTGATTGCTCTATCCTCCTGAAATCATATTACTATTTCAAGACTGCTTTAGAGCTATTGATTGCTCTATCCTCCTGAAGCCATATTATTACTTCAAGACTGCTCTAGGGTTATCATTATTGATTGCTCTATCCTCATGAAGACATGCTGTTACATCAGCATTACTCCAGTATCCTGAAAGTATATCATCAATACCTCAGAACTGCTCCAGACTCCTGACAGCTTTCATTATACTTCCATATTTTGGACTGCTTTATCTTCCAAGAAATATATCTGAAGAACTTTCCCCTAGTGGCATCTTTAAGCCCACTCAATCATATTCAACCAACCATCAATATCACTCTATGCACTGGTGAGTGCAAATTTTTGGGCTTTTGTGTTCAATCCCCTTCAACCTTCCAGGTTACGATTGGCAAATATACCAATCTAACCCCTCAGGTTTCAGAAAATTGAACAGGGGCAGCTGTTGCACCCCAAAATTTGCCCTCACAATATAAGACTTTGTGTGCTAAGAAGGTTCACAAGGTTCACAAGTTTCTCAATGCTTATATAACCTTTCATGAGGTTCATGAGGTCTACAAAGCCCTTCATGAGGTTCACAAGGTTCACAAGCTTCTCAACATTTACAAGACCTTTCATGAAGTTCATGAAGTCTACAAGTTACTTTATGAGGGTTCACAAGGTTCACAAGATTCACAATGATTACAAAGCTCTCCTGAGGTTCATGAGGTCTACAAAGCCACTTCATGAGGTTCACAAGGTTCACAAGCTTCACACTATCTCCCATGAGGTTCAAAAGACACTTTATGAAGATTCACAAGGTTCACAAAGTGCACAATTGGTCAAAGAAGTTGACAATTCCCTCAGACAATGCACCTCCTAAGCAGTGCATCCAAAACTAGGGTTTTGACTTTAATCAGGCTAAATGGACTTCCAATACCTCAAGTGAGTTTCATAACATCTTATATGTGTATAAGAACCCCCATGACAAGTTTCAAGACTTTTCTCAAAAGTTTGCTCAGTCAGATGATCAGATAAGTCAAAATCAGTCAATGCAGTCAAAAAGTCAAACTAAGGTCAACTATGGTCAAACCAAAGTCAAACTTCATGATTTTTTGCCAACATCAAGTATATGAAGTAAAATTCATCATTTGATCAAGGGTTGATCATGATTCATCAAGGAGATTCCAGATCATCAATAGTCAGGAGTTTCTAAATTAGGGTTTCCTCAGTAAAAGTCAACTGAACTTTGACCAGCCATAACTTTCACATACTTCATCACCAAGTCTCCATCCAAATCTCATTTTGAAGGAAATTGAATTCTCTACAACTTTGATGTTGCAAGTTAAGCCCAAAAATGCTTCATTTGAAAGATATGAGCTAGGACATTATAGGTCATTTCAAAAGTCAACAAAAAGTCAACAACTTCAAAAGGGCATAACTGGAGATTGGTAAATGATATGGACCTGAAACCAATGGGGTTGTTTAGAGGACTCTTCAAGCTTTCCAAAATGTCCAAGAACACCCTCATACCTTTAAAATTGAGGGAGATATGCTCTTGCAAAGTTGGGAAATTTTGTGATGGTTTATATTGAAAATGGGGGTTTAGAAACAATTCCTTCCAAATGGGCTTGCTAAGTTGTGATCCAATCCACCTCATATCATTATGCACGACCCAATTGACCAAAATTCAGCATTTTTATTATTTTATTTTTATTTATTATTGATTTAATTCATAAAAATCATTTTAAATAAATATAAAATATGAAAATCTATTTTTGGAGGAAGATAATGCTTCTAGAAATTCTTAATTGTTGATTGAATTTGAAAGAGAAAGGAATCATGTGATTAGTCCAAGAATAGCAAGTCTTCATGATCAAATATTTGAACTTTTACACCATGATCTTTTTCAATATTTTTTGGATCAAATCTTCACACAACCAATCCATATTTCTGACCTAATTCATTCTCATATAAGTATCAAACACAACCTTAGCCTCAAGAGACGAATTCCAGCAGCCCATAGGTAAGTTTCAAAAACTCAAAATTCATCCAAAAAGTGGGATTCGGATTTCATCATCCAAGAGGTTTGAAGGTAAAATAAGGACATGGCTAGACTCCTTGATCATCATAGAACATAAACTGATCATTACATTACCTCATAGTATCATATATTGATGAACCCGAATCAAGTTTTACCTTGAATTTCAATTTTTCGATTTCACTTATTTGTGCATTATTAATTAATTTTGTTTGTGCTTTTGTGTTTGTGATGATCCAAGGAACGATTCTGGACAAATTAATTGGATTTTCGTGACCTTATACAGATTCGGCCATGTTAGGGTTCATAACCTCATAATTAGGGTTTAACGTTTGAATGCACATAAATAAATTCTGGAAACGTAGAGTTGTTGTGTGAACTGTAAGGATTATGAATCACTAATCAATTTTGTGAATTGATACTGTTTCATGAAAGTTTGGATTTCGCAGGTTTGAACAGGTAGTAGAATTCGCAGGTAAACTCCCAGCTATTTTCGTAGCTAAATTCGCAGCCCTAGAGGTAGAAGATGACTACTTCCCGCGCGTTGGAAAATTCAAATATTGTTGAACATATTTTATTAATCGTGTTTGATTTGTTTATCACAAGCACGCTTGTGGTCCAGTGGTAAGGTTAGAGCGTGTATATTGTGAGGGCACCAGTTCGATTCTTGGCCAGTGCAGTGTTTTTTTTGTTTTATTTTTCAGGACAAAAGAAGATTTAATATATTATGATTCATTGCCAACAAGCTAACAGTTGGGCTCTTCCAGCCAGGTGGTGATGCGCGTGCTTGTGAATGTAAAGGTCCTGGGTACGATTCCCACCCCAGGCCTTTTTATTTCTTCATTTTTTCTGGATTTCTCAAACAAGACACAAAACAAATTCTTGCCCCTTCATTGTTGCCTGCGTGTGGGCTAGCCTGATGGTTATTGTTGTTGCTGGTAAACATGAGGACATGGGATCAAATCCTAGCCAAGGTAAGTTCTCAATTTTTTGTCACTTTTTTTTTTCTTAATTAATTATATTTTTGTTTATTATAAAAACTTAATTTCTAAATAACCTTATACTATTTTCTTTGTGTTCTAAAAAAATATATTATAATTTATTTTCTCAAATATAAAAATGTTTGTTTTATTTTATTTTGTAAATATATTCATATTATATGCTTGTAAATAAATTAGATAATTAGGTTTAGATTAATTCCAATAAACCCTAATTATAAATAAAACCCTAATTTTTCAAAACCCTAAAATATTTTCTAAAAAACAAACCCTAATTTATTTTTTTTTAAATTAGAAAACCCTAGTCATTTATTTATTAATTCTTAATATAAATTAATATGTATATGTTTATTGAATATAGTCTCTAATATAATTTTTGGCAATAATCAATAAAAATTAAATCTTGTAAATATGCTTATAATTTGTTTTTCTCTTTATATAATATGTGAATACTTTTATAATTTTTGTTTATTTAGAAATAATTGAATTTATAATAATTAAGTTTTGTAATTATAATATATTTAAAAATAACTTAATAATTTGTAAAATTAAAATAATTGTTTGCTCATATTTTTTTTATAAATATAATTGTTTATATTAAAAAATTGTTGATCTATTATTATTATAATTTTGGATGATTTTATTTATTATTGTTATTATTAACCATATTATTTATTTTTGCTTTACTAATTTTATATATTATTATTATTTCACTAATGTTTACTAACCACTTTTATTTTATTGCTTATTATTTAAATATCTATCACTAACCCCTATTATTTATTTATTATTTATTGCTTATTTATTATTTATTTTTGCTATTTATTTTTAATTTGCTTATTTTTATTATAATTATTATGTAAATGCTCCTGGATGTAAATTTTATAATTATTTAATTATTTTTGCTATGGTTAGTAATTAGGGAGTGCAAAATATGTATTCTATTTAAAATTAAATTTAGATCACTTTAATCATAAGATAATTAATATTAAACACTCACACACGTAAGTCGATTTTTAATCGCCATCCTACACTTTCTAAGGTTATCCCTCAAGTTGCCTACGAATAAGGTCAAGTGGGGTGTATAAAGCAAGTCCCTTTCAAAAGAAAAATCATCAAGTCCCTCATGGTTGCCTTTACGAATCGAGTCCCTTCGAAAAATGATGATAGTCCCTCTTATATGCTTATTACACCCCACAGTTGCCTTCATAAAACAGAATGTCCCTCACATGTCCCTTTACATCCAAGGTAATGACTACCTACTCCTTAATAGTAGGGATAGTCTTACCAATGAAAGGATAAAGAACAAGAAAGACTTTAAACATTAGGGTAGGTTCCTCTTATGTACTTGCTCACTTCAAAAACTTTTCAAACACTTAACAAATTTCAAACAAATTTTCAAAAACAAGTTTTTACACATCCGTACATGGATTATTATCAACTATTCTGAAAATTTTTCTATTCACACACTACACTTTCAAAAACAATTCAAAAGTGAGCTAAGTAACTAAGAGCCCATGGATAACCATGGATGTAAAGGGTGCTAACACCTTCCCTTTACATAACCTACCCCCCAGACCCAAAATATTCTCTTAAGGTCTTTCCTGTTCTTTTATACCCTTTCCTTTTGGATAAAATAAAAGTCGGTGGCGACTCTTGCTATCCGCAACATAACTAAAGTCAGTTCTCCCACCGTGTTACAATTTGCAATCAAGTCCAAGTGTTCAAACACACTCCATATGGTGTAGGGAAGCTGTGCAGATCATCACAACATCTTTGTAACACCTCCAACTCAAAACCACATCTCAACATGCTAGCTCAAGTTCAGGTAAGCCTCAAACTTGATCATTTCATAATTCATGCATATTTCCTCACACTTACTTTGAACCATGTGTGCGTAATCATATTCTAAGTAATCCCTCTCAATCAATTTCACAAAATCATCATCATGTAGAATTTCATGAGACTCGGGCCAAATTAAGGTTCTTCAGTGTTCATCACTGATTTTTCACTCTACACTAAAAATAAATGAAATTAATTATTACCATGTTGTTCGTGAGTTAAAATCGAGCAAGATTGATGTTTATTTCATTTTATTTCATTATATATTCAGTGAGATATGAAGGATTTTGCAAAATCTTCATTTTTTGGCAAGATGAAGAACACGTGCATGTTCTT
Organism: Lathyrus aphaca; assembly: GCA_963966055.1. Taxonomy (NCBI): domain Eukaryota; kingdom Viridiplantae; phylum Streptophyta; class Magnoliopsida; order Fabales; family Fabaceae; genus Lathyrus; species Lathyrus aphaca. The sequence goes on from OZ014519.1 coordinate 627,447,773, forward strand.
CATATGTTCTTGGCGCCCTTTTTTGAATTTTCAAATATTTGAATTTTGTGATTTTATTTAATTCATTCCAAAATAATTTCTCACTAATTCTTTTGAGTTTTCAAATGATTCTTTTTTCATTAACTCTTAAAAATGTTTAAATATTTTATTCCAAGAAAAAATCATAAAAAAAATATTTTTTAATATATTTATTATTTTCATAAAGAATTAATTTTATTTGTTTCAAATCATTTTAAAATTCATTTCTTTCACTTGATTTTTCAAACATAAATGATATTAAAGTTGTCTAATAGATAAAACATAAATTTTCAATCATCGATCCAAGGTTTCAACTTGTTTTTCAATTGTGTTTTAAATTTATCAAAGTTTTTAATAGTTTTTAATATTTAAAATACTAAAAACTAGGGTTTTGATTTTAATCACCCTCAAATTAATTTTTTTATCACTCTTGGGTCTCTATTAGAGTGTAAGACCATCCATTTTTGAAAAATGAACCAGTTAGGTTCATCTGATCCATTTTCAAAAACTCGGCGCAATCACCTTTTTCACCGCATTAAGTTTTCATCTGTGAATATCTTTACACATAACCATTTATTTTCTAAAATGAATTGTCAAAATGTGTCATGAGGAATCTTTTGTGTTTAGGACTTATTTCTTACTGTTTTAAACTTTCTTTGGTCTGTTTTAAAACTCTGTCATGCTTATGTATGAGTCCTGAATCCACCAACTGTCTTCTTAAATAATTTTTAATCTCTTAAACAGATATTCGTGAGAATTTGTTTACAAATCTCATCTCCCTTTTATTTTTTTTCATCTTTATGACTAAAGATTTAATACACCAGAAACTAGACTGAGCTTCACTCCAGTGAACTGCTTTCTAGGTTGTAGGCAGCTTTTCAACATCCAAGTCCTACTCTGTGTATGAAATCATCAAATAATTAATCAACAAAATAATTTTCATAGGCATCCTTATGTTTAACCCCTATTATTGACTTCTGAGTCATCTCCCCTATTTCTAACTTCTCGTTGTTTTCTTAAACTGATGTTACTTGTTTAGAATAGGTTTGTTTGACAAAATTATCTTTCTGCACCTCATACTAAAGCAAAAATAATAAAATACTTCTTAATGACAAAGAGAATACAATGTTAAAACACATCTGTAATCTTTCTACCTCGGGATTTTGGGCCTCTGCTTCCTAGTGTAACCCCCAACTTCATTCTTAATAAAACATTTAATAATACTTAAAGCATAGCAAAAGACATACTAAAATCTGTTAAACACATTCACTGACACCTTTTATCTGCCTGCATGCATCTTTACTGTATATATTTGCATCTATGCTAGAATCTAAGTACTCGGGTTATTATCACCAGACCCAACCTTTGAATAACTAGAACCCTACTAGGGCAAAACTTGGCCTCCTCTTGGGCTTAATTCAAGAACCCTCGGGCCTCTTAAAGGTGCCTTCTCTCAGTCTTAGAAGTTACTCGGCCTTCCCCAGCCTTCTCTTGGGGTTTGTTCAAGGACCCATGGACCTCTTATAGGTAACCTAGTTTCCTCTCACAAATAAGCTTCACACTTGGACTTCCAAATCATGACACAGATAAAAATTTCCCATAGAGTCAGTTTTATTTGTTTAGCTTTAATCTTGGGCTTCAATCAAGGCACATATAAAACAAATTTTCCCTCTTTAGAGATGAAAATTTCTCTCTACTGAGCACCTTTTAGCTTCAACCTTAGGCTTCAATCAAGGCACAAACAGTCAAAACACTTTACAGTCATTCAAAATATAGTCATGGTCTTGGACTTTAACTAAGCTAACCCAATAATATAGTCATAGTCTTGGACTTAAAGTAAGTTAAAAACATCAATACAGTCATAGCCTTGGACTCTAACTAAGTTAATTTCCCACAATCATAGTCTTGGACTCTAACTAAGCTAAACATCCAACCATCTTAAGATATGTAAATCAAGAAAACCCATTCAGATGTCCTGAGCTATGCAATTCAGGTCAACCATTCGGTCTTCCATGAGCTATGCAATTCAGGGTACCCATTCAACCTTTCTTGAGCTATGCAAATCAAGATACCATTCAATTTATGCATTGAGCTATGCAATTCAAGAAACCAACCAACCAGTTACAAACAACTATTTTCAGCTTCAATCCTGGGCTTTAATCAGGACACAAACAAACTTTTTAGCTTCGATCTTGGTCTTTGATCAAGACACAAATACAAACGTTTGAGCATCATCATCCTGTGCTCTAACTAGGATACAAATAAACCTTTTCCTCCTAGATTTATCCTTTTAGGAGGAACTACGATGCTCTGATCCCTCAATTCTCTTTTAGGGGGTACATAGGCAAAAGGTCGTAAGATCTCTGCGAGTACACCAAACAAAAAACAACAATTAGGTTTTCATACCTATGAAAAACATCATAAAATTATGATAATACAGAAACACAAAAACATCAACATCATCTTATCTTACCAACATTCATCTCATACCCAGATCCAAATCAAAGAAACCCCATCAATGTAAAAAAAACAAATTTTGCACTAATCCAAAAGTGAAATAAGCTAAAGAATAACCCAAAACCATGTGGGCATCTGTTAAATAACAGTATGCAAAGCGGGTGAGTTTAAGATATCTTTTCCCTTCCATAACCAGCTTCACCAGGAAAAAATAAGAAATTAGAAAGTAGCAAAAATGCGATAGTGATTAAAGACCACAACAATCGAGATACACATCCCACATATAAGATTGACCCTTTCGAGTCAAATGCGTTAAGGGTAATGCCAACTCAGAAAAACCTTCAATAAACTTGCGATAGTAACCAGCCAACCCAAGAAAACTTCGGATCTCAGTAGCAGATTTCAGAGTCTCCCATTGCAACACCGCATCAATCTTCGAAGGACCCACATAAATTCCACCACTTGAAATCATGTGTTAAGGAAACTCATCTCCTTCAACCATAACTCACATTTTGATAACTTCGCATACAACTTTCTCTCTCTTAACACTTGTAACACAGTTTCAAATGATTTGCATGCTCTTATTCCGATTTGGAGTATATCAAAATATCATCAATAAAAACCACCACAAACTTATCCATATACTCACGAAAGATTCAGTTCATGTATTCCATGAGCACACCAGGTGCATTAGATACCCCAAATGATATCACAATGTACTCATAGTGACCATACCTCATTCTAAAGACCGTCTTCTTAATATCATTTGCTTTAACACAAATCTGATGATAACCATACCTCAAATCAATCTTGCTGAATACATAAGCACCTACTAGTTGATCCATCAAATCGTCAATTCTCGGAAGTGGATATTTATTCTTGATAGTCACTTTATTCAACTGTAGGTAATCGACATACAACCTCATGTTACTGTCTTTCTTCTTAACCAATAACACAGGAGCACCCTATGGAGATACACTAGGTTGAACAAACTTCTTCTCTAACAATTCTTCTAATTGTTTTTTCAGCTCACTTAATTGAGAAGCCGACATCTAATAAGGAGCCATCGACACTGGACTCATACCTGACAATAAGTCCACTACAAATTCTACTTCACGCTCTAGAGGCAACTTACTTATGTCGTCCGGAAATACATCAGGAAATTCACGAACAACAGGAAATTTGACACTGGTAGCTTCACGATCAACTTGTAATGACGCAAACAGTGCAAACATCAAGGCTTCACATTCTAGAAGTTCATCCATTTGCTTAGCGGATAAAATCATGAACTCACAATTGTCACCGAACTCAGGAAACTCCATAGTCTTATTATAACAGTTGATATGAACATATTTGAACTCCAACAAGTTCATAACCAGGATAACATCGATTTGGTGTAAGGGTAAGCACATAAAATCCATCACAAAATTCTTCTAAAAAATAGTCAGAGGACATCTTAAACACACACATGTAGTGGTAACAGAACCATTATCAGGCATTTCTATTACCATACCACCATTCATATCAGAAATTTCCAAACCCAACTTAGTAGCACACTCAAGCAAAATAAACAAATGGGTAGCTCCAATATCAATAATAACAACCAACTAAACATTGTTAGTAAAACAAGTACCTTAAATCAATTTATCCTTCTTGCGGACTTTTTAACCACTCAAAGCAAACACTCTACCATTAGTCTGGATAGCAGTAGCAGCCTTCTTCCATTTCTGGCATTAAGTACCGATATGACCCTATTCACCATATTGGAAACAAGTTGAACCTTCATTTAGGAAATCAACAATTCAATGACCCTTCTTACCATATGTGTAACATCTCAAAACCTTATTATTGTACACACCAATGAGAAGGGTGTGGTTGTCATAAACAAGGCACGATTGGTTGCACAGGGTTATAGTCAACAAGAAGGGATAAACTATACATAAACCTTTGATCCAATCTCTAGGTTAGAAGCAATACACTTATTAATTTCCTTTTCTGTAAATCATAACATCATCTTATATCAAATGGATGCTAAAAGTGTGTTTCTTAATGGTTACATTTCAAAATAAGTTTATGTTAAACAACCTCCTAGATTTGAAAATTATGAGAAATCATATTTTCTTTTTAAACTTAAAAAAAACCTCTTTATAGTCTGAAGCAAGATCTCAGAGCTTGGTGTGACAGATTGAGTAATGTTCTTTTAGAAAATAACTTCACCAGAGGCAAGGTTGACACCACTGTCTTATGTAAAACATTAAAAAATAAATATATATACTCATAGTTTAGATTTATGTTAATGATATTATTTTTAGTTCTACTGATCCCTCTCTTTGTGAGGAGTTCTCTAAGTTAATGCAAGCAGAGTCTGAGATGAGCCTGATGGGTAAATTGAAGTTCTTTCTAGGAATTCAAATTGACCAAAAATTAGAGGCTACTTACATTCATCAAAGTAAGTACACCAAAGAACTTCTGAAGAAATTCAACATGATGGATTGTACACCAGCGAAGACTCCAATGCATCCAACATGCATTCTGGAAAAGAAGAGGAAAGTGGAAAGGTTTGTCAAAAGCTCTATCGTGGTATGATAGGTTTTATTCTATACTTGACCGCTTCTAGACCTGATATTTTGTTATGTGTTCATCTATGTGTTATACTTCAATCAGATCCTAGATAATCTCATTTAAATGTGTTGTGAAAAGAATTCTAAGGTAACTGAAAGGAATTACTAACATTGGCTTGATGTATGGGATACTAACCTTGGCTTGATGTATAAGAAAACATCAGAGTACTCTCTTTCTGGTTATTGTGAAGCAGATTATACAAGAGATAGATTGGAAAGAAATAGCACCTCTGGAAAATGTCAGTTTCTTAAGAAGAATCTGATTTCACGGTCAAGTAAGAGGCAATCAACAATTGCTCTCTCAGCAACAAAAGCATAGTACATATCCGCGTCTCTATGCAGTACACATATACTATGGATGAAGAACCAACTAGAAGATTATCAGATACATGAGAGTAACATTCTTATCTTTTTTGATAATACTGCTGATCTTACCTAATCAGAAGTGCCCTCCAGAGGTCGAGCACGAACAAGGTGATGGTTAACAAAGTGAGGAGGGGGTGTACCTGCAGGGCACTCCGATTCTAAAGTGAGTATACGGTACATAAGTGGTAAGAGAAAGAGTGTTTCAGAATACCTGACCCTTTAGTGAAAAATTGTATTTATAGTGAGCCCCCAGCGTTGGGCCAAGGTTCTTCCTTAGGCTGGATTAGCTAGGCCCAAGGAAGAACCGCCAAAATACGCGTAGGAGCGTGTAAGACCTAACATGTGGTCTTACCCTTGGTCCAACTGCCCCTATCTTTCAGGAGATAATGGAGGACAGTTGGGTGACATGGCAGGTGATGGGGAGACGTGGTCTTCCTATCATCAATCCAATGGATAGGGTGTTTGCCTGACGCACCAGGCACCTGCTCGGGCAGTTGGAGGTCTGCCCGATGATGCAAAAGGTTTGCCCGACTGAGTGGGCCTTTGCCTGACATGTTGGGCCATGACCCAACAATGTCCTTAAGACCGAGTCCGGAACAGGAGCCCCCTAAGTCAAGTCTCCAAGTTGGAGTGACGAGTTAAGAGAAATAGAGTCGGACACAGCTAACATGTCGAGGCAGGACATATACCGTGGAGTGGGCGGTTGGGTTTGTAGATGTTTAGAATTGGCAGAATTTTTGACCAACAAGAAGTGTTGAACTTAGTTCAGGATGTCACACCAGATGTTGTGACATTATCAAACAGAGTATAAGTTAATGAACTTAATCCAGGATGTCACACCAGATGTTGTGACATTGTATAAGTTAATGAAGTAAGTTCAGATTTCAGGATGTCACACCAGATGTTGTGACATCTCAAACCTGCTACCAGAATTAAATAATGCTTAACAGAACTGAGTAAATTCAGGGAATTTATCTGGAATTAATTGTGAATGGATAAAACAGTAGAAGGCGCATCTGTAGGGAGATTGGTTATATGATTTTAGTATAACAGAAGAACTGACTCACCTAGAATCAAGGAAGTAACAAACTCTAATTCAAGGTGATGACAGCATTCGTATCAGGATTGGATAACCTACAGAAAGCCCAAAATCCAAGCATCTATTTAAGCAACAGAAACTCTCAGAATAGAGTACGAAATTAAGAAGACTAAATAGGGTGTTTGTGTTTTAATAGCAGGTTTTATATGTGTATCACTTTATGAGCTTTTAAGCAAAAAGTATATTGTGTCTTAATTGAAACTATGAAGTAAAATCAAGCTGTTGTGTTTGAAGTGTGACTTCAATTTTATTAAACTTGTAAACATATCACTGTGTGATTGAGGGGGAGTGAGTTGGTACCCATATCTAAGTTGTGTCTTAGGTAGAAATTGCCTTGGGTAGATATTAAGTGAATGATTAAACTGAGTGGTTTAAGTCTAGAATTAATATTACTTATATTGGATTTCCTTCCTGGCTTGGTAGCCCCCAGATGTAAGTGTGGAGATACACTGAACTGGGTTAACAATTTCCTGTGTTGTTTAATTTACCTGCACTTTAAGTTTTGTCTAAGTCTTCAAGTGTTTAAACATCTCATTCGACATCACGTACCTGATCCCAGAATTTCAATTGGCATCAGAGCAGGCACCCTGCCTGTTTAACTGGGTGAGATCTAGGGACTGCAAATTTTGGGAACATGGACAGAGATGTAGGATCTGTAAATAGACCACCTATATTGGATGGATCAAACTATGACTACTGGAAGCCAAGAATGGTAGCATTCTTAAAATCACTTGATAATAGGGCTTGGAAAGCAGTCAACAAAGGATGGGAGCACCCTGTCCAAGACAACAAGGATGGGGCAAAAGTGTTGAAACCTGAAGAAGAATGGAGCAAGGAAGAAGAAGATTCAGCACTTGGAAATTCCAAGGCCTTAAATGCCTTATTCAATGGCATTGATATGAACATATTCAGACTTGTGCATCACTGTGAGCTGGCCAAAGATGTTTGGGACACTCTCAAAACCACTCATGAAGGAACATCTAAGGTGAAGATGTCAAGACTTCAACTTCTCACCACCAAGTTTGAAAACTTGAGAATGAAGGAAGATGAGACAATTCATAATTTCTACATGAACATCTTGGAAATAGCTAATACTTCTGGTGCTTTGGGAGAAAAAATGAGTGATGAAAAGCTGGTAAGAAAGATTCTCAGATCTTTACCAAAAAGATTTGACATGAAGGTTACAGCAATAGAAGAAGCTCAAGACATATGCACAATGAAGGTTGAAGAGCTCATTGGTTCCCTTCAAACATTTGAGATGGGAATGAATGATACAATTGTAAAGAAGAACAAAAGCATAGCCTTGGTTTCAAATACTGATAAAGAAGAAGACAATCATGAAGCAGACCCTGAAGAAAATTTATCAGAAACAATTGCTATGCTTGGAAGACAATTCAACAAGATTCTCAGAAGAATGGATGGCAGGTCCAGACCAAGTGGAAGAAACTCAAACTCTTCTGAGAATAAAAGACCTTATGTTGCTAATAGAAGGTCAAATTATGATGAAAAGACCAATCAAGAAAAATGGATTAAATGTCATGGATGTGAAGGATATGGACACATCAGAAATGAATGCCCTACCTATCTAAAGAAGCAGAAGAAAGGTCTCTCTGTGACCTGGTCTGATGAAGACTCGGGATGTGATTCAGAAGAAGAATCAGCAAAGCACATCACTGCTCTAGCTGGAGTATGTGAATCTGAAAGTGGATCCAGTGATGAGGAGCTGACTTTTGAAGAGCTTGAAGAATCATACAAAGAGCTGTGTAAAAGGAGCACTGAAGTATGCATGGAGAATATAAAGCAGAAGAAGCAGATTGAGGCATTAAAGGTTGAAAAGACAAGTAACCTATAAATCATTGACACTTTGAAAAGTGAAGTAAGTCTTTTCAACTCCAAATTGGAACATATGTCCAAATCTGTTAGAATGTTGAACAGTAGCACAAACACACTGGATGTCATTCTCAACAACAATAAGCATTCAGGGGATAGAACTGGACTGGGATTTAACAAAGCTCAAAAGGTTGAGGATAGCACCAACAAAACTACTTCAAATCCCATAAAGTCAAACAAGATGTCCCAACAGATGTCCCAACATCATGAAAAGAACATGATGAAAAAGAAGTATCAAAGATGGAGATGTCATCATTGTGGAAGGTTTGGTCACATCAAACCTTATTGCTACAAGTTGCATGGATATCCAAATCAGATGCATCAGCAACCTCCTAAGCAGAGGATAAAGGTCACCAAGAAAGTGTTGCATGGACATCAAAATCAAAGATGTCAGCAACCCCCTAAGCAGAAGACAAAGGTCATCAAGAAAGTATGGGTACCTAAAGCCAGTCTTCATGCTGATCAAAGCTACATGCCCAAGAACAAGTTCAACAAACAATCTTGGAGCTCTAAAGATAGACACTATACAGGGCAGAGGCATCAAAGGATACCTCACAACAAGCAAAGATGGTCAAAGAAGGGTGTTGCCTATATAGCTCATACATCTCTCAGAGTATCAGCTAAAGAAGACTAGTACTTTGACAGTGGATGCTCAAGGAACATGACTGGATTGAAGAATCTGCTGGTAAACTTAAAGTCACATTCATCCAGATATGTAATCTTTGGAGATGGAGCTAAAGGAGAAATCAAGGGAGTTGGGACCTTGGACTGTCCAGATGTACCAAGACTAGATGATGTGCTGCTGGTAAAAGGATTGACTGCTAACTTGATCAGCATAAGTCAATTATGTGATCAAGGTTACAGTGTAAACTTTACCAGAACTGAATGCATAGTGTCTGATAAAGAACAGAAGGTTGTCATGAGAGGAGCCAGATCTAAAGACAACTGTTATATATGGGAACCTCAAGACTTCAGTCTCACTTCAACTTGCTCCTTAGCCAAAGAAGAAGAAGTGAAGCTATGGCACCAAAGACTGGGTCATCTTCATCTCAGAGGAATAAAGAAAATCATATCTATGGAGGCTGTGAGAGGTATTCCTAAACTGAAGATTGATGAAGGCAAAGTATGTGGTGAATGTCAAATAGGCAAGCAAACCAAGATGTCCCATCCAAAGCTCCAACATCTGACAACTTCCAAAGTTTTGGAATTATTGCATATGGATCTTATGGGACCAATGCAGGTTGAGAGCCTTGGGGGAAAAAGGTATGCCTATGTAGTTGTTGATGACTTTTCAAGATATACATGGATAAATTTTATCAAAGAAAAGTCTGATGTGTTTGATGTATTCAAAGATTTGTGCCAAAGAAAACAAAGAGAAAAAGCAAGTTGTGTAGTCAGAATAAGGAGTGACCATGGAAAGGAATTTGAGAATAAAAAATTCTCAGATTTCTGTTCTTCAGAGGGAATCAATCATGAGTATTCTTCTCCTATCACCCCTCAACAGAATGGGATTTTTGAGAGGAAGAACAGAACTATCCAAGAATCAGCAAGAGCTATGATTCATGCTAAAAAGTTACCATTGTACTTCTGGGCTGAAGCTATGAACACAGCTTGTTACATTCATAACAGAGTCACTCTAAGGAAAGGAACCTTGTCCACCATCTATGAAGTCTGGAAGGGCAGAAAACCTACAGTTTAGTACTTCCATGTGTTTGGAAGTAATTGTTACATTCTGGTTGATAGGGAGCAAAGAAGAAAGATGGATCCTAAAAGTGATGAAAGGATTTTCCTTGGATACTCCATAAACAGCAAAGCCTATAGAGTATTTAACTCCAGAACCAAGGTTATAATGGAGTCCATAAATGTGATAATTGATGATGCCCCTGCAGATGTTGCAGATGATGTTGGAACATCTGCTGATAGTCAGACTGAAGCTGAAATAAAGAGTGATCATCCTGACTTCACTCAAACTGAGGCAAGGACAGAACAATCCAGCAAACCTCCCTCCATCAGAATCCAGAAGGATCATCCCAAAGATTTGATAATTGGTGATCCCAACAGTGGTGTAAGCACTAGTTCAAGAAAGGTGATTTCAGGTTCTTGTTTTGTTTCAAAAATAGAACCTAAAAACATCAAGGAAGCTCTTAATGATGAGTACTGGGTTTGTGCTATGCAAGAAGAATTAGGTCAGTTCACAAGGAATGAAGTGTGGGATCTTGTCCCTAGACCTGATGACATAAATGTGATTGGCACTAAATGGGTGTATAAGAACAAGTCAAATGAGCAAGGAGTTGTTACAAAGAACAAGGTTAGACTTGTAGCTCAAGGATACACACAAATTGAGGGAGTAGACTTTGATGAAACCTTTGCACCAGTAGCAAGGCTTGAATCAATCAGACTACTTTTAGGAATTGCTTGTATCCTGAAGTTCAAGCTGTTTCAAATGGATGTGAAAAGTGCCTTTCTAAATGGATATCTTAATGAGGAGGTATATGTGGAGCAGCCTAAGGGATTTGTTGATCCAAGTTGTCCAGATCATGTATACAAACTAAGGAAGGCTCTTTATGGTCTGAAGCAAGCCCCAAGAGCATGGTATGAAAGGCTGACTACTTTTCTCATAAAACAAGGGTACAGGAAAGGTGGAATAGACAAAACCTTGTTTGTGAAGGATGAAGAAGGAAATGTCATGATTGCTCAAATATATGTAGATGACATTGTCTTTGGTGGGATGTCAGACAGGATGGTTAAACATTTTGTCACTCAAATGGAATCTGAATTTGAGATGAGCCTAGTAGGAGAACTAACCTACTTTCTTGGACTGCAAATCAAGCAAATGGAGGACTCCATGTTCATATCCCAAAGCAAGTATGCAAAGAACATTGTCAAGAAGTTTGGGATGGACAATGCTAGTCACAAAAGAACACCTTCCCCCACTCATTTAAAGCTGACAAAGGATGACAAGGGTGAGAATGTAGACCAAAGCTTATACAGAAGCATGATTGGAAGCCTTTTATATCTAACTGCTAGCAGACCAGATATAGCCTTTGCAGTAGGTGTAGGTGCAAGATATCAAGCTGATCCAAAAGTTAGCCATCTAAACCAGGTTAAGAGAATTCTGAAATATGTCAATGGTACTTGTGACTATGGCATAATGTACTCTCATGGATGTGAACCAATTCTCACTGGCTTTTGTGATGCTGATTGGGCTGGAAGTGCTGATGATAGAAAGAGCACATCAGGAGGATGCTTCTTTCTAGGAAACAATTTGATTTCTTGGTTCAGTAAGAAACAAAATTGTGTATCCTTATCCACTGCTGAAGCTGAATATATTGCAGCTGGTAGCAGTTGTTCACAGTTGGTTTGGATGAAGCAAATGCTCACATAATACAATGTCCCACAAGATGTCATGACATTGTACTGTGACAATTTAAGTACCATCAACATATCAAAGAATCCTATCCAACACAGCAGGACCAAGCACATTGATATCAGGCATCATTTTATCAGAGATCTTGTGGAAGAGAAAGTTATCTCATTAGAATATGTAGCCACAGATCTGCAATTGGCTGATATATTTACTAAAGCTTTGGATGCTACCCAATTTGAAAACCTAAGGGGTAAATTGGAAATTTGCTTATGTGAAATATAGCAGTTATGGAGAAGTGCCAACATATCCTATGACATCGTGTGGCATGATCACCAGATGGCAACACCAGTCTGGTCAAAAACTCTGTGTATTCCACTCTTTAAAATTCTCCAAGTAACGGCTTTTATAAGAGCTCAAGATTACTCTCAGCTCTTCATCTCCTCACTATCCTCTCAAAATCATTTGCATGCTAAAGCTGTTTTTCTGAGCTCATCAAAATCAATCAACCCTAAACTCTTCCTTCACCACATTCGAAAATGTCTCAACATCAAAACCCTAACATCATGGATGAAAATCTCAACCAAGAAGATGTGGTGCATGCAACCCCAATCTCTATGGTACCTATGGATACAACTCCCATAGACGAAATAAGAGGAAGTGTTCCTCTTGCTCAAAAGCCTAGAACTCCAAATGTGAGAAGAGCAAAGGAACCTGTTTTCAGCAAGAGCAAAGGGATTCTTTCATCCTCAAACACCACCCCCAAAGCCTCTGAATATGTGGATGCCTCCATCAAGCATCTTGTTAATAGAATTTTGTCTGAGAAAAGAGTTGTGAGTGGTATATCTGTTCCCCTGAACACCATGCCAGCTCCACAAGAAGAACAGAACAATAAGGCTGAAGAGGACACTCCTGCTCAACAGGATGTCCCAATAGATGTTGAAACATCTGAGGACCAGAACAAGGCCTCGACTGAAGATGATGATGAAGCCACTGATGACCAAGCTTCTGTTGATCCACCTGCTGAAGAGGAAACTACCCAACCTCCTCCTGTTGTAGACATAGATCATGACTTTGACACAGAGATTATTGCATCTGTGGACCCTAGCATAGCCAAAAGGCTTAGAACTAGGAAGGAAAAGAAGACTGCAGGACATGCAACTCCTGAAAAGAAACAGCCTACACCAAAGAAGGACAAAGCTAAAGTTGCCTTTGGTCCTACCAACCAATGGAGCAAAGTAAGTACGCAAAAGAGGAAAGCTGTTACTCCACCAGATTCAGATGTTGAAGAGGATGTCCCAACATCCCAACCAAAGAAGAAACCAGCACCCTCAAGGTCTACCTCTGCTGTTCCAGAAGCTCCTCTGGACAATGTATCATTCCATCATGTGTCAAGTGTGAGCAGATGGAAATTTGTCTACCAAAGAAGGGTGGCACTGGAAAGAGAGCTGGGCAGCAATACACTGGAGTGCACTGAGGTAATAGACCTCATATCATCTGCTGGTTTATTCAAAACAGTTTCAAACTTTTCACCTTGCTATGAGCTGCTAGTCAAGGAGTTTATTGTCAACTTGCAAGAAGACTGTGCTGATGGCAAGTCAGAAGAATTCAGAAAGGTGTATGTAAGAGGGAGATGTGTGGAATTCTCTCCTAGGGTTATCAATCATTACCTAGGGAGAGAATCTGATGGGCCTAATGAGCTGGGGAAGACTGACAACCAGGTTTGCAAGGTCATCACTGCCAATCAAGTCAAAGCTTGGCCAGTCAAGGGGAAACTTTCTGTTAGCTTGCTAACAAGAAAGTATGCAATGCTGCATAGGATTGGTACTGTCAATTGGGTCCCTACCAACCATATCTCTTCAATAGCAACTGGATTGGGCAGATTCATTTATGTTGTGGGCACCCAAACAAAGCTGGACTTTGGGGCTTACATATTTGATCAAACACTGAAGCATGCATGAACATCAGCAACAAAGCTTCCTATTGCCTTTCCATCTCTGTTATGTGGAATCATACTCAACCAGTATCCAGGTATCCTCACTGAGAAGGATTCAGTTTGCAAAAGAGAAAGTCCTCTGGCCTTCCATTACAAACTTTTCTTGAGCCATCATGCTGCTGATGTTGAAGCTCCCACTAGGACATCTGCTGGACCTTCAAAAGCAAAGACTCCCATATCCAAAGCTGCTTTGATTGCTGAACTGAAGAACACCTGCAAAGAGCTGAATGCCAGGAAGCAAAATCTTGAGGAAATTATTCAAAGGCTGGAGATGGAAGAGAGTGCTCAGAAGGCTGCTCAAACTGATGCTGACTCTGATGATGAATCTGAAGAAGAGGAAGATACTGAATATGAAGATTCTGAGTGAAAATGTGTGAGGAAAGTGTACTGTATCAGCATTGTAATTTTGATTTTGTATTTTTGTCTGCTTATGTAATTTGGCCCCAATTTATGTCTAACAAGGGGGAGAAGAGAACAAAACAACAACAATGTCTGCTGCAGCTTGCTGATTAATGAAAAATGCCTTTTGTCTGTTTAATGACTGCTTCTGAACTAAGTTGTTTTTAATGAAAAATTTCTGTTGAACAAGTCAGAACACATACAGGTTTGAGGGGGAGTAAACTCACACATGAGTCAACAGAAAAGAACTGTTGCACTCTGATAAATGAAACTCTGCTGCACTCTGATAAAACCAGAAGATTGTGTTAGCCAAAAATTAGCCAAAGGGGGAGTTTGTAGATGTTTAGAATTGGCAGAATTTTTGACCAACAAGAAGTGTTGAACTTAGTTCAGGATGTCACACCAGATGTTGTGACATTATCAAACAGAGTATAAGTTAATGAACTTAATTCAGGATGTCACACCAGATGTTGTGACATTGTATAAGTTAATGAAGTAAGTTCAGATTTCAGGATGTCACACCAGATGTTGTGACATCTCAAACCTGCTACCAGAATTAAATAATGCTTAACAGAACTGAGTAAATTCAGGGAATTTATTTGGAATTAATTGTGAATGGATAAAACAGTAGAAGGCGCATCTGTAGGGAGATTGGTTATATGATTTCAGTATAACAGAAGAACTGACTCACCTAGAATCAAGGAAGTAACAAACCCTAATTCAAGGTGATGACAGCATGCGTATCAGGATTGGATAACCTACAGAAAGCCCAAAATCCAAGCATCTATTTAAGCAACAGAAACTCTCAGAATATAGTACGAAATTAAGAAGACTAAATAGGGTGTTTGTGTTTTAATAGCAGGTTTTATATATGTATCACTTTATGAGCTTTTAAGCAAAAAGTGTATTGTGTCTTGATTGAAACTGTGAAGTAAAATCAAGTTGTTGTGTTTGAAGTGTGACTTAAATTTTATTAAGCTTGTAAACATATCACTGTGTGATTGAGGGGGAGTGAGTTGTTACTCATATCTAAGTTGTGTCTTTGGTAGAAATTGCCTTGGGTAGATATTAAGTGAAGGATTAAACTGAGTGGTTTAAGTCTAGAATTAATATTACTTATATTGGATTTCCTTCCTGGCTTGGTATCCCCCAGATGTAAGTGTGGAGATACACTGAACTGGGTTAACAATTTCCTGTGTTGTTTAATTTACATGCACTTTAAGTTTTGTCTAAGTCTTCAAGTGTTTAAACATCTCATTCGACATCACGTACCTGATCCCAGAATTTCAGGGATCAATAACCCGCGCAAAAGCGATTTGCCATGTTGAGTTATTCGGTAAGTCGAGGAGGATATACGTCGAGTTGTCCAGTGTGCGGTGTCTTTAGTTGCCAAGGCGGTTTAGTGGAGTCGGGGAGATCTAGAGATGTTTCACGTCGTTCATAATTCTCTAAAGTGACGTTTTCAAGAAGTTTAAAGTGTGTCGCTTCGTTTCCTGCGCTAGGGCCGACCTAGGGGTCCTAGGTAATGATTACCTAAGCGCTTATTCCCACGCGCTCCCCTATATATAAAGTGGGGGGACCATTTCATTTCACTATTTCGCTCCTACGATTAATAAGACTAGTAGCCAATAACTTCTCTTCAAACTCAACTGTCGCCGCCGCTCACCATCGCTAGTTCCTCGTGTACCACCGTCATCTCCCCGCCATCATCATGTCAGGTGACCCTTCGAACCTTCTTCTTCTGATCAGTTTTACGCTTGGTAGGTAGTAATAGTTGTGATTTTTCCTCCTAGAGTAAGTAGATTACTTTTTTAGGCTAATTTCTAGGGTTTATGTATGATTGTACCAAGCACAATTTGAATGAGTCGGGCGAATTAAGCATATTTACATGAATATGTCGACCATAATCATCGTACATTGATAAAGGTCGCGGGCGCCCTATGCATTCGCCGAACAAGAATTTCTTAACTTTCTTAAGAACTTTGGGTGTTCCATGAGCACCCGAGTGGGACCTTCACCTATCCCCTCGTTGATTAGGGCAACGTTAGTGAGAACTTAGAGCGTTCAACTCTTTGCCCTTTCACTTGAACTGCGGTGGAAGGATGAATTTGATGCAACGTCGAATTCACTTGTTCCTTATGCCTTTCAGGTACCGCTAACCAGAGGAATTTCGAGGAAGGGGATTCGATCGCTTCCTCGATTCAGCTAGGTGAGTTCTCGTGGGTTGCCGACGAGCCATTGGAAATAGAGTCGCGCTTCATGGATGAAAGCGTCCCCGTTTTTACTTTAGTCGAGGACTTGGGCCCCGAGGGTCCTCCCAACTGGTTATGTTACGCTCCCTCAGAGGAAGATATGATATGCTCGCGTTTTACGAGGAAACGTTTCTCAATGTATGAGTTCGCCTTCCGGGAGGCGAGGATGAGGCTCCCCTTCAATGACTTCCAGATGGGGGTCTTCAAATGCTTAAGGCTGGCGCCTTCGCAACTTCATCCCAATGTGATCTCATTCATCCGGGCGTTCGAGATGGTCTGCCGGTATCTCGGGATTGGCCGCACGTTACCTCTCTTCTTCCGCGTCTTTCACCTGCAGCGCTCGGGTGGAGATGGGCGGCACAACCGGGTGTCCTTCAAGTAGCCTTCAAGGTTGTTCAAAACTTACGTTGATTATGTCCGCAACTTCAAGGATAAGTGGTAGACGGTGAAACCTATCACCCAAGGCGCTCTCGACACTTTATATTACTTGAAGCGGGATACCAACAACGAGGAACAACTAATATCGAGGATCTCCCTCAGATGGCATCCCGATCATTTGGATCTACCGACCAGCCATTACCGTGTCAGGAATGCGAGCTTGGGGACCGAGGATAGGTTGTCTTATAAAAAATTGGTGGATTATGTCCATAGTTTCCTGTCGGTTGTATGCGTAGATAGATTGGGCAACCCCTACCTACACGAGGATGGGTCGCCCATCATAGAAACTCAGCTGATTAATACCAAAGCCATGCTCGAGTGTAGTACGAACGAGGAGGTTGTTCGGTTGTTAGGTAGTGTCTTTTGGTCCTTTTGGTCCTTCTATTGTTCTACCCATTTTGCTGATCCTTTTTTTTTGTTTTGCAGACAAGATGCCCTCAGTCAAGGAACACATGTTGAAGCTGGCCAATCAGGCAGGGGCCTCGGGCATGGTTTCAAAAAATAAGAAGGAGGTTACAAGTCGCATCCAGGAAGTAGCGACTGAGCATGGGGTTGGTGGATCCAGTACCTCCAGCCCGACCTCTGACTCCCCTCAAGCAATCCCCCAGCAGGTCTCCCCAATATCAATCCCGGATAGCCCTCAGCGGTTCGCCAATTCTCCTCGCTCAAAGCGGCAGTGGACCAATGGTTCTCTTGCCCGGTCAAATGCAGTGGGCGGTAGTTCGTCTGGCGACTAGGGGAGCTATAAGTTGCCTCCTTATCATCTAGAGCAGGATTTCTTCAACGCTGAGGGCGTTGTAGTGGTTTCGGCCACCGAAGCAAAGGCGTTGCTTGACCAGGAGGTGTCGGACAGACAGACCGGTCTGGCTCGGGACATTGTTGCTGTCATCCGGGTTATGAAGACGGCTCTGGTGCTGCCTGACACCACCAAAACCACTGTTGAGTTGGAAGTTGTGAAAGAAGCACTTCGGACTATGCGGGCTGAACGAGACAAGCTCTCCAAGGATCTGACTGACTACAAGGAGAAGCACAAGCTCCAAGAAGGGTTGAGATTTAAGTTGGAGAAAATCAAGCGGGAGAGGGATACCCTGACTGAAGAAAACAAGGGTTTGAAGGAGCAGGCGGTTGAGCTCAACAAGACTGAGGAGGAGTTTGCCCTGCTTGCTCGTGGTGACCTGTTTCGTCGGATCAGGGAACTCGAGAAAGATCTTGTGGTCGTCTTTAAATAGGGGTTCAATAATGATACCGACCAGCTCAAGGTCGTGAATCTGGCGCTTGTGACCAAGGGGACAACTCGTAACTACAATGTGACTGATGGGGTGATTTTTCACCCCTTTGTCCCTGAGGAAGAGATGGAGGAGGACGACGACGACAACACCGAAGAGGAATAGGTTTGGGCAGCGACCTTTAGTTTGTTTTGAATTTCTGGCATGCGTGCCTGTTTTGATTGTTGCAACGGCCCGCGTGCCACTTTTGTACGTACTTTAACGACCGGGTTTTGGCCAGGTTTAATATAATATTTTATTTGTTTTTTCTGATGGTGTTTGTTCCCTTTATTTGAATTAATGTTTCTTTGAACTGTTTTGCTCGACAACATAGGCTCTTAGATTTAGGGAACCGGCGAGGTGGCAAGTTTTATATCCGCCGCGAATCGGGACTAGGGTCGCGATTGGACACCCTGATCCCGGGGCTTGGGCCTTCCCATTGCAAGTTGGGTGCCCTGCCGACATGGTATTGCGACATTGGAGCTCGTTTGAGATGTCCAACATCGAGGAGGGTTGTGCTCGCCTTATGTGGGTGTTATCCTCCCTTTCGATTGGTGACAAAGGTTTGTGGTCGTACCTCCCACGCCTTCCTAAGCTGTTTTAGCTATAATATTGCCTAATTTTTTCTGCATTCAATGGTCGAGCAAGTTCTTCACCTTGAAGGTTTTCAAGGTAATAGGCCTTGTTGCATGTCTTATCTCAGACATGGTACGGGCCTTCCCAGTTAGCGGCTAGCTTGCCTTCCCGTGGGTTTTTCTGGTTCCGTATGAGGACCAGGCTGCCCACTTGGAATTCTCTTTTTATAACTTTCGCTTCGTGGCGTAAAGATATTTTCTGTTTAACCGAAGCTTCCCTTAGGGTTGCCTCGTAGCGGATTTCCTCGACGAGGGGTGCTTTTGTGCACCGCGTCGGCTCTCAAATTTCTAGCGGGATGACCGCCTCGGTACCGTATGTTAGCCTTAATGGGGTCTCCCCGGTTGTGGAATATGGTGTCGTGAGATATGGCCAAAGGATGTTGTGTAGTTCCTCGACCCATGCCTTTTTCGCTTCGTCGAGTCTATGTTTCAATCCTCGTAGGATTACCCTGTTGGCTGCCTCAGCTTGGCCATTAGTTTGAGAGTGTTCGACGGACGTGAATTACTGCTTTGTGCCTAAACCAACAATGATGTTTTGGAATCTTCCGTCCGTGAACTATGTCCCGTTGTTGGTGATAAGGACTTGGGGTATGCCAAAGTGTGCGAGGATATTTCTTTTGAAGAACTAGAGAATGTTTTGTGCTGTTATTTTGTACAGGGCTTCTGCTTCGATCTATTTCGTAAAGTAGTCCACCCATACGATGAGGTATTTTTTTTAGTATGAACCAGTCACGAAAGGCACGAGGATGTTCATGCCCCACCATGTCAAGGATCGTGGAGAGGAGAGTATCTTCAGCTCGTTGGGGGCGTGAGGTGCATGTCGGCGTGTCTTTGGCACTTGTCACATTTTTTGACATGTTCCTTACAATCGTGTTGCATTGTTGGCCAGTAATAGCCTGCCTGCAAGGCTTTATGCACCAGTGATTTCCCACTGAGATGTTGAGCGTTGATCCCCCTGTAGATTTCTCCCAGTATGTCGGGGACTCTTTCCTCTTCGACGCACTTGAGTAACGGAATGAAGAATCCCCTTCAATAGAGTTTGCCCTCGAGGAGAACGTATGAGCACGCCCTTCTTTTGGTCTCGGCTACCTCTTTGGGGTCCGTAGGGAGTTCATCTTTGGTGAGGTAGTTGTAAATGGGCGTCATCCAGCAATGAGCGTTGTAATGCCCTGATTTGATTTTCCCATTTGTTTTGTTGAGTCTTTAATTGATTTAATTGAGAATTGATTTGTTGGTAGAATTAACATGATTATGTGCTATGTTAATGTGATAAAATGTGAATATGTGTTGTGTTGGTGTGATTTTACCGTTTCGAGAATTTCCGGGTAAGATTGATTAAAAGAGTATTTTAGACTTTTGTTAATTAGTGATAAGTTAGAATTAGTAAAATTGGTATTTTGTGAGAAAATGATATTTTTGGTTGGAAAAGAGATAAAATGAGTTAAGTGTAGAAAATAGAATTAGTTAGTAGTAGAAATAGAAATAGAATTGAGAGGGAGATATAAAATAAAGTTGGTAAGAGAAGGAAAGAAAAAATAGAAAGAAAAAGAGAAGAAAGAAAGAGGAGAGAAAGAGGAAAGAAGAGAAAAGAGAGAAAAGTTGGAAAAGCTTCAAGATTGCTCCAAGGAATCGGAATAATCGGGTAAGGGTGATAAACATTGTTATCTTAATCTTGTGTATGAATATGTATGTGTTTGATTGGTTGAGTTTTGGTTTTAATGAGAGTTAGAGAAGATGAATAGTTAGGGTTTGAGGGAAAATGTGAGAAATTGGTGGATTATTCGGTTAGAACTTAATATAATCGAAGTAAGATGATAGATACATGTTATTGATCATGTTTGTATGAGTTTAGAGGAGTTTTGGGGGCATTTGGTTAGACTGTTCGCAGCTGGTAATTTGCTGAAATCTTAGTGGTCGCTCAGCGAGAGTTCCAGGGCGATTTTCGCTCAGCGAGCAATAGGGCGCTCAGCGAGCCTGTAGGTTTTTGAGGGATTATGTGTTTTAATCCGTAGCTTGAGTTTCGGGTATTCGTTTTTAGCGATCCTTATATCGATTCGAAGCTAAAAACATGTAGAATCCAGTGATGCTAAAATATGTAATTTTTAGCCGACTTTTTCCCGACTTTTCCGATAAAACGTAAATGAGTTAATTATGGAAATGTGGGTTTGTTATAATGTTGTGGCCATTGGGCAAGTGATTACTATGCTTAAATTGTATGCATATGTATGTTAATGGTTGTCGCTCCCACCAAAATGACACCTGGTCAGAAGGGGTACAGACGCGAACGGTCGGCGAAAGAGGAAGAGAACACACAAGGGTGAACTCAGAAAGACAAGAGTCGCCAGCTAGGCATTTTTATCCCGGAGGAAAGGTAATGCTGCATAGACCTAAGAAAGATATGGATAAGACGATTGCGAACCAGAGAGACTGAGAAAGGGGGTTGGTTACAACCTGGGAAGGTATTAGCACCCAGATTGTCCGCCGTACTCGACGGGATCCACGCTTAAAAGATTTGTGTTTCAAAGGGGTAGTGTCAGTGCAATTTGTGTATCAAAGCTGGAAAAGAATGCAGGTGTCAGTGTAAAAGAAATGTGAAGTGTATAAGAGAAGTGTCAGTGTGAGAACAGGAGTGAAATGCTCAAGATTATGAGACTAAAGAATAAAGCTGAAAGAGGGGGGATGTACAGAGACTTTTGTTCGATAATTGTTAAGTTATGCCTACGTATCCTCTCGTGCAATGAGGAAGTCAGAACACCGTAGTTCGACTCAAAGAGACTGAAAGATGAATTGACTTGTGAACTGCTTGCTTGCCTATGCTCAAGTGTATGACCTGTCTGGCTCAGGTGCTAACTGTCTTGCATTAGACGGAAGAAGCAAGTTCTCGTTTATGAGTGAATGAGATGAGAAAAGAATCCCGGAGGAGACGATTATTGTTTGTTTTTGAGTTTTCAATCTTTTATTGCTTTTGAAAGTTTGTCATAAGTTAATGAGCTTAAGCCTAAACCAATGAGTTAGTAAACTCATCACATCCTCCCTCTGATTAGGGGTAATGAGAATACCTTAAGTGTGAAGTCAGCATCTCACACTTAATTACCATGATGTAGGATTAAGATCATTAACCTACTTGTGATTATTTAGATGTTTTTGTTGTTTTTGTTTAGTGTTAAGTAATGAGTTTCAAGGATCTAATGGACTCATTACACCATCCTAATAGAAGGATAATAGATGAGAACATTTAAGCTGAGAAAGATTCCTCAACTTAATCCATGATTAGGGATTAAACTCATGACAAAACAAAGCCTTTATTAAGTGGATTTTAGTTAATGATAAGATGAAGAAGTGATTTTTATGGTTTGTAAGACAACTTGAGGGGGACTTGTCCATTAACACTAGGGTTAGTCATTCTTAACCAATTAAGGAAGAATTAGAACCCTAATGTAAGGCCCAAGTTACAAGCTTGATGTCTTGATGATTATTAAGTGGATTGATTAAGGGGTTTAAACACATTAAGGGTTTAACACTTAGGATTAAAGTTATACACTCCATCCTAATAGAAGGATGCAGGCATAAGCTTAATCACAAAGCCTTAAAGCCTTTAGGGTTTAGTCCCTGATTATGAGGTGGGAAGAGAAGACTCAAAGATGACACAAAGGTAAAAGCTAAATGGGGGACTAATTAAACCCTAATTGTTATCATGCTTGGTTGATCCTAGAGTTTGTGAGGCTTAAGAAAGATCTTCAAGAGAGAAGCCACCAGGGAGAGAAGCAGATGAAAGGAACAAGAAGCAAAGAGAAGCAAAACAACTTGCTCCACTTAAGGAGACAAGTTGCTTGAAGGAAGAAAGTAAGATAAACAAGAATGAGCAAGCTCAAATCAATACACATACAAAATGCAGCAAGGGAGATGTGAAAGAGATGAAAAGAGATTATGAGAAGTGAAGGCAAATTCACTTCTCAAAGTGACTTACCACTTGAAAAGTTAGTGAAAGAAAATGAAATGCAATGCAAATGGGATGCAATGACATGATGCAAACCAAAGTCAGAAGAAAATACATGATGATAATGATGCTAAGAGATGATGCAAACATGAGGCAAGACATGAGAATGATCAAGCAAGCATATGAATGCAAATGAAGCATGCATTGAACCATGAACATACATAAAAAGTTATGAAATGCAATGGACATTCAACATGGCAAATGAGAGATTCAATGATCAATCATGATTCTAATATGTCTTAAGATGTCTTATGAATCAAATGGATGTACAAAGTGTCATGGCAATTCATGGTATGCAAACAAATGGAAGATGGATGCAAAGGAAGACATAAATTAGGGTTCATGACCAACACACAAAGCAAAATTCAAAATCAGAAGCATATGACATGATAAAAATTTGAAAATGCAAACAAAGGAACCCTAAACCCATACAAACTTACTGCCCAAAGGAGGGGATCCAACTCTTAACCTATTGAAAGTTATGACTTTCCTAAGATTGCTAGGGTTTCAAGGTACCTTGTCAAGAAAAATGCAAAACAAATTGGAAATACAAGATCAATTCATGCCAATTTTATCCTATAAACTACATGTTATGCAAGATGCAATGCAAAAAGAATCATTGTCCAACTCTCAATGGTTAGGCAGAAATGAATTTTTGAAGTTTGAAACAAAATATTGCCTTGAAATGAAATTAATTCCAAAGAAAATAATCAAAAGGCATCAAGAACAAAAAATAAATTTGTTTTCAGAGTTGGACAATGTTTCTAAATGTTCCTAAATGCAACATGAATTTTTTTGTGATTTTTAAATACCTAAAAGTATTTTTAATTAATTAATTTTCATTAGCTAATTAAAAATAAACTTTTAAATGTTTTAAAAATGATTTTTAATGCAAAAAATAAAAATAAAAATATTTTTGTGTTCTGAAAAATAATGAAAATCTTGACAAAAATTTTCATAATTTTTAAACATTTTTTGCTATTTTAAATTAAATGTGAAAGATAAAACAATTTAAATGAAATAATAAATAAAAGAAAATGAAAGTATGCACAAGGGATGGCCAGGATTTGATCTGGGCTTGGACTGGTTGACTGCGCGCCAGATCCAAGGGCCCAGATTCAAATCTGGCTAAAATGGTTTATGAATTAATTAAACTGAATTTTAATTAATTAATCAAGGTTAGGGTTTCTAATGATGCATCCTGGCCACACATTCACGCGCGAGTCAACCAAAGTCAAACCAATCTACGCTCCACATTCAAACTCTCATTAATGATGTAATTAGGGCTTAATGAGTTTCAGGTGGCCGGAGAAGACTTCCGGTCGTCTTCTCCAGCGAGACCTCCAACCTAACTCTCTCAAAACCTCACTAAATCATGCCAAAACCTCCAGATCAACTCAACTAAACATCCTAAACAACAATCCAACAACAAAATTCATTTCTTTTTCATGAATCATGAAGAACAAACATAAATCAAATTTACGGGCAAAGTTTCAGACAAACAATACATCCTCATTTCTGCATCATTTTCAAAAATTCAAAGCTCATTGCATTCAGGGAAGCATGTAGATCATTTTAGAAACAAGAAATAAGAGTTCTGGAAAAATTAATTTCCATGGCTACCTGAATCGAAGCTTTCAACCCAAGAGCTTCTGGACCAGTTTCTTGCTTCCAATCAACTCCACTGACCTCCCTCAAGTGTTTGCAAAGCTTATCTGGAGTTTATTTGGGCTAGTTTGAGAGATTGCTTGAGTTCTGTTCAAGGAGGGGAAGAAATCGTATTTGGTTTATGTGAGGTTTCAGGCTGTTTCAATGGTTGGTTTGTGATCAGTGGAACATTTTGAGATCAATGGTGAAGTTTGTTTTTGTGTTTGAAGGTTGTGTTGTGTGTTTCGAATGAAAATGCCTATGAGGCATGAACTTGGATCTATGGCTATGAGAGAGCTTCAGCATGAGTTGTGTGTTGTGTTGAGCTGCTTTTGGTCCATGTATCAAGTGGTGATAGGTCAGAGAGTTGTTGGTGGCCTATGGTGATTGGTATGGGTCTTTTTCAAAAAAGTCAAGCTTTGTGTAAGAGAGGTATGGGCTCATAGTTAGCCAAGGACAAGAGGGGTGTCCTGCGCAGCAAGAAGTGTGGAGGACCATAGGATCAGTTTTGAAGCCAGCCAACAAGTGGATTAAGGTTTGAAGGGTGTTTTGCAACTTTGTTCCACTTTGCCCCTTTTGTGATTTCTTGATTCACAAGTCATGAAAATGACCAAACTTTTGATGCAATCTGATCTTTAGGCCTTGGTTCATGTTTGCACAAAGGTTAGAAGTCCATTTGATAGCACAATTTGTCTTGGCAAGTGGTTTTGCAACTTTGCCTCTTTGGTAGAAAACTTCAAATTATGTGATTTTTCCCAACTTTGACAAGCCATAACTTTTGATCCAAAATGAATTAGGACAAGTTCTTGTACTTTTTGAAAAGGGAATGATCCATTCTACAACTTTCATGACCAAAGTTTTCTCATTTGAAGCATTTTTGAATCAAAAAGCAAGGGTTGAAAAAGTTTCCCAAAATGGCAATTTTCCATTACAAGTCATTTTCCCAAAAAGTCAACTTTGCAAATGGCTTGAAATCCTTCAAATTTGTGAACTTCTAACATCTTCTATGATCAAATAAAGATCATACACATTCAAAATGATGAAGAACACCCTTTGGTTGGGTCATTGGGGGCCTCAGATGCCCTGATTTTGCACTGACTTGCTCAAAAAGTCAACTCTTGATTAGATGCCTTCCCCATGGAATTACTTCATGAAAATTGATATGCATGGTCCCTATACCATATAGAAACCAATAGAAACAAGAATGACCAAAAAATTTGGAGTTATGGCCTTTGAAACCAAAACCCTAATTCTAGGTCATCTGTGCAGTCAATCCTGACTCTGCTTCCATGCCAATCTCAGTTCTTGTGATTTCTTGACATTCTTGACTTTGAGAGGATATAATATGATTATTGAACATACATGGACCCCTTTGAAGTGATTGATGACCTTTGGAATGGCTCAAATGGCTCTTGGATGGCTCAGATCACAAACCCTAGATGCAGATGACCCTGAACCAATGCAGTGAGTCAAACATGTGGTATGAGATGCTATGATTGAACTTATGCATATGAGAAGATCACAAGCCATGGTGTGAATGGGTGAGGGCAAATTTGGGGTGTTTACAGCTGCCCCTATTCAAGCATGAGTTAGCTGTGCAGGATGTAAGCAACGGCTTATCAGACGAGCAAGATAACTTGTGGTTGAATACCAAAGACAGTCCAAAATTTGCACTCACAGAATGAAAAAGAAAAGGGATATAGATTGTAAAGGAAAATAAAGTATATTATAAAGTGCGGGCGACGGAGGACGACCGCCGAGCAGAGGACGACTGCTGGGGAGAAGCGATGACGGGGACGACCGACAAACTGGGGAAATGCGGGAAATGAAGCAATGACGGGAACGACCGACAAGCTGGGGATATAAGAGATTGTGATGGGGAAGACCATCAAGTAGAGCTATAAGATTCTCTGGGGGTTAGAGGTAGAAATAAACGATGAGGTACGGTCATCAAAGGTGAAGGACGATCACCTAGCAGGGGACGGCTGCTCTGTTGGGGATAAGATGAGGGACGGTCATCTAAGGTGAAGGACGATCACCTGGCAAGGTACGGTTGCCGAAAGGTATCACGACATAGGACGAATGTCGGATAAAAAGGTCGACGATGGGGACGGCCATCGGATAAGCATGATGAAAGACGATCATCAAGAGGTGAAGGACGATCACCTAGCAGGGTACGGCTGCTCT
Source organism: Lathyrus aphaca (assembly GCA_963966055.1). Taxonomy (NCBI): domain Eukaryota; kingdom Viridiplantae; phylum Streptophyta; class Magnoliopsida; order Fabales; family Fabaceae; genus Lathyrus; species Lathyrus aphaca. The sequence goes on from OZ014519.1 coordinate 627,474,404, forward strand.
CAGGGTTTATCATGACATAGGACGAATGTCAGATAACAAGATCAACGATGGGGACGGCCATCGGATAAAATGATGAAGGACGATCATCAAGAGGTGAAGGACGATCACCTAGCAGGGGACGGCTGCTGAAAATACCACGACATAGGACAAATGCCGGATAGAAAAGGGTTCCAATAATGGAGACTCTGCTGGGGAAAGGATGAGGGACGATCATCCATAGGTGAAGGACGATCACCTGGCAAGGTACGGTTGCCGAAAAAAAGGGTATCATGACATAGGACGAATGTCAGATAGAAAGGAAATAGTTCACTGGAATTTACTGTGATAAGTAAACACGGACGAGTGTCTATATCCAAGAAATGAGAGGTATTAGTGTTTGGCGTACGGTGTATAGATTAAAGATGCGGACGAGCATCCCCAGGACTATGATACGGACGGGTATTAGGTAGAAATAAGTGCTGACGCATGTTCAGAGATGATGATACAGACGAGTACCAACTGGTTAACAAAGAACACGGACGAGCATTGGTTCTAAGGGGACTCTTCTGGGGAATAGTAGACGCAGACGAGTGTCTAAATTCAAGAAGTCATGAGTGTTTGACACGTGTATGGATTAGAGATGCGGACGAGCATCCCTAAGACTATGATACAGACGAGTATCAGGTAGAAACAAACGCTTGACGCATGTTCTGAGATGATGATACGGACGAGTATCAACTGGTTAACAAAGAACACGGACGAGTGTTGGTTCTGAGGATGTAGAAGTGGTGTATACAAGATACGGACGAGTATCTGTATGAGTGGAACAGGAGTAATAAGTATGAGTGGTGTACGGATGAGTGTTTAACTCGCTGGGGAGAGTGACACGGACGAGTGTCAAGAAAGAGAAAAGTGTATTATAAACAGGTGTATGGTTTACAAAGTGTTTAGGTAACTATGCTGGGAAAGTGACAAGGACAGGTGTCAAGGAATTGTGTATGTATATCTGTGAGTGCAAAGGGGACGCTTTGGCTTTCTACTGGGGATATGACACGGGCGGGTGTCAGGAAGTATCTGTATTTGCAAGAGAAATGTCTGGGCTCTCTGCCGGGGAATTTTTGGGAGTCTTCTGTATATTGTCGATGGATTGTCAGTTTTCACAAGTGTTCAGTTTCAGATCATGGCTTATGATTATGCAATATGTTTGATTTTTGCCGTAATGCTCCGTATTTGACGGAATGCTACGCTCTGTGGGGAAAATATGATGCGAATGCTATGATTATGCAAAAGATAATGATCTGGGATTCGGATCCCGCTGCTGTGAAGATCTCTGGCTGATCTGCTTGAAGAATATCCCAGCTGAGGAGGAGATCACTGGTAAATCTGTCATGTATGACTTTGCTTGGGGAATAGGTCATTGATAAACCTATCTCATTAATGAGGGACCCAGCTGGGGTTTGTAGAAGCTTTCTTCACTCTGTTGTGTTTCCTTCGTGCGTTGCTCTTCTGGATAGAGGTTGACGCTATGTGGGGAGATGGTTCCCTGGCTTTTGTACTTGGCTGAGGAGGAATAATGGATGGCAACTCAGCTGGGGAGAAAACACCTCCGGTGCTAAGACTGAGTAGATAATGATTTGCCAGCTTGCTGGGGTGAAGCTTTCATGCCCCATGCTGTGCTTTGAATACCTGCAATCCTGAAAAGACAGAGAAATGCACAAGTAATCCCGAGGTATCCCTTACCGGATTCCATTACAAGAGTCCAGACACTCCCGGGAGTAAGTATATTTCCTGCAAGCACGTATTCTTGGAAGAAAGAGCATCTGTATTTATGCAATCAGTATCTCAAGGATATCGGACATTTTTTGCAAACAAAAATAAAATGTACGAGACGAAACATGACTGAAAATCTGATTTTATTAATTCATGTGCCCTGAATTGGCAAGATACATTCAAAGAAACAAATCCCCTAAAATGAGGGGATCATTACAAATTGAGAAACACAAGATGTTGGCAATGTTGACGACGTTTCAAGGAGCTTCCCTTTTGCTATGACTCGTATGACATTTGACGTTCTTCTCGTCTTGCTTTCTGAAGAAGGTTGATTCTGAAAGGAGCTTGATCCTTTCGAAGCTTACCAAGTTGTAAGTGATACAGACGAATTCAGAATGCAGTTGTTCGCTTATTCCCTTATTTTGCATGGATCGCCCTTTCGGGTTTTCGATCCATCGGGATACCCATTTTTGCCTGAGTTGTCCAATGCGGCTTTTCAACTCAGCGGGTGTACATTTTTTTTATTTATTTCCCTTATTTTTGCCCGAGTCTTTTATTCTGTTTTTTGACTCGCCGGGATGCCCTATTTTTGCCTGGACTTACATTCTGTTTTCATGTCCAGCGGGTCATTTTATGCGAAGTATTTTTTAACTGCATCTGAATTCACAGGGGACGGGAAGTCTTCACCATCCATAGTGCTGAGCATCAATGCTCCACCAGAGAAAACTTTCTTTACTACGAATGGCCCTTCATAGTTCGGAGTCCACTTGCCCCTGTGGTCTGTATGAGGAGGGAGGAGTCTTTTCAGCACAAGATCTCCTACTTGGTACTCTTGGAGCCTGACTTTCTGATCGAAGGCTTTCTTCATTCTTTTCTGATATAGCTGTCCATGACAGATTGCAGCCAATCTCTTCTCTTCAATCAGACTCAGTTGTTCGTATCGGGACCGGACCCATTCTGCTTCGTTCAGCTTAACATCCATTAGTACCCGCAGGGAGGGTAATTCAACTTCAACTGGTAGGACTGCCTCCATACCATACACAAGCTGATACGGTGTTGCCCCAGTGGACGTTCTGATTGATGTACGGTACCCATGCAAGGCAAACGGTAGCATTTCATGCCAGTCTTTGTAGGTGACTACCATCTTCTGCACAATCTTCTTGATATTCTTCTTAGCTGCCTCAATAGCGCCATTCATCTTTGGCCTGTAAGGGGAAGAATTGTGGTGTTGGATCTTGAAGTCCCGGCACAGCTCTGCCATCATTTTGTTGTTTAAGTTGGAACCATTATCAGTAATGATTCGCTCGGGCACTCCATACCGACAGATGATGTCTCTCTTTAGAAACCGGGCTACCACTTGCCTTGTAACATTTGCATATGAAGCTGCCTCGACCCACTTGGTAAAATAGTCAATGGCTACCAGGATGAATCTGTGGCCATTTGAAGCAGTCGGTTCAATCTTGCCAATCATATTAATGCCCCACATGGCGAAGGGCCAGGGTGAAGACATCACATTCAGAGGATTGGGAGGCACATGTACTTTATCCGCATAGATCTGGCATTTATGGCATTTTCTGGCATAGGCACAACAGTCTGCATCCATTGTGATCCAGTAATAACCTGATCTTAGCAACTTTTTAGCCATGGCATGCCCTCCTGCATGGGTACCAAAAGATCCTTCGTGCACCTCGTGCATCAACAAGTCTGCTTCTGTTCTATCAACGCATCTGAGGAGTACCATATCAAAGTTTCTCTTGTACAGGTAACCATCAGTATTTAGGAAGAAACTACCAGCAAGCCTTCTCAATGTCTTCTTATCATTGGAAGATGCCCCAGGTGGGTATGCTTGATCTTCCAAGAAGCATTTAATGTCATGGAACCAAGGCTTATCATCTTTAACAACATCTGCTGCAAATACATACGCTGGTCTGTCAAGTCTGGACACTGAAATCCGAGGTACAAAGTTGGCAGCTTGAACTTTGATCATGGATGAAATGGTAGCCAGAGCATCTGCAAACTGATTCTCGTCCCGAGGGATATACTCGAGCTTGACCGTTGTAAAGAAAGTCAATAACCTCCTCGTATAATCCCTGTAAGGTATCAGATGATCCTGGTGGGTGTACCATTTGCCGTTGGTTTGATTAACTACCAGAGCTGAATCTCCGAATACAGTCAAAGTCTTGATCCTGAGGTCAATGGCTTCCTCAAGACCCATAATACAAGCTTCGTATTCAGCTTCGTTGTTAGTGCAGTTGAAGGTGAGTTTTGCCGAGAAAGGCATGTGAACTCCCTTGGGTGTAATGAGTACTGCACCAACACCACGACCATTCATATTAACAGCCCCATCAAACATCATAGTCCACTCTTCTTCCGGGTCAGGCCCTTCAGTGTGAACAGGCTCTTCATGATCTTTTGCTTTTATGAACATGATGTCTTCATCAGGGAAGTCAAATCTCATAGGCTGGTAATCATCAATGGGCTGCTCAGCAAGATAATCAGACAATACACTGCCTTTGATGGCTTTCTGAGATGTGTACTGGATGTCGTATTCTGTGAGGATCATTTGCCATCTTGCAACCCGTCCGGTAAGTGCTGGCTTCTCGAAAATGTACTTAACTGGATCCATTTTTGATATCAATAAAGTAGTGTGGGTCAACATATACTGTCTCAGTCGGCGAGCAGCCCACGCTAAAGCACAACAAGTTTTCTCGAGCAGTGAATAACGTTGTTCACAGTCGGTAAACTTTTTGCTTAGGTAGTAAATTGCGTACTCTTTTCGACCAGACTCGTCATGTTGGCCCAACACACACCCCATTGACTCTTCTAATACTGTCAAGTACATTATTAGAGGTCTTCCTTCAATTGGAGGCATAAGGATCGGTGGCTCTTGCAAGTATTCCTTGATTTTGTCAAAAACCCTCTGGCAGTCTTCATTCCACCTGACCGTTTGTTCTTTTCTTAACAGTTTGAACAAGGGTTCACAGGTTGCTGTAAGATGAGATATGAACCTTGAAATGTAGTTCAATCTACCTAGAAACCCCCGAACTTCTTTTTCTGTCTTCGGTGCAGGCATCTCTTGAATGGCTTTAACTTTATCAGGGTCAACTTCAATCCCTTTCTCGCTTACAATAAAGCCCAGCAGCTTACCAGATCGCACCCCGAATGTGCATTTGTTGGGGTTTAACTTCAGTTGCTACTTCCTCAGACGCTTGAATAACTTCAGCAAATTCACCAGGTGGTCTTCTTCTGTGAGGGACTTGGCAATCATGTCATCCACATAACATTCAATTTCTTTATGGATCATGTCGTGGAATAACGTTACCATAGCCTGTTGATAGGTTGCACCAACATTCTTCAGTCCGAATGGCATCACCTTATAACAGAACGTGCCCTAGGGTGTGATGAAAGTTGTCTTCTCCATGTCTTCAGGTGACATCTTGATCTGATTATATCCTGAAAATCCGTCCATGAAGGAGAATACCGAGAACTGAGCCGTATTATCCACCAATACATCAATGTGAGGTAATGGGAAATCATCTTTCGGGCTGGCTCTGTTCAGATCCCGGTAGTCCACACACATCCTCACTTTGCCGTCTTTCTTAGGCACAGGTACAATATTAGCAACCCACGGCGGATAGCTAGTTACAGCAAGGAATCCGGCGTCCCACTGCTTTTGTACCTCTTCTTTTATCTTCATTGCCATATCTGGGCGAGTACGGCGCAACTTCTGTTTTACCGGTGGGCAGTCCTCTTTCAAAGGCAGCTTGTGCATGACAATATCGGTGTCCAACCCTGGAATATCCTGGTAAGACCAAGCAAACACATCCACATACTCCCGGAGCATATCAATCAGTTGCTCTTTCACTGAATCTTGTAGGCAGGCCCCGATTTTAACCTCTTTCACGTCTTCTTCCGTACCAAGATTAACCGTTTCGACCTCCTCCTGATGAGGGGTGATAACCTTCTCCTCTTGCCTTAACAACCTAGCTAGCTCTTCGGGAAGCTCAAAATCTTCTTCAACCCCTTCATCAGCTTGATTGATTGGATTGTCAAAGTCATACGAAGTCATAACTGTGATGTTGTCGGTGCAGTCTGAAAGGCACTCTCTGCAAGGGTTTAGATTGTTTATTTTAGTGATCGATTTTAATCTTGTTTAGAAAAAGGTGAAATGAAGTTTTCATTTTGGAAAACATTGCCATTTTATTTTTGTACAAAAAGAAAAATGAAAAACAGTGAGCGAAAAAAGGAAAAAGACTCATTTGCAAAAGATGTCCGATATTCATTGATTAATCCATTTGCACAAAATTACAAGATGGCCCGATTACAAAATGAGTCTTGTCATCTTGGGCAAGATGCAAGACTTGATGCATGCTTAAAAATACAGGAAATAATAATTACTCTGCAGGAGTAACCCTTATAATTTCCTGGGAAGACCAGTTAAGGACTTGGCTCCCCAGGATCCTTGGACGTATCCAGCTCTCCAGGTTGCGGTCGCTTTCCTCCTCGTCTTCCAAGTTGTTCACTGCATCCGGGGTGAGCATTCCCCCGCTGACAAAACTGGGCTTCTTGGCAGCCTCTGATTGATCTTGTTGAGTTGGTTTGTAACCCAACCCAAATCTGTCCTCCTTCTTCTCCACAGGAAGCAACTTGCCCCAGCCTTGGGCAGTACCCTCTTCAACAACCTTCTTGGCTTGCTGATAAGATGTCATGGAGGTTCCAAGTACAGCAGATGCTTCATTTATGTTCAGGGCCTCAAACCCCTAGCTCATAGTTTCATGGATTTCTCCATCCATCTCAATGTACTTATACGTAGCCAGATGGCTAACAAATATATCTTCTTCACCACAGATGGTGATGATCTGGCCTTCCCACTCGAATTTCAGCTTCTAGTGAAGGGTAGACGTAACAGCACCAGCGGCATGGATCCAGGGTCTACCCAACAAACAGCTGTAGGCCGGCTGAATGTCCATCACATAGAAGGTAATTTTAAAAGTCTGCGGGCCAATCATCACAGGCAGATCAATCTCCCCAAGCACTGATCTTTTAGAGCCATCAAATGCTCTCACCACCAAATTACTTGGACGCAGTGCCAAGCCATCATACTCCAGCTTCACCAAGGCTTTCTTTGGTAGAACATTGAGTGAAGACCCAGTGTCCAACAGTACATGGGATAGAACAACACCCTTGCATTCTAGAGTGATATGTAAAGCCTTGTTGTGGTTACGTCCCTCAGTTGTTAAGTCAGCATTGGTAAAACCCAGTCCGTGACTGGTGTTGACATTTGCCACCACAGTTTCTAGCTGATTAACTGTGATCTCCTCTGGCACGTATGCTGCGTGCAAGACTTTTAGTAATGCATTCCTGTGAGCTTCAGAACACATCAACAGGGATAATATGGAGATCTTTGAGGGAGTTTGGTGAAGCTGATCCACCACTTTGTAATCACTTCTCTTTATAATCCTCATAAACTCGTCTACATCTTGTTCAAAAGATGTCTTCTGAGTTTCTTTGACAGTTGTCTCTTCAACTACCACACTCTTTCCTTTTGCTTTGGCAGCAGCTTCTGCTTCGGCGTTAGGTCTTTGCAATTGTGAGGCAAAAAGGCGTCCGCTTCTGGTGAAGCCTCCGCCTCCCCCAACATTATCAATCTGTGGAGAAGAGGTATAAGAGTCCAAAGTGATTTTCTCCCCGTTGCAGTAGAGGTCAGAGCCATAATGCCAAGGTATGGCATTACTGCTTTCATATGGAACTGGTCCAGGCACCGTGATGGTAACTGGACTGACTGCTGCAGAGGAGGGTACAGAGATAGTGTGCGGATCGTAGTAGATGGTGACTGGTGACCTGGCAGGAAGTGCCACTGTTTGTTGCTGGAAGTTGTTGTTTGGAGGAACATCTAATGGATCATAGTAGATAGTGACTGCTGAGATATCTTCATTAATGTCTGTTGGTGTTGTAGAAGATCCTGCTAAATAAATGGATGTTGATGTTGTAGAAGAAATGGTTGTTGACGTTTGATTTTTTGAAGTGCTGGATGAAGCCATTGTTGATGATATTGATGAATTGTTCGGAATGATTGTTGTTGCAGTTGTAGAAGAGTCAGGAATTGTTGTTAAAGGGATTGCTGGATTTGTAGGCGCCGTTGTTGTGATCTGAAGTATGCCACTTTTGATAAGACCATCTATGCCTCTTCTCAAATTATCACACCCGTTGACTGAAATGTTGCAGTACCCACAACCGAGCTCACACCCGGGGAACATCTGGCATTCTAGGAGCTGAGCTTTAATTTCGACCAGAGGTGTCCGAATCTGCCAACACTGGTGATTAAGAAAGATGGCTTGTCTTCCTCAATGCCATTAATTCTTGGTCCTCCGTGATTGGGCATGGGATTCTTCGTGACACTTGGAGGGGGTGCAAAATTGAGGGCCTTAGAATCCACCAGGTCTTGTACCTTCATTTGTAAAGCCCTGCATTTCTCAGTATTGTGGCCAGGTGCATTGGAGTGGAAAGCACATCTGGCGTTGACATCATAATTTCTTGGGAGATTAGAGGGATCTGGTGGTGCCAATGTCCTTAATTCAACCAAGTTGAGTTTCAGGAGTTGTGGCAATAGAGCGGCATAGGGCATAGGGATTGGATCAATCACCCTATTGGCCTGTAATGGTCTTTGCTGAAAAGGTCTTTGCTGTTGATTGCTGTTATTATTGTTGTAGGTCCTTTGTGGCGGATACTGAACTTGTTGCTGATACTGTGGTTGTTGTTGTGGTTGATATGCTGGTTGCTGAGGAATCGGAGCTAGAATAGTGACAGCTGCTATTGATCTGTGGACGTACTGAGGTCTGCCCCTGCTGGCATGAATGGCATTTGTCTCACCAGTTCTTCTAAGTCCCACAAAAGGCTTCCCGGGGTTGCTAGACGAACTTGCACCATTATCAGAAATCTTACCCATCTTGAGAAGGCTCTCAATTCTTTCTCCAGCTATGACTACGTCAGCGAAGCTGGTGGACGAAAAGGCAGCTAGCCTATCAATATATGTTCCTTGCAGAGTATTCATAAACATGTCGGCCATTTCTCTTTCCGACATGGGTGGCTGGACAGCATCAACAAGCTGTCTCCACCTCTGGGCATATTCCCTGAAGCTTTCTCTGGAGGACTGAGACATTCCCATCAAAAGGGTCTTGTTAGGAGCCATGTCCAGGTTGTATTGGTACTGCCCGATGAAGGCCTCAGCTAGGTCCTTCCAACACCTGATAGTTGCTCTGGTTAAGTGTGAGTACCATTCTCTTGAAGCCCCAGTCAAACTGTCTTCAAAGTAAAACATCCACAGTTTTTCATCCATGGTGTATGCCTTGAGTCTTCCCAGGAAGGATTGCAAGTGAGTTCGTGGACAGGAAGTTCCATTGTACTTCTCGAAGCACGGGGGTTTAAACTTGTGGGGAATCCTTACCCCATCCACTAGCCTCATATCCATGACATCAAATCCTAGGGAATTTTGAGACTCCAGAGATCTCAACTTCTCAGCAATTTCATCAAACCTCCTATCATAGGCTTCATCCCCAGCTCCCATCACAGTGAATTGCTCCTCTTGGGGGTCTTCTTGTAAGATCCTGCCTGCAGTAGTATTTCCTTGCACATTAGTCGGGATGTTGATCTCCGGATGAAGATGAGGCCCATATACTGGTGGGTTAACATGGGGATAACCCCTTTCATTGTTACTTGTTCCTCCAGTTCCCAGATGGGGTTCCTCCGGGGTTTGTCTTTCTACCAATGCCCTCAACCTTTCTTGACTTTGGGCCAAGCCATTCATTACTTCCATGAATTGGGTCATTTGGTTTCTCATTTCCAGTCTCTCATTAGCCATCTGAGTTCTGACCTCTGTCAGATCTTGCTGTACTTGGTCCATCTGGATACCAGGAAGATTGTTGCGAGTAGGATACCTGTGCGGACGGTTGAGAGGGAACACCCAACGGCGAGCAATAATTCCTGAGTCACAACAGAGTTAGTAACAAACAAAACAAAAAACCTACAAAACAAAACAAAAGTTAGTATGCAATGCAGTATGCTTATTTATCTTCCAAGGTATCCGGCTTGGTGCTTGGTTTTGACCTTTCCAGACCCTGAGGAAGATGCTTTGATGTTGCTTGAGAAAAAGAAACTCGAATGAAACAAACTGACAAATGCATTACAAATGGTGGATCATACATAGTTTGGTTTTTACAACACATGCCCCTGAGGGGTCAAAATACAACATAAAAAGAAAAGTACATGAAATGGAAATAACAACAAGCAAAGAAGTCAAACATCTAATCCAAACTCATCCTCCTTAACCTCCTTCAGAAGTGCTTCAGTTACAGGACCAGCCGGATGCTCTGTAATGTTTCTGATAAGAAGGTTTCTGGTGGCAATAGCAGTGGTCAGCTTCTTGTGCCTGTCTTGGTCCTTTGACCTCTTCACACCAACCCTAAGCTTCAACTCTGAAATCTCCCTCTGGGCTGCCAGCAGAGCCTCCTGTTGTTTCTTCTCATTGGCCTCCAACTGCTCAATCCTATCTTGAGTTCTCTTATCCTCTTGAGTACGAGCTTCAGTGATCCTGACCCACCTAGCTTGACTTTCTTTCAGATAGAGATCAGTCCTAGTCTTCTGAAACTGGGCCTCTTTACAGGCATTCTTCAAAATTTGCTCTCCAGCTCTTGATTTCTTGATGTAGTCCTCTGCTTTCTCAATCCTGGCTAGATGCTCCACCTTAAGCTTTTCCAACCTCTCAATGTCTAGACGACCATCACTCCTCTCCCAGAGGGTCTTCTTCAGAGCTTGAGACAAATTCTCATTTCTCTCCTTCAGTTTCTCAAATTCTTCCAGGCTGACAGTGGCTGGAGGTGATGCTGTGGATGGTCCAGGTGCATCCTCAATGGTGAAAGGCATCCCAAAAATCTGAGCCCTAGCATGAGACCATTCATAATATTGAGCTGAAGCCACATTATTGCACCTCCCAAGAATGGCCATCCCTTTGGTCTGGATGTTGTCCCAAGCCCAGGATGCTTGCCTGACAACAGCTAGATTAGGCTTTATCTCACAATACAGGGTTTCAGCCAAGTCTTGCACTCTAGGAGGGTGAAACAGAGCATAGCCCAACTGTCTCTTAAACAGCAAAGGGTTGTAGTTGATGCAACCCTTCACTCCTATCAGAGGTACATTGGGAAACTGTCCACAGCTAGTAATTATGTCCCTGCCTTTGGTGCTTTGGGTGCACCATCTGATGTCATCTGAAGTCAAAGCTATAAGTCTCCTAGCCCAATTCTTCTGTTGGCGAGGATTCAGGAAGGCATTAGTCTTGGGTAAGTGTTTAAGCAGCCAGGTATGGAATAGGGGAGCACAACATCTCACCAACCTCCCTCTTTGCTTCTCATTTCTTTGGTGAACAGAGTAATAGAAATCTCCCAGCAATGTGGGCACTGGGTTCCTCAAAAGGAAAAGATGAATGGCATTCTTGCTGATAAACTTGGGCTCATCTGCAAATAGTATAACCCCATATATACTGAGGGCTAACAATGCACAAACTGCCCTCCATTCTCCTAAGGAGGCCTTCAGGATGGCCTGAGAAGTCAAAAAGTCTAAGTGTAGGCCAGGGATTCCAGCCTTTGTTGTCATGTTCTGCTCAATCAAAACAGGTTCCAGGTATAGTGCTTTTGCCACTTCTTCATTGCTGGGAGAAGTCATTTCAGGGTTGAAGGGGACACCACCCCTGACAGGTACTCCAATTAAAGATGAAAACTCCTCCAGCAGAGGTCCCAACTGAAAGTTCTGGAAAGTGAATCATCTCAAAGGAGGGTCATAAAACTGTAGGCAAGTGTGGATCAAACTCCTCTGAGAAGGGTCCAGGTCCATAACCATATCAAGGATGCCTCCATAATGCTCTCTGAACAATGGGATGTGGTCTGGAGTGATAAGTGCCTGGACCTGCCTGATGCCAGTCAGCACAAGCTCAAAGAAATGGTATGAAATGTTGCTCTTCCTGGGTGCCATGACTGCTGATGAAGAGCTGAAAACAAGTGCTGATGATGAAGACTGATACTGGAGATGAACCACTGATGGGCTGAGACTGGTGATGAAAGTAGCTGAAGCAGGCAACTGATGAAGGTAGCTGAGGTAGATAACTGATGAACAGGGGTCTATGCAGATGAAGGGGTCAAAACCAAGCCAGATAATATGTGGATACCCTGAAAAACAAATAAACAGATGTTAAAATGATGCAAATGATGAGTATGCAAATGACATGCAAGGGTTTGTGATCAAGCTGGATCTGATTACTGCCTTGATATAAGTCCATGTATGTCTAAGAAGTCCAGATGGAGGTTCAAAAGTCCAGTAACCAAGGTGGGGGACTCAAATAAAGAGTCATATATCCAGGGTTAAAATCACAAGAACTGTCCAAAATGAGGTACTCTTAAACCAAATAGGTAACAGGGTATGATGTGGCCAATGGTACCTGCAAACCTGTAAACAGCCCAATCCCTTCACAGGTAGTGTTCTAAAACAAGGATCCTCAGACTTGGATCAGTTATGAGAAGTGTAAACACTTCTAACCCGGAGGTACAGTGTTTACAATAACCATAAAAGATCCTCCTCTAATTCACCTCAGTTTCTGAAGGTCATAATAAAGGTCATCCAGACTTAGCAGGCTTCCCAGATAGCCCTAGCACTACAGGAAATCTGTAGCACAGAGTTCTCAAGAAGAAACCCACATCTGAACCGTGTTTCATATTCCCGCACCAGACCGAAATGGAATGGGAAAGAACATGAACCACTCTAGCCTAGGTGTCACTCAGGTCCCAGGTATAGGACCTTAAACTCTCAGTAGAACCCCACCCATCAAAACAAAAACCAGATCCAGCCAGATAACAGTATGACAGTATGATGTATATAAAGCTGTAAAGAAAGCAATAAATAACTGTACATAAAGCAATAAATAAAGCAACTATATACACACAATTAGCACATAACACCCCAGTAAACACAAATCAAACAAGCGCTAGGAGGAACCCACAAAAAGAACCAGAAGCCCCGGTTACAGTATAAGGGTCCCCAGCAGAGTCGCCAAGCTGTCGCTCCCACCAAAATGACAGTTGGTCAGAAGGGGTACAGACGCGAACGGTCGGCGAAAGAGGAAGAGAACACACAAGGGTGAACTCAGAAAGACAAGAGTCGCCAGCTAGGCATTTTTATCCCGGAGGAAAGGTAATGCTGCATAGACCTAAGAAAGATATGGATAAGACGATTGCGAACCAGAGAGACTGAGAAAGGGGGTTGGTTACAACCTGGGAAGGTATTAGCACCCAGATTGTCCGCCGTACTCGACGGGATCCACGCTTAAAAGATTTGTGTTTCAAAGGGGTAGTGTCAGTGCAATTTGTGTATCAAAGCTGGAAAAGAATGCAGGTGTCAGTGTAAAAGAAATGTAAAGTGTATAAGAGAAGTGTCAGTGTGAGAACAGGAGTGAAATGCTCAAGATTATGAGACTAAAGAATAAATCTGAAAGAGGGGGAATGTACAGAGACTTTTGTTCGATAACTGTTAAGTTATGCCTACGTATCCTCTCGTGCAATGAGGAAGTCAGAACACCGTAGTTCGACTCAAAGAGACTGAAAGATGAATTGACTTGTGAACTGCTTGCTTGCCTATGCTCAAGTGTATGACCTGTCTGGCTCAGGTGCTAACTGTCTTGCATTAGACGGAAGAAGCAAGTTCTCGTTTATGAGTGAATGAGATGAGAAAAGAATCCCGGAGGAGACAATTATTGTTTGTTTTTGAGTTTTCAATCTTTTATTGCTTTTGAAAGTTTGTCATAAGTTAATGAGCTTAAGCCTAAACCAATGAGTTAGTAAACTCATCACATCCTCCCTCTGATTAGGGGTAATGAGAATACCTTAAGTGTGAAGTCAGCATCTCACACTTAATTACCATGATGTAGGATTAAGATCATTAACCTACTTGTGATTATTTAGATGTTTTTGTTGTTTTTGTTTAGTGTTAAGTAATGAGTTTCAAGGATCTAATGGACTCATTACACCATCCTAATAGAAGGATAATAGATGAGAACATTTAAGCTGAGAAAGATTCCTCAACTTAATCCATGATTAGGGATTAACCTCATGACAAAACAAAGCCTCTATTAAGTGGATTTTAGTTAATGATAAGATGAAGAAGTGATTTTTATGGTTTGTAAGACAACTTGAGGGGGACTTGTCCATTAACACTAGGGTTAGTCCTTCTTAACCAATTAAGGAAGAATTAGAACCCTAATGTAAGGCCCAAGTTACAAGCTTGATGTCTTGATGATTATTAAGTGGATTGATTAAGGGGTTTAAACACATTAAGGGTTTAACACTTAGGATTAAAGTTATACACTCCATCCTAATAGAAGGATGCATGCATAAGCTTAATCACAAAGCCTTAAAGCCTTTAGGGTTTAGTCCCTGATTATGAGGTGGGAAGAGAAGACTCAAAGATGACACAAAGGTAAAAGCTAAATGGGGGACTAATTAAACCCTAATTGTTATCATGCTTGGTTTATCCTATGGTTTGTGAGGCTTAAGAAAGATCTTCAAGAGAGAAGCCACCAAGGAGAGAAGCAGATGAAAGGAACAAGAAGCAAAGAGAAGCAAAACAACTTGCTCCACTTAAGGAGACAAGTTGCTTGAAGGAAGAAAGTAAGATAAACAAGAATGAGCAAGCTCAAATCAATACACATACAAAATGCAGCAAGGGAGATGTGAAAGAGATGAAAAGAGATTATGAGAAGTGAAGGCAAATTCACTTCTCAAAGTGACTTACCACCTGAAAAGTTAGTGAAAGAAAATGAAATGCAATGCAAATGGGATGCAATGACATGATGCAAACCAAAGTCAGAAGCAAATACATGATGATAATGATGCTAAGAGATGATGCAAACATGAGGCAAGACATGAGAATGATCAAGCAAACATATGAATGCAAATGAAGCATGCATTGAACCATGAACATACATAAAAAGTTATGAAATGCAATGGACATTCAACATGGCAAATGAAAGATGCAATGATCAATCATGATTCTAATATGTCCTAAGATGTCTTATGAATCAAATGGATGTACAAAGTGTCATGGCAATTCATGGTATGCAAACAAATGGAAGATGGATGCAAAGGAAGACATAAATTAGGGTTCATGACCAACACACAAAGCAAAATTCAAAATTAGAAGCATATGACATGATAAAAATTTGAAAATGCAAACAAAGGAACCCTAAACCCATACAAACTTACTGCCCAAAGGAGGGGATCCAACTCTTAACCTATTGAAAGTTATGATTTTCCTAAGATTGCTAGGGTTTCAAGGTACCTTGTCAAGAAAAATGCAAAACAAATTGGAAATACAAGATCAATTCATGCCAATTTTATCCTATAAACTACATGTTATGCAAGATGCAATGCAAAAAGAATCATTGTCCAACTCTCAATGGTTAGGCAGAAATGAATTTTTGAAGTTTGAAACAAAATATTGCCTTGAAATGAAATTAATTCCAAAGAAAATAATCAAAAGGCATCAAGAACAAAAAATAAATTTGTTTTGAGAGTTGGACAATGTTTCTAAATATTCCTAAATGCAACATGAATTTTTTTGTGATTTTTAAATACCTAAAAGTATTTTTAATTAATTAATTTTCATTAGCTAATTAAAAATAAACTTTTAAATGTTTTAAAAATGATTTTTAATGCAAAAAATAAAAATAAAAATATTTTTGTGTTCTGAAAAATAATGAAAATCTTGACAAAAATTTTCATAATTTTTAAACATTTTTTGCTATTTTAAATTAAATGTGAAAGATAAAACAATTTAAATGAAATAATAAATAAAAGAAAATGAAAGTATGCGCAAGGGATGGCCAGGATTTGATCTGGGCTTGGACTGGTTGACTGCGCGCCAGATCCAAGGGCCCAGATTCAAATCTGGCTAAAATGGTTTATGAATTAATTAAACTGAATTTTAATTAATTAATCAAGGTTAGGGTTTCTAATGATGCATCCTGGCCACACATTCACGCGCGAGTCAACCAAAGTCAAACCAATCTACGCTCCATATTCAAACTCTCATTAATGATGTAATTAGGGCTTAATGAGTTTCAGGTGGCCGGAGAAGACTTTCGGTCGTCTTCTCCGGCGAGACCTCCAACCTAACTCTCTCAAAACCTCACTAAATCATGCCAAAACCTCCAGATCAACTCAACTAAACATCCTAAACAACAATCCAGCAACAAAATTCATTTCTTTTTCATGAATCATGAAGAACAAACAGAAATCAAATTTACGGGCAAAGTTTCAGACAAACAATACATCCTCATTTCTGCATCATTTTCAAAAATTCAAAGTTCATTGCATTCAGGGAAGCATGTAGATCATTTTAGAAACAAGAAATAAGAGTTCTGGAAAAATGAATTTCCATGGCTACCTGAATCGAAGCTTTCAACCCAAGAGCTTCTGGACCAGTTTCTTGCTTCCAATCAACTCCACTGACCTCCCTCAAGTGTTTGCAAAGCTTATCTGGAGTTTATTTGGGCTAGTTTGAGAGATTGCTTGAGTTCTGTTCAAGGAGGGGAAGAAATCGTATTTGGTTTATGTGAGGTTTCAGGCTGTTTCAATGGTTGGTTTGTGATCAGTGGAACATTTTGAGATCAATGGTGAAGTTTGTTTTTGTGTTTGAAGGCTGTGTTGTGTGTTTCGAATGAAAATGCCTATGAGGCATAAACTTGGAACTATGGCTATGAAAGAGCTTCAGCATGAGTTGTGTGTTGTGTTGAGCTGCTTTTGGTCCATGTATCAAGTGGTGATAGGTCAGAGAGTTGTTGGTGGCCTATGGTTATTGGTATGGGTCTTTTGCAAAAAAGTCAAGCTTTGTGTAAGAGAGGTATGGGCTCATAGTTAGCCAAGGACAAGAGGGGTGTCCTGCGCAGCAAGAAGTGTGGAGGACCATAGGATCAGTTTTGAAGCCAGCCAACAAGTGGATTAGGGTTTGAAGGGTGTTTTGCAACTTTGTTCCACTTTGCCCCTTTTGTGATTTCTTGATTCACAAGTCATGAAAATGACCAAACTTTTGATGCAATCTGATCTTTAGGCCTCGTTTAATGTTTGCACAAAGGTTAGAAGTCCATTTGATAGCACAATTTGTCTTGGCAAGTGGTTTTGCAACTTTGCCTCTTTGGTAGAAAACTTCAAATTATGTGATTTTTCCCAACTTTGACAAGCCATAACTTTTGATCCAAAATGAATTAGGACAAGTTCTTGTACTTTTTGAAAAGGGAGTGATCCATTCTACAACTTTCATGACCAAAGTTTTCTCATTTGAAGCATTTTTGAATCAAAAAGCAAGGGTTGAAAAAGTTTCCCAAAATGGCAATTTTCCATTACAAGTCATTTTCCCAAAAAGTCAACTTTGCAAATGGCTTGAAATCCTTCAAATTTGTGAACTTCTAACATCTTCTATGATCAAATAAAGATCATACACATTCAAAATGATGAAGAACACCCTTTGGTTGGGTCATTGGGGGCCTCAGATGCCCTGATTTTGCACTGACTTGCTCAAAAAGTCAACTCTTGATTAGATGCCTTCCCCATGGAATTACTTCATGAAAATTGATATGCATGGTCCCTATACCATATAGAAACCAATAGAAACAAGAATGACCAAAAATTTTGGAGTTATGGCCTTTGAAACCAAAACCCTAATTCTAGGTCATCTATGCAGTCAATCCTGGCTCTGCTTCCATGCCAATCTCAGTTCTTGTGATTTCTTGACATTATTGACTTTGAGAGGATATAATATGATGCTTGAACATACATGGACCCCTTTGAAGTGATTGATGACCTTTGGAGTGGCTCAAATGGCTCTTGGATGGCTCAGATCACAAACCCTAGATGCAGATGACCCTGAACCAATGCAGTGAGTCAAACATGTGGTATGAGATGCTATGATTGAACTTATGCATATGAGAAGATCACAAGCCATGGTGTGAATGAGTGAGGGCAAATTTGGGGTGTTTACAATGGTATGTGTTGAGTGCATAATTATGTTGTGAATAATGTATGCATTTTCAAGGATGTTTTGTGTCATTTTGCATGTAAGCATCATGTATGCATTCTTGTGGGTTCCTTGTGAATCCGTTGTAGCGTTGTGTGCTCATGTGGAGTGTGAGCGATGACTACAACACGATCGTGTGCCCATGTGGGGTGTGAGCGATCAGATTGTGTGCCCGTGTGGGGTGTGAGCAATCCATAAACGTCGCGTGCCCATGTGGGGTGTGAGTGACGAGTGATTAAGTTCACATTGATTGTGTGTCCATGTGGGGTGTGAGCGATCGAATTGTGTGCCCATGTGGGGTGTGAGCAATCTAGAAACATCGTGTGCCCATGTGGGGTGTGAGCGATGGGTGATTTATTCACATTGATCGTGTGCCCATGTGGGGTGTGAGCGATCGGATTGTGTGCCCGTGTGGGGTGTGAGCAATCCTGAAACATTGTGTGCCCATGTGGGGTGTGAGCAATGGGGAACATCGTATGCCCTACGGGGAGTTACTTTAGGTGACAAGCGATGATTCTATTTGGTTCATGAGTGAACTTGCTGAATGTTGAGTCGGTACCGCATTGCATCTGCATAGAGTCGTGTGTTGGTCTCTATGAGTTGCATTTTATACATTGTATGTACATGCTGAAATAAACATGATTGCGCATATGTTTATTTGGAATATTGTGAAATGATTGGTATGTGTGAAGGACATACTTGCGGATATATATATATATATATATATATATATATATATATATATGCATGTTGATATGTATATATGTATGTGATTTATACATTGAATGTATATGTGTGATTTAAACATAGCTTGTCGTATGTTTATGCGGAATGAATGTAAATGAAGAATAGACATAAATAATATAAGATTTATGTGTATTGGTGAATGAAGATACATTGTGATGTATGTGGGTTATATGAACATGGTTGGATATGATTTGTGTTATGTGAAAGAAATGGTGATAAGTATGCGTATAAGTATGCTTTATGTTGTGTATGAATGATATGTTGTGGTGAGAATATGTTGATGTATATGTTATATGTTGAGATATATAATTATATGCAATATTATTATGATAATTTTTCTCACCCTTCTGCTGTTTTATGATGCTCTACGAGGTATTGCAGATTAGGTGTGCCGGAGTCGTTTTTGTGAAGCTCGTCTTCATATCTTTTGGTCGGTCGGCTCTGATATGTAGCATCGGGTAGTTAGGTGGCCTTGTGCCTTTTTGGGGATACATTTGTATATGTATTCGTTGTGGACATGTTTTGTATAACATGATATATTTGTGCGCTTCTAACTTGTAGATATATTTTAATAAATATATAAGTTGGAGTTGTTGATGATTTAAGTTTCCGCTGTGCAAATTATAATCGAGATATGGGTGTAAGGATTGATTTTCCTTTGTGGATAGCTACCCCATTATTGCATATCTGTTTGAGCAGGTGTTGTATGTTTTAATTTCACGTAATGTGGCATGCTCCTTTTTATGCTTGATTTAAATTATACTCTGATGAAATTTTATCTATGCCTAAATGATTTAATGTATTATTTGGGGGTATAGAAAGGGGGTGTTACAAGCGTCGCCAATTGCGTTTACTTTGAGCGGGGGAGGTGACCGTTCGATGCTCGGTCGAGGAAGGATTTCCTGAATCACAAACTTATTCTCCCTCTTCTTCCGTGTACTCGCTAGTTTAGACAGGACATACGCTCGCGTGTTGTGCTCGCGGGGGACGTGTTGGACTTCTCATGCATCGAATTTTTCGAGTTTATCTTTCACTAAGTCTAAGTATTTAATGATATTGTCATTCTTAGCCTGATATTCTCCTCGTACCTGTGATGCCACGAGTTGAGAGTCAGTTGATATCTTCACTTCTTTCGCCCCTAAGTCCTCGGATAATCTTAAACCCGCGATGAATACTTCATACTCGGCCTGGTTATTAGAGGTTGGGAAGGCCAATGCCAGGTATACCTCGATAAAAATACCATCTTCATTTTCAAGGATGATACCTGCGCCGCTGCCTGTCGAGTTGGAAGCACCGTCGACAAAGATTGTCCACTTGTGGGTGCCGCTAGTTGGGGTCGGGCTATGCATCATTTCTTCAACGAAAAAAACCAGGACCTGAGCTTTCAGGGTTTTCTTGCTTTCATATTGGATGTCGTACTCCGATATCTCCAGCGACCATTTCAGCATTCGACCGACCATGTCTGGTCAGCCGTGGAGTTGCTTGATGGGTTGGTCGGTTCAGACTTTAATCGTGTGGGCAAGAAAGTAATGTTGTAGTCTCCTTGTGACATTTATTAAGGCTAAGGTAACTTTATCAATCTGTTGATACCTGAGCTCGGGACCTTTGAGGGCTTTTCTCGTGAAATAAATAGGTTTTTGCCCATAAACAATTTCTCGGATGAGGACGGCACTGACGGCCTCAGTTGCTACAGACAGGTATAAATATAGGGTCTTTTTTTCTAGCGGTCGGGATAGGACCGGTGGTTTGGAGAGTTCCCTTTTCAGATGGAGCAGCGACAGCTCGTATTCTTCGGTCCACTCGAAGGTGGCTTCTTTTCGTAATAGTTTGAATAAAGGCAAGGTGTGTTGGGCGGACTTGGAGACGAAGTGGGATAAGGAGGCGAGCATACCATTGAGGGATTGAATGAATTTCTTCGAGTTTGGGGTTGGGAACTCCGAAAACTCCCGGTATTTGTCGGGGTTGGCCTTAATCCCGCGCTCGGTGAGATAGAAGTCGAGGAATTTCCCTTCCCAGACACCGAAGGTGCATTTTTCGGGATTAAACCTCATTTTGCATTGTCTCGCCTGCTCGGAAACCTTTTGGAGATGTTGCGCATGGTCAACTTGCTCGTGCGACTTCACTATCATGCCGTCCATGTATACTTTGAGCATGATCTCAATCTCTCCTCGGAAGACCTTGTTCATCATTCGTTGATATGTGTTGCACCCCAAAATTTGCCCTCACAATACAAGACTTTGTGTGCTTATGAGGTTCACAAGGTTCACAAGACCTTTCATGAGGTTCATGAAGTTTACAAGACACTTTATGAGGTTCACAAGGTTCACAAGACCTTTCATGAGGTTCATGAAGTTTACAAGACAGTTTATGAGGTTCACAAGGTTCACAAGACCTTTCATGAGGTTCATGAAGTTTACAAGACACTTTATAAGGTTCACAAGGTTCACAAGACCTTTCATGAGGTTCATGAAGTTTACAAGACACTTTATGAGGTTCACAAGGTTCACAAGATCATTCATGAGGTTCACAAGGTTCACAAGACACTTTATGAGGTTCACAAGGTTCACAAAGTTCACAATTGGTCAGAAGATGTGACAAATCCCTCAGGCAAGGCATTCTCCTAAGCAGTGCATCCAAAACTAGGGTTTTGACTTTAATCAGGCTAAATGAACTTCCAAGACTTCAAGTGAGCTTCATAACATCTTATATGTGTTTAAGAATCCCCATGAAAAGTTTCAAGACTTTTCTCAAAAGTTTGCTCAGTCAGATGATCAGATAAGTCAAAATCAGTCAAAGCAGTTAAAAAGTCAAACAGAGGTCAACTGTGGTCAAACCAAAGTCAAACTTCATGATTTTTTGCCAACATAAAGTATATGAAGTAAAATTCATCATTTGATCAAGGGTTGATCATGATTCATCAAGGATATTTCAGATCATCAAGAATCAGGGGTTTCTAAATTAGGGTTTCCTCAAGAAAAGTCAACTGAACTTTGACCAGCCATAACTTTCACATGCTTCATCACATTTTTTCCATCCAAAGCTCATTTTGAAGGAAATTGAATTCTCTACGACTTTGTGTCTCACAAGCCAGGCCCAAAAATGCTTCATTTGAAAGGTATGAGCTAAGACATTATAGGTCCTTTTAAAAGTCAACAAAAAGTCAACAACTTCAAAAGGACATAACTTGAGAATGGTAAATGATATGGACATGAAACCAATGGGGTTGGTTAGAGGACTCTTCAAGCTTTCCAAAATGTCCAAGAACACCCTCATAGCATTAAAATTGAAGGATGTGTGCCCTTGCAAAGTTGGGAAATTTTTGGTTGATTTATGAAGAAAATGGAGGTTTAAAACCAAATTTTTCTAAATGGGCTTGCCATGTGATGATCCAATCCATACAAATACCTCATGCACGACCCAACCCTCATTTATTCAGATTTTTTATTATTTTGATTTTATTTATTTTGATTTTATTCATTTAAAATCATTTTAAATCAAAATAAAATATGAAATCAAATATTAAAATATGGATATTGCTTCTAGAAAATCATAAATATGGCTTGGATCAAATTGATATGGGAATTATGATGATTGTCTTAAAATAGCAAGGATATATCAAAAAATATTTGGATTTTAAGGCATGATATTTTCAATCTCATTGATCCAAAATATCCAAAGGATAGTCCAATTTTTTAACCTAATTTGATTCATTACATATAGGAGAACACATTACAATCATGAGGACGATTTTTCAGAGCCTCTCATAGCATTCTCAAATTCCAAAATTCTTCCAAAATCTCAATTTTCGGATTCATCATTAGGGAGTGTTTAAAGGTATTTTTAAGACATAGAAGGTTGCCTTGGACATGACTAAACCTATCTCAAGCTTCAAGAACATCTGAAAGTCACTCATATGCCATGGCCGAACGCATTTTCATCTCCATAATATTTTTTTCGATTTTGCATATTCAAGCATTATAACTTAAATTTGTTAATTGATTTGTGTTTGTTGTGAAGCATTGAAGCTTTCTGGGCGATTTCCTTTGAGCTTCGGGACCATAATACTGTTTTGCCATTGTTAGGGTTTATTCTTCAATTTTGGGGTTATGCGATTTAAGCTTTATAAATACTTGTTGTTGACATGGTTCCACTGTATAATTTGTAAGGATTGTGTTGGTGCAATCAATTTGATGAAATTGTAGGTACATCGTGAGATACGGCTTTCGCAGGTTGGAAACGGCAGGAAAAATCGCAACAAAACTCGCATAAAAAATCGCAGGAGAACCTGCGAATTTGAAGGTTGAAGATGAGCTTTGGCGCTCAGTCTGAAATTCAAATTAATTGTTTTTTTATAATATGTTTGTGTTGTAATTTTATCAGAAACGCGCGTGTGGCCCAGTGGAATATGTGTTGGCTTGGCATGAAGGAAGACTGGGGTTCGAATCCTGGTTCCTTCAAATGTTTTTTTCTTTTTTCAGTTATACTTTGCAGGTTATACTTATTAAGGTTTTTTGTGGTCACCTATCACCACTGGCGCACGTAGCCTAGTGGTCAGCCCCCATTCAGGTACCTGGGAGGTCCTGGGATCAAAACCAGGCCTCCCCTTTTTTCTTCTTTCTATTTCATTTATTTTGTTTGTATATTATTGTTTTTGAAATTACAATTAACTTTAATTAATAATTAAAACTATAACCATAATTATATTTGAATTCTTGATTTTGAATATTTGTTTTATAATTTGTATATAACTTTTATATGTAAATTATTTCTATTAATCTCAATATTTTCATATAAAACCTAATATTCTTATATAATACCTAATTATTTTTTACAAACCCTAATTTTCTTTTTTTACAAAAAAAATATAATTATATTATAAATTTTAATTTATTTATTTATAAATTTTAATTATGTATATATTTTATAATTTGTAATTATTATTTAATTCTTGTATATAAGATAATTTTTTTAGTGTATGCTTACAAATAATTAAAACTTGCTAATTAAACTTTGTAATTATAATTTATTTTCATAACATGTTTATAATTAACTTAATTTTTATAATTTGCATGTAACTTAAAATTTTATGATAATTAGTATATAATTGTTTATATTTTTTATTAATCTTAAAATAATAATTGTTCATATAAAAATTGATCTTTTAATTATTATGTTAATATTTTTGTTTATATTATTAATTATGATATTTATTTTATTATTACTAACCCCATTTATATTGTGATTATTTTTACTAACCCAATTATATTATTATTATTATTTATTTTTGCTTATTTATTTAATTTGCTTTAATTATTATTATTTTGTAATTGCCTCCTTTATGTAATATTGTAATAGTAATATTGAATATTTATTTTAAATGCAATGGTTAGTAAAATAGGGAGTGTAACATGTTTGTATATAAAATTAATTTAGATCACTAATTTAAAAGATAAATATTTAAAATTGTACACTCACACACGTAAGTCGATCTTTGATCGCCATCTCACTTCCTTAAGGATACCTCTCATGTTGCCTATTACAAAAAGGTCAAGTAGGGTGTATAAAGCAAAGTCCCTCATCTTATATCATCCAGTCCCTTAAATAGATAAAAAGATCAAGTCCCTTCAAATGTTGCCTTCGTAATGATCTTGTCCCTTTCGAATAAAGATGATAAGTCCCTTCGAATCGCTTATACACCCCACAGTTGCCTAAATAACAGATGTCCCTTCACTTACCCTCACATCCAAGGTAATGACTACCTATTCCTTAATAATAGGGCTAGTCTTACCATTTAAAGGATTCAAGAACAAAAAAGACTTAAACTTAGGGTAGGTTCCTCTTAGATACTTGCTCACTTTTCAAAAACATTTCAAACACTTCTTAAACAATTTTCAAAACAAAGGTTTTTTACGCATCCGTACATGGATCATTATAAAACTCTTAAGAAAATTTCTATTCACACACTTCACATTTCAAAAACATTTTAAAGTGAGCTAAGTAACTAAGAGCCCATGGATAACCATGGATGTAAAGGGTGCTAACACCTTCCCTTTACATAACCTACCCCCCGGACCCAAAAATCTTTTAAAAGGTCTTTCCTGTTCTTTTATGCCTTTCCTTTGGATAAAATAAAAGTCGGTGGCGACTCTTGCTATCCGCAACATAACTAAAGTCAGTTCTCCCACCGTGTTACAATATGTGGCATCGATGTTCTTCAGCCCAAAGGGCATTACGTTGTAGTAGTAATTGCCCGTCGGGGTCATGAAGGCCATGTGCATCTTGTCTGTGTCCGACATAGAGATTTGGTTGTATCCACTATATGCGTCCATAAAAGACAAGAGTTTGAAACATGCAGAGTTGTCGACCAGTTTATCTATGTTAGGCAGAGGAAAAGCATCTTTGGGACAAGCCCGATTGAGAATAGTATAGTCAACACACATACGTCATTTTCCAGTTTTTTTAACGAGGACTACATTAGAGAGCCAGATTGTGTACTGGGCTTAAGAAGTAAAATTTTCCTCTAAGAGGTCTTTTACAGCTCGCTCAGTAGCCTCCGCTTTCTCGGGAGACTGTTTGCGCATACGTTGTGCTACAAGCTTAATGGTCTGCTCTAAAGCTAACTGATGACAGGCGACCTCGGGGTCGAGCCCAGGCATCTCTGTAGCATTCCATGCGAAGAGGTCTATGTTCTCCTTGAGGCAGATTATGAGTTGCTCCCTTGTCTCTGCGGGCAGTCCAGTGCCTATCTTCACAGCTCTGTCGGGGTTGTCGCCCAGGGGGATAGCTCAAACTCTCCGTCGGGGACCGGCCGAAGTGGGTGATGTAAACACCCCAAATTTGCCCTCACTCATTTCACCATGGCTTGTGATCTTTTCATGTGCATAAGTTCAATCATAGCATCTCATATTGCATTTTTGCTTCACTGCATTGGTTCTAAGTCATCTGCATCTAGAGTTTGTGATCTGAGCAATCCAAGAGCTACTTGAGCCACTTCAAAGGTCTTCAATCACTTCAAAGGGGTCCATGTGTGTTCAAGCATCATGTTGTATCCCCACAAAGTCAAAAAAGTCAAAGAATCACAAGAACTGAGAATGGCATGGAAGCAGAGCCAGGTTTAACTACACAGATGACCTAGAATTAGGGTTTTGGTTTCAAAGGCCATAACTCCAAATTTTTTGGTCATTCTTGTTTCTATTGGTCTCTATGTGGTATAGGGATCATGCATATCAATTTTCATAAAGAAATTCCATGGGGAAGGCATCTAATCAAGAGTTGACTTCTTGAGCAAGTCAGTGTGAAATCAGGGCATCTGAGGCCCCCAATGACCCAACCAAAGGGTGTTCTTCATCATTTTGAAAGTGTATGATCTTTATTTGGTCATAGAAGATGTTAGAAGTTCACAAGATTGAAGAATTTCAAGCCATTTGCAAAGTTGCCTTTTTGGGAAATGACTTATAATGGAAACTTGCCATTTTGGGAAACTTTTTCAACCCTTGCTTTTTGATTCAAAAAAGCTTCAAATGGGAAAACTTTGGTCATGAAAGTTGTAGAACGGATCATTCCCTTTTCAAAAAGTACAAGAACTCATTCTAATTCATTTTGGATCAAAAGTTATGGCTTGTCAAAGTTGGGAAAAATCACATAATTTCAAGTTATGTACCAAAGAGGCAAAATTGCAAAACCACTTGCCAAGTTGAAATAAGACCTCAAAGTGACTTCTAACCTTTGTACAAACATGAACCATTGCCTAAAATTCAGAATGCACCAAGAGTTTGTCCATTTTTATGACTTGTGGATCAAGAAACTTCAAAAGGGCCAAAGATGAACAAAGTTGCAAAACATCATACAAACCCTAGTCCACTTGCTAATTGGCTTCAAAACTGATTCCATGGTCCTCCTCATTCCTTGCTGCGCAGGACACCCCTATTGTCCTTAGCCTACTATTGACCCATACCTCTCTTACACAAAATTTGACTTTTTGCATAAAGACCCATACCAATCACAATAGGGCACACCAACTCCTCTGACCTCTCTAGTTGTGATAAGTGGACCAAATGCAACATAACACAAGACACAACACAAGCTGAAACCTCAGATTGCCATAGTTATCAAAAATCCTCCAACTTGCAAAACCTTTCGAATCTCTCAGCTCACTCAACCATTCTTCAAACTAACTTCACCATTGATCTCAAAATCATTCACTGACCCAAAACCATCCATCAAAACAGCCAAGAACCTCCCACAAACCAAACACGATTTCTGACCAGTTGAAGTGCAATCTCACAAACCAGCCAAAAGAAATTCTTTCCAAGCATCAAAACTTCATAAGGAGGTCAAGGGGAGTGGTTTACACAAAGAGGGGAGGCTTGAAAGTCCAGAACTGAGAAAGCTCAAGCTCAGGTACCTTCTTGAAACATATTTCCAGAACTTGTTTCTTTAGTTATAGAATGATAGAGTGTGTTCCACTGGTCACAATGAACCTTGAATGGTGAAAAATGGTTGAGTTTTGAGTGTGTATGTGTAACACGGTGGGAGAACTGACTTTAGTTATGTTGCGGATAGCAAGAGTCGCCACCGACTTTTATTTTATCCAAAGGAAAGACATAAAAGAACAGGAAAGACCTTTTAAAAAGATTTTTGGGTCCGGGGGGTAGGTTATGTAAAGGGAAGGTGTTAGCACCCTTTACATCCATGGTTATCCATGGGCTCTTAGTTACTTAGCTCACTTTAAAATATTTTTGAAATGTGAAGTGTGTGAATAGAAATTTTCTTAAGAGCTTGATAATGATCCATGTACGGATGCGTAAAAAACCTTTGTTTTGAAAATTGTTTGAAAGTGTGAAGTGTTTGAAAAGTTTTGAAAAAATGAGCAAGTAACTATGAGGAACCTACCCTAAGTTTGAGTCTTTTCTGTTCTTGAATCCCTTAAGTGGTAAGACTATCCCTATTATTAAGGAATAGGTAGTCATTACTTTGGATGTGAGAGACAAGTGAAGGGACATCTGTTTATTTAGGCAACTGTGGGGTGTATAAGCAATTCGAAGGGACTTATCATCTTTATTCGAAAGGGACAAGATCATTACGAAGGCAACATTCGAAAGGGACTTGATCTTTTATTTGTTAAGGGACTAGATGACTTTATTTTGAGGGACTTTTGCTTTATACACCCTACTTGACCTTTTGGATTTAGGCAACATGAGAGGTATCCCTAAGGAAGTGAGATGGCGATCAAAGATCGACTTACGTGTGTGAGTGTACAATTTTAATATTTATCTTTCGAATTAAGTGATCTAAATTGATTTTATATTACAAGTATGTTTACACTCCCTATTTACTAACCATAGCATAAAATATAAACAAGAAATATTATTACTAAATATTACACCAAGGAGCAATTACATAATAATGATAAAGCAAATTAAATAAATAAGCAAAATAAATAAATAATTATAATTGGGTTAGTGAAAATAATAATAAAAATAATACCAAATTAATGGGGTTAGTAATAAATAAATATCACAAGAATATAATTAATAATAATGAAATAAACAAGAATATTTAAAAATTCAATTTTATAAACAATTATTATTTAAGATTAAGGAGAAAATATGAGCAATTATACTAATTATTATAAAATTTAAGTTATATACAAATTATAAAATTAAATTAATTATTAACATATTATGAAAACAAATTACTATTACAAAAATTAATTTGGCAATTTTTAATTATGTCTAAATATATATTAAAAAAAATTATTTATATACAAAAATTAAGTTATAAACTATTTATGCCATATTATTATATTAACAAAATTAAATTAAAATTTTTAATTTTAAACATAATTATATACAAAATTTAAATTATAAACAAGTTATAAACCATATGCATATTATGAAAATAAAATTAATTATATTTACACAAATTAAGTTAAGAATATAATTTAAAAATTACTTACATTATTAAGATTACCTAATGATAATTTATAAATAATATTAATAAAAAGTATAGAAACATAATTAACATTTAAAAAAAACAATTAGGATTTTCCTAAAAAAAGATATATTTTTAGGGTTATAGTTTTAATTAGGATTAATAATAATAATAAACAAGCAAAAACAAATTAATGGAGAAAAAGAGAAAACTTACCTTGGCTGGGAATTGAACCCAGCCCCTCTTGCTTTCAAACACTCAGGCCATCAACAACAACCACTGGGCTGGCCTGCGCGCAGGTGACAAAGGAGGGAGTCCAGTTGCTTTTGTTGTATAAACCTGAAAATATCATGAAAAATCAAACAACACAAAAAGGCCTGGGGGGAATCGAACCCAGGACCTTCAAACATCACACAAACACCTTAACCATTCCAGCTGGGAGAGCGCACCTGTTAGTATAACAACAATAATACATAATATATTATGTCTAGTGAATAAAAGAGAAAAATATGAAAAACTGCCACAGCCAGGATTCGAACACAAGTCATCTGGCTATACACGCGCACCCTTCACCACTGGGACAAGCACAACGCTTGTGATATAAAACAGAAACAAAACATTATAATATATTACAACAATTCAAAATCAGAAAATGCGCGCAGGTCTTCTTCTCCAAATTACCTACGAAATTTCATACGAATTTTGCTGCAATGTTTCCTGCGAATTTCAAAATACAAGAACCTACGAAATTGGACAAGCATCAAAACAGTGAAATTTCTCAACAATAATCAGTGTTTCATAATCCCCAAGGTCCATGGAATTGTTCTATGTTCTTAGAACTTATTTATATTAGGTTTAAGACAAAACCCCAAATCCATGGCCGAAACCCTAGCAATGGTGGTTCTTTACTCCTGCATCGAAAATCAAATTAAGTTGCCCAGAAACGTTCACAAGCTTGTCACAAACACAAATCCACAATCAAATTCAATTTATATTACATGTATATATGAAAACGAAAAAATCATAAATGTGTCAATATTTGAATTCGGTTTGATATGTTCATGAGGTTATGGATGCATATGAGCATTGGTACATGATCAGTGAAGTCCAGGGATCATTGCTATGTCTTTAAAATACCTTCAAATGCCTTGTATAGTGGAAACCGAATTTGAAGTTTTGTGAGATTTTTGAAAATATGAACTTACACTTGGGAGGCTGGAAATCGTGGCCAATGAGTAGGGTTATGTCATGTACTTATAGAGTGATGAATTAGGTCAGAAAAAATTGATCATTGTGTGGAAGATTTGATCCAAAAAGATTCAAAAAGATAAGGCTTTAAAATTCAAATATTCTTGTATGAACACCTTCTATTTCAAGCCAATCCTCATGATTCTCTTACCACTTTGATACCAATCAACTTTATGAATTTCTAGAAGCTCAATCCTTTTTAAATCTTTGACTTTTATATTTTATTTTAATTTAAAATGATTTTTAATGAATTAATTCAAAATAAATAAAAATAAAATGATAAAAAATCTGATTTTTATAGACCTGGGTCGTGCATGAGGTCATAGTATGGATTGGGTCATCATATGGCAAGCCCATTTAGAAAAAATTGGTTTTAGACCTCCATTTTCTTCATAAACCAACCAAAAATTTCCCAACTTTGCAAGGGCACACATCCTTCAATTTTAATGCTATTAGGGTGTTCTTGGACATTTTGGAAAGATTTAAGAGTCCTCTAACCAACCCCACTGGTTTCATGTCCATATCATTTACCATTCTCAAGTTATGCCCTTTTGAATTTGTTGACTTTTTGTTGACTTTCAAAAGGACCTATAATGTCTTAGCTCATACCTTCCAAATGAAGCATTTTTGGGCTTGGCTTGTGAGACACAAAGTTGTAGAGAATTCAATTTCCTTCAAAATGAGCTTTGGATGGAAACTTGGTGATGAAGCATGTGAAAGTTATGGCTTGTCAAAGTTCATTTGACTTTTACTAAGGAAACCCTAATTTAGAAACTCCTGATTCTTGATGATCTAAAATCTCCTTGATGAATCATGATCAACCCTTGATCAAATGATGAATTTTACTTTATATACTTGATGTTGGCAAAAAATCATGAAGTTTGACTTTGGTTTGACCACAGTTGACTTCGGTTTGACTTTTTAACTGCTTTGACTGATTTTGACTTATCTGATCATCTGACTGAGCAAACCTTTGAGAAAAATCTTGAAACTTGTCATGGGGGTTCTTACACACATATAAGATGTTATGAAGCTCACTTGAAGTCTTGGAAATTCATTTAGCCTGATTAAAGTCAAAACCCTAGTTTTGGATGCACTGCTTAGGAGGTGCATTGTATGAGGGAATTGCTAACTCTTCTGACTATTTGTGAACTTTGTGAACCTTGTGAACCATCATAAGATGTCTTGTGAACCTTGTGGAAGGTCTTGTGAACCTTGTGAACTTTCTTAGCATACAAAGTCTTGTATTGTGAGGGCAAATTTTGGGGTGCAACAGCTGCCCCTGTTCAATTTTCTGAAACCTGAGGGGTTAGATTGGTATATTTGCCAGTCGTGACCTGGAAGGTTGAAGGGGATTGAACACAAAAGCCCAAAAATTTGCACTCACCGGTGCGTAGAGTGATACAGATGACTAGTTGAATATGCTTGAGTGGGCTTAAAGATTCCACTTGGAGAAAAGTTCTTCAGATACATTTCTTGGAGGATAAAGCAGTCCAAAATATGAAGGTAAAATGATGATAGCTTTCAGGAAGATAAACAACGTCTCGAGATAGTAACATGCTTTCAGGAGGATACAGCAGTCCTGAGGTAATAATATGCTTTCAGGAAGATAAAGCAGTCCTGAGGGATTGATAGCTTTCAGGGGGATAACAACGTCCTGAGAAGGTAATATGCTTTCAGGAGGATGACAACGTCCCGAGGAAATGATATGCTTTCAGAAGGATAAACAACGTCCCGAGATAGTAACATGCTTTCAGGAGGATACAGCAGTCCTGAGGTAATAATATGCTTTCAGGAAGATAAAGCAGTCCTGAGGGATTGATAGCTTTCAGGGGGATAACAACGTCCTGAGGAGGTAATATGCTTTCAGGAGGATGACAACGTCCCGAGGAAATGATATGCTTTCAGAAGGATAAACAACGTCCTGAGGTAGGGGTGATAGCTTTCAGGAAGATAAATAACGTCCTGAGGAAGTGGTAACCTTTGGGAAGATACACAACGGCCCAAAATAATATGCTTTCAGGAGGATAAAGCAGTCCTGAGGGATTGATAGCTTTCAGGAGGATAACAACGTCCTGAGGAGGTAATATGCTTTCAGGAGGATAAACAACGTCCCGAGGTGATGATAATATGCTTTCAGGAGGATAACAACGTCCTGAGGGAATGATATGCTTTCAGAAGGATAAACAACGTTCTGAGGTAATAATATGCTTTCAGGAGGATGACAACGTCCTGAGGAATGGTAATATGCTTTCAGGAGGATAAAGCAGTCCTGAGGTAATGATATAACCTTTAGGAAGATAAACAACGGCCCAAGGAGATAATTTGTTGATGAAATTTGTCTGCTGGAGAATTAACCTGAAAACAAGGTAGCATTCTGTATGATAATATTAGTTTATGCATTATGTATGCATGTATGATATGATGCACTTAAGTAATGTATTATGTATATGTATGATATGTATGTTATGGTATGATGTAAATGATGTATGTATGATATGATGCTGCCTGAAGCGTCTGGATATCTTCGTATAGCAACTGCTGGCCTGGGAAAATAAATCCCGAATCGTTGTTGAAGAATATGAGGAACTCATTCCCGTCTTGTTTGATAAGAGGGTATACATAACCTCCTGTCTGCTGGGGATAGCAAGGTATATATAACCTCTCGTCTGCTGGGGATAGTAAGGTATACATAACCTTCCATCTTCGTTCGTCGTTAGTACATACTATTACTGCATTTTCATGCATTTCTGGTAAACATCAATCATATTAAGCATTTATGCATTTCTGGTAAACATCAATCATATTCAAAAGCATACATACATTCAAACACAACCAATGGACGTTTCGCTTATGTAAATAGGGTAAAAGTAAATCTGGATTCAAAGATGGAATTTTATTCATATCAAAAAGTAACCCATACAGGAGTAAGTTTGTACAAGGAGACATAAACCCTAGTAAGAAGATTTTGTCATAAAAGTTTTACAAAACAAAGAGAATCAGCTATGTGGGAAATAATCCTATTGAGTTTCAATTCTACTATTGCCATTATCTTCAAGTATCTCATCTTCTACTGTTGAGACGGAAACGATTGGATTGAGCTGTATCTGTTCAAACTTGAGTAAGTAACACAACTGGTTGCAGTTTCATGGGTGATCCAAACGAGACATAGTCATACGCTTTAATCCCTAACTTTTGCCTGGATTGCCCTTTCAGGTTTTCAATCCACCGGGATACCCTTTTTTGCCCAAGCCGCCTTTTCAGGTTTTCGACTTGCCGGGTGTACATTTTTTATATATATATCCCTAATTTTTGCCCGAACCCTTTTGGTTCGCCGGGATGCCCTTATTTTTGCCTAGGCCAGTCAACCTAGCGGGTCTCTTTTTATGCGTAGTATTTTTTAACTATGTCTGCGTTTACAGGCTGTGGGAAATCTTCACCATCCATAGTAGTAAGTATCATGGCACCTCCTGAAAATACTGTTTTGACCACAAATGGTCCTTCATATGTTGGAGTCCACTTGCCCCTAGGATCACCTTGTGGTAATATGATACGTTTGATTACCAAGTCACCAGCCTGATATACCTTTGGCTTAACCTTCTTGTTAAAAGCTTTGATCATCCGTTTCTGATACATCTGGCCGTGACAAACTGCTGCTAACCTCTTCTCATCAATCAAATTTATCTGGTCAAGTCTGTCGCTCCCGATGATTTGCATCCTGGTACAAGCGCGAACGGTCGGCGAGAAGAACAATGAGAACACACAGCCGTGAACTCACTGGAGGTGAATAGAGTCGCCAGCTAGGCATTTTTATCCCGGAGGAAAGGTAATGCTGCATAGACCTAGAAAAAGATGGACAAGACGGTTGCGAACCAGAGAGACTAAGAAAGGGGGTTGGTTACAACCTGGGAAGGTATTAGCACCCAGATTGTCCGTCGTACTCGACGGGATCCACGCTTAAGAGATTTGTGTTTTAAAGGGGTAGTGTCAGTGCAATCTGTGTATAAAGAGCTGGAAAAGGATGTACAGGTGTCAGTGTAAAGGAAGTGAAGTGTAATATATACAGTGTCAGTGTAAGAACAGGAATAAGATGCTCAAGATCATGAG
This sequence comes from Lathyrus aphaca, assembly GCA_963966055.1. Taxonomy (NCBI): domain Eukaryota; kingdom Viridiplantae; phylum Streptophyta; class Magnoliopsida; order Fabales; family Fabaceae; genus Lathyrus; species Lathyrus aphaca. Next base: position 627,508,295 of record OZ014519.1, read on the forward strand.
GCTTAAAGAATAATGCTGAAAGGAGGGGGAATATATAGAGACTTTTGTTCGATAACTGTTAAGTTATGCCTACGTATCCTCTCGTGCAATGAGGAAGTCAGAACACCGTAGTTCGACCCAAAGAGATTGAAAGATGAATTGACTTGTGAACTGCTTGCTTGTCTATGCTCAAGTGTATGACCTGTCTGGCTCAGGTGCAAACTGTCTTGCATTAGACGGAAGAAGCGAGCTCTCGTTTATGAGTGAGTGTGATGAGAAGAGAATCCCGAAGGAGACGATTATTGCTTTGTTTTTGTCTTTTCAATCTTTTATTGCTTTTGAAAGTTTGTCCCAAGTTAATGAGCTTAAGCCTAAACCAATGGATTTAGTAAACTCATCACATCTTCCCTCTGATTAGGGGTAATGAGAATACCTTAAGTGTGAAGTCAGCTTCTCACACTTAATCACCCTGGTGTAGGATTAAGATCATTAACCTACTTGTTGGTTATTTAGATGTTTTTGGAGTTTTTGTTTAGTGTTAAGTAATGAGATTAAGCCATAATCAGGGATTAAACAGACTCATTACACCATCCTAAAAGAAGGATAATAGATGAGAATGTTTAAGCTGAGGAAAGCTCCTCAACTTAATCCATGATTAGGGATTAAACTCATGACAAAACAAGCCTTTGATTAAGTGGATTTTATTTAATGGTATGATGATGAAGTGAGTTTTAGGGTTTGTAAGACAACTTGAGGGGGACTTGTCCATTAACACTAGGGTTAGTCCTTCTTAACCACTTAAGGAAGAAATAGAACCCTAATGCAAGGCCCAAGTTACAAGTGTGATGTCCTGATGATTATTAAGTGAATTGATTAAGAGATTTAAACACATTAAGGGTTTAACACTTAGGATTAAAGTTATACACTCCATCCTAAGAGAAGGATGCAGGCATAAGCTTAATCACAAATCCTTAAAGCCTTTAGGGTTTAGTCCCTGATTATGAGGTGAGAAGAGAAGACTCAAAAGGGACACAAAGGTGAAACTAAGAGGGGGGACTAATCAAAACCCTAATCATTGTCATGCTTGGTTGTTCCTAAGGTTTATGAGGTTTATCAGGAAAAATCTTCAATGGAACCACCAGGAAGCAGATGAAAGGAACAAGAGAAGCAAAGCAACTTGCTTCATTCAAGAAGTCAAGTCACTTGAGGAAAGAAAGTGGGAAGAAGAAGAATGAGCAAGCTCAAACTCAAACACAAACATAAATGCAGCAAAGATGCATGAAAAGAGATGAAGAGAAGTTATGAGAAGTGAAGGCAAATTCACTTCTCAGGATAACTTACCACCTGAAATGTTAGAGAAGAAATGCAATGCAATGCAATGCCAAATGGGATGAGATGACATGATGAGAAACAAAACCAGAAGCATGTTGATGATGATAATGATGCTATGAAGTGATACAAACATGAAGCAGCACATGGAAATGATCATACAAGCTCATGAATGCAAATGAAACAAGTTAAGAAGCATGAACATACATGAAAAGTTATGAAGTGCACATGGCATACAACATGGCAAATACATGATGCAATGATCAAACATGCTTTCAATATGTCTTATGATGTCAAATGAATCACATGGAAGCATGGAATGTCATGGCAAGTCATGGTATGCAAGAGAATGCAAGATGGATGCATATGGAAGCCCAAATTAGGGTTTATGAATCAAACATCAAACACAAACCAAAACCAGAAGCAAACCCTAAGATAAAAAAATGGAAAATGCCACACAAAGGACCCCCAATCCCATACTAAACCACTGCCCAAAGGAGAGGTCTCAACTCTTAACCAATCTTAAGTTATGATTTTCACAAGTTTTTAGGGTTTTTGGGGTTCCTAAACAAGAAAATTCTCAAACAAATTGAAAATGAAAGATCAAATCATGGCCATTTAATCTCACAAACTACATGCTAAACACAATGCAATGCAAAAAGAATCAATGTCCAACTCTTCATGGATAGGCAGAAATGATTTTTTGAACTATGGATCAAATTAATGCACAAAAATGATTTTAATTCAATGAAAAATTCTCAAAATGCACCAAGATCAAAAAATAAATTTGGTTTGAAGGTTGGACAATGTTTCTAAATGTCTTAGAACATTTCATGAATTTTTTGGTGATTTTTAAATACTTAAAAGTATTTTTAATAAATTAATTTCCATTAATCAATTAAAAATAAACTTTTAAATATTTAAAAATACTTTTTGAATGCTAAAAATAAAAATGAAAATATTTTTGTGTCCTAAAAATTAATAAAACTCTTGAGAAAAAGTTTCATAATTTTTAAGACATTTTTGCTATTTTAAATAAATTGCACAAGTAAAATAAAAAGAAATGCAATAAAAATTGAAATAAAAGAAAGTAAGCAGATCCAAGGGTGGAGGTTTAAACTGGATTTGGGATGGTTGACTGGCGCGCAGATCCAAGGGCCATGGTTGGTTCAGATTAATTAACTTAATTATGATTTAATTAATTAAAGAAAGTGGATTAGGGCTAAACAAAGTGATCTGGGCCCTTCATGCGCGCGGGAGGTCAACGAGTCAAAGCAATCGCACGCTCCAGATTCAAACTCACTTAATGACTGGGATTATGCCCTAATTGTTTTCAGGTGGCCGGAGAAGACCTCCGGTCGTCTTCTCCGGTGGGAAGTCCACCTGAAAATCTCCAAACTCTCTCAAAACGTAACAAAAATGAAAACCAAAAGCATGGAAATGATTCCCACTCACTCACGAACCAAAACCCCCAATCAAAACAAATTTATTCTTCCCCAAACTCATGAATCGAACAAAACAAATTTTTAGGTCACAGAGTTTCAGAGATCAATTAAATTCTCATTTCATCACTATTTCCAAAACTAAAAACATCAGGATACTCAGTAAAGCATGGAGAACAAGTTTAGAACATAAAGAATGATTTCTGGAAAAATATTTCTTGAGCTACCTGAGATTCGAAGCTTTCACTCCAGCAACTTTCAGGCCTCCACTCCTTGCGAAATCCACTCCACTTGACCCCCTGGTGATGCTTGAATGCTTTGGAGAAGTTTATGCTGGCTAGATGAAGAGTTTGAACAGCTTCTGCTCAAGCTCAGTTGGAAATGGCAATGGTGATTCAGGCAGTTTCAGGCCAATGTGGGTGGTTCTTTATGATCAGGGTGATGTTTTAAGAAGGTTTGTGGAGTTTGTTTGGATGTTTGTGAGCTGTGGAAGGTGTTTCGAAGGAAACTGCAACTTGGGGTGAAAATGGTGAAGTGATGTTATGGCTTGTTTCAGGCCTGGTTCTTTGTTGGTTTCTACTCAATGAGGCATGGTGAGTTGATGTGTGAAGTTTGCTTGAGTGTTTGTGAGCTGGGCAGAGAGTTTCGAAGAGTTTTGCAAAATGGAGTGAGTTTGAGTATGTGATCTTGTGATCTGTTTCAGCTTGGCCTCTTGATATGTTTTGCTTGCCAAAGGATAGTATAAAATAATCCTATAGGTCAGACGACTTGACATGGCCTTTATTGATTGGTAAGTTTGCTTTTGCCAAAAGTCCACTCTTGTGTAAGGAAAGCATGGGCTTGGTTCTAGGCTAGTACAAAGCATGGGGCTGCGCAGCAAGGGTGAGGGGAAGGGCTAGCAAAGCTCAGCATCCAATGTAGCAAGTGGGGGAAAGAGTGATCATGAGTTTTGCAAGTTGTTGCAACTTTTGTTCACATGTGATTTCCTTGTCCAACAAGCCATAAACCATGAGAAACTTGGTTCAAATCTGATTTTTAAGAGTTGCATGATGCTTGTGTAATGGTTTGAAGACAATTAGAAGTTACAATTTGCCTTGGTTCATGATTTTGCAAATTTTCCTTTTAGTGCATAACTTGAAAATTAGTGATTTTTGCCAACTTTGTCACACCATAACTTTTGATCCAAAATGAATTAGGTCATGTTCTTGTACTTTTTGAAAAGGGAAAAATGTATCCTACAACTTTCATGACCAAAGTTTTTTTCATCTGAAGCTTTTTGGATCAAAAATCAAGGCTTGAAAAATGACCTAAAATGACACATTCTTGAAAAGTCAACTATGCCCAAAAAAGTCAACTTTGCAAAAACTTCAAATTCTTGAATTTTGTGAACTTCTAACTTCTTCCATGATCAAATAAAGATCATATACACTCAAAATGATGAAGATCACCCCTTGGTTGGGTCATTGGGGCCCTCAGATGCCCTGATTTTGCACTGGCTTGTCCAGAAAGTCAACTCTTGATCAGATGACTTCCCCATGGAATTTCTTCATGAAACTTGATATGCATACTCCCTATACCATATAGAGAGCAATGGAAATAAGAATGACCAAAAAATTTGGAGTTATGGCCTCTGAAACCAAAACCCTAATTTTAGGTCAACTGTGCAGTCAAACTTGGCTCTGCATCCATACCAATCCCAATTCTTGTGATTCTTTTGCATTCTTGACTTTGAGAGGATGTATTATGATATAAGAACACACATGGATCCCTTTGAAGTGATTGGTGCCCTTTGGAGTGGCTCAGGTGGCTCTTGGATTGCTCAGATCACAAACCCTAGGTGCAGATGACTTAGAATCTATGCAGTGAATCAAAAATGGGATATGAGGTGATATGATTGTGTTTATGCATATGAAGTGATCACAAGCCATGGTGTGAATGGGTGAGGGCAAATTTGGGGTGTTTACAGCTGCCCCTATTCAAACATGAGTTAGCTGTGCAGGATGTAAGCGATGGCTTATCAGGCAAACAAGATAACTTGTGGTTGAATACCAAAGACAGTCCAAAATTTGCACTCACAGAATGAAGAAGAAAAGGGATATAGACTGTAAAGGAAAATAAAGTATATTGTAAAGTGCGGGCGACGGAGGACGACCGTCAAGCAGAGGACGACTGCTGGGTAAAGAGCAATGACGGGGACGGCCGACATGCTGGGGATAAAAGGTAGAGCCAAGACGGGGACGGCCGACTAGCTGGGAAAAATAAGAAATTATGATGGTGACGGCCATCAAGATAAAGTTGTAAAATTCTATGGGGATTGATGAAACATGACGGGGACGGCCATCAAGTTCATAAAGCAAGGTAACCAACGATGGGGACGGCCATCGGGCTAAAAGAAAAGGGACCACGACGGGGACGGCCATCGGGTTAAAGAATAAATGAAATAAACAGATGATGGGGTACGGCCATCAAAGGTGAAGGACGATCACCTAGCAGGGGACGGCTGCTCTGTTGGGAATAAAAGGAACATGATGGGGACGGCCATCAAAGGTGGAGGACGACCACCTGGCAGGGTACGGCTGCCGAAAATATCAACGATGGGGACGGCCATCGGATGAGCATGATGGAGGACGACCATCAAGAGGTGGAGGACGACCACCTAGCAGGGGACGGCTGCTCTCAAGGTTCATCATGACATAGGACGAATGCCAGGTAACCAAAATCAACAATGGGGACGGCCATTGGATAGAAGGACGATCATCAAAGGGTGGAGGACGACCACCTAGCAGGGGACGGCTGCTAAAATCAACGATGGGGACGGCCATCGGATAAAATGATGAAGGACGATCATCAAAGGGTGGAGGACGACCACCTAGCAGGGGACGGCTGCTAAAATCAACGATGGGGACGGCCATCGGATAAAATGATGAAGGACGATCATCAAAGGGTGGAGGACGACCACCTAGCAGGGGACGGCTGCTAAAATCAACGATGGGGACGGCCATCGGATGAGCATGATGGAGGACGACCATCAAGAGGTGGAGGACGACCACCTAGCAGGGTACGGCTGCTCTCAAGGTTTATCATGACACAGGACGAGTGTCGGATAAAAGAAATTTGTCTGTTGGTGATCTACTGGGGAATGGTAAACACGGACGAGTGTTCACACCCAAGAAACAAGAGGTATAAGTGTTTAGATATTGTGTATAGATTAAAGATGCGGACGAGCATCCCTAAGACTATGATACGGACGAGTATCAGGTAGAAACGAACGCTTGACGCATGTTCTGAGATGATGATACGGACGAGTACCAACTGGTTAACAAAGAACAAGGACTAGTGTTGAACCTATGGGGATATATAAGTATATACAAGATACGGACGAGTATCTGTATGAGTGTAACATGAGTAGTGAGTATGAGTATTGTATAGATGCGTGTTTATCTGCTGGGGAGGGTGACACGGACGAGTGTCAAGAGAAAAGTATAATAATATTGACAAGCATATGGGTTGTAAAAGTGTAGGCGACTGCGCTGGGGATATGACACGGACGGGTGTCAAGGAATTGTATAGGTATATGTGAGTGCAAAGAGGATGTCTTCGGCTTTCTGCTGGGGTATGACACGGACGGGTGTCAGGACGTATCTGTAACATGGGTGATTTTGTTTGCAAAGAGTGTTCAGGCGACTTAACTGGGGATAGATGACACGGACGGGTGTCAACTGGTGTTTGTGAATTGTGAGGCAACTGCTTTTGCTGGGGACTCTGGTGGGGATTTTTGTGTATTGTATTCTGCATTCTGATGAATGGTTATTATTCACAAGTGTTGATTCACAACACGGCTTATGATTATGCTATGTGCTTGATTTTTGCCGTAATGCTCCGTATTAGACGGAATGCTACGCTTTGTGGGTGGATATGATGCGAATGCCATGGTTTATGCAAAGATGCCGATCCAGGACTCGGATCCCGTTGCTGTGAAGATCTCTGGTCGATCTGTCTGAAATGGACATCCCAGCTGGGGATGAGATCACTGGTGGATCCGAAGAGATGTATCTGCTTGGGGATATAGGTCACTGATAGACCCATCCTGGTAATGAGAGACCCAGCTGGGGTTTGTAGAAGCTTTCTTCACTCTGTTGTGATCTTCTATGCGCTGCTCTTCTAGATAGAGGCTGGAACTCTGTGGGGAGATGATTCCCTGGCTTTCGTATTCGGCTGAGGATGAAATGGCAACTCGGCTGGGGAGAAAGAGAAATCACTGAAAGATCTCCCTAGAAATTCTGTTACGGTAACTTCTTGACTCAGCCGGGAATATGGGCGCCTCCTGGCATTGCCCTGGCAACTCTGATGGAGAGAAGTAATAATTGGCAGCTAAGTTGGGGAGAGTCATGAGAGGCAACTCAGCTGGGGAAGGGGCACGTCGGGTGCTAAAATTGAGTGTTGATTTGCCAGCTTGCTAGGATGAAGCCTACATGCCCCACGCTGCGCTTTGGATACCTGCAATCCTGCAAAGGTAGAGAAACGCACAAGTAGTCCCGAGGTATCCTTTACTGGGTTCCGTCATAGGAGTTTAGACACCTCTGAGAGTAAGTATATTTCCTGCAAGCATGTGTTTTTATTTTTGAAGATAAACATCTGTACTCATGCAATCAGTTTTTTAGAGACATCAGACATTTTTGCAAATAAAATGTACAAGACGAGACATGACTGAAAAATCTGATTTTATTAATTCATATGCCCTGAATTGGCGGGATACAGTCAAAGGAACATATCCCCTGAAATGAGGAGATTGTTACAAATTGAGAAACAAAAAGCTGGCAGTGTTGATGACGCTTTAAGGAGCTTCTCTTTTGCTATGACTCGTATGACTTTTGACGTTCTTCTCGTCTTGCTTTCTGAAGAAGGCTGATTCTGATTGAAGCTTGATCCTTTCGAAGCTTAACAGGTTGTAGGCGAGACAGACGAATTCAGAATGCAGTTGTTCGCTTATTCCCTTATTTTGCATGGATCGCCCTTTCGGGTTTTCAATCCATCGGGATACCCATTTTTGCCTGAGTCGTCCAATGCGGCTTTTCAACTCAGCGGGTGTACATTTTCTTGTTTATTTTCCCTTACTTTTGCCCGAGTCTTTTATTCTGTTTTTGACTCGCCGGGATGCCCTATTTTTGCCTGGACTTACATTCTGTTTTTATGTCCAGCGGGTCATTTTTTACGCGAAGTATTTTTTAACTGCATCTGAATTCACAGGGGACGGGAAATCTTCACCATCCATGGTGCTGAGCATCAGTGCCCCACCAGAGAAAACTTTCTTTACAACAAATGGTCCTTCATAGTTTGGAGTCCACTTGCCCCTGTGGTCTGTATGAGGAGGGAGGATTCTTTTCAGCACAAGATCTCCTACTTGGTACTCTCGGTGCCTGACTTTCTGATCGAAGGCTTTCTTCATCCTTTTCTGATACAACTGCCCATGACAGATTGCAGCCAACCTTTTCTCTTCAATCAGACTCAGTTGTTCGTATCGGGACCTAACCCATTCTGCTTCACTCAGTTTAACATCCATCAGTACCCGTAGAGAGGGTAATTCAACTTCAACCGGTAGGACTGCTTCCATACCATATACAAGCTGATACGGTGTTGCCCCAGTGGATGTCCTGATTGACGTGCGGTACCCATGCAAGGCAAATGGTAGCATTTCGTGCCAGTCTTTGTAGGTGATTACCATCTTCTGCACAATCTTCTTGATATTCTTATTTGCTGCCTCAACAGCGCCATTCATCTTTGGCCTGTAAGGAGAAGAATTGTGATGTTGAATCTTGAAGTCCCGGCACAGTTCTGCCATCATCTTGTTGTTCAAATTGGAACCATTATCAGTAATGATTCGCTCGGGAACTCCGTATCGACAAATGATATCTCTCTTCAGAAATCTGGCTACCACTTGTCTTGTAACATTTGCATATGAGGCTACTTCAACCCACTTGGTGAAATAGTCGATGGCGACCAGGATGAATCTGTGGCCATTTGAAGCCGTTGGCTCAATCTTACCAATCATATCAATGCCCCACATGGCAAAGGGCCATGGTGAAGACATGATGTTCAAAGGATTGGGAGGCACATGCACCTTATCTGCATAAATCTGGCATTTGTGGCATTTTCTGGCGTAAGCACAACAGTCTGCATCCATCGTGATCCAGTAATAACCTGATCTTAACAACTTCTTAGCCATGGCATGCCCTCCTGCATGGGTACCAAAGGATCCTTCGTGCACTTCATGCATCAACAAATCTGCTTCCGTCTTGTCAACACATCTGAGGAGTACCATATCAAAGTTCCTTTTGTACAGGGAACCATCAGTATTCAGGAAGAAACTACCAGCAAGCCTTCTCAAAGTCTTCTTATCATTGGAAGATGCCCCAGGTGGGTATGTTTGATCCTCCAAGAAGCACTTAATGTCATGGAACCAAGGCTTATCATCTTTGGTAACATCTGCTGCGAACACATATGCTGGTCTATCAAGTCTGGACACTGGAACCTGAGGTACAAAGTTAGCAGCTTGAACTTTGATCATGGATGAAATGGTAGCAAGAGCATCTGCAAACTGATTCTCGTCCCGAGGGATATACTCAAGCTTGACTGTTGTGAAGAAAGTCAATAACCTTCTCGTATAATCCTTGTAAGGTATTAGATGATCCTGGTGTGTGTACCATTTGCCGTTGGTTTGATTGACTACCAAAGCTGAATCTCCGAATACGGTCAATGTTTTGATCCTGAGGTCAATGGCTTCCTCAAGACCCATAATGCAAGCTTCGTATTCAGCTTCGTTGTTAGTGCAGTTGAAAGTGAGTTTTGCCGAGAAAGGCATGTGAACCCCTTTGGGTGTAATGAGTACTGCACCAACACCACGACCATTCATGTTAACAGCCCCATCAAACATCATAGTCCATTCTTCTTCCGGGTCAGGCCCTTCAGTGTGAACAGGTTCTTCATGATCTTTTGCTTTTATGAACATGATGTCCTCATCAGGGAAGTCAAATCTCATAGGCTGGTAATCATCAATGGGTTGCTCAGCAAGATATTCAGACAATACACTGCCCTTGATGGCCTTCTGTGATGTGTACTGGATGTCATATTCGGTAAGGATCATTTGCCATCTTGCAACCCGTCCGGTAAGAGCTGGCTTCTCAAATATGTACTTGACTGGGTCCATTTTTGAGATCAATAAAGTAGTGTGGGTCAACATATACTGTCTCAGTCGGCGAGCAGCCCACGCTAAAGCACAGCAAGTTTTCTCGAGCAGTGAATAACGTTGTTCACAGTCGGTAAACTTTTTGCTTAGGTAGTATATTGCATACTCTTTTCGACCAGACTCGTCATGCTGGCCCAGCACACACCCCATCGACTCTTCTAATACTGTCAGGTACATTATCAGAGGTCTTCCTTCAACTGGAGGCATAAGGATTGGAGGTTCTTGCAAGTATTCTTTGATCTTGTCAAAAGCCCTTTGGCAGTCTTCATTCCACCTGACCGTCTGTTCCTTTCTTAACAGCTTGAACAAAGGCTCATAGGTTGCTGTAAGGTGAGATATGAACCGTGAGATGTAGTTCAATCGACCTAAGAACCCTCGAACTTCTTTCTCTGTTTTCGGTGCAGGCATCTCTTGGATGGCTTTGACTTTGTCAGGGTCAACTTCAATCCCCTTCTCGCTTACAATAAAACCCAGCAGCTTACCAGATCTCACCCCGAATGTGCATTTGTTGGGGTTTAACTTCAATTGGTACTTCCTTAGACGCTTAAACAGCTTCAGCAGATTCACCAGGTGATCTTCCTCCGTAAGGGACTTGGCAATCATGTCATCCACATAACATTCTATTTCTTTATGGATCATATCGTGGAATAATGTCACCATAGCCCGTTGATATGTTGCACCAGCATTCTTCAGTCCGAATGGCATTACCTTGTAACAGAACGTGCCCCAAGGTGTAATGAATGTTGTCTTCTCCATGTCTTCAGGTGACATCTTGATCTGATTATATCCTGAAAATCCGTCCATGAAGGAGAATACCGAGAACTGAGCCGTGTTATCTACCAGTACATCAATGTGAGGTAATGGGAAATCATCTTTCGGGCTAGCTCTGTTCAGATCCCGATAGTCAACACACATTCTTACTTTGCCGTCTTTCTTAGGCACAGGCACTATATTAGCAACCCACGGTGGGTAGCTAGTCACAGCAAGGAACCCGGCGTCCCACTGCTTTTGTACCTCTTCTTTGATCTTCATTGCCATGTCTGGGCGAGTACGGCGCAACTTCTGTTTAACCGGCGGGCATTCCTCTCTCAAAGGCAGCTTATGCATGACAATGTCGGTGTCCAACCCTGGCATATCTTGGTAAGACCAAGCAAACACATCCACATACTCTTGAAGCAAGTCAATTAGTTGTCTCTTCACTGAGTCTTGCAGGCAGGCCCCGATTTTAACCTCTTTCACGTCTTTATCTGTACCAAGATTAACCACTTCAACCTCCTCCTGGTGAGGAGTAATAACCTTTTCCTCTTGTCTTAACAACCTGGCTAGCTCTTCAGGAAGCTCATATTCTTCTTCAACCCCTTCATCAGCTTGATTGATCGGATTGTCAAAGTCATACGAAGTCATAGCCGTGTTGTTGTCGGTGCTGTCAGGAAGGCACTCTCTGCAAGGGTTCAGTTTGTTCATTTTAGTGATTGATTTTAATCTTGTTTAAAAAAGGTGAAATGAAGTTATCATTTTGAAAACATCGCCATTTATTTTTTGTACAAAAAGAAAAAAAAATGGAAAAAACAGTGAGCGGAAAAGAAAAAAAAGACTCATTTGCAAAAAGATGTCTGATATTTCATTGATTAATCTTGTTTGCACAAAAAGTACAGATGGCCCGATCACAAAATGAGTCTTGTCATCTTGGGCAAGATGCAAGACTTTGATGCATGCTATAAAAATACAGGAAATAATAATTACTCTGCATGAGTAACTCTTATAATTTCCTGGGAAGACCAGTTTGAGATACTGCTCCCCGGGATCCTTGGACGAATCCAGCTTTCCAGGTTGCGTTCTTCTTCCAGCTCGTCTTCCAGACAGTTGATAGCATCAGGGGTGAGCATCCCCCCACTCACAAAGTTGGGCTCTTTTGCAGCCTCTGCTTGATCTTGTTGAGTTGGTTTGTAACCCAACCCAAATCTGTCCTCTTTCTTCTCCACCGATAGCAGTTTGCCCCAGCCTTGGGCGTTTCCTCCCTCAACAACCTTCCGGGCTTGTTGGTATGATGATATTGAAGTACCAGGCACAGCAGAAGTTTCATTGACATTCAAATCTTCGAACCCCTGGCTCATTGTTTCATGGATCTCCCCATCCATCTCAATGTACTTATAGGTAGCCAGGTGGCTGACAAAAATATCCTCTTCTCCACAGATTGTAACGATTTGACCCTCCCACTCATATTTTAACTTCTGGTGAAGGGTAGACGTTACTGCGCCAGCGGCGTGAATCCATGGCCTACCCAATAGACAGCTGTAGGCAGGCTGTATATCCATCACGTAGAAGGTCGTTTTGAAGGTCTGCGGGCCAATCGTTATGGGCAATTCAATCTCTCCCAGAACCGATCTCTTTGAGCCATCAAAGGCTCTCACCACCAGGTTGCTGGGTCTCAACGCTAATCCATCATATTCTAGCTTCACCAGGGCCTTTTTAGGTAAGACATTGAGGGATGACCCCGTGTCTACCAGCACATGAGAAAGGACAACACCTTTGCATTCCATGGTTATGTGCAAGGCTTTGTTATGGTTACGGCCTTCCGTTGTCAAATCAGTATTGGTGAACCCTAGTCCGTGACTAGCATTAACATTTCCAACTACAGCTTCTAGCTGATTGACAGTGATCTCTTCAGGTACGTAAGCTGCGTGCAAGACTTTGAGTAGTGCATTCCGATGGGCTTCGGAGCACATAAGCAATGATAGGATTGAGATCTTGGAAGGCGTCTGATGAAGCTGATCCACTACTTTATAATCACTCTTTTTGATGATTCGCATGAACTCATCAACCTCTTGATCGAAGGGTGTTTTCAAGGCTTCTTTAACAGTCTGCTCTTCCTGCACCAAGCTTTTTCCTTTTGCTTTAGCAGCAGCTTCTGCTTCGGCAGTGGGTCTCTGAATTTGTGGAGCGAAAAGACGTCCGCTTCGAGTGAAGCCTCTGCCTCCTCCCACATTGTCAATTTGTGGTGCAGGGGTTGATGATTCAAAAGTGATTCTTTGTCCTTCACAGTACAGGTCAGAGCCGTAATGCCAGGGGATAGCATTACTGCTTCCATAAGGTACTGGTCCAGGCACCGTGATAGTGACTGGACTGACTGCAGCTGCGGAAGGAATTGTGATAGTCTGTGGATCGTAATAAATTGTGACTGGTGCTCTGATCGGAGCAGCACCCTCTGAGTTGTAGGCAGAGTTGTTTTCAGGATCATAAAATATTGTGACAGTTGAGACATCTTCATGATTTGTTGCTGGTGTTGTAGGAGACATTGGTGGAAGGATGGATGTTGTTGTTGTAGGAGTTTCAAAATGGAGTGGTGCTGGAGTTGTAGAAGGAACATTTGTTGATGCCTGGTCAGTTGAGACGATAGATGAAGTACTTGTTGATGAAACCGAAGAATTGTCAGGAACAATGGTTGTTGCAGTTGTAGGAGGTTCTGGAGTTATTGCTGATGAGGTTGCTGGATTTGTTGGAAATGATGTGGTGATCTGAAGCTGGCCACTCTGAATAAGACCATCTATGCCATTCCTCAGGTTATCGCACCCATTTACTGAAATATTGCAGTAAGCACACCCTAACTCACACCCCGGGAACATTTGACATTCGAGGAGCTGAGCCTTAATCTCTACCAACGGCGTCCGAATCTGACCCACACTGGTTATTAAATAAGACGGCTTGTCTTCTTCAATAGCGTTAATTCTGGGACCACCGTGGTTTGGCATGGGGTTCTTGTTGACATTGGGTGGTGGTGCAAAATTCAGAGCTTTTGAGTCTACCAGGTCTTGTACCTTCATGTGCAAGGCTCTGCACTTTTCTGTACTATGGCCAGGTGCATTCGAATGAAAAGCACATCTGGCGTTGGAGTCGTAATTCCTGGGTAGACTGTTGGGATCTGGAGGTGCCAACGTCCTTAGCTCAACCAGGTTGAGTTTCAGGAGTTGTGGCAGCAATGTAGCATATGGCATAGGGATCAGATCGATCACCCTATTGGCTTGAGAAGGCCTCTGCTGGAACGGCCTTTGCTGGTTATTGTTGTTGGTGTTGCTGTTGTTGTAATTTCTCGGAGGATACTGATTTTGCTGATGGTACTGAGGTTGTTGCTGATAGTTTTGTTGCGGAGGTTGATAAACTGGTTGTGGATGAGCTGGAGCGGGAATGGTGACAGCTGCCACAGATCTATGAACATATTGGGGCCTACCCCTGTTGGTGTGGATGGCATTGGTCTCGCCAGTTCTTCTTGGGCCTGCAAAAGGCTTCCTCGTACTACTGGATGAGCTTGCACCGTTGTCTGAGATCTTGCCCATTTTTAACAGGCTCTCAATTCTCTCCCTAGCTATGACAACATCTGCGAAGCTAGTGGAAGAGAAAGCAGCCAACCTGTCAATGTAAGTCCCCTGAAGGGTGTTCATGAACATATCAGCCATCTCCCTTTCTGACATAGGTGGCTGGACAGCAGCAGCAAGCTGTCTCCATCTTTGAGCATACTCTCGGAAGCTCTCTCTAGATGACTGTGACATTCCCATTAGGAGGTTCCTGTTGGGTGCCATATCCAGATTATACTGATAGTGTCTGATGAAGGCCTCTGCCAGGTCCTTCCAGCATCTAATAGTTGCTCTTGTCAGATGGGAATACCATTCCCTCGAAGCTCCGGTCAAGCTATCCTCAAAATAGAACATCCACAGCTTCTCGTCCATGGTATAAGCTTTTAGCCTCCCGAGAAAAGATTGTAGATGGGTCCGGGGACAGGAAGTCCCATTATACTTCTCAAAGCATGGTGGCTTAAACTTGTGGGGGATCCTGACCCCGTCCACTAGACCCATGTCCATAACATCAAATCCCAAAGAATTTTGGGACTCCAAAGATCTCAGTTTCTCAGCAATCTCTTCCAGCCTTCTGTCATAGGCTTCTTCCCCAGCTCCCATCACTGTGAACTGATCTTCCTGGGGGTCTTCTTGCAGTACTCTACCTGCTGTGGCAGTCCCTTGCACATTGACAGGGATGTTGGCCTCTGGATGGAGGTGGGGTCCAAAGACTGGGGGATTGACATGAGGTTGGACTCTTTCATTGTTGCTAGTCCCAGCAGTCCCCGGCTGATGATCTTCCTGATTTCTCCCTTCCACCAGTGCTCTGAGCCTCTCCTGGCTTTGGGCCATGTTGTTCATTACTTCCATAAACTGTGTCATTTGAGTCCTCATTTCCAACCTCTCGTTGGTCATTTGGTTCCTGACCTCTGTAAGGTCCTGCTGCATCTGATCCATCTGTATGCCCGGAAGATTGTTACGGGTGGGGTACCTGTGTGGTCGGTTGAGTGGAAACCCTCGTCGTCGAGCAATAATTCCTGAGCATCTCAACAGAGTTAGCAACAACAAAACAAAAACCTACAAAACAAACAAAGGGTTAGCATGCAATGCAGTATGCTTATTTGTTTTCAAGGTATCCGGCTTGGCATTCAGTTTTGACCCTTCCAGACCCTTGAAGATGATGCTGTTGATGTTGCTTTCGAAGTAAACTCGGATGGAACAAACTAATACATATATTACAAAAAGCAAAGTGGTACATAGTCTGTTTACAAATACAAGCCCTCGGAGGGGTCAAAATACATTACAGAAAAATAAAAGTACATGGAATGAAAGCAACAACAAACACATGGTCAAACACCAAGACCAAACTCATCCTCCCGAACTTCCTTGAGAAGTGCTTCGGTCACAGGATCAGCCGGACGCTCCGTGAGGTTCCTGACGAGGAGATTTCGGGTTGTAACAGCTGCTGTTAGCTTCTTGTGCTGACCTTGGTCCTTGGACCTCTTCACTCCAGCTTTGATCTTCAGCTCTGATATCTCCCTCTGGGCTGCTGCCAGGGCTTCTTGCTGCTCTTTTGCACTAGCTTCCAGTTGCTCTATCTTGTCTTGAACTCTCTTGTCCTCCAGAGTACGAGCCTCGGTGATCCTGACCCACCTAGCCTGACTCTCCTTTAGATACAAGTCTGTCCTGGCCTTCTGGAACTGAGCTTCTTTGCAAGCATTCTTCAAGATCTGCTCTCCAGCCCTAGACTTCTTAATGTACTCTTCAGACTTCTCAATTCTAGCCAAATGCTCTTTCTTCAACTTTTCCAACCTTTCAATATCCAATCTTCCATCCCTCCTCTCATAGAGGGTCTTCTGCAAAGCCTGAGTCAACTTCTCATTTCTCTCTTTCAATTTCTCAAACTCCCCTAAGCTGACAGTTGCTGGAGGTGGTGTTGTGGAAGGCCCAGGCATATCTTCAATAGTAAAGGGCATCCCAGAGAATTGAGCCCTGGCATGGGACCAATCATAGTATTGTGCTGATGCCACATTGTTGCACTTCCCCAGGATGGTTACCCCCTTAGTCTGCACATTGTCCCAGGCCCAGGCTGCCTGCCTAACAATAGCCAGATTAAGCTTGTTCTCACAATAAAGAGTCTCCACCAAGTCCTGTGCCTTAGGAGTGTGGACCAGTGCATAGCCCAGTTGTCTTTTGAACAGCAGAGGGTTGTAATTAATACTACCCTTAACTCCTATTAGGGGCACATTGGGAAAATGCCCACAGCTGGTGATGATATCCCTGCCTTTTGTGCTTTGAGTGCACCACCTGATATCAGCTGAAGTAAGAGTAGTAAGTCTTCCAGCCCAGTTTTTCTGTTGATGAGGGTTCAAAAATGCATCTGTCTTGGGCAAATGCCTGAGAAGCCAAGTATGGAACAAAGGAGCACAACACCTCACTAATCTTCCCCTCTGCTTTTCATTCCTCTGATGCACTGAATAGTAGAGATCCCCTAATAAAGTTGGCACTGGGTTCCTTAGAATGAACAGATGGATTGCATTCTTACTAATGAATCGAGGCTCATCTGCAAATAATACAATCCCATATATACTCAGGGCCAACAAAGCACAGACTGCTTTCCACTCTCCTAAAGAAGCTTTCAGGGTAGCTTGAGAGATCAAGAAATCCAGATGCAGGCCTGGGATTCCAGCTTTAGAAGTCATATGCTGCCCAATCAAGACTGGTTCCAGATGTATTGCCTTTGCTATCTCTTCATTACCAGGAAAGACCATCTCAGGGTTGAAAGGGACTCCACCTCTGATAGGTATACCAACTAATGATGAGTACTCTTCCAATAAAGGGCCCAACTGAAAGTCTTGAAAAGTGAAACATCTCAGTGGGGGATCATAAAACTGAAGGCAAGTGTGGATCAGGCTTCTCTGTGAGGGGTCCAGATCCATAACCATATCAAGTATATCTCCATAGTGTTCCCTGAACAGTGGTATATGGTCTGGAGTGATCAGGGTCTGAATCCTCCTGATGTCTGCTAACTCGGGCTGGAAGAAGTGGTAGGTGATGTTGCTCTTTTTAGGAGCCATGATGCTGAAGATGAGTAGAGACAAGTGCTGATGATAACACTGAAGAATGAGCCACTGATTGGCTGGTGCAGATAACTGAAGTAGATAACTGAAGCAAATGCTGATGAAGATAGGTCAGTACTGAAGATGGGGTCAAAACCAGAACCAAATGAAGATGGATACCCTGAAACACAAATAAGCAAATGTCAATATGATGCAATGAGTATGTATGCAAATGATATGCAAGGGTTTGTGACTGAGCTGGATCTGATCAAATGCTCTGATAGAAGTCCATGTGTGTAAGAAATCCAGATGGAGGTCTATAAGTCCAGTAACCAAGGTGGGGGACTCAAATAAAGAGCCACATGTCCAGGGTTTAGAATCACAAGAACTGTTCCAACATGGAGTATTCTTAATCAAATCAAAGTAACAGGGTATTCTGAGGTCAAGGTACCTGCAAACCTGTAAACAGCCCACCCCCCTCACAGGTGGTGTTCTAAAACAAGGATCCTCAGACTTGGATCAGTTATGAGAAGTGTAAACACTTCTAACCCGGAGGTACAGTGCTTACAATAACCATAAAAGTTCCTCCTCTAATTCACCTCAGTTTCTGAAGGTCAATACTAAAAGGTCATCCAGACTTAGCAGGCTCCCCAGATAGCCCTAGCATTGCAGGAAATCTGCAACACAGAGTTCTCAAGAAGAAACCCATATCTGAACCGTGTTTCATATTCCCGCACCAGACCGAGATGGAATGGGAAAGAATATGATTCACTCTAGCCTAGGTGTCACTCGGGTCCCAGGTATAGGACCTTAACTCTCAATGAAACACCCACCCATCAAAACAAAACCAGATCCAGCCAGCAGTACAGTATGACAATATGATATAATGCAAAGCTATAAAGAAAGCAGTAAAGCAACTGTACATAAAGTAAAAAATAAACACAAATATACAAACACAAATAAGCACATAACACCCCAGTAAACACAAATCAATCAAGCGCTAGGAGGAACCCACAAAAAGAACCAGAAGCCCTGGTTACAGTATAAGGGTCCCCAGCAGAGTCGCCAAGCTGTCGCTCCCGATGATTTGCATCCCGATACAAGCGCGAACGGTCGGCGAGAAGAACAATGAGAACACACAGCCGTGAACTCACTGGAGGTGAATAGAGTCGCCAGCTAGGCATTTTTATCCCGGAGGAAAGGTAATGCTGCATAGACCTAGAAAAAGATGGACAAGACGGTTGCGAACCAGAGAGACTGAGAAAGGGGGTTGGTTACAACCTGGGAAGGTATTAGCACCCAGATTGTCCGTCGTACTCGACGGGATCCACGCTTAAGAGATTTGTGTTTTAAAGGGGTAGTGTCAGTGCAATCTGTGTATAAAGAGCTGGAAAAGGATGTACAGGTGTCAGTGTAAAGGAAGTGAAGTGTAATATATATAGTGTCAGTGTAAGAACAGGAATAAGATGCTCAAGATCATGAGGCTTAAAGAATAATGCTGAAAGGAGGGGGAATATATAGATACTTTTGTTCGATAACTGTTAAGTTATGCCTACGTATCCTCTCGTGCAATGAGGAAGTCAGAACACCGTAGTTCGACCCAAAGAGATTGAAAGATGAATTGACTTGTGAACTGCTTGCTTGTCTATGCTCAAGTGTATGACCTGTCTGGCTCAGGTGCAAACTGTCTTGCATTAGACGGAAGAAGCGAGCTCTCGTTTATGAGTGAGTGTGATGAGAAGAGAATCCCGAAGGAGACGATTATTGCTTTGTTTTTGTGTTTTCAATCTTTTATTGCTTTTGAAAGTTTGTCCCAAGTTAATGAGCTTAAGCCTAAACCAATGGATTTAGTAAACTCATCACATCTTCCCTCTGATTAGGGGTAATGAGAATACCTTAAGTGTGAAGTCAGCTTCTCACACTTAATCACCCTGGTGTAGGATTAAGATCATTAACCTACTTGTTGGTTATTTAGATGTTTTTGGAGTTTTTGTTTAGTGTTAAGTAATGAGATTAAGCCATAATCAGGGATTAAACAGACTCATTACACCATCCTAAAAGAAGGATAATAGATGAGAATGTTTAAGCTGAGGAAAGCTCCTCAACTTAATCCATGATTAGGGATTAAACTCATGACAAAACAAGCCTTTGATTAAGTGGATTTTATTTAATGGTATGATGATGAAGTGAGTTTTAGGGTTTGTAAGACAACTTGAGGGGGACTTGTCCATTAACACTAGGGTTAGTCCTTCTTAACCACTTAAGGAAGAAATAGAACCCTAATGCAAGGCCCAAGTTACAAGTGTGATGTCCTGATGATTATTAAGTGAATTGATTAAGAGATTTAAACACATTAAGGGTTTAACACTTAGGATTAAAGTTATACACTCCATCCTAAGAGAAGGATGCAGGCATAAGCTTAATCACAAAGCCTTAAAGCCTTTAGGGTTTAGTCCCTGATTATGAGGTGAGAAGAGAAGACTCAAAAGGGACACAAAGGTGAAACTAAGAGGGGGGACTAATCAAAACCCTAATCATTGTCATGCTTGGTTGTTCCTAAGGTTTATGAGGTTTATCAGGAAAAATCTTCAATGGAACCACCAGGAAGCAGATGAAAGGAACAAGAGAAGCAAAGCAACTTGCTTCATTCAAGAAGTCAAGTCACTTGAGGAAAGAAAGTGGGAAGAAGAAGAATGAGCAAGCTCAAACTCAAACACAAACATAAATGCAGCAAAGATGCATGAAAAGAGATGAAGAGAAGTTATGAGAAGTGAAGGCAAATTCACTTCTCAGGATAACTTACCACCTGAAATGTTAGAGAAGAAATGCAATGCAATGCAATGCCAAATGGGATGAGATGACATGATGAGAAACAAAACCAGAAGCATGTTGATGATGATAATGATGCTATGAAGTGATACAAACATGAAGCAGCACATGGAAATGATCATACAAGCTCATGAATGCAAATGAAACAAGTTAAGAAGCATGAACATACATGAAAAGTTATGAAGTGCACATGGCATACAACATGGCAAATACATGATGCAATGATCAAACATGCTTTCAATATGTCTTATGATGTCAAATGAATCACATGGAAGCATGGAATGTCATGGCAAGTCATGGTATGCAAGAGAATGCAAGATGGATGCATATGGAAGCCCAAATTAGGGTTTATGAATCAAACATCAAACACAAACCAAAACCAGAAGCAAACCCTAAGATAAAAAAATGGAAAATGCCACACAAAGGACCCCCAATCCCATACTAAACCACTGCCCAAAGGAGAGGTCTCAACTCTTAACCAATCTTAAGTTATGATTTTCACAAGTTTTTAGGGTTTTTGGGGTTCCTAAACAAGAAAATTCTCAAACAAATTGAAAATGAAAGATCAAATCATGGCCATTTAATCTCACAAACTACATGCTAAACACAATGCAATGCAAAAAGAATCAATGTCCAACTCTTCATGGATAGGCAGAAATGATTTTTTGAACTATGGATCAAATTAATGCACAAAAATGATTTTAATTCAATGAAAAATTCTCAAAATGCACCAAGATCAAAAAATAAATTTGGTTTGAAGGTTGGACAATGTTTCTAAATGTCTTAGAACATTTCATGAATTTTTTGGTGATTTTTAAATACTTAAAAGTATTTTTAATAAATTAATTTCCATTAATCAATTAAAAATAAACTTTTAAATATTTAAAAATACTTTTTGAATGCTAAAAATAAAAATGAAAATATTTTTGTGTCCTAAAAATTAATAAAACTCTTGAGAAAAAGTTTCATAATTTTTAAGACATTTTTGCTATTTTAAATAAATTGCACAAGTAAAATAAAAAGAAATGCAATAAAAATTGAAATAAAAGAAAGTAAGCAGATCCAAGGGTGGAGGTTTAAACTGGATTTGGGATGGTTGACTGGCGCGCAGATCCAAGGGCCATGGTTGGTTCAGATTAATTAACTTAATTATGATTTAATTAATTAAAGAAAGTGGATTAGGGCTAAACAAAGTGATCTGGGCCCTTCATGCGCGCGGGAGGTCAACGAGTCAAAGCAATCGCACGCTCCAGATTCAAACTCACTTAATGACTGGGATTATGCCCTAATTGTTTTCAGGTGGCCGGAGAAGACCTCCGGTCGTCTTCTCCGGTGGGAAGTCCACCTGAAAATCTCCAAACTCTCTCAAAACGTAACAAAAATGAAAACCAAAAGCATGGAAATGATTCCCACTCACTCACGAACCAAAACCCCCAATAAAAACAAATTTATTCTTCCCCAAACTCATGAATCGAACAAAACAAATTTTTAGGTCACAGAGTTTCAGAGATCAATTAAATTCTCATTTCATCACTATTTCCAAAACTAAAAACATCAGGATACTCAGTAAAGCATGGAGAACAAGTTTAGAACATAAAGAATGATTTCTGGAAAAATATTTCTTGAGCTACCTGAGATTCGAAGCTTTCACTCCAGCAACTTTCAGGCCTCCACTCCTTGCGAAATCCACTCCACTTGACCCCCTGGTGATGCTTGAATGCTTTGGAGAAGTTTA
Source organism: Lathyrus aphaca (assembly GCA_963966055.1). Classification (NCBI taxonomy): domain Eukaryota; kingdom Viridiplantae; phylum Streptophyta; class Magnoliopsida; order Fabales; family Fabaceae; genus Lathyrus; species Lathyrus aphaca. The sequence goes on from OZ014519.1 coordinate 627,530,239, forward strand.
TGCTGGCTAGATGAAGAGTTTGAACAGCTTCTGCTCAAGCTCAGTTGGAAATGGCAATGGTGATTCAGGCAGTTTCAGGCCAATGTGGGTGGTTCTTTATGATCAGGGTGATGTTTTAAGAAGGTTTGTGGAGTTTGTTTGGATGTTTGTGAGCTGTGGAAGGTGTTTCGAAGGAAACTGCAACTTGGGGTGAAAATGGTGAAGTGATGTTATGGCTTGTTTCAGGCCTGGTTCTTTGTTGGTTTCTACTCAATGAGGCATGGTGAGTTGATGTGTGAAGTTTGCTTGAGTGTTTGTGAGCTGGGCAGAGATTTTCGAAGAGTTTTGCAAAATGGAGTGAGTTTGAGTATGTGATCTTGTGATCTGTTTCAGCTTGGCCTCTTGATATGTTTTGCTTGCCAAAGGATAGTATAAAATAATCCTATAGGTCAGACGACTTGACATGGCCTTTATTGATTGGTAAGTTTGCTTTTGCCAAAAGTCCACTCTTGTGTAAGGAAAGCATGGGCTTGGTTCTAGGCTAGTACAAAGCATGGGGCTGCGCAGCAAGGGTGAGGGGAAGGGCTAGCAAAGCTCAGCATCCAATGTAGCAAGTGGGGGAAAGAGTGATCATGAGTTTTGCAAGTTGTTGCAACTTTTGTTCACATGTGATTTCCTTGTCCAACAAGCCATAAACCATGAGAAACTTGGTTCAAATCTGATTTTTAAGAGTTGCATGATGCTTGTGTAATGGTTTGAAGACAATTAGAAGTTACAATTTGCCTTGGTTCATGATTTTGCAAATTTTCCTTTTAGTGCATAACTTGAAAATTAGTGATTTTTGCCAACTTTGTCACACCATAACTTTTGATCCAAAATGAATTAGGTCATGTTCTTGTACTTTTTTAAAAGGGAAAAATGTATCCTACAACTTTCATGACCAAAGTTTTTTTCATCTGAAGCTTTTTGGATCAAAAATCAAGGCTTGAAAAATGACCTAAAATGACACATTCTTGAAAAGTCAACTATGCCCAAAAAAGTCAACTTTGCAAAAACTTCAAATTCTTGAATTTTGTGAACTTATAACTTCTTCCATGATCAAATAAAGATCATATACACTCAAAATGATGAAGATCACCCCTTGGTTGGGTCATTGGGGCCCTCAGATGCCCTGATTTTGCACTGGCTTGTCCAGAAAGTCAACTCTTGATCAGATGACTTCCCCATGGAATTTCTTCATGAAACTTGATATGCATACTCCCTATACCATATAGAGACCAATGGAAATAAGAATGACCAAAAAATTTGGAGTTATGGCCTCTGAAACCAAAACCCTAATTTTAGGTCAACTGTGCAGTCAAACTTGGCTCTGCATCCATACCAATCCCAATTCTTGTGATTCTTTTGCATTCTTGACTTTGAGAGGATGTATTATGATATAAGAACACACATGGATCCCTTTTAAGTGATTGGTGCCCTTTGGAGTGGCTCAAGTGGCTCTTGGATTGCTCAGATCACAAACCCTAGGTGCAGATGACTTAGAATCTATGCAGTGAATCAAAAATGGGATATGAGGTGATATGATTGTGTTTATGCATATGAAGTGATCACAAGCCATGGTGTGAATGGGTGAGGGCAAATTTGGGGTGTTTACAAAGTCGAGTCTGAATCCATTCATCTTCATCCAAGCCTGCATCCTTCATAATTCTTAAGGAGGGGATCTGAACTTCAATGGGCAAAACTGCTTCCATACCATAGACTAAGGAGAATGGGGTTGCCCCTGTTGAAGTACGTATTGTAGTACGATAACCATGAAGAGCAAATGGTAACATCTCATGCCAATCCTTGTAAGTAACAGTCATCTTCTGTACAATCTTCTTAATGTTCTTATTAGCAGCTTCAACTGCCCCATTCATCTTCGGACGATACGGAGAGGAGTTATGATGCTTAATCTTGAACTGCGTGCAGAGATCAGTAATCATAGTGTTGTTCAGATTAGAGCCATTGTCAGTAATAATCCTTTCGGGGATGCCATACCTACATATGAGATTATTCTTAATGAATCGAGCCACAACATTCTTAGTAATAGATGCAAATGAAGCTGCCTCTACCCACTTCGTGAAGTAATCAATAGCAACCAGGATGAAACGATGCCCATTAGAAGAAGTGGGCTTGATCTCACCAATCATATCAATGCCCCACATGGCAAAAGGCCAAGGAGTAGTCAACACATTCAATGGTGATGGAGGTACATGTACTTTATCAGCATAAATTTGACACTTGTGACATGTTCTGGAATGTTGGTAACAGTCAGCTTCCATGGTAGACCAATAATAACCTGCTCTCAATATCTTCTTTGCCATGGTATGACCACTAGAATGACTATCAAAGATTCCATCATGCATATCTTCCATAATCTCTGTTGCTTCCTTCTTATCCACACAACGAAGCAAGGTTGAATCATGATTGCGCTTGTACAAAATCCCATTACTCAAAAAGAACTTAGCAGAAAACCTTCTCAGAAACTTCCTATCTTTGACAGATGCCCCTTCAGGGAACTCCCGAGCTTCAAGATATCTTTTCACTTCATAGAACCAAGGCTTCTCTTCTGCTTCTTCAGTGTCAATCTCATTGCAGTATGCAGGCTTCTCAAATCTATCAATAGTAATCTTGGGAGCTTCATCATCCCAGCTGATCTCAAACATAGATGCCATGGTAGCTAACGCATCTGCCAACTGATTCTCTCTCCGTGGAATATGTCCAAAGGTAATCTCTTTGAAATGTGGGATCAAAGACAACACATTCTCTCTGTAAGGAATGAGATTATCATGCTTGGTATCCCAATCTCCTTTAATCTGACTTACTACCAGGGCTGAATCTCCATACACATCAAGGAACTGAATCTTCATATCAATAGCAGTTTTAATACCCAGGATACATGCCTCATACTCAACCATGTTATTAGTGCAATAGAAACAAAGTCTGGCAGTAATCGGGGTATGACAACCTTCAGGGGAACTAATCACAACACCAACACCATTACCAAGTGCATTAGAGGCACCATCAAAAACCATAGTCCATCGGGATCCTTGTTCAGGTCCGTCATATTGTCCAGGTTCTTTGGTAATAATCATAATGTCTTCATCCGGGAACTCAAAACTCATTGACTGGTAATCATCCACTGCTTGATGTGCCAAATGATCAGCAACAACACTTCCTTTGATGGCCTTCTGAGTAGTATACTGTATGTCATATTCTGTCAAGATCATTTGCCATCTTGCAATTCTTCCGGAGAGAGCAGGTTTCTCAAATATATACTTGATTGGATCCATCTTTGAAATTAACAAGGTAGTATGGGTCAACATATACTGTCTTAGTCGGCGAGCAGCCCATGCCAAAGCGCAACAAGTTTTCTCGAGTAGTGAGTATCTTGTTTCACAGTCGGTAAACTTTTTGCTAAGGTAGTATATTGCCTGCTCTTTTCGACCAGACTCGTCATGTTGCCCCAACACACACCCCATTGAGTTGTCTAACACTGTTAAGTACATAATCAAGGGTCTTCCATCAACTGGTGGCATCAAAATTGGAGGTTCTAGCAGATATCTCTTGATTTCATCAAAGGCAGTTTGACACTCATCATTCCATTCCATCACCTGATCTTTCTTCAGCAACTTGAAGATTGGCTCACAGGTAGCTGTTAATTGGGAAATAAATCTTGCAATGTAATTCAATCGTCCCAAGAAACCTCTAACCTCCTTCTCAGTACGGGGAGTTGGCATCTCTCGTATAGCTCTCACTTTTGCAGGATCCACTTCAATACCTTTTCCACTGACAATGAAACCCAGGAGCTTACCAGATCTAACTCCAAAAGTACACTTGTTTGGATTTAATCTCAACTTGTATTTCTTCAACCTTTCAAACAATTTATGTAAATGATCAAGATGTTGCTCTTCATTCTGAGACCTGGCTATCATATCATCCACATACACCTCTATCTCATGATGAATCATGTCATGAAACAAAACCACCATAGCACGCTGATATGTTGCCCCTGCATTCTTCAAACCAAATGGCATCACCTTATAGCAAAAGGTGCCCCACTGTGTAACAAATGTTGTCTTCTCCATATCTTCAGGTGCCATCTTGATTTGATTGTAACCAGAGAAACCATCCATAAAAGAGAATACTTTATGCTGAGCAGTGTTGTCTACCAGAACATCAATATGAGGAAGTGGAAAGTCATCTTTGGGGATAGCCTTGTTCAAATCTCTGTAGTCCACACACATATGTACCTTACCATCTTTCTTAGGTACCGGCACCACATTTGCAACCCACTGAGGATAAGAAGTCACTGCTAAGAACCCTGCATTGAACTGTTTCATTACCTCTGCTTTGATCTTTTCTGACATCTCAGGACGCATACGACGAACCTTCTGCTTCTTTGGACGACAATCTTCTTTTACTGGTAAACGGTGAACTACAATATCTGTATCCAACCCTGGCATATCTTCATAAGACCAAGCAAAGATCTCCACATAGTTACGTAACATTTGAATCAATCTGCTCTTGACACTATCCTCTAATTCAGCCCCTATCTTTACTTCTTTCCTGTTTTCTTCAGTTCCCAGATTCACAACTTCGACTGGCTCTTCATGTGGCTGTATAGCTTTCTCTTCTTGTTGTAACAACCTAGCAAGCTCTACAGGTACTTCACAATCGTCCTCATTTCCGTCTTCAGTTTGATAGATCGGATTCTCGAAATTATAATTGGCAATAGTAGAACTGTTATCAACAGGATCCATAGTGGATGAGGATCTGCATTTTAGTGATGTGGGTGTGTGTAAGAACACATAGCTGATAAAATAAAAGAAAAGAAAGACAAGGAACACAATATTTACGAAAACGAAACGTCCATTGATTTTTATTGAAGTATGCAAATGAAATGACAGCCCGTAACAAGCACACCATTGTGCCCCGGGTAAGGCACAAGGCTTGAGAGTTTTAATTGTTCAAGAAATTACAAACTTAAAAAGCAACAACACAGTAATAGTATTTACTCCTGACTAAAGGAGATAGGGATAACATCTTCAGCTTTCCAATTATTGAGCCCAGCACCCACAGTAGGAAAAATCCAAGCATCCAGGTTGTAGTCTTCATCATAGTCACCCACAGCATTGATCTGGTCTTTCATAACCCCCTGATTGGTGATACGAACAGCACGAGCGCGACGAACAACCTTATGGGACTCTGCAGTGAAACCTAAACCAAATTTGTCAGACTTGTATGGGATATCAGGAAGCTGACCCCAAATAGTATAACCACCTTCATCCACCACAGCTCTAGCATCTTTAAGGGAGGCCATTGTTAGAGGTATTCTGGTGACCACAGGAACTTTCTTAACAACAGGAGGAGCTTCATAATCATTAACAACCCAAGGAACCACTTCAAATGTCTGACACGGAGTTTCAACATATTCACCTTCCACTTCCAGATACTTGAAGGTGTTCACATGACTGACAAAATATTCTTCCTCTCCATGGACAGTAACAACCTTTCCTCCCACCGGATATTTCAACTTCTGATGTAATGTAGAGGTTACAGCACCTGCCTCATGGATCCAGGGACGACCAAGGAAACAAGAGTATGAAGGACGAATATCCATCACATAAAATGTAGCTTTGAAAACCTGAGAACCAACTTTGATTGGGAGATCAATTTCTCCATGCACCACTCTTCTAGAACCATCAAAAGCCTTCACCACTATATTACTGGGTTTCAACACAGCATCTTCAGGACTCAGCTTATTCAGGACTTCTTTGGGCAACACATTCAGAGAGGAACCATTGTCTATCAATACATGTGACATGGTGGTGCCCCTGCATTCAATTGAAATATGCAGAGCCCTGTTATGATCCCTCTTGGCAGGAGTCAAATCAGCATCAGAAAACCCTAACCCATTATCATAAGTCAGGTGGGGAACACAATTCTCAAACTGGTCAACAGAAATTGCATTGGGTACATGAGCAGTCTTCAGAAACTTGATCAGAACTTTGGCATGAGCCTCAGAACACAACAACAAGGACAACATAGAAATCTTGGAGGGAGTATGCCCCAACTGATCAACAATGTCATAATCACTCTTGCGAATGATTTTCAATACTTCTTCCATCTGCTTGGCAAGATCATCAGCAGCTGGCACATCATTTGGCATAGGTTCAATAACGGGACCTTTGCCCCGGGCATCAGTGGTGGAGGTAGCAGCTGGAGTAACTGCATTCTTGGAGGTGACTGGAGGAGAGAAAACTCTTCCGCTTCGTGTGATCTTACTAGACCCGGCAACATTATCAACATCAACGGGCACATCAACTAAGGGTTCCTGCTTAACACCATGGATATAAACATCAGCCCCATAATGCCAAGGCACAGCTTTATCAGACGTATACGGAATAGGACCAGGAGTGGTAATGACTAGAGGAGCCACTCTAGCTTCAGCAACAATCTTCACAGGGCCTTCAGCAGTAATCTTAATTGGACCCTTATGAGTGATTTTAACAGGACCTTTGGAAGTTATCCTTACTGGCACTCTATCAACCATATCAACCTCTTCAGTCTTCCCACCTTTAGTAATATGATCCACCATACTTTCCACAGACGATGGAGTCCTCTCAAACACTATGGTATATTTATCCATGAGACGTTGAATTCCATCTCTCAATCTCCAACAACTATCCGGCTTATAGGTACAATACAAACAATCTTCACGACAACCTGGAAAGAACACGGCTTGTACTAACTTCTTCTTGATAACAGACAATGGTGTGGTCAGCTCTGCAACTGAATAGATATGTAAATCTTCATCAATTGCATTGACAGTCTTCTCATGATTTGGCATGGGAGCAGTAATCACATTTGGAGTACCCGGAGGGTCAAACTCAATCTCTCCAGCCTCAATCATATCTTGAATTTTGTTCTTCAAGACCCAGCAACTATTAGTATCATGTCCCTGGCAGTTCGAATGATATGCACATCGTGCATTAGGATTGTACCTGGGAGAGGTAACATTGGGATTCTGAGGAGCCTCTTTCAGAGTAATAAGTTCAGCCTTCAGCAAGTGTTGCAATGGCTGAGCCATTGACATGTTGATCTTAGTGAACTGCCTTCTAGCCCTCTGTTGGTTGCCCTGTGGCTGCTCTGGTGTTGTAGGAGTTGGATTTGAAATATGAACTGCACTCACAGACTGATGCCTTCTATTACGATCAGGTTGGCCATAAACAGCATTGGATTCTTTCTTCCCAGTGGGAGGCTTCTTTGCAGCACCTGATGAAGAAGTACCCACTTGGATCTTGCCACTCTTTATGCCATTTTCCACGCGCTCTCCTGTCATTATCAACTCAGTGAAACCAGATGATGAGCTTCCAATGAGATGACTGTAAAAAGGACCATTCAATGTACACATGAACATATCAACTAACTCCCTGTCAGTTAAAGAGGGTTGTACTCTTCCAGCTAAGTCTCTCCACTTCTGAGCATACTCCTTGAAGCTTTCTTTGGCACCCATAGAAATGCTTTGCAACTGCATGCGAGTGGGAGCTAAATCAGCATTGTATTGATACTGCTTATAGAAGGCTTCAGCAAGATCATTCCAATCCCTGATGTTGACACTCTCCAATTGATAATACCACTCCAATTGAGCTCCAGATAAGCTCTCTTGGAAGAAATGGATCCACAACTTTTTATCAGCAGTGTGAGGTTGAATTCTTCTGACATAAGACCTCAGATGCAGCTTGGGACAAGAGACCCCATCATAAACAACAAAGGTAGGAACCTTGAAACCAATGGGTATGACTACCCCAGATATCAGACTCAAATCTTCAAAATCTAGCCCAGAAGATTTCTGCAACTCCATAGCATCCATTCTATCCACCAGCATCTTGAATTTGTCTTCATTAGGCTCATGGTAATAATTAGCCTCAGAATCAGAGTCCCCCATAGTGTTGTGGAGACTGCCTCCCTCTTTTTCAGACTCTTCAGACTCATAATCTTCAACTGGTTCTTTGGTCTTGGCAAGACCTTTGAACCTTCTTCCCATGTTGATCAGGCCACCTAACCTTCTAGTCTTCTTAGTCTTCTTGGCCAGCAGTGTCTTCAATTCATCCTGCCCCTTGGACAGGTTCAGGATCAACTCTTGGAACTGTGCATTTTGTGCCTGGAGATCCTTAACTGTTTGTTCAAGAGCCATTGCTGAAATAAACAGCGAGAAGGTGAGAAACATGTACACAAGAAACCTGTGATGCAATGATATGGAATGTAAATGCGTATGCAATGTTTTCAAGGACCGCAGGATTTAAATTTGTTTAAAAAAAACAAGAAGGTAAACTTTTATTAGTAATAAATTTGTTTTGCCTCTTGGGCTTTACAGAAAATGAAATGCACTAAGTAAAAGAGATGGGGTTTTAAGTCTCCCATGGACGTTTCCTCTTTGTGTTGAGGTATGAGTTGAGATTCCGCTCTTCGTGAAGTTGTTTTGTTAGTTCCAAGATCCTTTCTTGGCTTGCTTTGTAATGAGCCTCGAAAGTATCCCCTTGCTCCTTCAACTGGATCCAGGATCTCTGTAAATCTTCCATGTCAGTAGGCATGTCTGGGTGAAGAATGGTATAAGC